>CM055126.1:113865992-115065992 GCA_029206835.1 Rana muscosa | reverse complement strand
TTATATTGGGCACACTACAGGTGGTGATACAGGCATCCCCAAGGCACATTAGTTTAGTCACCTGACTAGCTCTCATAGCAAGCTTGTACGCTAGACTATAGCTAGTGGTGGGTGCATTTTTGGCTGTAAGTCCTTAGCTTGAGCTAGGACTATGCCTTCCAAGGGCTCTGGGAGTAAAAATCCTAAGAGGCTAAAGGGTTCGCCATCGGGCTCTGAGGATCTGGGGCTTGCTCCTACTAATATATCCTCCCCTGATAAATCAGAGGTAGTTACCCGAGGGGAGCCATCAGGAATGATAGGTGCTGCGGCTGCCCTCAGTTCACCTGCTCCGGTGTATGTGACAGAGGAGGCTTTTACCTCTGCTCTGGGAGGATTCATTTTTGGCATGTAAGTTCAGGATTGACATGTATGCCCTTTCTGCAATGCTTAGTGTTATCTTAGACTTATATACAATTCAATCTCCTTAGATTTGGGAGCATCCGCCCCTGATGAGTGTACAACACGAAACGCGTCGGGCAATCTAGGATGCCAACGCATTCCCATATCAGCTCATTGATCCATCCACCGATTCACAAGCAACCATGTCATCACATGTTATCCCAATTGCATTATGCCGTTTTCAAGGATCATACTGTGTGTGATTGTGTGTTCATGGGAGCTGCTCATTCATTCATTCATATACTGTATGTAACAATATGTATTGTTGATTGGCATCATTATGTGTCCTTAACGTCCATGTTAGATATGTATTCGCCATATGCCATGAGTTTCCAAGTTGATTTCATTATGTGTCTCCAATGTTCATTATAGCTATGTTTGTTTTGGTTATGTACAGCCCCATTGATTCAGACATTGTATCACACTGTTTTTCATGTTAATAAACATGCTTCCTTTAAAATACCCCCATGCTGTCTTGAACCTCATTTAAAGTCCCAATTTCCCCTCCTATATATGTGTACCAGGGATGGAGGCACAGGCATGTGCCTCATTTAAGGTCCCACCTATGCTCATGCATAGTCCCCCCCCCCTTTTTTTTTGCTCTGGGGAGGATTAGAACAAAGATTGGCGGCATTAATCGCTTCCTCCCTGCCGGGAAAAAAACGCGCCAGATCTCCATCTCCACCGTTAGAGTATCTAACAGCAGAGCAATTGTCTCAGGATGAAATTGATTTTCCTGCAGGGGATCAGGAGGATGATGCAGCCTCGGAAGAATCTACTTTAGAGGAAACATTTTCAGCCTCTCAGGCTGAAAAATTGTTAGTTCAGTCTTTAACAGACATGGTTGCGTCAGCTTTCAAGCTGCCCCTTTCAGAACCAGCAACTACATCGGTTTCTTCATTGGGCTCTTTGAAAGCCCCACAAGCTAATGGTTCCTTTTCCAGTGCATCCATTGTTAGAAAATCTCATTTATAAAGATTGGGAACATCCTGATAAATTGTTCCTTCCTCCCAAAAAGTTTTCTGTGGTATATCCTAATGGAGGAAAAGTTCACCAAAAAATGGAGCCTTCCTACTGTGGACGCTGCCATCTCTTCTGTGAACAAATCCCTGACATGTCCAGTGGACAATGTACAGATGTTTAAAGATCCAACAGATAAAAAGTTGGAAACCCTATTAAAGACTTATTTTTCTACAGCTGGTACTGTAACTCAGCCTGCAGTGGCAGCCATTGGCATCTGTCAGGCCTTGAAAGACCAGATGAAGCTGGCTTTAAAAGACATGCCAGTTCAGCAGGCGCAGGATTTAGCAGATCTACCTAGGGCTTTATGTTTTGCGGTTGACGCCATTAAAGATTCAATTCATCAGGCCTCCCGCCTTACGCTGGTGTTGGTACACATGCGTAGACTCCTATGGCTGAAAAACTGGTCAGCCGAGACGCCCTGTAAAAAGCTCCTGTCTGGATTTCCATTCAATGGGGAGCGGTTATTTGGCGAGGACTTGGATAAATACATCCAGAAAATCTCCATTGGGAAGAGTACCCTTTTACCTGTTAAAAGGAAATTCAGGGGACCTGCCTTCAAGCGGCCCACCTCGCCAGTCCCAGGAACTTCAGCCTCTAAGCAGTTCCGACGGCCTCCCCGATCCAATCCTGGAGGGAGAGCGCAGGGACAGCCACAGGGTAATAAAAATCCCTGGAACCGAAGGAATACTAAACCAGCCCCCAAGTCGGCCTTATGAAGGGTCGCCCCCACTCAGACAAGTGGGGGGAAGACTTCTGTTGTTTTCAGGGGCTTGGCGAGAGACGATCCGGGACAGATGGGCTCTCTCCACGGTATCCTTGGGATACAAGTTGGAGTTACAGGAATTTCCTCCTCCTCGGTTTATAACATCAAACGTCTCAAAAGATCCAATAAGTAGAAAATCTCTCCTTTCGGCGTTAGACCGACTATTATCCCAAGGGGTAATTGTGGAGGTTTCCGGTAAGGGAACAGAGGTTGGGATTTTACTCAAACCTCTTTACCGTTCCAAAGCCCAACGGAGATGTAAGACCCATACTAGATCTCAAAGGTCTAAACAAATTCCTAATCGTCAAATCGTTCCCTATGGAATCAATTCGGTCAGTAGCCGCCACCCTACAAGGGGGAGAATGGTTGGCGTCCATCGATATCAGGGACGCTTATTTACATGTTCCTTTATTCCCCAGTCATCAAAAGCTTCTACGCTTTGCAGTGGAACAGCGCCATTATCAGTTTGTGGTACTACCCTTCGGGTTGGCCACGGCTCCGCAAGTGTTCACAAAGATCTTGGCCCCTCTGTTGGCCGACTTAAGAACTCAGGGAATATCTATAAGGGCCTACCTGGACGACCTATTGATAATAGATCAGTCGGCTTCCAACCTAAGGGTTGCTGTACACAACACAATACCTGGAATCCCCGGGGCTGGGTCCTAAATCTGGACAAATCGGCCTTGCAGCCAGCAAGAAGGCTGGAATATTTAGGCTTACTCATAGACACAGACCAAAGAGAGGTTTTTCTGCCTCAGGCAAAAATCTCCTCTTCCTTAAGAAAACTAATTCAAGCAATCTGTGCAAAGAGACAGCCATTCATTCGTCTTTGCATGCGGCTGCTGGGAAAGATGGTAGCCTCATTCGAAGCAGTTCCGTATGCTCAATTCCATTCAAGGAAATTGCAGAACGCCATCCTATCCGCCTGGAACAAAAAGGGTTCAAGCCCTAGACTTCCCAATGTCCCTGGTGTCGTCAGTACGCAGGAGTCTATGTTGGTGGTTGGTACCCCAAAATTTACAAAAGGGAAAGTCGTTCATTCCAATCTCTTGGAGGGTAGTAACTACGGATGCCAGCCTTCTAGGCTGGGGGGGCAGTACTGGAGCAATGTTCACTCCAAGGAAAGTGGTCGAATATCGAAGACCTTGCCCATCAACCTGCTGGAAATTCGGGCGGCACGGTTGGCCCTGGAAGCATGGACTTCCAAGCTACATGGGTCTCCTGTCAGGATCCAATCAGACAATGCCACAGCTGTGGCATACATCAATCACCAAGGGGGCACCAAGACTGGTGTGGCCCAGAAGGAGGTGAATCATATCCTGATATGGGCAGAAAAACATGTCCCATGCATATCCGCTATCTTTATTCCAGGAATAGAGAATTGGAAAGCAGACTTCCTGAGTCGGCAGCAGTTATCCCCAGGGGAATGGTTTCTTCACCCCGACATCTTTCAGACAATATGTCAGAGATTGGGGACACCATCCGTAGATCTATTGGCATCCAGGTTCAACACGAAATTGAGCAGCTTTGTGTCCAGAACAAGGGACCCGCTCGCTTGCGGATCGGATGCACTGGTGTTCCCGTGGGATCAGTTCGCACTAATATATGCGTTCCCTCCGCTGCAGCTACTACCTCGACTCCTCCGCAGAGTCAGGATGGAAAGGAGGCCGGTGATTCTGGTAGCCCTAGCATGGCCTCGGAGATCCTGGTACGCGGAAATTGTAAGAATGTCTGTAGGCAAGCTTCGGCCAGACCTGCTCACGCAGGGTCCGATATACCACCCTTCTTTACAAACTCTAAATTTAACGGTCTGGCTATTGAATCCCACATTCTAAGAGAGAGAGGTCTCTCTAACACAGTGGCGTCTACGATAATCAATGCTAGAAAGCCAGTATCTAGACATATATATATTATAGAGTTTGGAAGGCGTATGTGGCATGGTGTGAAGCCAAGAAATGGCATCCTCGGAAGTACATCGTAGGCAGAATACTTGACTTCCTGCAGTGGG
This sequence comes from Rana muscosa, assembly GCA_029206835.1. Taxonomy (NCBI): domain Eukaryota; kingdom Metazoa; phylum Chordata; class Amphibia; order Anura; family Ranidae; genus Rana; species Rana muscosa. The sequence goes on along the minus strand of CM055126.1, from coordinate 115,061,760 downwards.
CTGTTGTCAAAAACCTAGCCTTAAGTACTATTAAGGGGTAGGTTTCGGCCTTATCGATATTTTTTCAAAGGCCACTAGCTACACATTCGCTAGTAAAGACCTTCTTGCAGGGTGTGACTCTTATCAACCCACCAGTGAGGTCTCCCATATGTCCATGGGACTTAAACTTGGTTCTATCAGTTCTTCAAAGACAACCTTTTGAATCATTTCTCCACATTCCTTTAGTGCTCCTCACCAGGAAATTAGTGTTCTTGGTAGCTATATCCTCAGCCAGGAGGTTATCGGAATTAGCAGCTTTGTCTTGCAAGGAGCCATATTTGATTATCCATAAGGATAGAGTGGTTTTACGTACACATCCAGCCTTTCGTCCGAAGGTCGTGTCAAGTTTTCATTTGAACCAAGATGTGGTTCTCCCTTCCTTTTTTCCCAAACCTAGTTCGGTGGAAGAGAAATTATTACATTCTTTGGATGTAGTAAGAGCAGTTAAAGCCTATCTTGAAGCTACTGCTATGATTCGGAAAACTGATGTTTTATTTATTCTGCCAGAAAGCCCCAGAAGGGGCCAGGCAGCGTAGAAATCTACTATTTCTAAGTGTATTTGGCAGGTTATTATTCAAGCCTATGGTCTGAGAAAGAAGGTGCCTCCATTTAAAATTACAGCACACTCTACTAGAGCGGTTGGTGCTTCTTGGGCAGTGCATCACCAGGCCTCCTTGGCTCAAATCTGTAAGGCTGCAACTTGGTCTTCAGTCCACACATTCACTAAATTTTATAAGGTGGATGTAAGAGGTCATGAGGATGTCGCCTTTGGGCGTAGTGTGCTGCAGTATAGATCCTCATGCCTGATGGCGCCCAGCTTGTTATGGTGTCTCCCTCCCCTCATTTTGGCATTGCTTTGGGACATCCCACATAGTAATTACTATGCCGCTCTGTGTCCTGTGATGTACGATAAAGAAAATAGGATTTTTATAACAGCTTACCTGTAAAATCCTTTTCTTGGAGTACATCACGGGACACAGCTCATTATTGCTTTGCTACAAAACTGAGGTACTCCCCGATATGGGAGGGGTTATATAGAGAAGGGACTTCCTGTCTTGGGTGTGCCAGTGTCCATCACCTGAAGGTAAGCTCTATAACCCACATAGTAATTACTATGCCGCTCTGTGTCCCGTGATGTACTCCAAGAAAAGGATTTTACAGGTAAGCTGTGACCCAGAATTGGGGTGCGCTGACGTCACAGAGCCACTCCAGTCTCTGGATGAATCCCGACAATATCAGGTTCCACCCAGATGCCTGATGGGCAGCTGTTTCAGCCTCTTAGCGTGCCGGTGAGAGTTGCTCCTGCACCTTCCCTCTCCCCAGACTGATGCTCCAGTGAGCACTGGAGGGGAAGAGCAGACATGAGAAATCGGTGGTCACATTGCTCTGTTCTTGGGCTTGGGGGGGATAGGTGCAGCCATATAGGTGAGTATAACGGTCTGTGTTTTGTTTTTTGTATTTCTCACACTTCCTTTTAATATTAATGCACAATCCAAAGACAGTTGGAATGTTAGTAATGATTCTGCTGCATTATAATTTTTAATATATTTTCCCTGTTTACACCCCTCCGCACAAGCTTTCTCCAGGCTGTAAGATGGGTCCCCTGATGCCTCTTCTTGAGGTTTGGGTGTATTGGGGAATGAAGCTATGTTTTATGTTGCATAAATAGGAGTGTAAAAGGAAACCTGGTCTAAAAAGTGAACCTTTTAAATTTTAGATATCTGAATTTGCTATGAGCTCCTATAGTGTTATCGGTGAATAATTTCTCTTGTATATTACTTTCTGTAGTTGCTTTCCAGTGGTATTTGGCAGCGGGGTGAAGAGCATGAAGGCATACATGGCTTCTTGGTTAGTGACATTAAGAAAGAGCTGAATAGAGCGAAGAGACTGGTAAGCATACAATTTCCTATTCTCTATGAAGATTCTTATTCGTCTGTCCCTCTTATAATGAACATTGCAAACTTTTTTTTTTTCTCTCTCTCTCTCTCTCTCTCTCTCTCTCTCTCTCTCTCTCCCGCTCTCTCTCTCTCGCGCTCTCTCTCGCTCTCGCTCTCTCTCTCTCTCTCTCTCTCTCTCTCTCTCTCTCTCTCTCGCGCTCGCTCTCGCTCGCTCGCTCGCTCTCTCGCTCGCTCTCTCTCTCCCCCTTTTTAGAGGTGCCGTATATGTAAATTGGCAGGAGCTTCAATTGGCTGTGTGATTTCTCGGTGTAAACGCAGCTACCACTATCCTTGTGGCCTGGAAAAACAGTGTATATTCCAGTTTATGGATAGCTTCAGGTAGGCATTCTTTTATAATTGTGTTGCAGCAGAAAGCATAGATGTGTTATGATGGTGTAAGTTGGGGGGGAAATGACTTGATAGACTGGTTTATCCTGACCTGTAGATATCTACTCCAGTGTTCTTTTACAGAGGAAGTTAACTTCCATCTTTAAATTTTACTTATAGGTGAGCCAATAATAAGGCTTTACCTCTATGAAGTGTAAATATCTCCTAAACATGTACTGTTTAGGAGATATTTACTGTACATGCATCACTGGCGCATGCGCTCTGAAGGAACGGCCCCCACTAGCAACTACCGCCAGTCACAGACCCGGAGTCCGCAAACCTGGAAGCAAGACGGGTGAAGATGGACGCTGTCTTCAGCGATGACTTCACTTCGCTGGAAGGCTTCATTTTCAGGTAAGTTTCACATAATGTTCTAGTAGCCTTTGCAGGTAAGAAAAATAAATGTGCAGCGGTTTACAACCGCTTTAAGGTGCCATTATTCTCCATAGCTTTGTTACAGTAGTTTGCTTTCAAGTATGTGAGTGTGTCTGAAAAAGTAATGTATGCTTTCCTATCCTTTTTTGTCTCATGGTTTTTACCTTACTGGCTTTTGATTGTCTTTTTGTGCAGTGCATGAATTTTTGTTCTTTAAACATGGGCTATTTGCAGCTACTTTCGGTGGTTGGACACTGGCAAAAAAGAACTGCAGGGACGCTCCCTATATAACCCATCTCACTTCCTGCAAGCCATTTTTTTTTTTTTTTTTTTACTTATTGTATGTCCTTGGGTGATGGACCTCTTTCTACTGAGTGAAGCTTACTTCTTTTTACCTGGAGATAATTATTTTTTTTTGCTCAAGAGTTCTCTGGCAAGCTTCCTGGCTGCACCACTGCAGCTCCTTTCTACAGCCTCCAGAATGGTGTGAGTGTGTGTGTAAAAATACATACACTGTTGGCTATCTGTTCACATGGCAAACTACCATGTTTACCAATTTCAGTCATATGCATTGCATAGCAATTTTCTGCCTCCCCCTCTCCTCTACAATTATGTGGAGGTGTACCTTCTTCCTTTTTGGATGCATTGGTACGTGGGGAGGTTAAGTCTTTGGAAATATCTCCTGGAGGCCAACTTGAGTCCTTATTAAGCCTCCACCATTTAGTGATCCTAGGAGTTTCAGACATTGAATCTCGGTTGCCTTGATTATTGTGAACATCTGTGCTGCTCGAATACAGCTTTTCTCTCATGGAAACCTAGCAGAAAGGCATCTGTTTTTATACTCCTTCCATTGGGTACTAAGTCCTGTACGGTAACAGAAAAGCTGGTCGCCACTCCCCTCCATATGGGGACCTTCTGCCATTGTGGAGCTCATTGAATGCCTACTGCCGGTCCCATTTAAAAAAAAAAAAAAATAATGTGTTGTTTTTATGCATCTAACTCGGTAAGCAAAGGTCCTTCGACCTATGCAGACCTTACTGAGGTGCAGGACTCTAAATCTCCAGAATTTAGCACCTGGAACCGATTCACTGGTTGAGGAATGAGAGCAGCATTTTGGTCTTGGCCCTATTTAGGGGTTTTTCCTTAACCTGGACAAGTTTGACACTTTGCTGCTATGTTCACTTTGCTGCTATATTCAGAGTATGCTGTTTGGCAGGACCAGGTTTTTCTTTATTTATCTTTTCTTTATTTTGATGCTGGATTTGGACAGAATCGCTTCCACCCTACAAACATCAGGCTCTATGGCTGGGGAGCAATCCTGAGTTCCTTCACCTGTAGAAAGGACTTGATTGACAGGGGAAACTTGTAACAGCTCTTTACTAGGAAGATTAATATACTGCTGTCCCTGTGCTAACAGGCTCACCTGTACAGTTCTTTACTGCAAAGATCAATGTACTGTTGTTTCTCTCCCTCCTGTTGACCCCCCCACCCTGCCTAGCTCCTCAGTGTATTCCTGTCTGCATTTTACACTGAACCGTGTCTGTGCTCTGTTCAAGCCACATGCCTTTCCTAGTATTTGTAATATTTTCTTATCTCCTAGCACTTATCTGAGTGGTTAACACTACGCTTTTTCAATGTATATTATTAACGCTATGCTTTTATTTTTTTAAGGTATACGCCAAGTCATTTACTGTACATCCTAGAAGCATTTTAAAGATTGGTCAACATATTGACATGTCTCCCTTGCATTTTACTAGAGATTTGTTTGATCATTTTTAGAACTGGACCCAGCACTAAAATTATTTTAGGGACCTTTATATTTTTAGTGAATGATTTTTTTATTTTTATTATTATTATTTTGTACCAGAGTGTTTTACAAAAAAAAAAAAGAATTAAGGGCTATATGGGCAGCTCAGATATTATTGTACCAAGAATGGAAGATTTTTTTCACCAGTTTTAGTAACACTTTTTTTTTTTTTTTTGTGTGTGTTTGTGTGTGTGTGTGTGTGTGTGTGTGTGTGTAGGTCATACTGCTGGGAACATCGACCGGTGCAAACATTTCCACGAAGTGAACCAAATGAATCTTCAGCCTGCACAATTTGCTTGGAACCAGTGAACCATGTTCCTTCTTACCATGTCTTACGAGGACCTTGTTGCAAAACAGCATGGTTTCATAGAGAATGTCTGCAGGTATGTGCTTCACTCAGATATTTCCTTTCATTATGCCCTTTGTGATGTGTGGATTAAAACAAGATTATGCCACCATTGTGATTTATGTTGATGATATTATTATTATTATTATTATTATTATTATTTTTATTTTTTTTACACCCTTACATGCTGCTAAAAAAATAACGCATACACTAATAAGAATTGTGTGATGTAGTGATATCTCTCCCTCCTATAAAACAAAGCAGATCATCCAATATCCATAAGCTGAATATCGCACTGTGCTGAATGATTGGATATGTGTCCATCTCTGCTACCCTGCTACTACATAGGTGTTGGGTATAGAGTAAAACCATTGCAACTCCTCTTTCACAACCCTCTGAGAGGTTGTTGATGATGATGATGATTTTGTATGTTGCTTTGCATTGTGGATAGACTTTGCTGCACTGGGTAGTTAGGTTGAGTTCACATGAAAAGCCTTGGTAGAATTAAATATATCTCCCTCTCCCCATTGTTATATTTCCTTCACAGCAAATTGGGTGGAAAATTAACTCACTTTAGATTGTTCGGATACTATGTTCAGGGTTCCTGGATCTTCTGCTGGGTTTCAACAAATGTCCAGTAAACTGAATGTTGCCTGGTTTCCTCATCCCTTAGAAGGGGTGTCTAACTGATGGCCCTCCAGCTTTTGCTCTGTAACTTGTAACTGTCATCCTTGCAATGCCTCATGAGCCTTTTAGTCTCACCACAGCTGGAGGACCGCTAGTTTGACACCTGTGCCTTTAGAGCATCCCTTTCTTGTTTACATTTGATTTACTTTTCTTCTCTGGGCAACATCTAACTAAATAAATATTTTATCCCCTCACCAACAGTACCAAGCATTTAGTGCTGGACTATTTTTCTTCCGCTGCACAGTATGCAACAACAAGGATCTGTTTCAGGAAGAGATGCTACATATGGGAATCCATATTCCAGAAAGGTATGTTTTTGTTAAAGCCCTTTTGAAGACCGTCAAACATTTTTATATCTGGACTGATCCCTACAGCTTTGTGCTCTCATCCTTTTATTCTATGCCAGCTGACTCTTTGAGGCCAGTTTGTGCTCCACTGGGCATTAGAGTGCTGCAACACTATAGCAGTCATTTGATTTATTTGTTATCTCCACCAATCTTGGAGTCCAGCCCTCAGCCTTGTAAAAGGGGGTCCCTGATTGAAGGATGTTCTCGCATAGGCCTCATGATAAATGAAATAAATAAGGGGTGGTTTTGTATTTGCCCTACTTAAATTATAAATGTGTGTAGCACACGGACCTTTTTCTCACCTGGCTCACTTGTGAGACAAGGCACACCGTGCTATATGCCCGAAGAGGGTAAGCGGTGTTCACAACTGTTGGGTTCCGCAGCGAATTACATCCTCTAGGCTGGTTCCTTCCCCTAGAGTGTAGGGAAAAGTCTGTTGCTTGTGTATCAATAAGGCCAATGTCCAGACAAGTTTAAACCTTAATGGCTGAAGGTTTATTTTCTTTATGAGTTCTGACGAAGTTCCGGCATACTGGAACGAAACATGTGAACCACTGGGGTGAACACCCTCTGCTGATGCCCACCCAAGTAGCCCCCTATTTTCAATGAGAAGTAGCCAACTGTCCCCGTGAGACATTGCCTGGATATGTCCATTGGAAACTAGGACTCTGTACACACCCCGTACAAATTTCAGATGTACTGTGAGATGTGTAAAACCCTGGAGGAAGGATTGGCTCTACAGTTTATGCCTTCTACATATTACTGATGGCTTGCTGACAGTTGTTGAAAGCGCTTACTCACAGATCGATCCCATTGCGAGATCTCTGTGTCATCACCTGCATCACTGAAACGGATTGTAAACCGACATTGGGGATACTCATACACAGGCTACTCCGATCGGGAGATCTCTGTGTAACTACCACTCTATCGGATCACCTGGATTGGAGATAACAGAAATCAACCCCAATATATGTTCGAACATATCCATGCAGGTCGCGTGAGTAAACCTATGAATGCCATGCATATAAGCCTATATGTTATTGTAGCTTTCACTCGTAGAGCATAGAAACATTTATGATGAACACAACGGAAAAACATTGAGATCTACTGCTGATTCAATATATCACTAATAAACAACTATCGTAAGGATATGAACTATCATAACGATATTTCCAATCAGGTGCACCTGGGAAACTACACTAATATATACCCATTATTTGGGAATTAGTTGCAGATGAATTCCTGTAGGAACCAACTCTCGGCACGGATCCTGAAGACATATTAGTGTTTAGTGTTTGGACATTTACATAAATTGAAGGGGATGCGGTTTCTTCTTCTGTTTTCAGTTTTTGTTTTTGTTTTTTCTATATTACTTTAATCCAGATTAATTACACATTTCCTATGCCTGGATCTTTGTGGATCATTATTCAACAAACTTACTAGGCTTCTCCACTGACTGACTGCTGACTTGGGGGTGTTTTCTGTATGGGAATCCGATCCAGGCTGTGTCTTCCACTCATTAGCAGAGATATATGCTGTTTTTCAGCACACGCTGCTCTTGCTTAGGAAGTATACGGGTCAACCGTTGGTCTCTATAGGGGACTCTTGGGGTATTTTAGGCATTTACGAGGGTGTTCTTCACAGGGGGGGAGGGAGTGGGTTCACCAGCCATCCATTACTGGGGGGGTCCCCTCCGGCTGGAGGGATCCACAGTGATTTGGTGGCCTCTCATTTGGGTTTTTATTTCTGGTCACATGTCAATTTGGGATATTAGTAGTGTTTTATAATTTGTATTTGCCTGATGTAGGCTATTAAAATTTGTAATACAATTCATATAGGTGTGTGGAGTTCTGTTCGTTTTTTGTTTTCTTTTTTTAAATTATTTTATTTATGCTTGAAACCGGACAGGAAAGTTGAGGGTGAAGAATAGAATAACAGGGAGGTAGGTTCAGGCACTTAATATCACCATTTAATTCCAAGTGGACTCTGCTCACCCGGATAGTTCCCTCTCACGGTCCTAGCAGCCAGAGTGATGCACAAACTTTACTTTTCTGTCCTAGGGATACGATCGGAACCCATTTGCCTAGTTCCAAACTTCCCAGCACTTGTAGCTTAAGGACCTAGGTGCCAGTTGAAGCACACTACAATGCCTGTGGCAGACTTGTGGAATCCCTCTGTAGGTGACCAGGCCTCATCCGTGGCGGTGACTTCTTTCACCAGTAACCCTGGCTCCCTCTCCAGAACGGGTCACCCTCGAGTGCCCTGGAATCCCTCTTTAGATGGTAGGCCAGCTAAAGGTGCTGGACGTACATGAAAAGTTGCAGCCAAAGGTGCCTTAGACTAATCCTCCCCTGTGCACTCCCTAGGCCTGGAGGGCCACGAGACGCAGGTGATACTGCTCCTCAGTACCCCTCCTTCTCCCCCTTTCTAAGATGGCGTCTGCCCCTTTCTTGTTCATACATCACGGGACACAGAGCGGCATAGTCATTACTATGTGGGTTATATAGAATTACCTTCAGGTGCTGGCACTGGCAACTTCCAAAACAGGAAGTACCCTCCCCTATATAAGCCCCTCCCATCCGGGAGCACCTCAGTTTTTTGCCAGTGTCTAAGGTGTTGGCCAAGGTTAACATGTATTCATCTGGGCTTGTGTACAGGTTCTCTGGGCCTTAGCAAGCTATTCCGGATCCGACCAAAAAAGCTTCATAGCTAAACGGTCGGTACCCGGGCCTTGCAGAGAAGAGCAGGGTTTTGACTAATCCTCCCCTGTGCACTCCCTAGGCCTGGAGGGCCACGAGACGCAGGTGATACTGCTCCTCAGTACCCCTCCTTCTCCCCCTTTCTAAGATGGCGTCTGCCCCTTTTGTATCCTCTCCCAGCATGCACAGCGGGCCGACCACACCCCCCATACAGCTGCCTGGAGAGGACACCCAAAGGTACAGCAATGTCACCAGCGGTTCAACCCTGACCTGTTATGTCAGCGCCACCCACAGGCCACAGGGAACTGTACAACAGCAACACCACTTGGCAAAAGCAGAAGAACAAACCCTAACAATTGAAGCGATCTGGGTCTGGCTACTAACCCAGATCAACCCCTAAATTTAGGTACCTAGCTTCCCTGAAAGTAAAGGGGCGCTACACGTGTATCTTGTCTATTTCTATAGTTAGCTAGTCTATCACAGCTCAGATAAGGTTAAAGGTGATGATCTAATAACAATGAATGATTAGAAATAAACGATACTCAAAAAAGCAAAAGTCTCATTTACTTTATTTACAAAGAAAGTAGAAATGCGAACATAAAACGCTAAAAGAAAACTTCAGAGCATATACAGTAAAACCTTGGATTGCGAGCATAATTTGTTCCGGGAGCATGCTTGTAATTCAAAGCACTTGTATATCAAAGCAAATTTTCCCATAAGAAATAATGGAAACTCAAATGATTCGTCGCACAGCTATTTATTCATAAGTCCTTCAGTTTATAGTCCATATAAAAAAGATTATAGCAATGTGATAAGTTGTGTAACCATAAAATGTCCATCCACAAATAGAAGCCTCCCCAAGGGGATTAGAAGCAAAATCCATCAGGAGCTACAGAGTATAAAAGAGAAGAGAGGCGCCTCTAAGTGTAGCGATATGGTTACATTTAATGAAGGTACAACATTTAGCAACTCACATGGTTGATGATTAAAAGAGGCACATCTAAGTATGCAGGCATCCGGGGAAAAGCGATCCACATTAGACCATCCTTCGCACCGCCGGCTCTCAGTCTGCAATCATGACCGGGAAGACTACCCTGCAGTAGAGCGATCTGAAAGCGAGGCTTGAACCGCTAGTGGAAGGGACGACATCAAACGTGGTGAGGAGGATGGTGTATGTGGACAGCTTTACCCCGGATGCCTGCATAATTAGATAATTAGTGCCTGTTTTAATCATCAACCATGTGAGTTTCTAAATGTTGTACCTTCATTAAATGTAACCATATAACTACACTTAGAGGCGCCTCTATTCTCTTTTATACTCCGTTGTGACATGACGCTACTTGTATATCAAGACATTGCTTGTATATCAAGTCAAAATTTATAAAAAAAATGTTGCTTGTCTTGCAAAACGCTCTCAAACCAAGGTTTTACTGTATAAACGAAAATCGGGGTGATATGATACCGTAAGTCCTTCCTTTTTTGGGCGCTGTATGCTGGCTGGGCTCCAGGAGAAAGGAAAAGAGGCAGACCATCACTGGCTATTGGCTTTTTAAAGTACACTCAGACACAACCCACACAAACGCCCTCTGCCTGTCTGTGTAGTCCTCTGTCCAATGAGAAGCTATAAGGGGCCGATCTTCCTATTCACCAGGAAGTATGTTACTCCTTCAACAAGCCAAGTGTTTTTTTTTAACACGGCAGTAAAAACCCATAAATATCTGATATAAAAAAAAATCTTGATTTCCAACACTGATCTTTTTATGTTTTGCTGTTTTCCACAAAGAGCGGTGAAAAAGTGTTTTTGATCTCGCCATTGTTTTTTTGTTTATTTTCTTCTCTGTGTAGAGATGCCTCATGGGAATTGGAGGAAAATGCTTTTCAAGAGCTATTGGTCAGATACGAGCGTTGTGATGTTAAAAAGTGTGTGTGCCAATTTGGTCGGGAATATAGTGAACCAGAGAGGTGAGTATCTATCTGGTTTTGGCAATCACATTTTACTGTAAGGTGATAAAAAGCAGTTCCAGCAATGCATAAAACTAGTCAGTGAGCCAATAATGCTATGCCGCTAAGAATCTAACACCTAACTCAATTTACTTTAACCGCCGCAAGACGATATATGTCGACAGAATGGCACGGGCAGGCAAATGGGCGTACCTATACGTCCCTTTAAATTTGCTGCCCAGCAAGCGCGCGCACGCCGCGTGCCTCGTGAGTGCGCCCGCGGGTCCCGGTAACTCGATGTTCCTGGGCGGCCCGCGATTGCAGTCGGTAAAGGCAGAACAGGGGGATGCCTTTGTAAACAAGGCATTCCCCTGTTCTGCCTAGTGACTCGTCAGGGATCTACTGTTCCCTGTGATTGGGAACGGTGATCGCTGACGTGTCACTGGTAGCTCCTCCCCCTAATGGTTAGAATCACTCCCTAGGACACACTTAACCCCTACACCGCCCCCTAGTGGTTAACCCCTTCACTGCCAGTGTAATTTTTACAGTAATCGGTACATTTTTATAGCACTGATCGCTATAAAAATGACAATAGTCCCAAAAGTGTCCGATGTGTCTGCCATAAAGTCGCAGTCACGATAAAAATCGCAGATCGCCGCCATTACTAGTAATAAAAAAAATAAAATAAAAATGCCGTAAAACTATCCCATATTTTGTAGACGCTATAACCTTTGCGCAAACCAATCAATATACACTTATTGCGTTTTTTTTTTTTTTTTTTTTTTTTTTTTTTACCTAAAATATGTAGAAGAATGCATATTGGCCTTAACTAAAAAATTGGGGATATTTATTATAGCAAAAAGTACAAAATATTGCTTTTTTTTATTTTTTTTTTCAAAATTTACGCTCTATTTTTGTTTATTGCGCAAAAAATAAAAACCGCAGAGGTGATCAAATACCACCAAAAGAAAGCTCTATTTGTGGGGGGGAAAAAAGGATTCTGTTTGGGAGCCACGTCGCACGACCGCGCAATTGTCAGTTAAAGCGACGCAGTGCCGAATCGCAAAAAGTGGCCTGGTCATTGGGCAGCCAAATGGTCCGGGGCTTAAGTGGTTATAGAAAAACTGACTATAATGTCTTTTTGAATATGATAATTAAGATTTTTACATAATGTTTTCTTTATTTCACAAACAAAAAAAGAAAAATCCTCCCACCCCTCAAACAATGTCCACAATGGTGGGGTTACCCATACAGAAAGCACAGTAACAAATGCTGGTAAAACCTGATCTATCTGAGCGTTGACGCATATTTTGTTGCTTATGGCAGCTGTCCAATAAAGGAGTACTTATCATCATCATCATCATAATAATAATAATAATAATAATAATAATAATAATAATAATAATATAATAAAGACACATTCTAAAACCATATATATCTCATGTCATCTTTGTAACCTCCAAGCAGCCTAAAGTCGTTCCATTCCTTGTGTTCAGTTTCCAGCTGAAATAGTATTATCTCGTACGGTGAGGCCCATAGAAAAGGACAAGCACTACGAAAAGGTGGTGCAGTATAACCAGAGTAACCGTACACAGAACATTGTAATGCAATAGTTTTAGTAAATAGTAAATCTAAACTGCTACAGTGCCATGAAAAAGTATTTCTACCCCTGGAATTTTCCACATTTTGTTACAACCAAAACATAAATGTTTTTTTTACTGGGATTTTATGTAATGGACCAACACAAAGTGGCACATAATTGTGAAGTGGAAGGAAAATGGTAAAGGTTTTTAAATTTTTTTTTTTTTTTTTTACAAATATGTGAAAAGTGTGGCGTGCATTTGTATTCAGCCCCCTTTACTCTGATACCCCTAACTAAAATCTAGTGGAACCAATTGCCTTCAGAAATCAACTAATTTGTAAATTTAGTCCACCTGTGTGTAATTTTAATACAGCTGTTCTGTGAAGCCCACAGGTTTGTTAGAGAACCTTAGTGAACAAACTGCATCATGAAGGCCAAGGAACACACCAGACAGGTCAGGGATGAAGTTGTGGAGAAGTTTAACCACTTAAGCCCCGGACCAATATGGGCCATTATGACCAGGCCCCTTTTTGCGATTCGGCACTGCGTCGCTTTAACTGACAATTGCGCGGTCGTGTGACGTGGCTCCCAAACAAAATTGGCGTCCTTTTTTTCCCACAAATAGAGCTTTCTTTTGGTGGTATTTGATCACCTCTGCGGTTTTTATTTTTTGCGCTATAAACAAAAATAGAGCGAAAATTTTGAAAAAAATGACATATTTTTTACTTTTTTTTCTATAATAAATATCCCCAAAAAATATAAAAAAACAAATTTTTTTTTCCTCAGTTTAGGCCGATACGTATTCTTCTTCTTCTTCTTCTTCTTCTTCTACATATTTTTGGTAAAAAAAAACGCAATCGGCGTTTATTGATTGGTTTGCGCAAAAATTATAGCGTTTACAAAATAGGGTATAGTTTTAAGGCATTTTTATTAATTATTATTTGTTTTACTAGTAATGGTGGGGATCAGCGATTTATTTATTTATTTTTTTTCGTGACTGCGACATTATGGCGGACACATCGGACACTTTTGACACATTTTTGGGACCATTGTCATTTTCACAGCGATCAGTGCAATAAAAATGCACTGGTTACTGTCAAAATGACACTGGCAGTGAAGGGGTTAACCACTAGGGGCGCTGAAGGGGTTAAGTGTGCCTAGGGGCGTGTTACTAACTGAGGGGGGCGTGGCTACGACTGACACGTCACCGATCTCCTCCGCTCTGATTACACAGAGCGGAGATCGCTGACAGTGTCAGTAGAGGAGCGGGGAGATGCTGTGTTTACACACACATCTCCCCGCTCCGAGCCTCCGTGAGACGATCGCGGGGTCCCACTCACGGGGAAGGCAGGGGGGTCGCGAGCGTGACCCCGGCAGTTAAAGGGCCACGTACAGGTACGTGATTGTGCCTGTACGAGCCATTCTGCCGACGTATATATGCCGTGAGCGGTCGGCAAGTGGTTAAAGCAGGGTTGGGTTATAAAAAAAATAAAAATATCCCAAGCTTTGAACATCTCACAGAGCACTGTTCAATCCATCATCCGACAATGGATAGAGTATGACACAACTGCAAACCGACCAAGACATGTCAGTCCACCTAAACTGACAGGCCGGGCAAGGAGAGCATTAATCAGAGAAGCAGCCAAGAGGCCCATGGTCACTCTGGAGGAGCAAAGTTGCTTTTGATAACGTCGCACACAGATGATGAAATGCGTCAAGCTGAATCTCCCACACATCACGATCGGCCCAGAGAGTGGAACGCACGCCATGCTCTAGGCAGTGACCACTACTCACACACAAGTAGGGCCATTTGCTATTGTGACGTTCAGTTTGGACAGATTTAATTCACAGCAATACAATTGTAATGGATTTTTACTATATATGATGCTGATGCACAATAAATAATTTGAGGATTTTATACTATGAGGCGTTTCTCTCTCCATTATATCGCCTGCACATTTTGATCCTGGAGCTCCGGAGTCATCACTGGAGGTACCTCATACCAGCGGGGGTAACCAGAGGACACTGTAGTGGGATAGGTCCCCAAAAAGACCTACAAGCACAGCAAACCTCTCTTTCTATATGGTAAGGGAGTCCAACATATCTGATGAGTGCGGAGTGTTCACAGTCCTTTATGAGGTGGACGCACAGCTAATATTGGGATATGGAGCACCACATCACTTTCTTACAAGGAAAAGACTTGGCTTTGCACAGCCATCCCTTTTTATGCACTTTAAATTTTCCATAAATTTGTCATTGATTAATTTGAAAAGACTTTGGTTCACAAAGCTATTAATGTAGGCACTTTCTTGTGTCATTTATTGATTTAATTCATTCATCTAGCACAAGTTGGTTCATGATATGGTCTAGTAATAGACCTTGTATATTATAGCACTGCTAATTTACTATAACTTTAGGTGGAGCAAGCGCTGTCTATAATTTATCCATACACAGTCCATTGTTTGTATTTTGTGCCTGTTCACTTGATGTCCTATGTTCTAAGAAGTACATGAGCTATTTTTTTTTAGCATAATCCATAATTTTTGGCCCCAGAGACTAAAGTGGGAGCACATGCAAATGCGCAACACGTGATTTTACGCCTGAAAAACTCCTCCGCTAGAACTGCTCTCCTTCTTTTACCCAGCCCAGTCAACATAAAAGAACAATAAAAATTAACATTTACTTGGGGCACACTTTCTTGAACCCTGATCAGCATATAAACAAGCATGGACAAGTGCGTATCCCAGAATTCTTTGCACTCATCCACTGAAGGAGGAGACTTGAGCAGAGATTGCAGTGGCTACCGGGGACAGGTGTGGCTTTTCAATATACTGGATGTCGGCTTCTACCAGCGGCACTTGTTAGCTATCCCCCCTTATTGACCGTGCTCTGGACCCCCCCGCTGCAAGTTCACACCTGCCACTTCTCCCCCTCTGTGAGTGCTTTACTTTTGGTTAATAATAAAGTCCGCACTGCACCGTGAGGCTGTTTTTGCCCCTTTTTTGCCTTTTTGTGTTTTCAGTCAACATCATGTGATCTTGATTATTCAGTGTGTCTATTTATGCTGTTAAATTTGTCAATCACATTTTTACCTATAGCAAATGGGAGATTCTGCGCTGCCAGTGCTGTGGATCCTGTGGTACACATATGGCTTGCTCCTCGATAGAACACACGAACCAGACATGGGAATGCTCAGACTGTTGCATTGTCCGCTGCACACCAGGTAATTGCGTTTTTCCTTATCTTTGCCACAGAGAACCTGACATTTTCTGGGGATTACTTTGTGAAAGCTAGGAATTTAAACTCTTGCCAAGTCTTCCATCTTTCAACAGTCTGACTCTATTTGTCCCTGTACGGAACAACCTGCTTCTGGTTCCGATATAACCTGTGGAATTGACAACTCATCCTTTAAGCCTATGATCTTAAGGGCAAGGTTACAGCGCTGCCATAAGATCTGTGATTTTGTGTTTTATTTTATATAATAAAAAATTAAAGCACCACTCACCATTGGGGCATTGTGGGGTTGTTTTACTAAAACCTGGTGAGTGCAAAATCTGGTGAAGCTGTGCATGGTAGCCAATTGGCTTCTAACTTCGGCTTATTCAATTAACTGCTTGCCGACCAGCCTCCGTCATTTTATATGGCGGCAGGTCGGCTCTCCTGTATGAACCGCCGTAGCTGTACGGCGGTCCATTCATGGGAGATAGCGAGCGTGTGCCGCTGGCGGCGTGCGCACGTGGGTCCGGCAGACTCTATGCCTGCCGGCGACCAGTGATTTCTGTCATGTCCCTGGGAGCCCCCCCCCTACAGTTAGAACACGCTGAGGGAACACATTTACCCCTTTGATCACCCCCTAGTGTTAGGACCTTCTCTGCCAGTGTCTTTTATACATTGATCAGTGCATTTTTATAGCACTGATCAATGTAATAATGTCACTGGTCCCCAAAAACTGTAATTTGGAGTCGATTTTGTCCACCGCAATGTCGCTGTCCCGCTAAAAATAGCAGAACGCCACCATTACCAGTAAAAAAATAAAAGTCCATAAATCTATCCCGTAGTTTGTAAACGTGATAACTTTTGCGCAAACCAATAAATATACGCCTACTGCGATTTTACCAAAAATATGTAGAATACATATTGGCCTAACTCATGAATACATTTTTTTTATTTTTATTTTTTTATATATAGATTTTTTATTTTTATTTTATTTGGATATGTACACTTATATGAGCTTATAACCCACCCTTACTCTATCAAAAATAGAAAAAAGTTTTGCCTTTAGTTACTTTAAAGGGGTAGTAGCATGACTTATTTTTATTTATTTTTTATTTTATTTTCTTTCTTTCTTTTAAACAGTAAAACGACCACATCCCTCCGCTCATAATGCATCGGATAATGCAGAAACTGGGGTTGTACAGCCTTCACCAAAATGCCCCAGGCGATCAAAAACGCCCAGGAGAATTATTTTAAAGTAAGTATCAAAGCCAATGCTCCATGTGACATCATGTATTTATCTGCATATAAAGCTGCTTTGTTTTTAAATCATTGTTGTAAACCACATATGTCAAACACAAGGCCCACGGGCCAAATGCGGCCCGTCAGGCCATTATATGTGGCCCTCACACCTCTCCTGCATCTGCAGCACCCCCCCCCCCTGTCTTTGCCCACACCTTGTCTGCTCAGTTGTCAGATGAAGAGGACAGAGCTCCTCCTACCGATCCTGCGCTTCTCTCTGCCGAGGGGGGGGCTCATCACTGCTCATCCCCAAGGAGTGTGGCTGGGCTGATAAAACCAGTCCTTTTGAGGGCAAACAAAATGTTGATGCGGAAAGAAAAAAAAAAAGAGTCCCGCGCTATGGACTTGTTATGTGACTAAAAAGCTGCTGCCCCCACTCGAAACAACTGTCAGAGCAGATCAGTCAAAGGTGAATAAAAGGGGTATTTTGAGGTGGGTGTGGCACTGCTAATGGTATGCGACAATATTATATGGATATGCAAACCCTGTGCAAATTCAAAGTGTTAACTAAAGGTCAACCTTACTATATAATACATAGTATATGTGCCATAAACTTATAATTACAGTAACCAAATAACCAAAGTAAAAATATGATATATTTTACACGTGCATTAATAATTTGTTAAAATGCTTCAACATTAAATTAATATAATATAAAGTCCACAGGTGAAATTGTATTGGATGCCAAAAAGCTTTTAAAAGTAAGGTGAGTAAAGATGCCACAAACTCCACACAAGGGAGCAGTGCCGGAGTTGCACTCACCAGATAGATCTCCCCGCATTCACAGTTACAATAACTGTCTGTAGCTCTTTTCCCATGAATACCTCTGTCTCCTTAATGTGCTTTGCCTCAATGGTACCATGTAAGAGTAAAGCCTAGTACACACGATTGGATATTCCGACAACATTTGTGTGGTGGAAGGGTTTTGTCGGATAATCCGACCGTCTGTATGCTCCATCGGACAATTTCTGACAACAAAAGTTGGATATCCATGCTCTTAAATTGTCGGACAGCAAATGTTTTCCTTCGGATTATCCGATCGTGTGTACACAAGTCCGTCGGACTAAAATCCAAAGTACAAACACGCATGCTCCGAACCAATGCTAACCATAAGACAACTTTAGCAGAAGTTGAAGCACTTTTACAAATTATTCATGCACGTGTAAAATATATAATATAATATCAAACGTCTCTGTGGCAGATTTGCCCAGTTTCACGCAGATTTTCACATTTTGCTCTTTATTCTAACTTTCTGTCCATTACAAAATAGCAGAGGTGGTAACACATGTGGTCAGAATGGCACAGCTCCTGATGTATTTTTACACACTGACCTATAAAGGTTGGTGCTCCCTGTGACTGCATGCAGCCTTGTGCTGTCATCTGTTGGTTTGTTACAAACCACCTGATAAGGACTCGTGTAGCCAAAGCTCATTTGGCTGCACTTCTGTGACCCATTTTAGGCAGTCGGCTGACGTCACAGAGACAGTCCAGGCTGTGAAAAGATCACGACCATATGGTCGGGCTCTGCCCAGAACTCTGGACCGGCACTTGGCTCAGTTTCTCATCAAACCGCTGAGAGGCTAAGCCAGCCACAGAGGGGCAGAGCAGACAGCAGTGACTGACAGACACCAGCTCACTGCTCACAGAGCACTGAGAACTGAGCGATCAGTGGTCTTTGACCGCTCAGTTCTCAGACTTGGAGCTGGCTTGGGGACAGATGCAGCATCAGACCGATGCTGCATCCACCTAGGTAAGTCTTATTCTTTAAAAAAAATAAAAAATTCCCTAACTTCTCTTTTTTAATAAAGCACAAAAGCAAGGTGTTTTTTTTTTTTTTTTTGGAAGTCTCTAGGTACAACTTTCGATCCAGCAAGAATAGCGAGTGACATAACAAAATCTGACTTCTGACTACATGTCCCATGAGTACTCGCATGTTTGATGACATAACGTTTTTGCTGGTTGGTATAATGAAGGGCTAAACTGTCAATCATAGGTGGGCAGATTACAGGTCCTCTTCACCTCTAGCCTCAATGTGCTGCTCATGCGTGTTGGGTCCCAGAGCAGCTGGACATGTCAATGCGACCTTGAGGTAAACTTGCGCACACACACAGCAGTGGCTCTACAAAGACAGCTAGTAACACTGCAAAAATTGAAGTTTTGTGTTAGAGGGAGAAAAAAACAAACCTCTTCTGCATGATGAAACCGACTGTAGACAACATTGATTAGCAAACATGAGTACATGTAAGTGTGGCTGTATGATGGCTTTTTATCACTTAAGTTATTAATCCTACTTTATAATATTGGAAGATGTACCTTTTTTATAAGATAACAAAACTACTTTTTAAATTCAGTTTCACTCTAAACCGAGAGTCATGGTTTTACCTAATTCTTCTCTGTATCAGAGCTGCGGATGCACAATTTATAGAAAAGTACCCTAGTTTCCAAATTCATGAAAGCCAATCAGATTTTTTTTTTTTTTTTCCCCCAGACAAATTCAAATGGAAAACAGGCAAATATTTGACATTCTGCAGGAATTGAGATCTCAGATCATGAACTCCGTGTGTATAATAAAGGTGAAAACGACGTCCCTTTGGAAAAGTTCAATTTGCTGCTTCCTTAAAAGCGACTTTTCTCCATGTAGCACCCTACATGTATCCATCACAGATAACAATCAAAATGAAAGCCAGCAAGCAGACATGTCCCTTTCTCAGTATTTCAAAAATGCGCTGAACGATATTGAGAACTCTGATGTTTTTGAGGGATCTGAACGAAAGAATCTTTCTTTAAATCCAGATGGTAAGTTTATTGTCAGCAACATATTGATTTTGTCCTAGTTAGATTTACTTTTCTTTTAATAAACTTCTGGTTAACTAATTCAGTGAACACTTAATACTTAATACTATTAAAAGTTGTAACTTAAAGCAGAGCTTCACCCAAAAGTTTTGTTTTAAGGCCTGCTCCCCCCGCTCATGTTTATGGAAAGACACTTTTGGGGAGGGGAGGGGGTACCCGCTCAGAGCGCATAGGAGCAGTGTCCTCTCCCAGTGTGACGTGTCCCAGGAGACTGCAGGACCATTCACAATGCGCAGTGGGCACCCAGCTCTGAAGCCTCAAGCTAGCACAGCCGAGTGCCCATAGTTAAGATGCCAGGGACAGAAGACCAGAGGTGAGCACAGTGCTGGATCCTGGGAAAGGGGAGTGTCTGGTCAACAGCTACAGTTTTTGTAGCTACTGACTTTTAAATTTTACACAGAAAAACTGGAGTGCTCCTTTAACCACTTGGCGTCCGCGCTATAGCCGAATGACGGCCACAGCGCGAACCTGAATTTCTGGGAGGCCATCAATGGACGTCCTCCCCTTTTCTCGCTCCCCGCACGCCCCCTGTGATCACTGAGTCAATGAGACTCAGGTGATCACAGATCCGAGTAAGGGGCCGATCCCGGCTCCTTACCACGTGATCAGCTGTCAGCCAATGATAGCTGATCACGTGATGTAAACAAAAGCTCGGTAATCTTTTTTTTTTTTTCTCTCCTCGCGCTGACAGCCAGTGGTGCCAATCAGTGTCACCTCTCAGTGCCCACTAGTGCCGGCTATCGGTGCCCATCAGTGCAGCCTCATCAGCGTACATCAATGAAGGTGAAAAATTTACCTTTTTTGCTAAATTTTATAAAAAAATGAAATATTTATTTTTATATAATTCGGTCTTTTTAAAAAAAAAAATAACAAAAAATAAAAACCGCAGAGGTGATCAAATACCACCAAAAGAAATCTCTATTTGTGGGGAAAAAAATGATACAAATTTCATTTGGGTACAGTGTTGTATGACCGCGCAATTGTCATTCAAAGTGCATCAGCGCTGAAAATTGGTCTGGGCAGGAGGGGGGTTTAAGTGCCAAGTAAGCAAGTGGTTAAAAAAAATATATATTTTCCGATCTGAATATTTTATTTACTAAAGCACATTTGGGAACAGTGCCAACAGAATTTTTTTTTTTTTTGAAGAACTAAACATGACTGGGTATAGATATAAACTGCAGGGCATCACAGCAGAATTAATTTGAGGCTTCCCACCTACATTCAATCTTCATCCTTTCTTTCTACCATCCAATGTCCATGCAAAATTAGCCGTCAATGTGGTTGGCTGGTTTTGTTTGGAATATGTGTCGCTTTCTGTAGAGTGATAATTGTGGATGTTTTGCCTATATTGATCCAGCTCTTTTATGCGTTGTCACCTTACAGCTCTGCAAGATAACCTGTACTACGAAGCTGGTAGGATGCTGGCAATTGCTTTAGTACATGGAGGGCCAGCTCCAGGATTTCTTTCCCAAACACTCTTTTCTTGCCTGATCTATGATTCTCAGCACGTTCAGCCAGTGTTAGAGGATGTAGCAGATTGTAATATCTTAGAAGCAATACTAACGGTAAGTGTTAGGGGGAATATGATCATCTTGCCTTTTGATAATTACGATTGTCAAAATCTAACAAATTATCTTTTTTGTTGGAGGCATTGCCAAAAATTTTTTGTTTTAAATGTATATTATAATGTAGACCAACTGGCTGCTTATACTGTACTGTATATCTGTGATCTTTGCCTGCTGAATTCTTCACAAGGATAAAAAATCCATTTATGCTAGGGTGGCTGACTATATTCTTTTGTCAGAAAGCTAAGATAAATCATAATGACCCTGCTGGCCACTACCTAGTGGGTATGAATGGTGATTAAATGTGTGTTTGTGTGTGTTTGTTTTTTTTACTGTCAGTAATTTTTTATATATTCCTCTGATAGATAACTTGTGCGCATCACCTAAGTGCTAAAAACATTAAAATATTAAGCAGCCAACACCATTGACTATGTATTTCATCTGATACAACAAATAAAATAAAAAATACATTTTATAAAACCTCAAGTGCAGCACTAGTAAAAAATGATGAGCATGCACAATAAGTAAACCCTATAAAAAATGTGCACATATACACTTGTCTTGTGTCGCCTACTTAACATGGAAATAAAGTTACCTGTTGGAGTTTGATGCCTGCGCAGGCCAGGGTATGGAGGAGCAAAGTATCAACTAGGTCTCTGATCTGACACTATCCAGGACAGAGCTCACGTTGTACGTGCATGTTGTATGTGCATGGTTTTATGTAAGTGTGCTGAATTTGTTTTAATTTTTATCTTGCCCTTTTTATGTTCTGTGCCATTTCATGTGTTCTTTGTGACATATTTGGACCCTACCCTACTAATATACTTTTAGCATAGGTCCAGTTAAAGAGGTGATTTTAAGCCCATTGGAGAGGGGAGAGCCACTAGAACTCAGGCCTCGTACACATGGCCGATTTTCTCGGCAAGAACCAGCAAGAAACTTGCTGGCAGAGAGGTCTTGCCGAGTAAATCGGTCGTGTGTATGCTGCTATCGGGTTTCTCGTCGAGAAAACCGACAAGAAACCTCGACGAGAAAATAGAGAACCTGCTCTCTATTGTCTCGTCGAGATTCTCCTCGGCATGTTTCTCGACAAGAAAAGTGAGTGTGTGTACACTTACCTGTCCGCCCGGAAGCCCGCGCATGTTCGAAATGAATTCGACGCATGCGCGGTAGCTTCCTAGGCATACGTAGGGTATACCAAGATGGAGGCGACGGCATCGAATGTGACGAGCGCATGCTCGACGTAGTCGATGAAGTCACCGCGTACACTCCTTTCAAAGAACCGCGGGTTCTTTGAAACGAGTGTGTGTACACTCGGCCGGGACAAGTTTCTTGTCCAAGAATCTCGTCGAAAAAAACGACATGTTTTTTTCAACGAGAATCTCGGCCGTGTGTACGAGGCCTTAGACTTGGGATGATGCTTGGACACTTGGTTTGATATTGATTTAATGAAATGGAAGTGGGTTTATAAGTAAATTCTACCTAGACTGTTTAGATACTTGTACATCACATTAGTAAAGTGTATGCAAACCATTGGAGTACATATTCTGAATATGTTTTTACACCTGGATTGAATTTATTTTATAGTTACATTGTCAGCTTTTGTACTTGGAGACACAAGAAAATATGAGCACAATTATTTTTTTTTATATATATATATATATATATATATATATCTCTATCTCTCAAAAAAGTGATTATACCCTCACATTTTTGTAAATATTTTATTATATCTTTTCATGGGACAACACTGAAGAAGTTACACTTTACATTGTAGCAAAGTAGTGAGTGTACAGCTTGTATAACAGTGTAAATTTGCTGTCCCCTCAAAAAAACCCTCAACACAGCCATTAATGTCTAAACTGCTGGCAACAAAAGTGAGTACAACCCTAAGTGAAAATGTCTAAATTGGGACAAAGTGTCAATATTTTGTGTGGCCGCCATTATTTTCCAGCACTGCCTTAACCCTCTTGGGCATGGAGTTCACCAGAGCTTCACAGGTTGCCACTGGAGTCCTCTTCCACTCCTCCATGACGTCGTCACAGAGCTGGTGGATGTTGGAGACCTTGAGGATGCCCCACAGATGCTCAATATGGTTTAGGTCTGGAGACATGCTTGGCCAGTCCATCACCTTTTACCCTCAGCTTCTTCTTTTTTTTTTAAATTACTTCTTCTTTATTTTAGAAAGTTATTCTCATAATACATACAATTCGTGCATTTTTTTTTCAATAAAGCATTACACATAGAAAAAGCAAGAGAACATATCTAATTTTACGTCCATCTAATATTTTATGTCAATCTTGTATACTTGCATCTATATCTTATCACTCTGTCCTCTTTTCCCCTTTTCTTCCCTTCCACCTCCCCCCTAATCCCATGACTACATCCATCATCTGTACCTCCTAATATCTGATCACCACAGGTCGTTTTTTCCACCTCCAATGTTCTCTCCTTTCCAGTTGTTCACCCTTTGCTCCTCAGGCCGTTCTTTCCTTCTCCTCTCTTCCCCTCCCTCCCCTACACCTCCCCGAGGTCCTACATCTGGAGTCTTTCCACTACCAGTTGAAATGGCGCTAGATCAGCATCCCCCAGCCATGGTTGCCAAATAGTATCAAATTTACCCACTTCTCTCCTGCGACTGTATGTCAGTCGCTCTCTAAGAAGCAAGGAATTTACATAGGAGATCCACTGTTTCCCCGTGGGTACCGCTGGAGCCATCCAGTATTTTTTGCAATAAGTTTTCTAGCTAGATACATTAGTCTAGTTAACATGTAGTACATTCCTCTTGGGAACATTTCTACATCTATGGCTCCAAGCAGGTACACTACAGGGTCTAGAGGGACAGGAACCTGTGCTAGTCTAGTAATGCACTGGGAGACATCCTCCCAGTACCTATGTAGTTTTGGACACCTCCAAATAAGGTGTATAAAGTCCCCCTTATGTACTTTACATTTTGGACACAGGGGGGAGTCTCTTCCTCCCCACTTATATAACTGCTCTGGTGTTCTATATGCCCTATGCAAAATAAATAGTTGTAATAATCTATGGGATGCAGATACCGATCTTGCAGGGATAGAGTTAAGTGCCATTTCCCACTGGCACCCATCTATGTCCCCTATATCTTCCACCCATTTACTTTGGCTTCTCAGAGAGGTATGGTCCTGGATCGAGGACAGCAATTCCATGTAAATTTTTGATATTAATCCCTTTCGGGTGTCTGCTCCAAGAACTTCCCTCAGCATAGGTGATGATGACACTATCAAAGAATGTGTTGTTTGTTGTTCCTGCAACGCATGACGGAGCTGAAGGTATTTATAAAAGCCCTTAGGGTTTAACTGAAATTCCTGACATAGCTGTTCATATGTCTTCAACTCCTTCCCTTCATATAATTGTGCAAAAAACCAAATCCCCCTCTTTCCAGGGGGTAAAGCCCTGCAATTCCTGTACCTCTGGGTATCTCGGGTTATGCCATATCGGAGTAAAGGGCAGCAAACCCTTTATCTTCAGGGCTTTCCGGATCTCCACCCATACTCTTTTGAGAAGGACGCTTATGGGTGCTGAGTCTGGTATGCTCAGCAGGTCCAGTTCCATATGGAATGCCGCTTCTAGTGTTGGAGCGGATATAGTCACCATTTTACATATCGGGTCCTCCCTCCCTTCCCGCCCCCATCCTGCCATCTGCTGAAACTGTGAAGCCAAGAAATACATTCTGGGGTGGGGTATTGCCAATCCTCCTCTATCCTTTCCATACTGCAGGGTGGCTAGGCTAATCCTGGCTTTCTTTTTTTTCCAAATTAATTCCCTCATTAGTGTGTCTATTTGTTTAAACCACTTATTGGTGATCCACATGGGGGAGTTATGAAATACATACAGTAGCTGCGGGGCCCATACCATTTTTATTAAATTTGCCCGTCCTACTACTGACAATGGGAGCTTACACCAGCTGTTACATTTTGCTTTCTGTCTAACCAACAATGGACCCAGATTTAGCTGAATATACTCCGCCGGTTCCGGGGGACACTATTACTCCCAGGTATTTTAAAACTTTTTGCTATAGCTATTTGCTCTGCCCTCTCTGGCAACCGTTCCGTCCACTGAGCTATGGCCATTAAAATGGATTTAGACCAATTAATAGTGAAACCTGAGAAACCTCCAAAGTCCTCGATTATCCCCATCACTGCTCGCAGCGAGGCGGCCGAGTCACCTAAAATATATAAGCGCGTCGTCTGCGTATAAAGATATATATTTCTTTCTCGTACATCACGGGACACAGAGCGACATAGTCATTACTAATGGGTTATATAGTTACCGTCAGGTGCTGGCACTGGCAACTTCCAAAACCGGAAGTACCCTCCCCTATATAAGCCCCTCCCATCCGGGAGCACCTCAGTTTTTTTGCCAGTGTCTAAGGTGTTGGCCAAGAAGAAACATGTGTTGTTCACTGAGCTTGCGTACAGGTTCTTTTGGGCCTCAGTAAGCTATTCCGGATCCGACCAAAAAAGCTTCATAGCTAAACGGTCGGTACCCGGGCCTTGCAGAGAAGAGCAAGGTTCTGCCTGTAATGCTTCTCTTAGGAGAGCTGGACCCTGGGATCCAGAGCTCTGGTCATACCCACGACCAAGATGTTTTCTGTGCAGGGTGCTATACAGGTCCAGGGGAGTGGAATCCTTGGGAACCCGGTCCCTGAAGGTTTGATTACAATGCCTGCCGTGATAGGTGAAGTTTGGGCTTTTGTGGACCAAACAAAGTCCTGCGGCGGGGAACAGGTAAGTGGGGGCCCCCAGGAACTTGGTTCTATTGGGGGACCCCCAAGCCTAATTTGTCTTTCTGTCTGTTACCTAACGGTATTCCCGCTAATATCTGTGCATGCCTGTAACTACTAAAAAAATGTAATAATTTTTAATGGTGGTCAAGAAAAAAAAAAAAAGAATGTTTTTTTTTTATATATGTTTAGTATATTAAACTGCGGTACCTGTGTTTGTCCACTAGAGGCCGCTGTGGAATGTTTTTCTTGTCATATGGACTAGTTTCTTCTCAGAGAGCAAAGTCCAGGCAGCTGGTGAGTTCTCCTACAGGAAACTGTTTCCTCTGCCATGTTGCAGTGTTCGTCTATCCCCTGGCCTATGGCAAAGGGGGCCCTGGCTCCTGTCCCTGGTTTCCATGTTTGAAAATTAGCGCCGAGGCGCACGTGGCCGCGCGCGTGCGCGCGCCTCTATATATAGAGGTGGCCGGAAAAAGGGGCGGGGCCTGGGGGATGACGCTCTGTGCGCGCCGCAGCGCTTCTGCGCATGTGCAGGCGTCCCAGCAGGTTTTTAAAAAGCCACATTATTGCAGTAAGCTGGCTATGAAGTACAGAGACAGAGCTGGCAACATTTAAAGGCATACAGCAAGCGGTTGATACAGGCATCCCCTAGAAAGGCACATTAGTAGACACCAACTGTTTATTATAGCAGCATTTATGCTAGACTATTATCAGTAACTGGTGTATTTTCGGCTGGAATACCTCAGCTTTGTGGCTTAGGAATATGCCGTCTAAAAACTCCGGGACTAGAAATTCCAGGAGGAATAGGGGGTCTCCATCGGGCTCTGAGGATCTTGGGCATGCTTTGGCTGCACCAGTCTCCCCTGAAGAATCAGAGGTTAGTGACCGTAGGGCACCCCCAGGAGTACCTGGTACTGTGGCTGTCCCCAGTTCACCTGCTCCTGTGTATGTAACAGAGGAGGTTTTTTCCTCAGCTCTGGGAGGGCTGGAAGAGAGATTGTCAGCACTAATTGCTGCGTCCCTGTCACAGGAGAAAAGCGCTCGATCTCCGTCTCCTCCCTCAGAGTGCCTGTTAACAGAGCAACAGTCCCATACAGAGAACGACCTACCTGAGGGGGATCAGGATGAGGTTGATTCAGTTGTAGAGGAATCAACAGTGGAGGAGCCGTTCTCAGCATCACATGCTGAGAGGTTATGGGTGCAGTCCCTGACTAATATGGTCCGATCAGCATTTAAAATGCCACTTGCGGAGCCATCCTCCTCTTCTGTCTCCTCGTTGGGGTCGCTAAAAGCTCCCCAGACTGTTTGTTCTTTTCCGATCCATCCTTTACTGGAGGGGCTCATTTACCAGGATTGGGAGCATCCTGACAAAATATTTACTCCCCCCAAGAGATTTCCGGTGGTCTATCCTATGGAGGATAAGTTCGTCAGAAAATGGAAGGTCCCTACAGTGGACGCAGCCATCTCTTGTGTGAATAAATCACTGACATGTCCGGTGGAAAATGTTCAAGGACCCAATAGATAAAAAATTGGAGTCCTTATTGAAATCTGCTTTTTCTACAGCAGGATTGGTGACACAACCAGCAGTGGCAGCTATAGGGGTCTGCCAAGCAGTGAAGGATCAGTTGAAACAGGTCTTAAGGGACGTGCCAGATCAGCAGGCTCTTGCTCTAGCTGATCTACCTAGAGCCTTATGCTTTGCGGTGGACGCTATAAAGGATTCAATCCATCAGGCCTCCCGCCTTACGCTGTCTGTAGTACATATGCGCAGGCTTCTATGGCACAAAAACTGGTCTGCTGAAGCTCCCTGTAAAAAATTGCTGGTCAGCTTCCCATTCCATGGGGAGCGCTTATTCGGGGAAGACCTGGACAAGTATATCCAGAGAATTTCCAGCGGTAAAAGTACACTCTTGCCGGTCAAAAATAGAGTTAGAGGTCCCTCTTTTAAGAGGCCGGCTTCTCCAGTCCCTAGGACATCGGCTGTGAAACAGTTCCGACGGCCTCCCCGGTCAAATCCCGGAGGTAAAAATCAGGGACAGTTGCAGGGTAACAAGAAGCCCTGGAGCAGGAGAGGTACAAAACCTCCCCCAAAGTCAAATGCATGAAGGGTTGCCCCCACCCAATCGGGTGGGGGGAAGACTTCAGTTGTTCACAGAAACCTGGCGGGACACGATCCGAGACAGATGGGTGCTCTCCGCAGTAAATCTGGGATACAAATTGGAGTTAAAAAACTCCCCTCCTTCCCGCTTTATAAGGTCGAACGTGCCAAGGGATCCCCAGAAGAGAGGATCCCTCCTGTTGGCACTGGAACAATTATTGCTTCAAGCAGTAATTATAGAGGTCCCCCTGGAAGAATGGGGGTTCGGGTTTTACTCAAACCTCTTTACAGTTCCGAAGCCAAACGGGGACGTGAGGCCCATATTAAATCTAAAAGGGCTAAACAAATTCCTACATATCAGGACTTTCCGGATGGAGTCGATCCGATCGGTGGCCACTGCCCTACAAGGGGAGGAATGGTTAGCCTCGATCGACATCAAAGATGCTTATTTGCACATCCCCATCTTTCCAGCCCACCAAAAATTTCTACGCTTTGCGATAGAAGGGCGCCATTTTCAGTTCAGAGCCTTACCCTTCGGTCTGGCCACAGCACCAAGAGTGTTCACAAAAATTCTGGCCCCATTATTGGCCAATCTAAGAACACGAGGTGTAACGATAATGGCATATCTAGACGACTTGTTGCTGATAGACCACTCAGTGGAAAAACTAGAAGTGGTTGTTCACGAGACAATCAAGTATCTGGAATATCACGGTTGGATTATCAACCGAGACAAGTCAGCCCTAAAACCAGTCAAAAGTCTGGAATACTTGGGGCTAAGGCTGGATTCAGACCAGAGAAAAATTTTCTTGCCTCGAGAAAAGGGGTCGTCTTTGAGAGATTTGATCCACTTAGTGGGTTCAAAAAGACAGCCATCCATACGCCTGTGCATGAGGCTGCTGGGAAAAATGGTGGCATCATTCGAAGCAGTACCCTACGGTCAATTCCATTCAAGGAAGTTGCAAAGGGCCATACTGTCAGCCTGGAACAAAAAAGTTCAGGCTCTGGACGTACCAATGTCCTTGTCCCCTTCCGTTTGCAGAAGCCTCCGTTGGTGGTTGGTTCCCCGGAATCTGGAAAGAGGGAAATCCTTCAGTCCGATTTCTTGGAAGGTGGTCACTACAGATGCCAGCCTTTTAGGCTGGGGAGCAGTACTGGAGCAATGGTCTCTCCAGGGCAGATGGTCGGATGCGGAAAAGGCCCTGCCCA
Source organism: Rana muscosa (assembly GCA_029206835.1). NCBI lineage: Eukaryota > Metazoa > Chordata > Amphibia > Anura > Ranidae > Rana > Rana muscosa. The sequence continues at coordinate 115,032,614 of CM055126.1, read as the reverse complement.
TCAATCTCTTAGAGACACGAGCAGCCCGGTATGCCCTAGTAGCATGGACATCCAAACTCCAAGGGTCCCCTGTCAAGAGTTCAGTCAGACAATGCCACAGCAGTGGCATATATCAATCGTCAGGGGGGCACCAGGAGTCGTGCAGCCCAAAGGGAAGTAAATTACATCCTGAGATGGGCAGAAAGATATGTCCCAGCCATATCTGCGGTATTCATTCCAGGGGTGGAGAATTGGAAGGCGGACTTTCTAAGTCGCCAACAATTATGCCCAGGGGAATGGTCCCTTCATCCCGAGGTTTTCCGGACAATATGTCAGCGGTGGGGAACACCGGATGTAGATCTGCTAGCATCCAGGTTCAACACGAAAGTGGACAGGTTTGTCTCTTGGACAAGGGATCCCCTAGCGTGCGGCTCGGATGCCCTAGTGTTCCCTTGGGATCAGTTCAAGCTGATATATGCATTCCCACCGCCACAATTGTTACCTCGATTACTCCGCAGAATCAGGGTAGAAAAGAAACCAGTGATTCTGGTGGCTCCAGCGTGGCCCCGAAGAGCATGGTACACGGAGATTGTAAAAATGTCTGTGGGGAGTCCTTGGACCCTCCCACATCGTCCGGACCTGCTTTCGCAGGGACCGATATACCACCCTTCCTTACCAGCCCTAGGTTTGACGGCCTGGCTATTGAAGCCCACATTCTAAAAAGGAGAGGGCTCTCTAATGCTGTGGTGTCTACCATGATCAATGCCAGGAAACCGGTATCCAGGCAGATCTACTATAGAATCTGGAAGGCGTACATCGCCTGGTGTGAGGCCAGGAAATGGCATCCACGTAAATATGTAATCGGTAGAATTCTGGACTTCCTACAATGGGCTGTAGATGGGAAGCTTGCCTTGAGTACTATCAAAGGTCAGATTTCGGCCTTGTCAATATTTTTTCAAAGGCCCTTGGCTTCGCATTCACTAGTCAAAGCCTTTATACAAGGAGTGATGCGTATTAGTCCTCCGGTTAATATTCCCATATGTCCATGGGATCTAAACTTGGTTCTGTCGGTTCTACAGAAACAACCATTTGAACCATTTACAGCATATTTCCTTAGTGCTTCTCACCAGGAAATTGATTTTTCTAGTAGCCATTTGTTCGGCTAAAAGAGTATCGGAATTAGCAGCTATGTCCTGTAAGGAGCCATATCTGGTTATCCATAAGGACAGAGTAGTGTTACGTCCTCATCCAGCCTTTCTTCCTAAGGTGGTATCGAGTTTTCATTTGAACCAAGATGTGGTTCTTCCTTCTTTTTTCCCCAAGCCTACTTCGGTAGAGGAAAAGTTATTGCATTCTTTGGATGTAGTAAGAGCAGTTAAAGCTTATCTAAAAGCCACTGCTCAGATTCGCAGAACGGATACTTTGTTTATTCTGCCGGAAGGCCCCAGAAAGGGTCAGGCAGCGTCAAAATCTACTTTAGCCAAGTGGATTCGACAGGTCATAATACAAGCCTATAGCTTGAGAAGTAGACCGCCTCCGTTCAAAGTTAGGGCGCACTCCACGAGAGCAGTTGGAACTTCATGGGCAGTGCATCACCAGGCCTCCCTGGCTCAAGTCTGTAAGGCCGCAACATGGTCTTCAGTACACACGTTTACTAGGTTCTACCAGGTGGACGTTAGAAGTCAGGAGGATGTCGCCTTTGGGCGCAGTGTGTTGCAGGCCGCAAAAGATCCTCGTGTCTGATAGCGCTCAGCTTATATATGGTGTATCCCCCCCCTCATTTGGCATTGCTTTAGGACATCCCATTAGTAATGACTATGTCGCTCTGTGTCCCGTGATGTACGAGAAAGAACAGCTTACCTGTAAAATCCTTTTCTTGGAGTACATCACGGGACACAGAGCTCCCGCCCCTCTTTGGGGACACTTATTGCTTTGCTACAAAACCTGAGGTGCTCCCGGATGGGAGGGGCTTATATAGGGGAGGGTACTTCCGGTTTTGGAAGTTGCCAGTGCCAGCACCTGACGGTAACTATATAACCCATTAGTAATGACTATGTCGCTCTGTGTCCCGTGATGTACTCCAAGAAAAGGATTTTACAGGTAAGCTGTTATAAAAATCCTATTTTTCCTCCCTCTGGCCCCTGCGAAACCCCACCACTTCCGGGGCATTACAAATCAGGATAGCCAGAGGCTCCACCGCCAGGGCGAACAGCAGTGGGGACAATGGGCACCCCTGACGTGTGCCTCCTATGTAGCTCAAATGAGGGGGAGACATTATTATTAATGCGAAGTCTGGCTCTGGGTTTGGAGTAAAGCACCTTTACCCACTTTATAAACGTATCCCCCAGTCCAAACCTTTCCAGGATCTCCAGGAGGTAGGGCCACTCCACACTGTCGAACGCCTTCGCTGCATCCAGTGACAGAATGGCCCTACCTCCCGGATTATCCACCGGCACCTGTAAGTTCATATATAATCGCCTAATGTTGTCCGCAGTGGAGCGTGTGGGTATAAAGCCAGACTGGTCACAATGGACCAGCCTGTTAATTACCTGGGATAGCCTCTTAGCCAAAATACTGGCCAGAAGCTTAACATCCGCATTCAACAAGGAGATTGGACGATAGGAATCCAGCAGAAGCTTATCCTTCCCTGGTTTTGGAAGTACTATTATTATTGCCTCTTGCATACTATCTGGTAGGCTACCTACTTCCACTGCCTCCTTCAATACCTGCAGTAGGGATGGCAGGAGGTCCTCCCTATAATGGGAGTACACCTCCGCTGGTAACCCATCTGGACCTGGGGATTTGTGATGTGGTGCCCCCTCTAGCGCCTCCGTCAGTTCCTTCAATGTTATTGGGGAGTTTAACATTTCCCTTTCGGCCTCTGAAAGCTGTGGAAATGGACATGCTTGCAAAAACAGAGCCAGATCAGATGGAGTATAGCTAGTTTTAGAGGAATATAGCTCCCTATAGAACCGCTGGAAATTATCTAGGATATCGGAATTAAGGGTGTATTTCTCCCCAGATTCTGCCTTTATAGCAGAGATATTAGTGGATTCCCGCTGCTCTCTAGCTATGAGGGCAAGGAGACGGCCAGTATTTTCCCCCTCCTCAAAGTAACTCTGCTGCTGGAAATATCTCCTTTTCTCCGCTGAGGTCAGTAAGACCGAATTATACATGGATTGCGCCTCCATCCAGGAGTCATGGTTAGATTGAGAGGGGTCGGCTACCAAGGCCTGTTCTCTCACTTTAATTTCTTCCCGTACCCTGCTTTCCCATTCCCTAGACCGAATTTTGATTCCTGTTATCTCTTTAATAAGGCTGCCCCTTAAGAATGCCTTTAGTGTGTCCCATACTACGGCTGCGCTGGCCGATCCCCTGTTAAAGTGCAAGAATTCCTGCATTGCCCTCTTCACCTTATCCGGAGACGGGAACAGAGTCAACCAGAAAGGGTTCACTTTCCACAGCGGGCGGGCCGATGCAACCGTAGCATCCAGCCGTACCCAAAATGGAGAGTGGTCCGATAACAATCGCGGCTCATAAGCCGACTCCCTTACCCGCTGCATAAGTACCTCATTCCCCAGACCCAGATCAATACGGGAGAGTCCATCGTGTGTAGCGGAGTAACATGAGTAGCTTCTGTCCTCCGCATATCTCTCCCGCCAGACATCACGGAGTCCCAACTCCGAGAGTAGGGAGGCGAAGGCCGTCCCACCAGCCTTCCGCCTCACCACTCTCGGCGTCAAAGACATTCTGTCCAGAGATGTATCCAAGATATTAAAATCTCCCAGCGCCAACACCGGGGCATCCGGGGATAGGGCCATAAATTGCGCTAAACTTCTAAGAGGGCTCGCTGAAAATGGTGGAGGAACGTAAATTGAGGCAACGACGCACAGTAATCCATGGAGTTTGCAAAGCAAAAAGACATACCTACCCTCTCTGTCCACCTTTTGTCGGATACATTCAAAATTATGTCAGTAGAAACCATTACACTTACTCCCCGGGAGTATGAGGTATGCATAGAATGAAATTGTATCGGGCATCTACGCGAGTACAGAAGGTGGACAGAGTCAGGTCGCATATGTGTTTCTTGCAAACAAATTATCTGGGGTTTCATTCTATCTAAGTATTTAAACATTGCATTTCTTTTGTTCTTTTCCCCCAGACCCCTAACATTCCAGGTCATTAACACTATACCCTCGTTATTCACTTTAACCATTGTGCATATAATGTCAAAAAAATTGTCATATACCACCTAAAAAAAAAAAAAAAAAAAAAAAAAGGGACTAATAATAAATCGAAATTCGTTCCCCCTTCTGATAGGGATCTGTCCCTAGTGGAATTAAAAAAACAAATACAAAATACCAAAATATACATCTATAAAAGTTCCCTTATTTTTGTGAAATATATATAGCAGACCTTGTGTTTGTGGTATTTTCCCATAATCCTTTGTGATGTAGCTCCCTCTCCCTCCCCTACCCCTCTTCCCTTTACTCCCTCCCCTAACCCTTCCCCCCCTTTTACCTCTACCCCCCTCCCCCCTCCCTCTTTGCCCAGCTGGGCCTACCCTCGGGGTTTTACCTATGACCTCACCTCTACACTCATTCCCTCTCATCTCCCTTCTATCATTCATCTCTCTGTACCCCTTACTCTGGGGGTCTCACACCCCCCTCCCCCCTACTAACCCTTTAGTGCTGCTGTTCCTTTGTTTTAGTGTTTATACCCATTATCTTATTAGATTTATCAGGTCTGCCCCATTTCAATCTAATTAGTGTCTTCTTTTCTTTTTAAAAGTGCTTCTACTAGTGCTTTGGCTAATATTTCCTCCCCCCCCCCCCCTTCCCTCAACCTAGTGTTTAATTATGCATCTCAAAAAAAAAAAAAACCCCAGCATCTAATTAGTCTCTTGTCTCTTGCCCTGCCGTTTTCTGTGAGGTTTTCCTGTTATCTTCCAACCACCTCTCAACGCTCATTGGTGAATCAAAAAACTGTATGCCATTCATCGCTGATACCCGCAAGCGGGCAGGATAAAGAAGTGCATAGTCCATCTTGTTTTCCTGGAGAATACGTTTAATTGGTATAAAGGCCGCTCGCCTCCTTTGGAGTTCTGGGGAGAAATCCTGATAAAATGAAATTTTTATCCCCTTATATCGGATTTCCCCCATTTCACGGGCTTTCCGAAGAAGGGGCGCTTTATCCCTATAGTTGAACATTTTTAAGATTAAAGGTCTTGGACGCTCGCTTCCCTGGCGGGGTTTAAAGGGGACTCGGTGGGCACGTTCGATGAAAAAGATGCTACCCCAAATGTCTCCTTAAACCACCCCTCCAGGAATAATATAGGGTCGGCTCCCTCACTCCGTTCGGGCATTCCTATTATTCTAATGTTACTTCTCCGATTCCTATTTTCTAAATCGTCGATTTTAGCGGCCTGATTATCCATTTTGTTTTTTCATCCCCGCCATGTCTTGACTTAATGGGAATAGCACATCTTCGACTGCACTTAGCCTTTCCTCTAAGGCAGAGGTTCTTTCAGCTGTTTCTTTCAACTTGCCCCCCATTGCAACCATCTCTTCTTTTATTCCTTTCAACTGAATATCCAGGCCGGTTATCGATTCCTTACATGTATTATTTGCATGCAACAGATCTCTCAAGGTGGGCTCTTCTTCTCTTTCTCCAGTGACCCCCTCCATATTTGCCTCTACTATATTGGTGATACTTGTTACCGCTGTTACTGCCGCTATCGCATTTAATTTTTCTGCCCCTTGCCCTTTGTTACTTGCTGGTTTTGTACTTAATATTGCTGCCTGGTTCAGCTGCCGAGGTTCCCGCCTGAACTGACTGTTGGGGCCTTGCTGGTGAAAGGGTATTTCGAGCAAATCGCTCAAGCTTTGCTGCTGCTGCTGCTGCCGCCGCAGCTGTTGCTGCCGCTGCCGCCTTTGCTTGACTGGCTTGGCTCTTTGCAGAGCGTGTAACCTGGGCTCCTTCCTGAGGTGGTTGGTGCGGATTTAACTGGTTTAACTGCTCCTCCGTTCTCCGTTTCCCGGACATATTAGTGTGCCTCAACAGACTATATTTTTTTGTTAGGTCTTAAATGCACAAAAAAATAAAATTTTCTTTTTTTTTCTCAGAGCACACAACAAAAACAGGGAGGAGGGAGGAGAAAGGAAAAAATAATAACTTCTAGTCAAATGGGAAAAAAAAAACTGCTGTTTCCGTTGCCTAGGTCTTTTTAAAGTTGGGAGCCTTGGCTTTCTTCCTGCGATGGCTATAGTGGCTGATTTTAGATTTTTAGAGGACTATCTATTACACCCTTTGCCACTATATGTTGCACCATGCAAAGTATGGTATTTTAGGTATTGGGTGTAATAGGTGGTAATGTGCTTCTTTTTATTTAGATAGAGATCTCCAGGAGCTGTGCCCTTTAACTGTTACCACAATTTTTCGTCCCGCCTGTGTCCCGTACCTCCTTTACACTCTGCCTCCGCTCACCAGGAACTAGGCTCCGTTGCTATGAGGTGCTACGAGGTAAGGTCACACGGGGCGCAAGGTCTCGCGGGATCACGGAAGGGCTCCGCCGACTTTCCCAACTTCGGCTCCACGCCACCACCGAATACCGGACCTGGCTCTGTCCTTTATCCAGCACACCCGGAGGGACCACACAGGACATACAAGGCGCCACGGCACATCTCCCGGTACCTTCACGGCGGTCTCCGCAACCGCCCGCACCACTGCTCCACAACCTCCTGGCTCCCCGCACAGCAATATCCCGTCACTCCAGTTCAGGTCTCCACCTCAGCCCGACTCACTCTGTGGAAACGGTAGGAGAGGATAACGGTAGGAGAGGAGAAAGCTCGTACGAAGTAAGAAAAGTAGCGCTATAGTTTAATGACATCCATATCCGCGGGACTAATGATTAGGCTGTATATCCCACATTCCTGTTCCTAGTTGGGCATAGTTTTTTGGTCAGAGGGGGGGGGGGGTCTGGAGCGGAGGATCTCAGACGCTCACACAGACTCTCTCCTTCCCTCCTGCATCCGGCCACGCCCCCCACCCTCAGCTTCTTTAGCAAGGCAGTGGTCGTCTTGGAGGTGTGTTTGGGGTCGTTATGTTGGAATACTGCCCCGCGGCCCAGTCTCCGAAGGGAGGGAATCATGCTCTGCTTCAGTATGTCACAATACATGTTGGCATTCATGGTTCCCTCAATAACCTGTAGCTCCCCAGGGCTGGCAGCACTCATGCAGCCCCAGACCATGACACTCCCACCATGCTTGACTGTAGGCAAGACACCCTTGTCTTTGTACTCCTCACCTGGTTACCACCACACACGCTTGACATCATCTGAACCAAATAAGTTTATCTTGGTCTCATCAGACCACAGGACATGGTTCCAGTAATCCATGTCCTTAGTCTGCTTGTCTTCAGCAAACTGTTTTCGCCCCCACCCCTTCAACCTCTGCAGCAATGCTGGCAGCACTCATACGTCTATTTCCCCAAGACAACCTCTGGATATGACACTGAGCACTTGCACTCAACCTCTTTGGTCAACCATGGCGAGGCCTGTTCTGAGTGGAACCTTTCCTGTTAAACCGCTGTATGGTCTTGGTCACCGTGCTGCAGCTCAGTTTCAGGGTCTTGCCAATCTTCTTATAGCCTAGGCCATCTTTATGTAGAGCAACTATTTTTTTTTTTTTTTTAACCTTTTAGAGAGTTCTTTGCCATGAGGTGCCATGTTGAACTTCCAGTGACCAGTATGAGAGTGAGAGAGCGATAACACCAAATTTTTCATACCTGAGATCTTGTAACACTAATGAGTTACATGACACCGGGGAGGGAAATTGGCTAATTGGGACCCAATTTGGACATTTTCACTTAGGGGTGTAGTCACTTTTGTTTGACAGCGGTTTAGACATTAATGGCTGTGTGTTGTTATTTTGAGGAGACAGCAAATATACACTGTTATACAAGCTCACTACTTTACATTGTAGCAAAGTGTAATTTCTTCAGTGTTGTCACATGTAAAGGTATAATACAATATTTACAGAAATGAGAGGTGTACTCACTTTTGTGAGATACTGTGTGTGTGTGTGTGTATGTATATATGTGTGTGTGTGTGTGTATGTGTATATATATATATATATATATATATATATATATATATATATATATATAAAAATTATATTTTACTGTAGATATAAAAAGTCTACACACCCCTGTTAAAATGTCAGGTTTCTGTGATGTAAACAATTGAGACAAAGATAAATAATTTCAGAATTGTGACCTATAAACTTTACAACTCAGTTGAACAACAAACTGAAATCCTTTTCGGTGGAGGGAAGCAAAGATGAAAAACGAAAATAATATGGTTGCATAAGTGTGCACACCCTTAAACTAATACTTTTTTGAAGCACCTTTTGATTTTATTACACTCAATCTTTTTGGGTATGAGTCTATCGCCAAGTAAAGAAGTGCCATGCTAATATTTGCCCACTCTTCGCAAAAACACTCCAAATCGGTCAGATTGCGAGGGCATCTCCTGTGCACAGCCCTCTTCAGATCACCCCACAGATTTTCAATGGGGTTCAGGTTTGGGCTCTGACTGGGCCATTCCAAAACTTTAATCTTCTTCTGGTGAAGCCATGCCTTTGTTGATTTGGATGTATGCTTTGGGTTGTTGTCCTGCTGAAAGATGAAGTTCCTCTTCATGTTCAGCTTTCTAGCAGAAGCCTGAAGGTTTTGTGCCAATGTTCACTGGTATTTGGAACTGATAATTCCTCTACCTTGAATAAGGCCCCTGTTCCTGCTGAAGAAAAACAGCCCCAAAGCATGATGCTGCCTCCACCATGCTTCACTGTGGGTATGGTGTTCTTTGTGCAGTGTTGTTTTTGCGCCAAACATATCTTTTGTAATTATGGCCAAAAAGTTCAGCCTTGGTTTCATCAGACCATAACACATTTTTCCACATGCTTTTGGGAGACTTCAGGTGTGTTTTTGCAATATTTAGTCGGGCTTGGATGTTTTTCTTTGTAAGAAAAGGTTTCCGTCTTGCCACTCTTCCCCATAGACCAGACATATGAAGAATACGGGAGATTGTTGTCACATGTACCACACCGCCAGTACTTGCCAGATATTCCTGCAGCTCCTTTAATGTTGCTTTAGGCCTCTTGGCAGCCTCCCTGAACAGTCTTATTCTCGTCTTTTCATCTATTTTGCTGGGACGTTCAGTTTTTGTTAATGTCACTGTTGTGCCATATTTTCTCCGCTTGATGATGACTGTCTTCACTGTGTTCCATGGTATATGTAATGCCTTTTGAAATTCCCTTGTACCCTTCTCCAGACTGATACCTTTTAACAATGAGATCCCTCTGATGCTTTGGAAGCTCTCTGCGGACCATGGCTTTTGCTGTAGGATGCGACTGAGAAAATGTCAGGAAAGACCTACTAGAACATCTGAACTTTATTTGGGGTTAATCAGAGGCACTTTAAATGATGGCAGGTGTATACTGACTCCTATTTAGCATGCGTTTAAATGTGATTGCCTAATTCTGAACACGGCTACATCCCCAGTTTTATAAGGGGGGTGTTCACACTTATGCAACCCCATTATTATTTTTTTATTTTTACTTCCGCATCCTAAAAGATTTCAGTTTGTTTTTCAATTGAGTTATACAGTTTATAGGTCACATTAACCCTTTCGCTGCATGAGCAGTTTTTGCGGTTTTTTTTTTGCACACATGTTTTATAAAATAATTTTAGGCCTGAAGATTACACAAAACCCCAAGCATTATATATTATCTGAAAGCAGACAACCTATAGAATAAAATAGCGGTAGTTCCAATTTTTTATGTCAAACAATATTACCACAAAGGTCTAGGAAATGCAATACTTCAGTAAAGAACATACGAACGTGAATTTTAGGTCAAACAAACGCAATAAATTACCCACATTTTTGGTAAAATATATAAGACGAGGTTACGCCGAGTAAATAGATTCCCAACATGCCAAACCTTACATTTTTTTTTTTTGCACCCGTAAAATGGCGTCAAACTTCAGCACCCTATATTTTCTATAGGCAACGCTTCAAAGTCCTCCTATATGTATCAGTTTAGTGTTGACAGAGGAGGTCTTGTGTTAGAATTATTGCTCTCACTCTGGCGTACATGGCGATATGTGACATGTGTATCGCAATCAACGTTTTCACGTGTAGGCGCCCCGACGCATGCATTTACGTTCGTATGTATATGTGGGGGTGGGGGCGCTCAAATTTTGGAGGGATGGGGGGGATTTTATGTGCTTGGGTGTAGCTTTAATTTTGCAAAAAAAAAAAATTTCTTTGTCACAAGACCCTGCATATCTCTTCTGTATTTCACTGAATGTTTTGCAATGCAGATCGCATTGTAAAACATTCATTCTCTGCAGCCGGGGACACCGAGAACATGACCCGGAAGTGACGTCAGACGTTGCTTTCCGGGTCACTGCAAGAAGGGGAGGAGAGCGGACGTGTATCCGCTCTTCTCCTTCCCCTCTAACCGCCGTGTCTGTGAGCCCGGTAAGCATGGCAGGGGGCGCCGTTACCGAGGGTGTGTGAGAGTGATCGGGCGAAACGCTTTCACCTGACAGGCAGTAGTCTGACTGTCAGATTCACACACAATCCCGGTGTCTGCAGCCACCGGATTGTGTGTTATACCCACCGCCGTTGGGTCCGCGTATGACGTACAGACCTGGCGGCGAAAGGGTTAAAGGTGGATAAAGTTCTAAAATTATTTATCTTTACAGATGGAGTGAAAAAAGGAGTGACTTTCCCCAGTTAACCTTAATGCCAGAAAACGTGCCAAACAAATCCATAATGTGGAGAGCCGGTGGGAGGGAAGAAACGTCCTTAAGGAACAGGAGGGTATTGTCAGCATATAGGGATATTTTGTCCGTGACCACCCCCACAGGGATGCCCTCAACCTGGGGAGCTGCCCTAATACGTGCTGCTATGGGTTCCATGGCCAACGCAAACAAGCCAGGGGAGAGTGGGCAGCCCTGCCTAGTGCCCCGGGACAAGGGGAATGGAGACGACTGCGAGTTGTTTGTGCGATTACGGGCCGTGGGATCGCGGTAAAGTAGTTGAACCCATTTAAAAAAATCAGGGGCCAAACCCGAATTTACGCAGAACGGCCCAGAGGTAGCGCCACTCCACCGAGTCAAACGCTTTCTCAGCATCTAGAGAGGCCATCGCCCCCGTCCGCCCAGGCAAGATGTGTGAGGAGATGTGTGAGGAGCCGTCGTATATTGATATCAGTCCCCCGCCCCGGCTTAAACCCAGATTGATCAGCGTGCACCAATGCAGTGATCACAACATTCAAGCGTCCGGCTAATACTTTTACATTTAGGAGAGATATCGGTCGGTACGAGGAGCACTGGTCAGGGGCCTTGCCTGGTTTGAGAATGACTACTATAACTGCCTCAGCCATGGTCTGGGGGAGACAATCCCCCTCCGCAGCCTTTTGTAGCATAAGTTTAAATGCGGGAAGCAGCTCCTCCACATACGTCTTAAAGAGTTCGGCAGGGATGCCATCCGGGCCCGGCGTCTTACCTCCCTGTAGGGAGGACACCGCCCGCCGAATCTCATCCAGCGTGATAGGGGCATCTAATGCATCTCTGTAGGCGGACGTCAAGCAAGGCAGCTCCGTCTCCTCCAGATATGCCGTGAGCTCCTCATCCGTGCATGTCAGCCGGGAGCTGTACAGCTCCTGGTAGAAGGATGCAAAGCGACCGTTGATGGCCCCACGGGTACCTCCTTAAACTGGACGTTGGAATTCAAATATCTTGGGATACTGATTAGAGCGCCCCTGTCCTCCTACATAGAATTGAATCTCATGCCACTGCTGAAGACCTTCTCGCGGAGATGCGCGGCCTGGAGATCCCTCCCTCTTTCACCAGTGGGTAGGGTCAACCTGGTGAAAATGGTCTACCTCCCTAAATTCCTATACTTTTTTCGTAACTCCCCATTGATCCCCCCGGCCTCATTTTTCGCCACATTGAATGGTATCATATCCTCCTTTATGTGGAATGGCAGACCTCCACGGTTGGCCATCTCCACCTTACAGCTCCCCATTGCACGAGGTGGCTTGTCCTTACCGGACTTCCAGGTGTATTTTTGGCCGGCGGTCTTGGTGACAGTCAGGTGGTGGTTTTCTCAGCCTAAGGACAACCCCGCGGTGACCCTTGAGGCGGCGATTATGGGTTTATACTCCTCCCTCAGTAACTTGGTGTTCAGGGGTCCGAAATCTCACCCAGGCCTTACTGAACCTATGCGTACGACAATATCAGTGTGGCGCAGGGTTAGCGCACGTAATAGCTCCCCTGTTACATACTCCCCCCCCCCCCCCCCCCCATCTCCCCCTATGGGGTAATCCTACCCTTCCACACTTGAACATGGTCCTGGACCCCCAGGTTTGGGCAAAGAAAGGTATAGTGAACCTTAAACACATAGTTTCCGGCGGTAAATTGCGCGCGTTCCCCGACCTCAGGGATGCCTATCAGTTGCTGGGCTGGATGTTGTTTCGTTATTACCAACTACGCCATGCATACAATAAGCAGTTCCCACCTTCCATTGCCCTCGGATCGGACTCTGTGGAGAGACTTCTTACTGCCAAGGTCATAGATAAACCCCTGTCCTCCCTGTACTTCTGTTTGTCCGTAGGCCCGACTGGAAAGCTTGAGAAAGCCATGATTAAATGGAGAGGGGAACATCCCTGACCTGACGGAGGAGGAATGGGAGGCTACCCTATCCTCCTTTGTGACGAACATGATCTCGGCCAAAGACCGATTTTTGCAGGTTAAGTTCCTCCACAGGGCCTACTTCACTCCAAAACGACTGACTCTTATGAACCCGGAGACTCCGGTGAATTGTCCTCGGTGTGACCTGCAGGCTGCCTCCTTCTTACATATGATTTGGTCCTGCCCACGTCTGGTGGATTACTGGAAGGGGCTTGTGGACAGCCTCAATGGAATCACGTGCCTAGACATGGGACCTGATTCTCGGGCATTGCTGCTTAACATCTTTGGGGCAGCGGTCCGGGGCAAGTATACCAGGCTGTTTCTGGGCTATGCCACCTTTTATGCACTAAAGGTGATATTCCTCCACTGGAAAGACGCAGCGCCACCTACAGTGTCTATGTGGTGTATGGTTGTGAACTCAGTGTTACCACTCTACAAACTTACCTACCTTAATCGGAATTGCCCCAACAAATTTGATAAAATATGGTCGGGATGGATAGATGCCTGGGGGGAGCGGCCCCTGGGGAACGCACGGGATGGGGTAGCTGGGGATGCACCACAGCCCTGAATCCATAGGTTGGTTTTCCTGTGAGTTGATGACCTGTTCTGTTATGTTATTCATCCATTTACTTGAGGTTCCTTCTCTTCCCTCCCTCCCTCCACCCCCTCCCCTTACTTTCCCCCTCCCCCCTCTCCCTTCTCCCCTCCCCCCTTTTGCCTCTCTCTCCCCCCCCCCCCAAATTGGTCATTCTGGGTTACTATGCTGTAATGTATACCTCCTGACCTAAGTTCCTTAGACCTTATTCTCACCCATCCTGTGGTCAATACTGTTGTTGTTTTCTAAGTTACTGAGTGTTGTCCTTCATGTAAAGGATTGTGTGTTTGCATCGCTTGTACTGTAAAGATCTAAATAATTTTTTTTATTCTTGTTAAAAAAATTAAATTATTTATCTTTGTCATTTTTTTACAGCACAGAAACCGAACATTTTAACAGGGGTGTGTAGACTATATATAGATATATATAAAATTATTTTTATTCATTTTTTTTTTCTGTCAAAGCTATGTTTAGAGAAAAGTAACCTTAAAGTTACTGTGGTTTTGTTATGTGGCCATTGTGATACAAAAAATTACAGTATTTTGTACAGTTCTGTGTGTTGGCTGGAGAGAAAGGACTATTGCCAAATACATTTTAATCAGACCATGTTACCATTAAGTGTTTGAAATTATGTCATTTTCTTATTTGTGATAGATTCAGTCTTGCCAGAGGATTAATGAGTTAAAGGCAGCTATTATCCATTACTATGATTACCTGCAGAAGACTGATACGTTGCACCTTGTACAGAATGTAAGTGATAAAGTTCACCTGGTGAAGAACATGCTAACGTACCATGTCATTCGCAGAGTGCAGGAACCACTTGAAAGGTAATTCATTTTTAACCCTCTTCACTTGTAAACTGACAAGATCCATACTGTTCTGCCATACATTCACTGGGGAATGTTGCAGGTATAACCAATGGGCAGGGGCAGGCGGCCATGCATTCCAATGGGCAGGGCGGTTATACAATGCTCCCAAACCACCCCAAAGATGCTGCTTGCAGGATTTTCTGGAATGTCCTGCAAGCGCACCGCCCCAGTGTGAAAGCACTCAGGCTTTCACACTGGGATGGCATGGGAGGTGTTTTTCAGGTGCTTTTACATGCACTATTTTTAGCACTAAAACGCCGTAAAAATGCCTTCCTTGTGAAAGTGGCCTTAAACTCATGTGACCGTGTGCTGAAATAACAAATTAAGTGGATGAATCAGTCTGACTCAATCACCCCCTAACATGTATTCCATCAATAAATGTGAATAGTGTGCACAAATATGCTCTGATAATAAATTCACCAATGACATTTGTGCAAATAAATGCCTTAATGATATATACTATATAACTGCTCAAACTAATTATTCAGTGTGCCCAAAAATCAAGTCCATACACTTAATAAAAAAGGCATTTTAGCAATGATAAATGTGTAAATAAATTGTTCCACCAGTGCTCAAAAAAAATAAATAATAATAAGGTGCTCCGTCCACAAAAAAGAGGATTGCCTCTTACCAGATCTGATGGATCCCTATTACAGAGCTCAAGATGGCTTGTTAAGGAATGATTACAGGTGTAGAAATTTCAAATGTCATGTCTTCATATGCTTGCAGGGATAAACTCCATATATCCAGCGATCATATATAGAAAAGAGAGGAGTCTCATAGTGTAAATCAAGCGAATGTTTTATTAAAAAGGTTAAAAGTTACACTTATGCCGCGTACACACGACCTTGGATGGTTTTTCCGACGAATTCCGCTCAAGCTTGGCTTGCATACACAAGGTCACACAAGTGCTCTGAACTTTCGACCGTCAAGAACGTGGTACAACACTACGACGAGCCAAGAAAATTTAAGTTCAATTCTTTCGAGCATGTGTCGAATTGTTTCCGAGCATGCGTCGGAATTTTGCACGTCGGAATTGCTACAGACAATCTGATTTTCTGAAAAATCAGAACCAGTTCTCAATCTTTTGCTGGCAGAAATTCCGCCAGCAAAAGTCTGATGGAGCATACACACGGTCAGAATTTCCAACGAAAAGCTAGCATCGGACTTTTGCTGGCGGAATTTCCGACCGTGTGTACGCGGCATAACATTGAGGTTAAAAAATTCAAGCATGAGCTGTATTGCTAGTGTTGCATATACTCTCTGGTCTGACATATTTCCACACAACTGTCGTTTACTGGGAATGGAGTGTATATGCAATGCTATCTGAACTAGCTGGAAGGGTGATACCGCTGCTAGTAATACAGTTCATGCTTGAATTTTTTAAGCTCAATGCAAGTGTAACTTTTAACCTAATGTTTGGCTGATGAGGCTTCTCCCTTTTTCTATATATGATCTCTGAATATATCTAGTTTATCCCTGCAAGTATATGAAGACACACCATTTGAAATTTCTACAGCTGTGATCATTCCTTCACAAGCCATCTTGATCTCTGTAATGGGGATCCATCAGATCTGGTAAGAGGCAATCTTCTTCTTCTTTTTTTTTTTTTCTTTTTTTGTGGACGGAGCACCTTATTTTTATTTTTTTGAGCACTGGTGGACACAGAGTGGAACATTTTTTATTTACACATTTTTCATTGCTAAGTGTGTGTGTGGACTTGATTTTTTTTTTTTTTTTGGCACACGGATTCATTTGTTTGAGCAGTTATTTGCACAAATGTCATTAGTGAATTTATGATTGGAGCATATTTATGCACACTAATCACATTTATTGATTGAATACATGGTAGGGGGTTATGAAGTCAGATTGATTCACCTACTTCATTTGTTATTTCAGCACAGTCACATGAGTTTAAAGGAACAGCGCACCATTAGTATTTTTGTTTTATGGATTTTATTGCCTAGTCCATGTACACCTGATGGTGGAATAGGGAAGGATTTTATCTGGATAGGTTGCCTACAGTCCTGTGACCAAATGGCCCAGATTCCTCTGTGAGCTTTTACACAGCGTCCAAACTTTTTTGAAATTCGGCTTGTACCTGATTTCCTTTTATCTGTTACTAATCAATCAGTACAAAAGTGTAAGGATTTTTCTCATCGATCAAGGAAGCAATGGTAGAGGGAGCATGCCACAGCTAGCCTTTTATTCTGACATTCTCTCGCAAATTATGTGACGTTGGTAAAGTGATTTGATTTTTGAGAGTTGTAAGATCCTCAATGACCCCAGTGATATGAAGTCAGGGTGTTGTAACATAAGTCGTTAACCATGCTGCATTGGTGATGTAAAGTGGTGCCCGTGTTTTGTTTATAAGACGCAAAAGGTTAAAAGCGTTGTGTAAATGAGGTTCAAACTGTGGGGAATGAAGGTGAAGGAGATGGTAATATGATATATGGTGTAAATGCATGATTGCAGATATGCGAGGTCAGTGAAATGGGGTGTTTTTATGGAGTTCCTTCGCTAGGAGATTGGTACACTGCAGTAAGGTGTAGGGGAAATGGCTTGTTCCATACTAACACTTTTTTGTTTTGAGATGTCTGTGTCATTTGCTGGGAGGGTTGATTTTCCTCCCCCCCCCCCTTTTTTTTTTTTTCTTTTTTTTTATTCTGTTGGTGTCCTATTTTACATATAGGAGGGGGTAGAACCCATGTACTCATGAATTATTATTAATAATAATTTGCGCAGCGCTTTACAATGTAGAGGGGGGACAGCACAATTACAGTACAGTTCAATACGCAAGGAACATGTTTGTACCTAAATTTGACTTGTTTTTAGCAGAGCTCCCTGTACAGCAGAGATCAGATTGTGAGAGGGAGAAGCAGCACTGGGAGCCAATGAGGTGTGCTGTTTTTTAAGAAGCATGTGGATAGAAGCAGAGTGAGAGAGATGCTCCTCAGTCTGCTGCTTCTTTTCTCTGTCCAGTCACACACTGAAGATAGGGGGGAGACCTACAACTGTTACTGAACTGTAGCAGAAAAAATTAAAGTTTGGTACTCTGCTGAAAGGGCTGTGCTGTGTGGCAGAGCTGTGTACATTTCAGAACTGAATTTTCAGACAGAAATATGAATCATTTGTAAAAAGTAAAACCGGTTCTTTTATGTGTGTTTTAATTAGTGAATTTTGTGGTTTGTCTGGAGTATATTTTCTCTTATCGTCCATGGACTGACACAGCTGGATACTGTAAACGTGTGGGTATATGTCCCTGCTCGCAGGAGAAGATCTAGGCAGAATGTTAGATGTTAAAACATTCTAGAACAAACCAGAGCTGAACAGCCCCGCCCAGGGGGGCGGTCCCTCCGGACATTACCCTCCCACCTGCAGCTAGCAGACCTCAGTTTTTTTTCTGCCTAGCAGAAGGAGAAGACGTGGCTCTCTCAGGAGCCAGTCCCCTGGAAGATTTTACTTTTAAATTTTATTCCTTTGGGAATTTTATTATTTTATTTTTGAGACCTTCAATCAACTGTCGGCTGGGCAACAGGTTGGGTACACTGGTATCCTCGTAGTCTTCCCTGTCCGACCATCGAGCGTGCTGATCCTCACCTTGTGTGTGTGTGTGAGACTCAGTTCACGACCTACCCCATGACTCCAGGGGTGGCCGGGTTGCTTTCATGCTCCCGCGGTCCTCTCAAGATTGAACAGTACTTGACTGACTGTATCTCTCGCGGTGGACCGGGCCGACAGCTACGCAGTACGACTCTGTGATAGGTCTGTCCGTTCATACCATTTCAAGATTTTATAAGGTTGATGTGGCTGCATCTTCGGATGCTCCCTTCGGCCGCAAAGCATTGCAGGCCGCTGTTTAATGTCGCAACTCCTCCATTGAGGAGCTCTGCTTGTTTGGAGTGAAGTTTTGGTTGTTCCTTTGCTACCGCTCCCACCCTTCTGATACTGCTTTGGGACGTCCCACACGTTTACAGTATCCAGCTGTGTCAGTCCATGGATGATAAGAGAAAATAGGATTTTTGTACTCACCGTAAAATCCATTTCTCTGACGTCCATGGACTGACACAGCACCCACCCTTCCTTTTGAGGTTTGTACTGCTTTGTTACGAACTGAGGTCTGCTAGCTGCAGGTGGGAGGGTAATGTCCGGAGGGACCGCCCCCCTGGACGGGGCTGTTCAGCTCTGGTTTGTTCTAGAATGTTTTAACATCTAACATTCTGCCTAGATCTTCTCCTGCGAGCAGGGACATATACCCACACGTTTACAGTATCCAGCTGTGTCAGTCCATGGACGTCAGAGAAATGGATTTTACGGTGAGTACAAAAATCCTATTTTTTTTAGTTTTACTCATCTCGGATTCTGAATAATGGAACATACTAGCCAACAATCCATCAATGTTTTTTTTACATTGCTGTCAACAGACGCAAGCTACATTGCCTTCAGAGGAGCCGATGCGCCATAATGATCACAGCAACACACAAGGGTTTAATCTATTTTCCACAAAAGAGACGGACATCTGTTTCATATGAAATGTTTGTGGGTTGATAGATTTTCAGATTAATTTTATATTTATATTTTCAGCTTTAAACAGGGGTTACAGACACTTGGTGTACTTGAGAAGATCCAGGCTTATCCAGCTGCCTTTTGGAGCGTCCTGTGCATGAAGCCTGAAAGGCTAACTGCCAAAGCTTTGGCCGACTTATTCACCGTTACTCATTATGCAGAGCCAGCCAACATTCAGAAGTATAATGCTGTCAACCTTTGGAAGGAGTATCTTCAAGACACAGAAGGTTAGCTGTGTTTAAAATTATGTTTGAAAGTGACCATGTCATTAACAGAAATTATTGAAAACCATCCCACCTGGAAAATAAGCAAGTAAATGCTTTTCCCACTGTCTGAGGAATTGTCATGCAAAGTCTGCAGGGATATGTCATTTTGGCAGAGTCAACCTTCTTGGATCCTTCCGCTGAACACCGCCTTTTTACTGTATCCTGAAAAAAACACGGTGGTCAGCAAGAGAAACCATTGAGAGTTTAGGGGGACACAGGAGAAACCTTTCCTGTGCACTTCACATAAATATTTCTTGTGATCTAAGTGAAGTTTTGAAGGTGTGGACACCAGGAAAGGTAAGTTTTTTTCCCTTGCTTATTTTCCAGATGTCCCTGTTTTTAGACCACTTTCACACTGAGGCAGTTTTCAGGCGTTTTAGTGGTGTAAATGGCGCCTGAAAACTGCCTCCCATGCCTGAGTGCTTTCACACTGGGGCGGTGCGCTTGTGGGACGTTAGAAAAAGTCCTGCAAGCAGCATCTTTTGGGGCGGTTTGGGAGCGCCCCGCTGGCGGCCAAAAAGTGCTGCTTAAACAGCGGTAAAGCGCAGCTAAAACGAGCTGCGCTTTAATGCTAACTCACTGGCGGCCCCAGTGTGAAAGGGGTCTTAATAACTTGGAATAACAGGTTTATAATGCTTTAAAGTGGTTGTAAACCCTGTTACGCCACTTTTACCAACAAGTAAGCCTATAACAAGGTCACAGCACGACTCCTTGAATATCTCCTAAACTTGCACAGTTTAGGAGATATTCAGTATATGCACTGCTGCCGACGTCATCAGCTCATGCGCACTGAAGAAACAGGCCGCTGGTGCCGTTTCTTAAGGAGTCGTGCCATGACCGGCGGCTCCCACGCGCATAGTGACGTAATTGAGGCTCCGGCCAATCATGGCGCCGAAGCCGCGAATCCGGTAGTAACTCTGGTAGAAGATGTCCGTGATGTACCCAGAGGGCTGACGCTGATCCAGGGCATTGTTCTAAGGCAAGTATTTCATAATGAGCTAGTATGCGATGCATACTAGTTCATTATGCCTCTTTGTCTTGCAGGGTTTGTTTGCTTTTTGTTTTAGTTTTTTTTGTTTTTTTTCGAGGTTCACAGCCTCATTAATATGTCTTTATAATGCTTGTGTTTACGCATTCTCTATTTAGTGTTATAATGTAACTTGCGTTTATTATCTGCAGATGGAGTCACCTCTGTTTCACTGGAAAGCATTCTGAGTTTTGCAACGGGTTTGGACCACATACCTCCAACTGGTTTTCATCCACAACCATCCATTCTGTTTCATTACAAACCTATTATTCCCACAGCATGGAAAAACAAGAATTGTATTGAGGTTCCAGGGAAGAATGCCTACCGCGCTTTCAGAAAAAGCATGGACAAGGCCATATGTGATGCACTGTGCAAAACATAGCATTCTTGTATATTTGTTGTGTTTCTTGCTGCTGTGTCATACCTTAGACCTGGAGGGGAGAGGGTACATGTGGCTCATAACATTGACTTTAGAAGTGATTGGCCACAATTTGATACATATATTTGTGTATATGTATGTGCAATCCCTCCATGAGGATGTGAGGACACTGCACTTCCTTGTTAATCCTTTGTTTCTTTTCTAACTGAGAAGAGATTTTAAGGGTTACCTAAATAGTTCAGACAGAGTGTCTTGGTGCATATTTGGTGCTTTTTGTTTCCAGAAGCGTATGTTGTAGTAGTCTGATTTTTTTTTTTTAACGTTTTTTACAAGAGTGATGTTCCACTCTTTTATGATAAAGTAAGGATAGGAAAAAAAATCCTGATCAATATAAATAGGCATTAGGTTTCTGGGGAATAGACCGCTAATTGTGACTTTGCTGCCAAATAATCAAGCTGCTAAAACAGCCACTGGGCATGAGAATAAAGAACTTCAACTTTTAATTTTTTTGGGGAGGTAAATAGATATATTAATCATACAGTACAGGACTTGGTATTCATAGACCCTGGTTATAGGCGTGTACCTTTTAGGTGATTGGACACTGGCAGAGCTTTTAAGGACGCGCTACCTGGGTGCCGCTTATAATCCTACCCCACTCCATGAGTCCAGGTATTTGCTAGTGTCCTAAGCCAATAGACTTCTTCCTCCTCTCTGTTCCTGTGTTACACTGCATTGCTCTTAAAAAAGTTTAGGACTCGCGGAGTGAAGTAGGGTTTTGGCGAGATGGCCAGGGGTTGTGTCCTCAAAAGCTTTGCCAGTGTCCAATCACATGAAGGTACCAGCCTACAACCCAGGATCTGTGAATAACTAGCCTGCGTCCTATACTGTACTCCAAGATAGATAATTGCCAGGTAAGTAAAAATTCCTTTTTGAAACAATCCTTAAAGTGGATGTAAACCCTCACATATACCCAGTGAAGTGAATAGCCTCAGATGATACACGGGGATAAAACAAATCCTCCTACATAAGGTTTACATGTATATCTACTGTCGTCAGCTTTCTATATTCTTTAGAATTCCTACATCGTGTTACAATTTTTACTTCCTCATTCAGCATTAGGAGTCTGGTCTTGGCATACACTGTGTGACAGCTGATTGGAGGAAAGGTACAACAGCCCCCCACATAGGCAGAAGAATAAAGATTCTTTCAGAGCTGTACTGTGACAAGACAAGTTCTCTGAAAAGGATGCCTAAAGCTTGCCCACCTAACTTCAAAAAAGCACCACTCAGCGCTTAGGAATAAGCAATATTGGTTAAAAAACAATATGTAGCTTAAACAGTAATACAATTGTGATAATAATCACATAAAAGCAGCCACTAAAATAATAGACACAATATTAAAAATAAAAAGATGTTCTGACAAGATTTCATATGCTTTGTCCATATGAGAGAGATAGTGGAAAAAACCAGATCAAACAGTGACTTGTGTTAAGTTGATTTTTAGAGCAAACACCTTCCACCAGCAGAGTTTCACCACGTGCAGGGTTCTCCCCTTTGGGGATGCACTCACCACAAATCGGTATAATACACGCCTTTGATTAATTCCTGGTCATCCACCGCTCACAATTGAA
Source organism: Rana muscosa (assembly GCA_029206835.1). Lineage (NCBI taxonomy): Eukaryota > Metazoa > Chordata > Amphibia > Anura > Ranidae > Rana > Rana muscosa. The sequence continues at coordinate 115,010,541 of CM055126.1, read as the reverse complement.
CCTCCAACCTGTTTGTAGGGGTACCATGTGAAGAAAATAGTAATGCCCACATAGTGTAATATTTTATTATATTTTTTTTTTTAACATAAAGTTTATTGAAGTTTCACAAACAATTATATACTGAAGAAGTACATAGACAGACAGAGATCAGATATCCATCAATTACAATAGTGAAAATAGAGAAAAAAAACAAACCCAAAAGGAAGGAAGAAAGAGAAAAAAAAAAACTACGAATGCACCCATCAGCAAACTTAACAGTAGCAGCATATACGCCATAATTCACATAACCACCGTATAGCAGGAAGGGAGGAGGGGGGTGGGGGTGAAGGGAGGGGTGCGGTAACGCCCCAGACAGGTATTCCGGATTCCATCACATCCCCCACATGGTAGATTTGAAGGGAGCAAGGGTAAATGGCAAGGTGGAAAAGTAAAGTCGCCCAGGTCTAATCTATGGTAAGGTGTTTCGCCTCCACCCAGGCCGCCCATATTTTGTCGAATTTTATGGGACAGTTTCTACCCAGGTACGTCAGTTTTTATAAAGCGGGAGGGCTGTGTTCACCAAAGATTGCCAAAGTTGTTTAGTAGGTGGGCGGTGTTGAATCCATTGAAGTAGCACAGCCTTATGTGCATAAAATGCTGCATAGAAGACAAATAATTTTTTCCGTTGGGGGGGGGGGGGGGCCTCGAGGGAGTCACAGATATCCAGTAGGAGAGGTATAGGACTATAAGGGACATTAAGGTTGCCCACAGAATTAATGTCAGCAAGGATTTCCTTCCAAAAGTCGACCACCCCCGGGCATGACCAGACCAAATTAAAGAAGTCAGCACTAGCCGCAGCACACCTAGGACAACAACGCCCAGTGCGATCAGGATAAATTCTAGCTAGCCGCATCGGAGAATAGTAGGCCCAGTGGAGAAATTTTAATTGTACCTGTCACGTGCTGAATTCATAAGGGGTAAGTATTGCTGAACTCCCTCCCGCCAGTCATCATCCGCCAACTCTGGGATATCCTGCTGCCAGCGCCCGAACAGCTGTGTGACCCTAGACGTATCCAAGGTGGCGAGCATATTTATAGAGGGTCGAGAGTGTTCTCACACCGTCTGGGGACTGGAGCGCCGTCTCCACGTCCGACATTTCCAAAACCACTGACGAGGGGAACTGGGAACGAAACGCGTGGCGCAGTTGGAGATATCGGAAAAACATGTGGTTCGGGAGTCCCTTATCCCTCTTGAGATCATCAAGTCACCAGCTGTCCCCGATGTACAATATCACTCAAAATTGTAACCCCATGCCTAGCCCACCCCACCGGATCTGGAACGGTTCGAAAATGAGGCAACCGAGGGTTGCCCCAAAGCGGGGTCACAGGGGACCAAGCATTCGTCCCACCGAGTCTCCGCCCAACCTCGTCCCACACATTAAGGGTCACACACATGGGGGGGAGTCGCCTTCGGATTAGATCGGGGCCTCCTATGTATGAGATTTCTGAGTTCCGCATAGGAACCGAGCAATGCCGCCTCCAAGGTAGACGCGGGATTAGCCGGGACCTCAGCCACCATTTAACTGTTACCAGAACTGCTGCCCAGTAGTACTTAGTAAAACAGGGTAGCGCCAGACCTCCCATCGTGACCGGAAGTTGTAAGGTAGACTTTGCTATCCTAGGGACCCTACCATTCCAAATGAAGGAGATAATAATACTATCCAATTGTCTAAAAAAAAAAAAGAAAACAGGTATGGATCCTATCTGAAGAGATACGTGAACTTGGGCAATACCGAAATCTTGATTAAGTTAACCCTCCCGACGAGGGTTAGGGGCAGGGATTTCCATGTTGCACACCTCTGGGACAGCTGGGAGACTACCGGGCTCAGATTAAGGGGGATACATTTCTTGATGTCACAGTGAATTTCTACGCCCAGGTATCTAAACTGAGAGACCCTACGGAGTTGCCCATCCGACGGCACTGGGTCCATTCCCGAGTGCAGCGGGAAGAAAATAGATTTCTCCCAATTAACACAGATACCGGAGTACTGCCCAAACCTATCTATGACTGACAGGGCTGCCCGAAGGGAGGTCCCATTGTCTCTGATATACAATAAGGTGTCGTCAGCATACAACGACACCTTCTCCTGAAGGGGGCCTCTAGTGATTCCCCGGATCTCAGGGTTAGAGTGTATAAGGACGGCCATAGGCTCAATTGCCAGCGCAAAAAGGCCCGGGGAGAGGGGACAGCCGTCTCGTCCCCCTATGCAGGGAGAAGGGCGAGGACAGAACTGTGCCAGTACGCACCCGGGCCCGCGGGGACCCACATAGCGTAATATTGCTTAAAAGATTTATTATTCCAAACAAAAAGACCCCCCCTTACAAGTTGTTATACGTACAATAGCTACATTTTATGAGGCAGTATAAAGTGCAATATGCGATTAAAAGTTCACCGGGATAGCCGTGCAGATCAGGGGGAGAGGTCTTGTGCTAACCGTCGGCTCCACTTCCTGGTACCTTGGCGTCCTGTGAACCGCATACACTACTTCCGGTTAACGAGGGAGATTACGTCCTGACGCGTTTCGTCACTTCCGGACTTCATCTGAGGGCCTCAGACCACTCTGGTGGTGGAAGGTGTTTGCTCTAAAAATCAACTTAACACAATATCTCTCATATGGACAAAGCATATGAAATCTTGTCAGAACATCTTTGACAAAGCGCCGCTGCAATACTTTTAAAGGACTCTTTTACTCAGATTAGCAGAGAACTTGTCTTCAATTTATAGCACCCTCCCCGATACAAATCTCAGGCTGCTTTTATCTCCTGTCTCTGAGAACTTGTCAGAAGTTACTACCTTGCTGATAAGAGGAACGAAACTGCAGAAAGGCAGGAATTGGGGCTTTGGAGAGAGATGAGTAGGTCAAATTTCATTAATTGGGTTTACATCCACTTTAAGCATTTTTCCCATCCCATAAATAATGTATAACTTTTTATATATCAATGGGAAAAGGGTACAATTATTGGCTTTTTCTTTTATAAAAAGAAATAAAAAAATGCAAGACAGGCAGAATGCATTTTATAGGCTTACTCCAAACTGTAAAGCCTCCCGTGTCAAATGGCAAATATCACTTAATTACCTTTTGCTGCATGTTGTTGAAATGGATATTAAAGCGGATCTTGCAGTAAAATGGAAAGTCTGCTTAAATTGCCCTGCCCCCTTTCCTCCCATCCTTTACACACCACCTACTGTTAGAAGGTATAAAATATACTTGTTAAAGTCAGTATTATACCTGCCTTACCTCCTATCTTCTGCATTGATGAGCGTGACTCTACCATGCCTATGGGAAGATTCCTGGGGAATGCATAGCAGGCAAAATCTTGCAAGAAGACATTCCAGTCCATTGCATAAATATCTTCCTATGAGATTTCAGCTGCTTTGTATTTCCCAGGATCTAGCTGAAAGGAGTTGTGGGGTCATCCTTTCCTGTACAGGTGGAAGACGGGGGGGATGAGGTAAGGATAAATCCTAACTTTATTTTTTTACAGGTATATTTTATACCTATTAATTGGGTGATTTTGAAGGGGGAAGGGGCCCAGATAGTGTAACAAAACATTTGCTTTATTTCTCGTACATCACGGGACACAGAGCGACATAGTATTAACTATGTGGGATTATATAGATTACCTTCAGGTGCTGGCACTGGCAACTTCCAAGACAGAAAGTACCCTCCCCTATATAAGCCCCTCCCATCCGGGAGTACCTCAGTTTTTTTGCCAGTGTCTAAGGTGTTGGCCAAGGTTAAACATGTATTCATCTGGGCTTGTGTACAGGTTCTTTTGGGCCTTAGCAAGCTATTCCGGATCCGACCAAAAAAGCTTCATAGCTAAACGGTCGGTACCCGTGCCTTGCAGGGAAGAGCAAGGTTTTGCCTGTAATGCCCCTCTTAGGAGGGCTGGACCCTGGGATCCAGAGCTCTGGTCATACCCAAAACCAAGATGTTATCTGTGCAGGGTGCTATACAGGTCCAGGGGAGTGGAATCCTTGGGAACCCAGTCCCTGAAGGTCTAAGTACATTGCCTGCCGTGAGAGGCGAAGTTTGGGCTTCTGTGCCAAACAGAGTCCTGCGGCGAGGAAAAGGTAAGTGGGGGCCCCTCAGGAACTTGGTTCTATTGGGGGGGCCCTCAATCCTAATATGTCTTTCTGCCTGTTACCTAAACGGTATTCCCGCTAATATCTGTAGATGCCTAAGACTGCTAATCCTAGAAAATGTTTTTTTTTACTGTATATAGGAGTTTTAAAAAAAAAAAAAAAAGACAAGGTGCGGTACCTGTGTTTATCCACTAGAGACCGCTGTGGAACGTCTTTTTCTTTGGACTATTCCTTCCATGGTGAAAGTCCAGGCAGATGGTGGGCTCTCTTGAAAGGGAAGCTGCATTCCTCTGTCTTGCTGCCATGTGTTCTTTCATCCCCGGGCCCTGTTGTAAACAGGGACCCTGGCTCCTCTCCCTGTGTTTCCATGTGTGTGAACGCCGATGGCGCACACGTGTGTGCGCGCACGCGCATTTCTAAATATATGAAATGGGCGGAAAAAGGGGGCGGAGCTTGGCGGATGACTCTGTGCGCGCCACAGCACTTCTGCGCATGTGCAGGCGTCCCAGCATGTTAAAAACGCAGTTTTTCGGAGGACTGGCTGTGGATGGACAGAGCAAGTGGCTGGTAGCATACTAAGAGCAGGCATACAGCAGGCGGTTGATACAGGCATCCCCTAGAGAGGCACATTAGTGGACACCAACTGATATATATAGCAGCAGGTTCGCTAGACTATTGTCAGTAAGTGGTGTATTGCGGCTGGAATACCTCAGCTTTGGGCTTAGGAATATGCCGCCCAAAGTCTCCAGGACTAAGACACCCAGGAAGCAAAAAGGGTCTCCGTCGGGCTCTGAGGATCTTGGGCATGCTTTTGCTGCACCAGCCTCCCCTGATAAATCAGAGGTTGGTACCCGTAGAGAACCCTCAGGAGTGCCAGGTACTGTGGCTGTCCTCAGTTCACCTGCTCCTGTATATGTAACAGGAGGCTTTTGCCTCAGCTCTGGGAGGACTGGAGCAAAGATTGGCAGCATTGATCGCTTCTTCCCTACCAGAGAGAAAGCGCGCCCGATCGCCGTCTCTTCCATCAGAGTACCTGTTAACAGAGCAACAGTCCCATGAAGGGATTGACCTACCTGAAGGGGATCAGGATGAGGCTGACTCTGTTTTAGAGGAGTCAACAGTGGAAGAACCATTCTCGGCATCACAAGCTGAAAGATTGTGGGTTCAGTCCCTAACTGACATGGTTCGATCAGCATTTAAAATGCCTCTTTCTGAACCGTCAACAGCGTCTGTCTCCTCATTGGGGTGGTTAAAAGCTCCCCAGGCTATTTGTTCCTTTCCAGTTCATCCATTACTGGAAGGACTTATGTATCAGGAGTGGGAACATCCTGATAAACTATTTGTTCCCCCTAAGAGATTTTCAGTGATCTATCCCATGGAGGATAAGTTCACCCAAAAATGGAGTTTACCTGCGGTAGACGCAGCCATCTCTTGTGTGAACAAGTCACTGACATGTCCAGTAGATAATGTTCAAATGTTCAAGGACCCAATAGATAAAAAATTGGAGTCCTTATTAAAATCTGCTTTTTCTACAGCAGGGGCTGTTGCACAGCCAGCAGTGGCAGCTATTGGAGTTTGCCAAGCCTTAAAGGATCAGATGAAACTGGTCTTAAGGGATTTGCCAGATCAGCAGGCTCATACTCTGGCTGATTTGCCTAGAGCATTATGCTTTGCGGTTGACGCCATCAAGGATTCAATCCATCAGGCCTCCCGCCTTACGCTGTCATTAGTACACATGCGTAGACTTCTATGGCTCAAAAACTGGTCTGCTGAAGCTCCCTGTAAAAAGCTGCTAGTCAGCTTCCCATTTCATGGTGAACGCTTATTTGGCGAAGACCTGGATAAATATATCCAGAAGATTTCCAGTGGTAAAAGTACTCTCTTACCGGTTAAAAAGAGGTTTAAAGGTCCCTCTTTTAAGAGGCCTACTTCTCCAGTCCCTGGGACATCTGCTTCTAAGCAGTTCCGACGGCCTCCTCGATCAAATTCCGGAGGTAAGGCTCAGGGACAGTCACAGGGAAACAAGAAACCCTGGATCCGAAGAGGTACTAAACCAACCTCCAAGTCGACCCTATGAAGGGCTGCCCCCACTCAAGCGGGTAGGGGGAAGACTTTGGTTGTTCGCAGAGACTTGGCGGGAAACAATCAGAGACAAATGGGTCCTCTCCGCAGTAACTGGGGTACAAGTTGGAGTTAAAAGAGTCTCCTCCTTCCCACTTTGTGGTCAAGCGTGCCAAAAGATCCTCTGAAGAGAGGATCTCTCCTGTTGGCATTAGAACAACTATTGCTCCAAGGAGTAATTATGGAGGTTCCTATGGAAGAGTGGGGGTTGGGTTTCTACTCAAACCTCTTCACAGTCCCGAAACCAAACGGGGACGCAAGACCCATATTGAATCTAAAGGGTCTAAACAAATTCCTGGACATCCGGTCTTTTCGGATGGAGTCGATCCGCTCGGTAGCCGCTGCCCTACAAGGGGAGGAATGGTTAGCCTCGATCGACATCAAAGATGCTTACTTGCACGTTCCCATCTTTCCGGGTCATCAAAGATTTCTACGCTTTGCAGTAGAAGGGCGCCATTTTCAGTTCAGAGCCTTACCTTTCGGTCTGGCCACAGCACCACGGGTGTTCACAAAGATTCTGGCCCCACTGTTGGCCGATCTAAGAACACGAGGTGTGACGATAATGGCATACCTAGACGACCTGTTGTTGATGGACCACTCAGTTGCAAGACTAGAGGTGGTAATTTGCGATACAATCAGGTATCTGGAATCTTACGGTTGGATCATTAACCTGGACAAATCAGCCCTACAACCAGTCAAAAGTCTGGAATACTTGGGGCTACGGCTGGATTCAGACCAGAGAAAGATTTTCATATCTCAAGAAAAAGTATCCTCTTTGAGGGACTTGGTCCACCTGGTTTGTGCAAAAAGACAGCCGTCCATACGCCTGTGCATGAGGCTGCTGGGGAAGATGGTAGCATCATTCGAAGCTGTGCCATACGCCCAGTTCCACTCAAGGAATTTGCAAAGGGCCATACTGTCGGCCTGGAACAAAAAAGTTCAGGCCCTAGACTTCCCGATGTCCTTGTCCTCTTCTGTTCGGAAGAGTCTCTCTGTTGGTGGTTGATTCCCCAGAATCTGCAAAAGGGTAAATCTTTCAGTCCGATTGCTTGGAAGGTGGTCACTACAGATGCCAGCCTTACAGGCTGGGGGGCAGTACTGGACCAATGGTGTCTCCAGGGCAGATGGTCAGATACAGAGAAGGCCCTGCCCATCAATCCCTTAGAGATGCGAGCAGCCCGGTATGCCCTAAAAGCATGGACATCCAAACTTCAAGGGTCCCCTGTCAGAATTCAATCAGACAATGCCACGACAGTGGCATATATCAATCATCAGGGGGGCACCAGGAGGCGTGCAGCCCAGTGGGAAGTAAATCACATCCTGGAATGGGCAGAAAAGCATGTTCCATGCATATCCGCTGTCTTCATTCCAGGGGTGGAGAATTGGAAGGTGGACTTTCTGAGTCGCCAACAGTTATGCCCGGGGGAATGGTCCCTTCATCCCGAGGTTTTCCGAGCAATATGACAGCGATGGGGAACACCGGATGTAGATCTTCTAGCATCCAGATTCAACGCAGGTTTGTCTCTCGGACAAGGGATCCCCTCGCTTGTGGCTCGGATGCTCTGGTGTTCCCTTGGGATCATTTCAAACTAATATATGCATTCCCACCGCTACAATTGTTGCCTCGACTCCTCTGCAGAGTCAGGTTGGAAAAGAAGCCGGTGATCCTGGTGGCTCCAGCGTGGCCCCGAAGATCCTGGTACGCGGAGATTGTAAAAATGTCGGTGGGGAGTCCTTGGACCCTTCCACGTCGTCCGGACCTGCTTTTGCAAGGACCGATATACCACCCTTCCTTACTTACTCTAGGTTTAACGGCCTGGCTATTGAATCCCACATCCTAAAAAAGAGAGGTCTCTCTAACTCTGTGGTATCTACTATAATCAATGCCAGGAAGCCTGTATCTAGGCATATTTATTATAGAGTTTGGAAGGCGTACATCACTTGGTGTGAGGCCAGAAAATGGCATCCACGTAAGTACGTTATAGGCAGAATTCTGGACTTCCTGCAGTGGGCTGTGGACAGGAAGTTTGCCTTCAGTACTATCAAGGGTCAGGTTTCGGCCTTATCAATACTATTCCAAAGGCCCCTGGCTTCGCATTCACTTGTCAAATCCTTTGTACAAGGTGTGACCCATATTAACCCACCGGTTAAAGCTCCCATATGTCCATGGGACCTAAACCTGGTTCTATCAGTTCTGCAAAAACAACCATTTGAACCTTTTGCGGTACATTTCCTTGGTTCTACTCACCAGGAAATTAATCTTTTTAGTAGCCATATCTTCGGCTAGAAGAGTGTCGGAATTAGCCGCCATGTCCTGTAGGGAACCATATCTGGTTATTCATAAGGACATAGTAGTTCTAAGTCCTCATCCAGCTTTTCTTCCTAAGGTGGTATCGAGGTTTCATTTGAACCAAGATGTGGTTCTTCCTTCCTTTTTTCCCAAACCTAGTTCGGTAGAGGAAAAATTATTACATTCCTTGGATGTAGTAAGAGCAGTTTAAAGCCTATTTAAAAGCCACTGCTCAGATTCGAAGAACGGATACTTTGTTTATTCTGTCAGAAGGCCCCAGAAAGGGTCAGGCAGCATCAAAATCTACTTTAGCCAAGTGGATTAGACAGGTCATAATACAAGCCTATGGCTTGAAAAGAAGACCGCCTCCGTTCAAAGTTAGGGCGCACTCCACGAGAGCAGTTGGAACTTCATGGGCAGTGCATCACCAGGCCTCCCTGGCCCAGATCTGTAAGGCCGCAACATGGTCTTCAGTACACACGTTCACTAGGTTCTACCAGGTGGACGTTAGAAGTCAGGAGGAGGTCGCCTTTGGGCGCAGTGTGTTGCAGGCTGCAAAAGATCCTCATGTCTGATAGCGCTCAGCTTATGTATAGTGTATCCCCCCCCCCTCATTTGGCATTGCTTTGGGACGTCCCACATAGTAATGACTATGTCGCTCTGTGTCCCGTGATGTACGAGAAAGAAAAAGGGATTTTTATAACAGCTTACCTGTAAAATCCTTTTCTTGGAGTACATCACGGGACACAGAGCTCCCACCCCTCTTTTGGGGACACTTATTGCTTTGCTACAAAACTGAGGTGCTCCCGGATGGGAGGGGCTTATATAGGGGAGGGTACTTCCTGTCTTGGAAGTTGCCAGTGCCAGCACCTGAAGGTAATCTATATAATCCCACATAGTAATGACTATGCCGCTCTGTGTCCCGTGATGTACTCCAAGAAAAGGATTTTACAGGTAAGCTGTTATAAAAATCCATTTTTTTACTGAAAAGTCTGCTTTAAGTGGATCTCAAAGATTATTATTTTTTTTTTTTTTTTTATATATACAAAATATTTTGGTCCGTTAAAAAATACAGCAAGCGGGAATACAGTCCAAGCGAACGTTGTTTTTTTTTTTTTTTTCCTGCTTGGTTCAAGCCTGACCTCAGTTCAAGGTTTTGGAAAGTATTAAGCTACCAATTTGCAGGATTGTATTTTATTTATACGTTGTGTGTCTCTTTTTTATGTATTATTTTGATTTTTGTCAGGGGTATTGTTCTACACTATGTATTGAGGTTCTTTGTTATTTTGTGTTGCATTTTGGAAGACTGTAACATATTACAGTATTTATGCTACTGTACAGCTGTTTTCAGTTTCCTCTCATTTTGAACTTCCTAACACGTTATATAGTGTGTGTGTGTGTGTGTGTGTGTGTGTGTGTGTGTGTGTGTAGATTGTATAAATCAGTACATCTGACAACACTTAGATAATCACCATTTCAATGTTAACCGCTTGCCGACCGCAGCACAAACATTTACCTTGACAGAATGGCACAGACAGGCAAATGGACGTATATATACACGTCCCCTTTAAATTGCCGCCGTGTGGTCACGAGTGCTGGCTACCCTGCCGCGACCCCCAATGCACGTGGGACCCCCCTGCGGACTCTATGTCCCGCGATCGTGTCACGGGGCTGAAGAACGGCGAAATGGTGTAAACACAACATCTCCCCGCTCTGCCTAGTGACATGTCACTGATCGTCTGTTCCCTGTCATCAGGAACAGCGATCAGTGACGTCTCACGGCAAGCCACGCCCCCTAACAGAAGCACTCCCTAGGTCACACTTAACCCCTTCAGTGCCCCTACAGGTTAACCCCTTCACTGCCTGTGTCATTTTTACAGTAATCAGTGCATTTTTATAGCACTGATCGCTGTAAAATGACAACGGTGTCAAAAATGTCCGATGTGTCCGCCATAATGTCGCAGTCACGATAAAAAAATCGCTGATCGCCGATATTGCTAGTAAAAAAATTAATAAAAATGCTATAAAACTATCCCCTATTATGTAGACGCTATAACTTTTTTGCAAACCAGTCAAACGCTTATTGCGTTTTTTTTTTTTTTCTACCAAAAATATGTAGAAGAATATGTATCGGCCTAAACTGAGAGGGGGGGGAGTTTTTTTACATATTTTTTGGGGATATTTATTATAGTAAAAAATATTCAATTTCTTTCAAAATTTGTCGCTCTATTTTTGTTTATAGCGCAAAAAATAAAAACCGCAGAGGTGATTAAATATCACCAAAAGAAAACTATTTGTGGGGAAAAAAGGACATAAATTTTGTTTGGGAGCCACGTCGCACAACCGCGCAATTGTCAGTTAAAGTGACGCAGTGCCGAATCGCAAAAAGTGGCCAGCGAAATGGTCCGGGTCTGAAGTGGTTAAATGTCCATAACTCCAGGTCTGTAGAAAAACTGCACATTGTTGTCCCCATCTGTCTACTAGCCCCCCATATGTTCTGAGTTTTTGGAGTTAGAGATGTCCCTCCTATCTGAACTTTTCTTAGGTAAGCTATTCTAGGGAAGGTCATTATTGCTGTTTAGTGCTTCATACTTCCTGAAAGAACAACTTCCAGAACAAGAGTAGGTGGGGAGAGAACACAGCATCTGTAATGTGTAATTGAAGCCAAAATGATTTTGAATAGGGTGAGGAAAGATTGGATGGCTGTCAGGGTTTGTATTGACATCTGGGATGCTGTTGGAGAGATTTCACCTCACTGTTACAGCTTAACCAGTCAGGAAGTGAAGGAAAAACAAAATCTAACTGGGACAGAGCAATAAGAATCTAAAAGGGGTTAAAGCTTAGCCTAAAGCCTCGTACACACGGTTGGACTTCTATCTGACTTTTCCGTGGTTTTTGGTCCGGACGGAGTTGGCCGGGCACACCCATAGCCTACACACGCTCTGACTTTTCTGCAAACTTTCCCAAAACTTTTTGCAACATCACATGGTTTTTCTGCTCTTTACCGCCACCCTTTGGTCAACTTCTGCTATTGTTGGTTGATTTTAACATTAGTTGTTTTGTCCATCGGACAAAAGTCCGATGGTTTTCTGTCACACGGTCGGACTTTGCTCCATCGGACTTTTGTTGGGCAAAAGTTTGTCCGTTTGCAGACCCAACTTTTGTCCGATGAAAACAAGAAAAAAGCAAAAAAAGTTTATCCGATGGAGCGTACACACGGTCGAATTGTTGGTCCAACTTGCTCAAAATGAAGTTTGTTGGCCAAAAGTCCGACCGTGTGTACGGGGCTTAATATTGCTAAAATATGTCTTCCTGTACTTTGAGATTTTCTTTTCCTGTCTAGAAAAACCATTGTTTTAAGGACCGTAAATGTGGAGAAATCTTTTAAGCTGGCCCACAGACTGTTTGAATTCGAACCATGTATGGGCAGGCTGAATGTACCCAAAGTGATCGATTGATAACCTTGGGTACAACCAGCCTGTCAGGTTTTACATGTGATTATTGCTAATAGCTATTGTAGCAGTAATCACTGTGTTCTCTTGGAAGGAATGTCTTCCCCCTGCAACCTGTGGTTACAAGAAATAAAAGGTCTGTCTATGTTTCCAGTCCTTCTCCATTTTATTCAAATCAAAGCCTGTCCATTTACAGGAAACAAGATCAATATGAATTTTTCAAATTTTTAGAAGCAATATATACTCATTGCGGTCATTTTTGGAATCAAGAATGTTCATACTGGCCTGCTTGACTTGTGGTGACTTGCAGTTAGGAATTCAGTTGGGGTTAGAACTATTATGTGGTGCCATAGCAAATTTCTTGTAGGACTGTGTTGTATTCTGCCAGCAGCTCAGATGTCATTCCATGGGGAGGCTTCACACTTGAGAATTGCATTAGGGGCAGTCCTTTTATTTTTGGCAACAGAAAGAAAATTGTACCCTTATCTTTTATTTACTTTAATAGGCAGGATATTTTTATTTAATTTTTCTCCACTGGGTTAATAAATACAGGGGTTTAGTTACAAAGTACAACTGTGCATGGTAGCCAATCAGCTTCTAACTTCAGCTTTGACAAAAAACAAACAAACCTGGAAGCGGATTAGTTTCTATGCAGGGCTGCCCCAGATTTTGCACACTCCAGTTTTAGTAAATCAATCTTACAGGGTCTCTGAGACTTGTTGGCCGAGCAAGATGAAATTTGATGGAGTCCTTCAGCTATGCTAAACCGAGGTCATGAAGGAATCTCTGCAGCTGGCTATTGTATCCAAGCAGCCATGACAGCATATGCATGGTTGGTCACCCTGCCCCCATCCAACCCACAGGACCATTACAACGCTCTAAAAGAGAGCTGTGGCTCCACTCTATTCTTGTATCTAGAACAAGCAAAAGGAAGGGGTGAATACTGCCATGGGTAGGCGATGAAAATGCTGGGGTGATGTTGTTCAAAGTGATTTCTCAACAAAATAAACATGAAGACATGGATGGGTAAGGAAGTTTTCTTGGGATAATAAAAATGAATTAAATAGTGTTTTTGGTGCTCAGATGCAGTGAAGATTTGCTTTAAAATGAGGTAAGCTGTTCAAAATTCCATCCATATCCATATACATTAACACCAGAAGGATTCCCTTTTGTCTTTTACTCTACACTGCCCTTTTTTTTATTTTTATTTTCCTTTTTCTATGATCTGTAACTTTTTTTGTTTCCGCGATAGGGCCTTTCAAACAGCTTTGTCTGCAAAGTCTTTAGGGTGATCTAGACCAGTGTTTCTCAACTCCAGTCCTCAAGGCGCCCCAACAGGTCATGTTTTCAGGCTTTCCATTATTTTGCACAGGTGATTTGATCAGTTTCGCTGCCTTAGTAATTACCACAGCTGTTTCATCTGAGGGAAATCCTGAAAACATGACCTGTTGGGGCGCCTTGAGGACTGGAGTTGAGAAACACTGATCTAGACAAAAGAAGGAAAAAAAGATGGTGAAGGAGGGACATCTTGTGGAGTACTGGAGGTAGTGTAGCCTATTTGGGAACACTGGGAGAAGTGCGATGTCTAGTGGAGAAATGGAGGAAGTTCAGATGAAAGAGGAGAATAAAGCACCAGAGGGCTAATTTTAAAAAAGAGATTTGTGCAGGCAAACAAAAAAAAGTGCCTATTTACAGATGAGGCATTCTTTCATAACATATAATCATCTATTAACGTAAAGCATCTACCACATAGTAGGGTGCATTTGTCTAAAATACAAGACATCTGGGAGAAGTACACCCAAAGTGGATCTAAAGTTTAAAAGAAAAAAAAAAAAAAAAAAAACTCTGACAAATAGGCATGCTTTTCATTGGACAAAAATATATGCTTCTCCCTTCTCCAATCAAAAAATAAAAAAAACTGCCTGCCTATTCACAATCTTCTGCAGTATGTACACAGCTCAGTTTACATTTTCAGCATGGCTCAGATTTAGAAAGTTGTCACATACAACTTGTCTCTACCTTAAAGTAGCCTTTTCCTTAAAAGTACACTCAGTCAAAATGGGGGGGGGGGGGGGAACCTTAGAACATGTGCGGAGAGCACATCCATTCTGTTCAAGGTCCTTGTTTTTTCACTAAGCATTGCTGTAGTGTATGAATTAACCCCACACTCTCTTCTTCAGTGATCGGAGAATCTCCAGCTCCTTGGACCCTGGCTGAAATAGATTACATGAGGCTCAGATAAAAGTACACTGACCTGACTTCCTGACCTAAACGCCAACTCTGGGGGATGAAAAATACCCCATTGCAATGGGGCTGCCTCTGCACTGCAAGTGATAAATGCTTGTTTAGGTCTAGGGGGCTTCATAAAGCACTTCAACCTACCAAATCCTATCCTGCCATGGTGTCCTCATGTACAAGGGTATGGATTATGCATTGCATTTGATGGCAAAGTAAAGGAGAAGAGGCTTTAAAGCAGTATTAAACCTAAAACCAATGTAATATATTGCAGCTTACCAAGCCTTATGTGTAGTAGTTGCATTTGTTTTGTTTTTGTGGGCTCCCCCCTTTCTGTTTTCACCTAGTGATCTGGCCGGTAACACACTTCCTATATTACAGTGCACTCACTCTGGATTAAGGAGCACATGGACATCTTTGGACAGCACAATTGTCAGTCCTGGGGAAGGAAGTGTTATGTGGAGTAGCCAATTTAGATAAACCAGCAAACTGAAACCAAACTTTAGCCCACACTATAATTGCACAAGCCGTTACAGCAACAGATTTTTCTTTTTGGGATAAAGGTTCTGCACAAATAAAAGCTGGTCATTGTAAGCACCCCTCTCAGTAGTAAATGGTTTATCTCAACAGTCAAAACGGCTACATTTGCAGGAGAGCTTGTTCTGTGGGCAGGATCACCAGATGAAAATAAAGAGCCTAAAAACAAATGCATCCTCCTCATCTAAAGCCCCATACACACGGTAGGACTTTTTGACAATAAACTTCAAAAAGTTTTCCAAAAAAATCCTACCGTGTGTACGCTCCATCGGACAAACTTTTTCCGTTTTCATCGGACAAAAGTTTGCTCTGCAAACGGACAAACTTTTCGGCAACAAAAGTCCTACAGTGTAAAGTCCTATCGTGTGTACAGAAATCCATCTGACTTTTGTCCGAAGTAAAAACACGCATGCCCAGAATCAATGTTAAAATCAACCAACAATAGCAGAAGTTGACCAAAGGGTGGCGGTAAAGAGCAGAAGAGAGCAGAAAAACCACGTGATGGTGGGAAAGTTTGCAGAAAAGTATTGTCGTGTGTATGCTATGGGTGTTCCCGGCCAACTCCCTTCGGACAAAGATCCACGGAAAAGTTTGTTTGAAGTCCGATCCTGTGTATGAGGCTTTAGAATTGGTAAGCTGCAAAATTATAAATATTTGCTTTCGGGTTTACTACTGGTTTAAAGCCTCGTACACACAATCGAATTTTCCGCAGATAAAGCATTGGATTTTTGTCTGAAGGGCGTGTGCCTGGATTTTGTTTTGCATACAAACGGCACACAATTGTCAGCCAACAAACATGAACATAGTGACGTACTAGAGGTACTACGTGGTTTTTCCAGCTCTTGAGCGCCACCCTTTTGGAACCTTCTGCTAATGTCGTGTTTGGTGAGCATTGATTCCAAGCATGCGTGTTTGGACTTTGGACTTTTGTCTTACGGACTTGTGTACACACGATTGGAAAATCTGACAACCGACTGTTGTCCGTGGAAAAATTTAAAGCCTGCCATCCAGGGGGGATGGAAGCAGGTACCTGATTTTGACAGGTACCACCACCCACTTCTGCTTGGATCACCTAGCTGCTGACTTCATTTTTACACAGGAGACTCCTCTTTAACATCGCTCCCATTGGTATGCAGTTGGGCAGGCCCTCGCGCTACATAGTTGGTAGATATAAAGATGATTGTACGTTTACAACCTATCTTAACGCTAAACTTACTCCGTCACATTCTAAGTCTAATCTTCCTAGCCCTGTGAAGAAGAATTCGCTATACTTACCTGTTCTGCAGCCGCTCCGGTCCCACGCTGAGCTGTCAGTATGTGGGAGTGTGCAGGAAAGGCAGCTAACAACAGAAGCCCCAGAGTAAGTTCTCAGGCATTTCATAGCCGTTGTTGGTTCTGTTTGCACACAGAGACCAGACCGGATCAGTTTCAGAAAAGGTGTATATGTAGCATTTTATTTCTTTACAGGGTTAGATAGATTATCAAGTATCACCTGAATTTCTGTCGGCTACTTCTGAACGGCTCTCTGAAAAGCCACCACAGATCAGGTGTTAACAAGCCCTTAATGGTTACATGTATCACATTGTGCTATGCTGTACAATATACACTCACCAGCTACTTTATTGTTCAATTGCTTGGTAACACAAATTGCTAATCAGCCAATCACATGGCAGCAACAAAATAAATTTAGGCATCTAAACAGGGTGAAGACGACTTGCTGAAGTTCAAACTGAGATCAGAATGGGGATTTAAGTGAGTGAATGTGGCATGGTTGTTGGTGCCAGACGAGCTGGTCTGAGTATTTCAAAAACTGGTATTTTCACGCAGAACTATCTCTAGGGGTACAGAGAATTGTCCAAATGAGAAAAAATATCCAGTGAGCAGCAATGTGTGGATGAAAATGCCTGGTTGAGGTCAGAGGAGAATGGGCAGACTGGTTCGAGATGATAGAAAGGCAACAGTAACACCAATAACTACTCGTTGCAACCAAGGCATGTAGAATACCATCTCTGAATGCACAACACATTGAACCTTGCAGCAGATGGGCTACAGCAGCAGAAGACCACACCGGGTGCAACTCCTGTCAGCTAAGAACAGGAAACCGGAGGCTACAATTCGCACAGGCTCATAAAATTGGACGATAGAAGACTGAAAAGATGTTGCCTGAAAGAGTGTCAATTTCAGCTGTGACATTCAGATGGTAGGGTCAGAAATTGGCGTAAACAACATGAAAGCATGGATCCATCCTGCCTTGTATCAACAGTTTAGGCTGGTGGTGGTGGTGAATTGGTGTGGCACACTTTGAGCCCCTTGGTACCAATTGAGCATAGTTTAACCACTTCAGCCCCGGAAGAATGTACCCCCTTCCTTACCAGAGCACTTTTTGCGATTCGGCACTGGGTCGCTTTAACTGACAATTGCGCGGTCGTGCAACGTGGTTCCAAAACAAAATTGACGTCCTTTTTTTCCCACAAATAGAGCTTTTTTTTAGTGGTATTTGATCACCTCCTGAGATTTTTATTTTTTGCGCTATAAGCAAAAATAGAGCGATAATTTTGAAAAAAATTCAATATTTTTAACTTTTTGCTATAATAAATATCCCCAAAAAATCTATAAAAAAAATAAATTTTTCCTCAGTTTAGGCCGATATCTATTTTTGTACATATTTTTGGTAAAAAAAATCGCAATAAGCATATATTGATTGGTTTGCGCAAAGGTTATAGCGTCTACAAAATAGGGGATAGATTTATTGCATTTTTTTTTTTTTTTTACTAGTAATGGCGGCGATCTGCGATTTTTATTGTGACTGTGACATTGCGACGGACATATCGGACACTTTTGATGCATTTTTGGGACCATTCACATTTTTACAGCGATTAGTGCTATAAAACTGCAGTGATTACTGTGTAAATGTGACTGGCACGGAAGGGGTTAACACTAGGGGCCGCTGAAGGGGTTAAATGTGTTACCTAAAGAGTGATTCTAACTGTAGGGGGAGGGGACTCACAAGGGGAGGAGACCGATCTGTGTTCCTCTGTACTGGGAACACACATCGGTCTCCTCACCTCTGACAGGACATGGATCTGTGTGTTTACACACACAGATAGACGGTCCTATTGTGATTGCGAGCAATCGCGGGTGCCCGGCGGACATCGCGTCCTCCGGGCACGCGCACTGGGTTCCGAGCGATGCCCCGGGCGTGTGCGCCCCCTAGATGGCCGGGAAGCCCCGGACGTCATATTACGTCCACCCAGGATGGGAGATCCCATCTGTGGACGTCATTTGACTATGGGCGGGAGCTGAAGTGGTTAAATGCCATGGCCTACAGTACCTGAGTATTGTTGCTGACCATGTCCATCCCTTTATGACTACAGAGTACCCATCTTCTGATGGCTCCTTCCAGCAGGATAATGCACCATGTCACAAAGCTCAAATCATCTCACCACTGCTTTCTTGAACATGACAATGAGGTCACTGTACTCCAATGGCCTCCACAGTCACCAGATCTAAATTCTATAGAGCACCTTTGGGATGTGGTAGAATAGGAGATTCTCATCATGGATGTGCAGCTGGCAAATCTGCAGCAACTGTGTGATCCTATCATGTTAATATGGACCAAAATCTCTGAGGAACACCTTGTTCAATCTATGCTACAAAGAATTAGGGCAGTTCTGAAGGCAAAAGGGGGTCCAATCGGTGCTAGCAAGGTGTACCTAATAAAGTGACCGGTGAGTTTAAGACCCCTTTCACACTGAGGGGTTTTTCAGGCGTTTTAGCGCTAAAAATAGCGCCTAAATACCGCCTGAAAACTCCTGCCCCTGCAGTCTCAATATGAAAGCCCAAGGGCTTTCACACTGAGGCGGTGCGCTAGCAGGACCGCTCCAAAAGTCCTGCCAGCAGCATCTTTGGAGCGGTGTGTTTACTGCTCCTTCACTGCTCCTTCCCATTGAAAGTAATGGGAAACCGTGGTGTATTCACCCTTTTTCGGCCGCTAGCGGGGGTTAATACTGCACCGCTAACGGCCGAATACCGCCGCAACTCCGACGGTATAGTGCCGCTAAAAATAGCGCCGCTATACCGCCACCGCACCCGCCGCCCCAGTGTGAAAGGGGCCTAAGGAAGTCTTTGGCTTTTGCTCATACAAATAAGTTGGCAACCCAGGCAGGTAGATCACATAAACATTATTCTCTTCAGTTGTAATAAATATTTAGTACCAGTGCCGTTTACAAATGGCACTGAAATCCGGTGTTTTTTAAACAAACTCCAAGCCTGGCCTGGAGTGTGTATACATTTGTAAAGCCGATTGTTGGATTTCAGGTAGAAGTGATACAAGTGTCTTTGGAGCTGCCCATTTACTTTCACCATTGCCCCTATGTATACTGGGCTCCGCTGTCCCGCCTGTTGGCCCGCTGTGGTCATTGTGGTTTTCGCTGGGTGGTGCAGAGGGAGCTCTATGAATATTCATTTGATGATCCTCCCTTATGTGAATCGACACGGAAGCGACATGCTATACGTCACTTTCTGCTCTCGTGCTGTCATTCACACAATCTGTGTTCCATTAGATGCAGTGGAGTACAGGGGAGACATCCAGGGTCTAATAGACCCCGGATGTCTCTATAAAGAGAACTTGTCACCTTTATGCCATCACATAGGGGCCTATTAAGGGTTTTAAACATTTAAAGAGACAGAGAATCAAAAAAAAAAGTAAACTCTTCCCCCTAACCAACATACATACAAACATGTATGTGTTAGAGCACCTATGTACAAAAATCATGATTGTCCTACACATGCTATATATCACTCACCATACATGCCAGCGTGAGAGCCATTATTCATGGTTAACTTAAAACTGATGACCTGTAGGGGCTTTTAAAGCATCACCTATGGAAAATATAGAGGTATTGAGGTAGGTTGCCATTTCTTGGTTGCACACAATTTTAAAGTGGTTGTAAACTAACTTAAAAAAAAAAAAAAATTACACCTGCAAGACAAAGGCATAACGAGCTAGTATGCATAGCATACTAGCTCATTATGTAATACTCACTTCAGATCGAAGCCCCCGCAGCCTTCCTCGTACACCGCTTCGGCGGCCGACATCTCTCCTGGGGGTTACTTCCGGGTATCGCGGCTCCCGCGCATGTGTGCGGGATCCGCCAGTCACGGCATGACCTGCTTTAGAAGCGGCACGATCGCCGTTTCTGAAGTGCGCCTGCGCCGTTGTCTATGTCAATATTGTAAACATCTCCTAAACCGTGGAGGTTTAGGAGATATTTCGAGCACCTACAGGTAAGCCTTAATCTAGGCTTACCTGTAGGTAAAAGTGGTTGTAAAGGGTTTACAACCACTTTAAGGCCCCTTTCACTGTTCCCCGTTGAGCCGGCGGATGACAGGGCGGTCCCCACACACTGTGCAGGGACCGCCCTGTCAGATCTCCGCTCTCCCCTATGGGGGGATCGGAGGAACACGGACCGTCTGTCTGTGTTCATCCGATCCGCTCTGCAGACGGATAGAAAAATAGGATTTTCCTCCGTCTGCAGAATCGGAGCATTGCAGACCCGGATGAGATCGGATGTCAGCGGATGTTCATCTGCCGACACCCGCGATCTCATAGGGACCAATGTATGTCCTTTTTCATCCGTAAACGGATGGATGAAAAAGCGGACATACGGTCCGTACATGTGAAAGGGGCATAAGGCTTGACATGTTGGGTATCAATTTACTCTGTGCAACCTCCTGTTTTTTATATTTAATAGAAAATTGGGAGATTTATTGAGTTTCTGTGCCCTAAAGTTAACTTTTGTATACTTTTCACTTTTGCGTTTCTTAAACCGTTGGCCCAATATTATGTAATATAAAAAATTGGAACTGCCACTACTTGATTCTCTAGGTGTCTGCTTTTCAGAATATAGATAACATTTGAGGGTTTTAAAGTGGAGCTCCAGTCATATTTATGAAAACTATAAGTCAGCAGTTTCAAAAACTGTAGCTGCTGATTTTTAATAAACGAACACTCGTTTGTCCCAGAATCAAGCACTGTGCTCACCTAAGGGGGGGGGGGGGGGGCATCAGGGACTGCTTTGGTCCTCGGTGCTGGCTTATTAACTGTGGGCACTCGGCTGTGACAGCTTGTGGCTTCACACTGTGCATGTGCATGCCACACATTGTGAATAGTCCCCCAATCGTCTGGGACCTGTGACGTGTCCCAGAAGACTGCAGGGAGAGAAGATAACTTCCGTTCGCCTAGGTACCCGCTCCCTCAAACAATGTGCCACCTTTTAAAGAGGAGAGGGGTAAAAGGCCTTAAAGCTGAACTTCTCCTTTCGGATGAAACAATATTCAGCCCTAAAGTGTTTTTTTTAACCACATCCTGCCTGGCCTGTAGCAAAAATGATGGCCGGGTGGTGGCTCTCCTGTTCTGAGTGGACGTCATATGATGTCCTTCAGAACATGGCGCTCATGCGTGTCCCTGGTGGCACGCAGCATGGCGTTTTGTGTCGCTCGTACGGTGAAGAGCCTATGACGTAGGCTAGAGCTGCACGATTCTGAATAAAATGAGAATCACAGGTTTTTTTTTTTTTGTTTTTTTTTTAGATTAAAGATCACGATTCTCACGGCGTAATGTCATTTTTCACATTATACAAAAAAATTGGGCTAACTTTAAGGCTGAGTTCACACCATCACTGAAACCAATGCACAGCAGGGGTCCGGTGCGTCCTTTTTCCCCGTTTCAGTTCCGATTTCAGCCCGAACTTTGGGCTGAATTCGGGGCCTGAAACAGACCAAAAAAAGCACACATTTTTCCTGAAAAACGCACCGGACCTGCTGCAGAGGTATGTTAACCTGGCTCCATAGAGAGCCAGTCACATTCTCCTGCTATGCCAATTGGATTCGGAGAAATCCGCATCCAATTTGCATAGGTGTGAACCCAGCCTTATGCGGCGTACACACGATCGTTTTTCATGCCATTTTTTAAACCAACGTTTTTCTCGTCGTCTTTTTTTTTCTTGTTTCCTCTCAAGCCTGTCTTGCATCCACACGATCATTAAAAAAACCGCTCAAGCAAAGCGCAGTGACGTACAACACGTACGACGGCACTATAAAGGGGAAGTTCCGTTCGGATGGCGCCACCCTTTATGTTATTAAAGTTTGTTGAGCGACGATTCGCGCTTTTCAGCCTCGTGCTTTTCAGTCCGTTACAGCGTGACGAATGTGCTATCTCTATTACTAACGCTAGTTTTACCAGATTGAGCGCTCCCGTCTCATACTTGATTCTGAGCATGCGCGTTTTTTTTTCACCTCGTAAAAGCATACACACTATCGTTTTTCACGTCGTTAAAAAAAGCGACATGAAAAACGACGTGTAAAAATAGAGCATGTTCGAAATTTTTAATGGCCGTTTTTCACGCCGTTAAAAATGCTCTGGAGCATACACACGATCGGTTTTAATGCCCATTTTTAAAAATGGCATTTTTAACGGCATGAAAAACGATCGTGTGTACGCGGCATTAGGTTTAGTTATTTTTTAAAATTCATTGGATTGTAATTTTTCCCAAAAGATTGCGTTTGAAAGACCGCTGCGCAAATACAGTGTGCCATTTTATTCTCTAGGGTCTCTGCTAAATATATATATATATATATATATATATATATATATATATATATATATTTGGGGGTTCTATGAAATGTTTTAGCAAAAAAATGCCGATTTTAACTTGTAAGCAACAAATGTCAGAAAAAGGCCTGGTCTTTAAAGGGGTTGTAAACCCTCATGGTTTTTCACCTCAATACATTTGTCTCGAGTCCTGATTGGATTGATTGATAGTGGGAGCCAATGGCTGCGCTACTGCTGACAATCAAATCCAATGACGTGGGAGCCGGGGGTGGATCCGAGTCCTGCTGTCTGTCAATTGACGCAGCAGCAGGACACAGGAGCGCGCCCGCACAAGTGCCCCGAGGGACAGCGCTTCTCTGACGGGGCACACGAGAAGAGGGGGAGCCATGAGCGCCGCTGAGAGACCCCAGGAGGATCGGGGCCAAAACTAACTGCACAGAGGAGGTTAGTATGACATGTTTGTTTTGTTTTGTTTTTTTAAACAAAGGTTTACATATCCTTTAAAGCGGTGCAGCCAAAAAAAAAAAAAAAAAGTCAGCAGCTACTAACAGTGTAGCTGCTGACTTTTAATAAGGACACTTACCTGTCCTACTCGCCCGCAATGTCGGTCCCGCCACGGCGATCGATCGCTGCTGGCAGGTCTCGGCTCCTCCATTCTGAGTAAGGGAAGCAGGCAGTGAAGCTGTAAGGCTTCACTGCCCGTTTCCTACTGCGCATGCGCCACTCGCACGGCGTTTTGTGAATGGGCGGCTTGCCTCCTGGGATACACACAGTTCCCAGAAGGCAGCGCGGCCCATTCACAAGAAGAGGAAGCGGAAGGAGACCCACCGCGGACGAGAAGAGGAACATTAGAGGCAGATTAGGGGACTTCCGCATAGCAACAGGCATTTAGGGTGAGTATTAAAAAAAAAAAAAAATTCTATTAATTATTTTTTATTTTTTTTTTAGGATTTTTAATGTAAAGATTTTTTTCAGGGTGGACCTCCGCTTTAAGTAGTTAAACTGACCTCATCTACCCACCGAAGTTTATTCCTATGATATAAAAGAACCAAGATGCATGTCTTTATCTCTCAGCGCTGAGGAATGTTGATAAACATTTGTTGTTTTTTTTTTTGACAGCTCGGCTCTGTGCTGTTTACATAGAATCGCAGAAACAGCTGATTAGCATCCTGAGGCGGGGGGGGGTTGAATCGAGATGGTGATCTTTTAACGATTGAGCGTGCAGCTCTAACGTATGCGCTTTACCATGTGATCAGCTGTGTCCAATCACAGCTGATCACAGTGTAACCAGGAAGTGCCAGTTATCGGCATTCCTGAACTCACACTGACAGTGCGCGCATAGAGGAGAGTCAATAAGCAGCTTTCCTGACGGGGGGATCTTCACTGAGTATCAGTGCAGCCCCATTAGTGATGCCTAGCAGTGCTGCATATTAGTGCCTCCTCATCAGTGCAAATCAGTGAAGGAGAAAATTACTTATTTACAACATTTTATAATAAAAAAAAAAAAGAAAAGCTTTTTTTCTTTTCATAATTTTCGTGCTTTTTTAATTTGTTTAGCAAAAAAAAAAAACCCAGTGGGGATTAACTGCTTGCCGACCATCGTTATACGGGGGCAGGTTAGCACTGCTGCGCATATCGCCGTAGCTGTACAGTGGCAGCTTTAAGAGCTATAGCGGGCGTGCGCGCGCCGCTGGAGATGTGCACCCGCGGCATGACGCCGAAGCCGATAGGCGTGGCTGGCAGCCGTAATGTCCGCCGGCGACCCGCAATCGCTCCTCAGAGAGGCAGAACAGGGTTCTATCAATGTAAACAGACAGATCCCCGTTCTGTCAGGGAAACAGAGAGAGATCTGCTGTTCCTAGTGATCAGGAACAGCGATCTCTCTGTACTCCCAGTCAGTCCACTGCCCCCCACAGTTAAAAACACCTCCCTAGGGAACACTTAACCCCTTGATCGCCCCCTAGTGTTATCCCCTTCTTTGCCAGTGACATTTATACAGTAATCAGTGGCTATTTTTTGCTCTGATTGCTGTATAAGTGTCAATAGTCCCAAAAAAGTGTCAAAAGTGTCCAATCTGTCTGCTGCAAAGTCGAAATTCTGCTAAAAATCGCTGATCACCGCCATTACTAGTAAAAAATAAATAAAAAAAAATTATAATAAAAATGACATAAATCTATCCCCTATTTTGTAGACACTTTTGCACAAACCAATCAATATACGCTTATTGCAATTTTTTTTTTACCAAAAATATGTAGCAGAATATATATTGGCCTAAACTGATGAAGAAATTTGTTTTTGTTTGTTTTTAGGGGGGGGGGGGGATATTTATTATAGCAAAAAGTACAAAATATATATATATTTTTTTCAAAATTCTTATTTTGTTTATAGCGCAACAAATAAAAACCGCAGAGGTGATCAAATACCACCAAAAGAAAGCTCTATTTGTGGGTAAAAAGGACATCAATTCTGTTTGGGTACAGCGTCACACGACCGCGCAATTGTCAGTCAAAGCGGCGCAGTGCCGTAACGCACAAAATGGCCTGATCAGGAAGTGGGTAAATCCTTCTGGGACTGAAGTGGTTAAATTCCACCAAAAGAAAGCTCTGTCTCAAAAAATTTAATATGGGTACAACATTGCATGACCGCACAATTGTCATACTTAAGCCTTGTACACACGATCGGATTTTCCGATGGGAATTGTGTGATGACAGGCTGTTGTCGGAAAATCCGACCGTTTGTATGCTCCATCGGACAATTGTTGTCGAATTTTCCGGCAACAAATGTTGGATAGCATGCTTTAAAATTTTCCGACAACAAATGCGTGCTGTCGGAATTATTCAATCGTGTGTAAAGAAGTCCTTCGGACAAAAATCCAAGGTACAAACATGCATGCTCAGAAGCAATGCTCACTAAAACACAACATTAGCAGAAGTTGTCCAAAGGGTGGCGCTAAAGAGCTGAAAACACACGTCGTTTCGTGAATGTTGGCCGACAATTCACAGCCAACGCCCTTCGGACAAAAGTCCTACACTTTGTCCACGGAAAATCTGATCGTGTGTACCAGGCTAAAGGTTGACAGTGCTGAAAATTGGCATGGGCAGGAAGGGGGTAAAAGTGCCCAGTATTGAAGTGTTTAAAACATCAGTTGTGCAAAAAATGAAAAAAAAAATGGCTCCGAGACTCAAGTGGTTAAGAAAGAAAATCCAGCCTGCTGGTTCTTTGATTATTTATTATTATATCAAACACCGCACACAGACAGCTCAAGGCGGTGAATCCCGCACATCGAGGAATGACATGTTGGAACACAAGCCGTGGAACGCACGAACTTCCGGCTTCATAGACACAGATGACGCCTATAGTCGGCGTCCAATGCCAGCCAATAGGAAGATGTGAATACAATTCCCGCCTCTCTCGGGTTACCTGGGTGGTGAATTCGTCTCCTCTGCCACGTCACCATTGGAGGCGTCAGAGCAGCAGGCGGGGCGAAGGCAAAGAAAGATGGCGTCCTCTATCCGGGAAAAACAGACGGGTGAGAACCGGGCAGCAGTGAGAGGAATGTGACATGACGGGGCCTGTGCTGGTCATAGGAGAGCGGGAGGGCTTGTGCTTCATATAGGGGGAGGTGTGTGTGTAGAGACAGAGCCCCAGCCTGGAGCTCAGTGTACACTGACAGCTGGGTGTTTGTGTGTCCAGGGCTGTCATTCCTGTCTGTAGTGTAATGAGGAGACTGACAGGAGGACCAGGGTGGAGGCTGCACAATGCTCTGGGTATTCCTCCATTCATAGACTCCTTTGTACTGATCTATGTTCAGGTGAATGGATCTCACCCAGTGCAGGGATCTCTATAGGACTAATTGAACCCTTTGTCACCCATCTAACACATTGCTGCATCTACAAAGAGTGTGATCCTCAGGCCTCATTCACATGTGTGTACTGATCTGTACTCCCAGCAAAGGGAAGTCTTCAGCCGCCTGGTATGCACAGGTGTTCTATGTAGGGGTGGGCAGGCAGCCTGGTGACATCAATGTCTGGTGGCTGGCAGAATGGACCTCCACGCGCGCCCCTGAGATCTCACGCGCGCCCCGGAGATCCCATGCGTGTGGGTCTGATGCTCGGATCAAAGCGGAGTCAGAACACCTGTGCATCCTGGGTGGCTGAAGACAGCCCTTCGCACACAAGTACTGATTTGTATGCCTTAAAGTGGAACTAAACCTGACTAATAAAAAACTTGGAGCAAGCAGCTCTTTATTGCAGAAGAAACCCACTAAGGGCTCATTTACAAGGGTGATGAGCCCTGTCCTCTGTGCAGAGTCTACATCCTCCTCAGAGCTGTGCAGGCAGCCCAGAGAAGTGGATGCAGTGGCTCCATTGATAGGGTCACATGTCATAATTTGACAGGCAGGAGCGGAAGCATCTATCTGAATGCAGACCGTGTAGCTTCAGATCCGTGCACATGTTTGAACCTACGGTGTCTGCATTCACCTTTGTGCACCTGTCAAAATTTTACACGCACCTGCGTCTGTTCAGCTGCTGCATCTACTTCTACAGGCTGCCTGCACACAGCTCCTAGGTGGATGTAGATGCAGCAAAAAGGGGCTCTGCACTAAGACCCCTTTCACACTGAGGCGCTTTTCAGGCGCTATAGCGCTAAACAAAGCGCCTTTTAAAGAGCCGCTCTATTCACTCCAGTGTGAAAGCCCTCGGGCTTTCACACTGGTGCGCTGGCAGGGCGTCAGAAAAAGTCCTGCAAGCAGCTTCTTTACAGCGCATTAGGAGCAGTGAATACACCGCTCCTAAAATGCTCCTGCCCATTGAATTCAATGGGCAGCGCCAGCAAAGCGCTGCTTTGCGGGCACTTTTAACCCTTTTTTGGCCGCTAGCGGGGGTTCAAATCGCCCCGATAGCGGGCGGAAAAAAAGCGGCGGAAAAACTAAGGTAAAGCGCCGCTATTTTTAGCGTTTCACCGCTGACGCCCGGGCGCTGTGAGTGTGAAAGCACTCTAAGGATGGGCTCAGTTGTGTTCCCAGCTTCACGTGCCCGAGCCCGCCAGGAAGCTTACAGTGTGCAGCGATAATCACAGGCAGTGAGACATTTCCTGGTCTCTGTAGCCACGGATCGGGAAATGTCTCTACGTCTTTGATTAGCGCTGCATAGTGTAAGCTTCTTGGCGGGCTCGTGCATGTGGAGCTGCGAACACAACTGAGCCCATCCTTACTCTGCACTAAATCTCTTGTACAATAACACACACTTAACTTGAAGTCTATTGAATGCACACTGAGCTGCGCATTCCCAGCACACTCTGGCTGTCCTGGAATGATGGACTCCTTCGCGCATGCACAAGATGTTGTCATTCCCTGTCAGGCCAATCAATAGGCTAAAAACCCAGCACTCGAAAATAGCTGGGAAGAAGATGACAGTGGCCAGTGAGGAATTTAACTGCCACATTTCTGGGATGAGGAAGTTAGTATTTCTGTGAATCTAGTTCTGCTTTAATTTCTGCATACTGTACATATGCATTCAAGGGCTGCTGAAGTTTCTGTGCTGAGATTGTGCTCACAGCACGGAGACTGAGTTGTCAGACAGCTCCCACTCTCCAGTAATGATGGGTGCTTGCTGGCTTCCTATCATGCGAGCCCTGTAACATCTAATCATAGTGGTCACGTGATCAGTGGTCCTGACCCCCCCCAGCTGTAGATTTCTTATCAAAGGGGTGTTGAGACTGAGCAAGAAGGGGTTAGATTGAACTTTCAGTTCATATCGGCTCAAAACAAATTCCAGGTGCATCAAAAGCAAAAGGTGTGCAGAGCCTTGTGGTCTTGTCACATGAGCGTCATCAGTTCCATCATGAAAAATCACGAAAACACAGGGCTCATTCACACACAGTGCGGTGTCCTGCATTTTTTCTCTCACTGAATAAACACCAGTCACTGCTATGGCACATGTTTTCTTACTGCAATGCAGCCAAGAGGTGCAGTAAAATGCAGGCGTGGCATTGTACCGCAGCGCATGCCACCACAAAGCAATGCAACACGCTCCTTTGCAGAGATCGTAACTTTTGGCACATCAAATAAAGTTTAAAAAAGAAAAAGTAAACTTTGCAAAAAAAAGGAAGTGGATGCAAACCTTTTCAGTTTTTCTTTCTTTTTTTTTTTTTTTCCCTTTAGACTTGGATGAAAGCCCTCATAGGCATACATTAAGGGATTTGTATTGAAAACTGGAGGAGCCAGAATGTTGAGCAGATGTGCATGGCAACCAATCAGCTTCTATCTTTTATTTTCAAAGCAGAGTTAAAGTCCAAGATACTTGCAGTATCTCACAAAAGTGAGTACACCCCTCACATTTTTGTAAATATTTTATTCTATCTTTTCATGTGACAACACTGAAGAAATTACTCTTTACTACAATGTAAAGTAGGGAGTGTACAGGTTGTATAACAGTGTAAGTTTGTTGTCCCCTCAAAATAACTCAACACACAGCCATTAATGTCTAAACCAGTGTTTCTCAACTCCAGTCCTCAAGGCGCCCCAACAGGCATGTTTTCAGGATTTCCCTCAGATGAAACAGCTGTGGGAATTACTAAAGCAGTGAAACTGATCAAATCACCTGTGCAAAACAATGGAGAGCCTGAAAACATGACCTGTTGGGGCGCCTTGAGGACTGGAGTTGAGAAACACCGGTCTAAACCACTGGCAACAAAAGTGAGTAAACCTCGAAGTGAAAATGTCTAAATTGGGCCCAATGAGCCATTTTCCCTCCCTGGTGTGATGTGACTCATTAGTGTTACAAGGTCTCAGGTGTGAATGGGGAGCAGGTGTGTTAAATTTGGTGTTATCGCTCTCACTCTCTCCTACTGGTCACTGGAAGTTCAACATGGCACCTCATGGCAAAGAACTCTGAGGATCTGAAAAAATAATTGTTGCTTTACATGAAGATGGCCTAGGCTATAAGAAGATTGCCAAGAGCCTGAAACCGAACTGCAGCACGGCGGCCAAGACCATACAGCGGTTTAACAGGCCAGGTTCCACTCAGAACAGGCCTCGCCATCGTCGACCAAAGAAGTTGAGTGCAAGTGCTTGGCGTCATATCCAGAGGTTGTCTTTGGGAAGTAGAAGTATGAGTGCTGTCAGCATTGCTGTAGAGGTTGAAGGGGTGGGGGGGTCAGCCTGTCAGTGCTCAGACCATACGCCTTACACTGCATCAAATTGGCCTGCATGGCTGTTGGCCCAGAAGGAAGCCTCTTCTAAAGATGATGCACAAGAAAGCCTGCAAACAGTTTGGTGAAGACAAGCAGACTAAAGACATGGATTACTGGAACCATGTCCTGTGGTCTGATGAGACCAAGATAAACTTGTTTGGTTGAGATGGTGTCATGCGTGTGTGGTGGCAACCAGGTGAGGAGTACAAAGACAAGTGTGTCTTGCCTACAGTCAAGCATGGTGGTGGGAGTGTCATGGTCTGGGGCTGCATGAGTGCTGCCAGCACTGGGGAGATACAGTTCATTGAGGGAACCATGAATGCCAACATGTACTGTGACATACTGAAGCAGAGCATGTCCCCCTCCCTTTGGGGACTGGGCTGCAGGGCAGTATTCCAACATAACGACCCCAAGCACCCCTCCAAGATGACCACTGCCTTGCTAAAGAAGCTGAGGGTAAAGGTGATTGATTGACTGGCCAAGCATGTCTCCAGACCTAAACCCTATTGAGCATCTGTGGGGCATCCTCAAATGGAAGGTGGAGGAGCGCAATGTCATCATGGAGGAGAGGAAGAGGAGTCCAGTGGCAACTTGTGAAGCTCTGGTAAACTCCATGCCCAAGAGGGTTAAGGCAGTTCTAGAAAATAATGGTGGCCACACAAAATATTGACACTTTGGGCCCAATTTGGACATTTTCACTGAAGGGTGTACTCACTTTTGTTGCCAGCGGTTTAGACATTAATGTGTTGAGTTATTTTGAGGGGACAGCAAATTGACACTGTTATACAAGCTGTACACTCACTACTTTACATTGTAGCAAAGTCTCATTTCTTCAGTGTTGTCACATGAAAAGATATAATAAAATATTTACAAAAATGTGAGGGGTGTACTCACTTTTTGTGAGATAGACCTCGTACACACGACCGATTTTCTCGGCAAGAACCAGCAAGAAACTTGCTGGCAGAGAGGTCTTGCCGAGTAAATCGGTCGTGTGTACGCTGCTATCAAGTTTCTCGTCGAGAAAACTGACAAGAAACCTCGACGAGAAAATAGAGAACCTGCTCTCTATTTTCTCGTCGAGATTCTCCTCGGCATGTTTCTCGACGAGAAAAGTGAGTGTGTGTACACTTACCTGTCCTCCCGGAAGCCCGCGCATGTTCGAAATGAATTCGACGCATGCGCGGTAGCTTCCTAGGCATACGTAGGGTAGACCAAGATGGCGGCGACGGCATCGAATGTGACGAGCGCATGCTCGACGTAGTCGATGACGTCACCGCGTACACTCCTTTCAAAGAACCGCGGGTTCTTTGAAACGAGCGTGTGTACACTCGGCCGGGACAAGTTTCTTGTCCAAGAATCTCGTCGAAAAAAACGACATGTTTTTTTCAACGAGAATCTCGGCCGTGTGTACGAGGCCATACTGTACCTCCTGTTTCAATGGTCTGATGCCTGTGAGTTTTATTGCCTGCGATGGTACCCTTTTCCCGGCTATTTATGGGTGCAGGTCTTTTGCTTTATTAAATTGCCCAATGTGGGACAATGTCACTCCACTGCATGCACAGGTGTGCAGTCATCCCATCACACATACACTTTGCCGGAATGTAAACTGAGCTGCACATGCGCAGCTCAGTGTACAGTCTACAGAAGACTGTGAACAGGCAGGTCGGTTATTTTATTGCAGAAGAGACATTGCACCTGGGTTCGCACTGAATGCTGGTTTGAAATCGTGCAAGTTCAGCTTAAAGCAGAGCTCCGCCAAATTGTTTTTATTAAAAGCCAGCAGCTACAGCAGCTGCTGACTTTTAATATTAGGACACTTACCTGTCCTGGAGTCCAGCGACGTCCGCAGCAGAGGACGAGCAATCGCTCGTCACTTTGCTGCCCCCACCGCCATCCTCTGTGAGGGAACCAGGAAGTGAAGCCTTGCGGCTTCACTGCCCAGTTCCCTACGGCGCATGCGCGAGTCGCGCTGCGCCGTTCTGACTGGTCCCCGTGTTTTCTGGGAGCCGCATGTCTTCCAGAACACAACGGGTATTCTGCGGGAAGGGACGTATTTCCCGCAGAGAGGACTCCTGGATGTGGGTGCAAATACCTGTCTTAGACAGGTATCTGCACCCCCCTGAAAGGTGTCAATTGTGACACCGGAGGGGGGGAGGGTTCCGATGAGCGGAAGTTCCACTTTAGAGTGGAGCTCCACTTTAACTCGCACAATTTGAAACCGGCATTTTAGTCCGAGTTGGGGGGCGATTTGAGAGACATCTTTGCGGGGTCATGCACAGATGTCTATTGAAATTCCCCCTCAAAGTCGCCAAAAATAGTGCAGAAACTATTTTTGGGAATCGGTGCGGCACCGCAAATTCGGCTAGGCACCGATTCGGATGGTGCGTTGTAGAGTTGCCACGACGTGTTGATGTAGTCGATTACGAAAATACGTTGACGTGCGTGAAAGGCGTCGACGTGTCACACGTTGCGAGTTGAAGTTCAAAACACCCCGACCACGGCTTTCAGCGCAGTGCTTCTCTCCCACACATGATCGCTGCTGTCTGTCCTCTATCCTCCTCCAGTCCCCATCCATCCCTTTCCATGCTGCTGTCCCCCTCCATGCTGCTCCGTGTCCCCCTCTCTTCTCCATGTCCCCCTCCATCCTCCGTACATCTGTCCCCCTCCATGCTGCTCTGTGTCTCCCTCTCTCCTCCGTGTCCTCCCCCTCTCTCTTCTCCCCCTCTGTGCTGCCGTCCCCCTCGGTATCTCAGGATGGAGAGCGGAGGTAGGAGCCGGTAAACCGGGCTCCTTCGTTTTCTGAATGGACAGAGTCAGTGATCGCTGACTGTCCATTCACATAACTGAAACATTGTAACCTCCTGTGATTACGATGTCTCAGTTAATGAATGAAGAGAAGCCGTTGTCTTCTCTCCATTCATTATCAGTGCAACTGAGGCTGCAGAGAAAGGAACTGGGCAATCTGTGTCCCTAGTCCCTTTCCCTGTCTCAAATGGGAGATGTCAGAGGTCTGTTAAGACCCCTGATATCTCACCATAGCCCCCCAACAGGGCTGCTAAAAAAAATAAAAAAATTGTAAAAAATAATTTAAAAAAAGCACACTGACACTGTCCCCACACCCCCCCTTAAAAAAATAAAGCATTGTAAAAAATTAATTATAAACATTCATGAACTTCTGAAAAGAAAAACAGAACATAAAAAAAAGTAAGATAAAAGAATATAACTACATATATATATATATATATATATATATATATATATGTAGTTATATTCTTTTATCTTACTTTTTTTATGTACTTATCATTTTTTGTAAAGTTATCCAAAGGATTAATTAGCTAATCACAAAAAGAACACGCTAGATTAATTAAAAATAAAATAGAAAATAGTCCTTATAGTCGTGACTAATCGAAGAAATAATCGTTAGATTAGTCGACAGACAAAATAGTCGTTAGTTGCAGCTCTAGTGCGTTGCCAGCAATAGCCTGCGATTTGACATGTCAAATCCGCCCATTGTGAACGTGGGCTGCATGTCTACTGCAATAAAGAGCCTGCTCACAGTTATTTATTTTTAAACTTTAGTTTAACTTTACTTTAATTGAACAAGCTGAAGAGAGAAGCTGATTGGATGCCATGCACAGCTGCTCCAGATTCTTTCTGCTCCAATTTTCATTAATTTCTCCATTTATGGTTCAGTTAATATTAAAATTCTGATATGAATCCGCTTACAAAAAACGTATGACTCGAGTACAAGGAAAGAGGAAAACTATTGCTGAAATCTCCTACAGCTACTGGAAATCCCCTTTGAAATTTGGTTCTGATATATAAGGGAGATCATCGTTAAAGCAGCAGTGAATACAGGTCACATGACCAGACTGTCCTCCTACCTTTTTTTTGTTCATTTTTCTCTTATTTTTATTGTGGTCTGCCGACTTTGGACTCTCAAATCTAAAACGGGGCAAAGGACATTTGGTAAAGCACATTCCTGTGCTTTCACATTACAGAGAGGGAGTTTCCCAGCAACAAAAACCTGATGGGGTTATCACCCCCCACTACTCTATTCAAATTTTTATATATATATATATATATATATATATATATATATATATTTTTAAGGTAATTGAAGACATAATTACACGTGTGATTCTAGAGCTATTTCTTGAATGCATTCTTTTCCAGGACAAAGCAGCCCCCTTTCCCATAAGGCAAGCAGGCCTACCGGTACTCGGTTGTCTCCCAGGACTTATGCACAATGCTATAGTGCCTGGCTGCCACGCTGGGGCAGGCGGCAACTGAGCACAGCAAACAGGTACTTGCGGTTTGCAGAGAGGTTCAATGAGAGTCTAGGTACAAGGCAGGCGAGGTTCAGAAATGTTAGGGACAAATCCGAGTGAAAAGGCAGTTAGAGTTCAGAGAGTAGTGGATATCCGATCTGAGGTCATCAATGAGGGAATCTAAACTAGCAAAGCAAGGCAGACAGACAGGGAGCTTGGAAGATGTATTACAAATGCAATATCGCAAGCATGAGACTGCAGGCTTGGCATGCTTAAATTAGGTTTGATCTCCACCCAGAGACTGGCCACAATCAATCACCTTGCAGTTGGAAAGACAGACAAGGGGAATGCCACAGCCAAAACCAGGATTCTGGAACAGGAGCACACACGCTCCTGACATTGGGGCTCAATTGCTGACACCAATGATGGAGCATAATTTCTCTCACTGACACCAACAATGGGGCATTACTCCTTCCATTAATACCAACAATGGGGCACTATTCTTCCCACTTATACCAATGATGGGGCATTTTCTACTCCCACTGACCACAAAAGTCTAAAGGACATTGATCTGGCCTGTTTAGAAAGATTGGAGACCCC
The DNA here is from genome assembly GCA_029206835.1 of Rana muscosa. Classification (NCBI taxonomy): domain Eukaryota; kingdom Metazoa; phylum Chordata; class Amphibia; order Anura; family Ranidae; genus Rana; species Rana muscosa. The sequence goes on along the minus strand of CM055126.1, from coordinate 114,976,101 downwards.
TGAAGTAGAATCTGTATTTTACCCTTCTAATGATGAGCGTTTTGCTTGTTAAAATGGAAGTGCTTGTAGATTACCTCTGCGAGAGATGTGACAAACTTGGCTGGCGTTCTTTACCTTATAACAGTGTTGCTTCCCTTACTAGATATAGGGGCTTCAAGTGTGCTTCCTGACATCACTCTGTATTTAATAATTTAAAAGACTGCCAGAGACTGTAGTTTTCCTATCGGAGAATGTCAAGGACTGTTTACATGCTAAAATAGTGGTTTTTGAAATTGCTTAAGATCACTGCTTTTGCATTTTCTTTAGGACTCATTCACACAGCTGCAAAGGGCCGAACAAAGTGAATTAAAGGAGTTGTAAACCCTCGTGTTTTTTCACCTTAATGCATCCTATGCATTAAGGTGAAAAATCTTCTGGCAGTCACCGGCCCGCCAGCCCCCCCCCCCCCCCAACGTTTTACTTACATGAGCCACGTATTTCCCTCAGCGGAGACGCGCTGTCCCTCTCTGCACGGGGTCCCGGCTCTTAATTGGATAGTTTGATAGCAGCGCAGCCATTGGCTCCCGCTGCTGTCAGTCAAATCCAATGACGTGAGCACCGGGGCCGAGTCCGGCATTTGTGTTTATGGACGCCGAATGCTGGACTCGGGAGAGCGCCCGCAAGATAACCCCCCGGGAAAGAGCTTCTCCTAGGGGGTTATCTGATGTGAGGAGGAGCCGTGAGAGCCACGAGGGACCCCAGAAGTTGAGGATCAGGGTCACTCTGTGCAAAACGAGCTGCACAGTAGAGGTAAGTATGACATGTTTGTTATTTTAAATAAATAAAAAAAAACGAAGGCTTACAACCACTTTAAAGGGAATATTTCTCCACTAGGAAGTACACATTTTGTGTACAGCCGCCTATTTTAAATCCATGACAGGCTGTGGTTGTATGCTGGTAACCGCACATCAGTCCCTGTGCACATGCATACAGCCGCAGCCTATCATTGACTGGTACAGGGACTCCTGGGCTCAGAAATATACACTTTTATTCATGGTACACAGCCTTGTGCGGTTGTGTGGATGAGCTCCTACAAATCCATTCTCCCATGTTTGTGCTCCCTTGAGCCCCCTTAAAAGGCAACTGTCCACGACAAGATCTATTACCAAAGATCAATTGAAAAAAAAGTAAAAAGAGCAAATGAATTGACAACACAGACATAAATAAGAAAGCATAAAACAAAGCAAACCATTTCAAGAAGTATTCCTTCGATGGCGCTGAATTCTGGTTCTGACAGAGCAGGTACCTTCCAGGACAGGAGTGGATCTTGGAAGACATGACACAAAGCCGCAAGAGATGTCCAAAAAAAAATCTCATACCGTTGAAGGTTACATGCAGATCAAGTCCAGAGGAAATCTGTTCCCAACAAAACTGGAATTTTGCATGATTTTTTTTCAGCATGGACAATTTTTACAAATTTTGAGGCAAAAGATCATTCCTCTCAATATTCAGTTTTGATTGTTCAAGAGGCTGGCAAGTACTGTAATATTCCGATGGTTAGGGAAAGACAGTACAATGGTCAATTTATTATTAGGAAATTACGGTAATCATTTTTAACAACATGTTAGACCAGGGGTCTCCTAACTTTTCAGTATGAAGGCCACATTGTAAATTTTACAAGTATTCATAAGCCAAAAAGATCAGTATTATAGATGAATAAAATGTAAATGAATAAATAAGTTTTACTTGGAGCTTTTTTTTTTTTTATCCACATCTGCAAACAACGGAGAAAAAAATTCTGTAAAACAATGCAAAGAAATTCCACAAAACCTGAGCCCATGGAAGACCCCATTAAAGCCTGCCTTTACATCAAACTCCTCCTTACATGAGAGTCCCCATTAGAACCTCCCTACATCAGATTACACATCTACATCAGAAACTTAGTGTGGCTGGGAGCCAAAAGACCCGTGTGAGAGGCCACTGACTTTGGCTGCAGACTGGAATACAATCTTGCAGCAAGCTACATTTCGCCTGCGGGGCGTAGTTTGGAGACCCCTGGATTAGACCAAACATTCTAATGAAAGTTTACCTCCAGGCACACAGAAAAATACACAGTGTGTATTTTTGTCCATCCAGTCCTGGGATTTACACTACTCTGCCACACAGGCAGGGCAGATGACCTGTTTTTCCTCTGCTGCATTTAAAGCGGTAGTAAACCCCAGACTTTTTTTTTTTTATAATGTGCTAGGATGCATCGTATCCTAGCACATTATGTGAAACTTACTTTAAAAGGGAGCCCTCCAGGGGTGTGCTTTCACCGCTGACAGGGCTTCTATCTTCCCCCAGTCTTCCTTCTGGGTTGGCGGGCTCCGGTCCTTTGATTGGACAAGCCATGATGATGTCACTCCCATGCTGTTTACTGGACAGGACTTTTAAGGAACAGTATGGGTATGCCGTTCCTTCAGAGGGCATGTGCTGGTGACGTGACTGGTGGCTTTGCAAGTAAATATACTGTATTTACTGTACCTTTTTTATTATAGGCTTACCTACAAGTAAAAATCAACCAAGGGAGTTTACTCCCACTTTAAGTAATACTTAAAGTGGTTGTTAAGCCACTCTAACATCTTTATACTATCTGTGCTGTCTCCTAATACTGTGTGCCCCTGTGTGTGTGTGTGTGTGTGTGTGTGATTTATAAAACAAAAATGCAGTATATACCTGATTTATGAGCGGCGCTCACGTGACCTGGCCGGCTCTCTCCTCTGCCCGTCTGATGGCTGCAGCAGGCGGGGCCGAGATTCCCCCACTGACATCAGCCGAGAGATGAGGAGTGAGCCGACCGTTCACATGAGTGGCACTCAGAAATCAGGTATATACTGCATTTTCTTTTATAAATCACACACAGGGGCACACAGGATTTGGAGACTGTGCGGATAGTATAAAGATGTAGATGTAGATGTTATTCCAGTGGCAGGAGGGGAGGGGACGGGCACTGTCACTAGCTGACAGGCAGGGAGGGGAGGACAAGAGAGACAGCGGATGACGGAGGCACGTAAACTGACCACGGTTTCAGGGCTTATCAGCCATGATAACCCGTGGTCAGTTTACAGGGGGGAGGGTGTAGCCAGGTATTTCAGCTGAAACGGGGCCAAATTACACAGCACAAGCACTTTGCGGTATAACATGTTTTAAAGGGACAGGATCCATTTTTATTTTTATTATTTTTTTAGGGTAACAAACGCTTTCAAGTTACCAAAATATAAGCATGGTGGGATCCTCTTAAACCCCCCCTCAGGGCACCATGCTATCAATCTAAACATTACAACGTATTACCCTCTCTCTCCTCCATATAAAGGGGAGTCAAAAGCAGGACTTTCAGTGTGCCACAGAGAGGCTACAAGTTTGATAAAACATCATACAAATCTTTATTACATACTTAAAACATAATAAAAGTCACACAGTGGTCAGACTTACAGGTATCGTACATCCCCAGCATGTGTTTGGACAGTGAAAGGAGAAGCATCGGCGTAACCGGCCCATCTTTCTGTCACTTCGGTCTCTCCTCCTATCTGCATTCTTGTTAGCACATGAGCACTGTGGCACATCTGAATGGCTCATTGTGTTACCTATCCCTCTTCCAGCCTGAGCTTTTCCCTACAGGAACTGCAAGAGGCTGATACCCAATTAAAGACTAAAGCTAGATACATACTGGAAGTTCTTTTTCGTTCAACCCAGCAAGCTGAACAAAAACACTGAGAGGTCGCTGTACTAACTATGTGATGTTAGTGTGGTGATCTCCCTCACTGAGCTCTTGTAGTTTGCTCATTCATAGATCTTTGTCGTGATGCAGCTGTGCGGATGGAGCCATGCACAGCGGTGGCAATTTCCAATCAGAGGAGAAGAACCTCTACACACTGTCAGGAGGGTTCACTTGGCACCATGTTACACATGGTCTTAAAGGTGGCATAAGATTTGAAATTTAGATTCAAAGGCAGATGACACACAGGCAGTTTTATGCAGTAATGAATTGCTGCAAATCGCTAATGGCAGCGATTTGTTGCTAGTGATTTATAAGCTAGGGTCGCTGGTGATTTGCTGTGCCATTGGGGTGTGCTCTGCTACAAATCCCTTTCCTTCAGCTTTACAAGACGTGTGATTGGCGCTTATGATTTTGCCACCAAGCCGAAATGCTGATGAATCTTAATCGTTGAGCAACAGAACGACAAATAGCTTTGGACATTTCACAGTAAGCGATCCCATAGATAAGCATTATGATTTTCTTAGTGACGAATTACTGTAAAAAAAAAAGGGGGGGGGGGGTAATCGCCTGTATGTCATCAGCCTTAAACTGCTTGCATTTAAAATATACAATAAATTATGCAATAGTAACTATAGAACTGAATTAATTTGTTCCTTTTCTAACTGCATAGAGCTCAGCTTTAAGCATTGTGGTGCTTATCAACTAAGGATGCACTCACACTGGCAGTTGGGTGCAATTCACCCCCTTGGTCCAGATCGTTTGTGTAGTACGAGTGCTGGGAACTGCGGTTGGCATCAATTAAGAGTACTTTGTCTGAGATCACCCGGAAGAGGGGATCCCAGGTTCAGTTCAGTTATGGTCCTGTACCGTTTGCTTCAGTGTGAATGAACACCATGCCAGACAACAGAACTCCCCAAAGATGACTAAGTGTAGAAGTAGGGATCACTGTGGTCTGGTTAGCAGAGGTAATGATGTAGGTAGGCCTGGGAACATTTCCTTTATAGCCCAGTGGGGGAGGGAGAAGGGGGGACAGTCGAATTTGGGCACTGTTCAGTTTAACCAGTCCCAGTGTGAGTGCACCCTAAGAAATATTTTTTATTTAAAGTTTAATGTAATTCCATTGTTGTTTGTATATGTTGCAGTACCCCTGTAGCGGCTGCTGAGTGATTTGGCCCACCTGCCCAGCCCAGCATTCACTTCCAGTCACTCCAGACAATGAAACGTCCATCAGCTTTGTTTTGTATTTTATTAAGGGATTAAACTTGGATAGGGTAAAGAATTCATGGGATGCCTGGAAAAGATTCTTGCATGGTTTGGGATAAGTTATATACTCTCCTCCTGCACAACGCTTGCTGCAGACTATCTCTCCTTCTCCCTCCAGCACAATTCTTCAGGCGCAGCTAGCACATGGTTGGGCCTAACTCTGGTTTTAGCCAGGCCTTAGCAAAGTTCCTTATTACAGGCAGGGACTGTCGGCCCCAGTGGTGTAGAAAAAGACAGCTCTGGTGCCAGCTGCCCTCTTTGGTGGACTACTGATCCCAGTCAGCCCTTTGCAGACCCTGACAGCCCTCCCGACTGCAGCAGCCTGACTTCACTGCCAATAACATCACTGTCTCTCCCGCTGGCTCTACATCCATCTCAGACTGCACACTCCCAGTCCGCTCTGGCATGCCTCTCCCAGCTCTCCCGAATGTGCCTGTCCCTCACCGACACCTGATGGATCCCTCCTGGAGACTTGCCCGGCAGTATTCCCCGCTTTATGGGGTTCCTGTAGAGCTCCGAGCCTCTGGCCCAAAGTCACCCCCCTAGACTGGGGGGGCTCCCCACAAGGCCCCAACAGCCTAACACTCCATCTCCAGTTCTTCCACCCAAACAACTCCTCCCCAGCTGGGCTGACTCTAGGTATTATAGAGGCCTGTCCCCTGCCAATCCAGGTTGGGGATTGGTCAGGGCTCCTTAGAACACCCCAGACGGCTCCACCCTTCTTCCCCACCTTCCTTCTAGAAGCAATGAAAACAAAAATGGTGAGGACAGCCGCACTCCAATCCAACGTATGTTTATTGAGGAAAGACAGGCACTACAAAAACCAGCATAAACCAGGACAGCTGACGCGTTTCACACTTGTTCAGTGTTTACTCATAGCTGGATTGGAGTGCGGCTGTCCTCACCATTTTTGTTTTCATTGCTATGTGCATTGCCGGCACCCTTGGTCTCTGAGAGAGAAACATCTTTCCAAAACTTAATCTGCCTGGAGCGGCAATTTTTGGTCTTCCTTCTAGAAGCATCTAGACCAAAAGATGAAGCTAGCTGTGAGTCACCAGCCTACTCTAGGCCATTCCCAGCCCCACACATCAAAACAAACAGGCCTAACATCTAGCTAGGGCTGCTTAAATTTACCTGCTCTACAAAACTATATCTAGCACCTACCTAAGGTAGAGGGTGCTACATATAGAAAAATATCAGAACGTTTTAACAAGATTTTTCTTTGTAAACAGTATCTTTGTTTTTCTGTGGATTCCTAACAGTGCAAATTCTGATGTGCATGAATACTTAGCAACAGGTCGCAATTTTTAATTTTAATGTAGTTTGGCTGAGAAAATGTAACCTTTATATTACTTATAAGCCATTGGTTTTTAAACATAGGCTGGGTTCACACTATTGAGAATTGGAGGTTGCCCGCATCCAATTCGCAATAGCAGGAGATTTTGACTGGCTCTCTATGGAGACGGTTCACATATCTCCGCTGCGGCTCCGGTGCGAATTTGCACAGGAGCCCTGTGCGTCTTTTGGTCCGTTTCAGGTCTGAATTTGGGCTGAAATCGGACCTGAAACAGTGAACCAGGACGCAACAGACTCCTGCTGTGAGCCGCATGCAAAGATATTGTGAACCCAGCCCAAGATTCTTTATATATACACTGCTCAAAAAAATTTAAGGAACACTTTTTTGAATCAGAACTCCTGGGATATTGATCTGGTCAGTTAAGTAGCAGAGGGGGAGGGGTGTATACAGAGGGGGTTGTTAATCAGTTTCAGCTGCTTTGCTGTTAATTGAAATTAACAACAGGTGCACTAGATGGGCAACAATGAGACGACCTCCAAAACAGGAATGTTTTTTCAGGTGGAGGTGTCTGACATTTTTTTTCCCTATTCATCTTTTCCGACTGTTTTTCACTAGTTTTGCATTTGGCTAGGGTCAGTGTCACTACTGGTAGCACGAGGCGATACTTGGACCCTATAAAGGTTGCACAGGCAGAGGCACAGGCAGTCCAGGCAGAGGCACAGGCAGTCCAACTCCTCCAGGATGGCACATCAATACGTGTCATTGCCAGAAGGTTTGCCGTGTCTCCCAGCACAGTCTCAAGAGCATGGAGGAGATTCCAGGAGACAGGCAGTTACTCTAGGAGAGCTGGACAGAGCCATAGAAGGTCCTTAACCCATCAGCAGGACCGGTATCTGCTCCTTTGTGCAAGGAGGAACAGGATGAGCACTGCCAGAGCCCTACAAAATGACCTCCAGCAGGCCACTGGTGTGAATGTCTCTGACCAAACAATCAGAATCAGACTTCATTGGGGTGGCCTGAGGGCCCGACGTCCTCTAGTGTGCTCTGTGCTCACTGCCGGACACTGTGGAGCTCGATTGGCATTTTCCATTGAACACCAGAATTGGCAGGTCTGCCACTGGTGCCCCATGCTTTTCATAGAGAAGAGCAGGTTCACCCTGAGTATATGTGACAGACGTGAAAGGGTCTGGAGAAGCCGCGGAGAACTTTATGCTGCCTGTAACATCGTTCAGCATGACCGGTTTGGTGGTGGGTCAGCGATGGTCTGGGGAGGCATATCCATGGAGGGACGCACAGACCTCTACAGGCTACACAATGGCACCCGGACTGCCATTAGGTATCGGGATGAAATCCTTTGACCCATTGTCAGACCCTACGCTGGTGCAGTGGGTCCTGGGTTCCTCCTGGTGCACGACAATGCCCGGCCTCATGAAGCCAGTTCCTGGAGGATGAAGAAATTGATACCATTGAATGGCCCCCACGCTCATCTGACCTAAATCCAAAAGAACACCTCTGGGACATTATGTTTCGGTCCATCCAGTGCCGCCAGGTTGCAGTCTGTTCAGGAGCTCAGTGATGCTTTGGTCCAGATCTGGGAGTAAATACCCCAGGACACCATTCATCGTCTCATTAGGAGCATGCCCTGATGTGTCAGACATGCATACAAGCACTTGGGGGCCATACAAACTACTGAGGACCATTTTGAGTTGTTACAATGAAATTTCAGCAAAATGGACTAGCTTGCTGCATAATTTTTTCACTTTGATTTTCGGGGTGTCTTTGAATTCAGCCCTCTGAAGGTGGATAATTTTAATTTACATCAAACGATGTGCCATCCTTTCATTCCTAACACATTACCCAGTCCATATCAGTATAGATATCCAGCGTGAGATTTTGCCCCGTTGAGATCTGATGTGTTTTCAAAGTGTTCCTTTCATTTTTTTGAGCAGTGTGTGTGTGTGTGTGTGTGTGTGTGTGTGTGTGTGTGTGTGTGTGTGTGTGTGTGTATATATATATCTATCTCCTACACTCTTTGTATAATATGTAAATAGTCAAAGTATGCTGTATTGATACCGGTATAAGTCCTGTTTTCTGTCTTTCGTTTGCAGTGGCTTTAAAGCGTATGTTGAATTTTAATGTTCCTCTTGTAAAGAGCAGTACGGGTGAGCCAGTATGGAAGGTAAGAGTTCTCTCGGGAGGTTTAAATGTATGCCCTAGGTTCTTCCTCATTCACAATTCTCTCCACTTAACTCTGTTAAAGTTGTATCTTTACTTCAATGCAGTGTATCTATCTCCTAAGACAGGGCTTGACAAATTTGCTTGGAATCTAGGAGCCAGCTAAAAAAGTTAAGAGCCATGGTTTTTTTTTTAACGACCAATGCGTGCAGAAGCGAACGCATACGTGAGTAGCGCCCGCATATGAAAGCAGTGTTTAAACCACACATGTGAGGTATCGCCACGATCGGTAGAGCGAGAGCAATAATTCTAGCCCTAGACATCCTCTGTAACTCAAAACATGCAACCTGTAGAATTTTTTTAAATGTCGCCTATGGAGATTTTAAAGGGTAAAAGTTTGTCGCCATTCCACGAGCGGACGCAATTTTGAAGCGTGACATGTTGGGTATCAAATTTACTCAGCGTAACATTATCTTTCACAATCTAAAAAAAAATTTGGCTAACTTTACAGTTGTCTTATTTTTTAATTTAAAAAAGTGTATTGTTTTTCCTCAAAAAAGTGCGCTTTTAAGACCGCTGTGCAAATACGGTGTGACAGAAAGTATTGCAACGACCGCCATTTTATTCTCTAGGGTGTTAGAATAAAAAATATATATAATGTTTGGGGGTTAACTTCTAAGTAAAGGGAAGGAGATGGGCGGGCAGTGAAACGGGCAAGCATTGCTGGTTGTCTTGTCATACCAACGGCCACCACAAGATGGCGCCAGATTACAGAATGAAGCCTAGGCCTGCAGAAGGCCGCAAAACCGCGACCTAAATTACCGGCCGGCGCGGCCCGACGAGATCACGCAATCGCGCACGGGGGGGGGGGGGCGCGCACGGAGATACAGGTAACCTCAGCTGTGCTGCCCCAGGTCGCTAATTCTAGTCGCATTTGCGACCTGGCGCCCGGGATTGTCGAGTCCTGTCCTAAGAGGTACTATTTTGTCAGTGGAAACTTAGTCCCTTTATTAAAGCAGAACTTAACTGTATTTGAGCACTGCAAACTGAAACATTATTTAATACATTTTTAACCACTTTAATACTGGGCACTTTTACCCCCTTCCTGCCCAGGCCAATTTTCAGGGTTCACTGTGGGTCCCATTTTTAAATGACAATTGTTCGGTCATGCAACACTGTACCCATGTGACATTTCTATAATTATTTTCACACTAATAGAGCTTTCTTTTGGTGGTATTTAAAGCGGAGTTCCGCCTGCCCCAGCAAAAAATTAAAAGTCAGCAGCTACACAAACTGCAGCTGACGACTTTTATTATTAGGACACTTGCCTGTCCTGAATTCCAGTGATGTCTGCACCCCAGCCGATGTTTCCATCAGCTGTCGGGTGCTGCCGCCGCTATTTGTACTAATGGAATCTAGCAGCGAAGCCTTTTGGCTGCGCTTTCTAAATGGCCCGGCGGCGGGGGAAGGAGGAGGGTGATTGCGCCACAGCGCGTTTTCCCAAAAGTGGGGACAAGTACCTGTGAAAAATAGGTACCCCCCCCCCCCCGAAAGGTGCCAAATGTGACACTGGAGGGGGGGAGGAGTCAGATAAGCGGAGCTTCCACTTTTGGGTGGAACTCCACTTTAATAACTACTGTTTTTTTTTTTTTATTTGTTTCGGTTATAAAATTTTGCAAATAAATAAATAATCTTGAAATTCACTACTATAAGCAAACATGTTAAAAATAAAATAAAACTCCCCAGTGGTACAGTGTTACTATGGTAACGCAGTATTGCTTTGGTCACAGTATAGTAAAAAAAAAAAAAAAAAAAAATTGGTAATAAATAAATAATAAAAAAAAAAATGTATTTTTTTTATTTATTTTTTACATCCTGTCACAAGTCAGTGTCCCTGGTCACCACCACACCAGTTATATGATGATGCTGTACTTCCCTGGTGACTGTGTGTAAAAATTTGAAAAAATTATGTGAAAAAAAGCTTTATCTTTTTAATAAATTTTCCACAAAAAAATACAACTTCAGACACACACCATGACTCTTATTAGATACCTAAGACTGTTTGCTTTCCAAAAAGGAGTCATTTGGGGGTATTTGTACTGTCCTGGTGTTTTCGTGCCTTAAGAAATGAGATACATCATGATGTACATCAGGATTGATCAATTTTCAGATATATTCCATAGTTTGTGGACTCTATAACTTTTCTACAGACTAAATAATATACACTAATTTGGGTTATTTTCACCAAAGAAATGTGGCAGAATACAATTTGGCCTAAATTTATGAAGAACGATTATTTATTTACAAAATTTTATAACAAACAAAAAAAAACTTGTTTTTTTTTTTTCAAAAATGTCAGTCTTTTCTATTTAGCAAAAAATAAAAAATCCAGTGGTGATTAAATACCGACAAAACAGAGCTCGATTTGTGTGAACAAAATGATAAAAACTTTTGATAAAGTGTTGCATGACTGCATAATTGTCATTCAAAGAGCGACAGCGCTGAAAGTTGGCCTGGGCAGGAAGGGGGTAAAAGTGCCTGGTATTGAAGTGGTTAAAGTGATAATAAAGCTTCCAATTAAAAACAAAACAAAAACAAACATGTCATACTTATCTGCTCTGTGCATTGGTTTTGCACAGAGCAGCCCCGATCCTCCTCTTCTCTGCTTCCCTGCCGATACTTCTGGCTCCTCCTTCCTGCTGGGTGCCCCATAGAAAGATGCTTTCTATTGGGCCTTCATGCAGGCTTACTCCCGAGCCACCCTGTCTACATTCGTTTTGGAAATGTTGCACTATCACATGACATTAAAAAAAGTATCAGTAATCGGTATCGGCAAGTACTTGGGGGAAAAAAAGTATTGGTACTTGTACTCGGTCTTAAAAAAGTGGTATCGGTGCATTCCTACTAAATACATACATCCCCACACAGGTTGAACTGGATGGACTAGTGCTTTTATTCAACCTTACAAACTATATGTGTATTATCTATTTACTTGAGAAAATTGCATCTTTTTTTATATGAAAAATTAGGTATAATGTTTGCTTGCACTAAAATTTATTTTAGTGTATTTTTTTCCCAGAAAATACAGTTAAATAATATAGGCACAGTCTTACAGTAAACAATTTCATTAGCTAAATATAGGAACCCTCAATACTGAATACTGTACTTAAAATGCTTACATTTTGGTCCACTGACTTGATTTTCATTTGTCCCATGTTGCTTCCAGTGTCTGAGAACACCAGCCAGGGGGTCAGCATGGTAGCCTTCAATTTTATCCCATGACAAGTTTCCTTTAACGCTCAACTCTTGGGAAAAAAAAATCCCCTTTTGGAGGCAAACCCCCCCCCCCCCAGCGCTGCAAGGGTTAATTTACACATTATGTCTAGGGGAGAGATGAAGAAGCTGTTTTAATTTATCTGATTCCTCATTCCAGCCACCTCCAGCGCTATCCTCCTTCCACCTAAATTGTAAAGGTGGATTTCTTTATTTTTATGGAGTTGGGCTTTCTGCATCACACACACGCATGCTTACACACACTTCTAATATGGGATCCAGTAAGAGCCCTGCAAGCCCTTCCACTTATGCTACACGCAACCTTGCAGTTTTTTTGATTCTTTTCCATCAGGCTCATTCTTTTGCCAGCCAACTCTCTGCAGACTGACCTCTTGACTGTACTCTTTTTAACATACAGGATCTCTTAGTCCTTCTGCCTGCCTGTGGTATACTTCACGCACTGATTTCCCCACAATCCTTCCCATAGCATGATTTCTTCTTTCACGAGTAGAGTGCTTTCTATTTTTTGACACTGCGTGTTGTATTTTGTAGTTACGTACTTTACTCATATCACATAGTTGGAGAATGATATGCAATCATTATATGCGATGATATTAATCATATTATTGTGGAATGTTATTGCTAATATATTGTCATTCACATGAAGAAGAATTGACAGAATCGGGGGAACTACCTTAGAATGGTGCAAGCTTTATGCCTGGGCCACTCTTCAAACTTTAGATAACAGAGCAGATCCTGAGCCTTCATAACAAAAAGGGTCGAAAGCTCCTTTTAATTAGGACTCATTAGCTCCTTTCTCTATGCTTTGCCTGCAGCAGTCATGGCACAGACGCTCAGTTGAAAGCTGGAGTGAGGAGGAGGTCTGTTAATTCTGCAATCTCTGCTCATGTTGTGAAATCACTGCATGGGCAGAGGAAGGATTTCTGAATGCAGTGCTAGTGGCTTTTCTGTAAGGGTTGGCTTTGTCACATTCTTTGAGTTCAGCTTTAGTTGACCTTGTAGCAATTGATAATGTTGGCTATCCTAGTGTTTATTTCTTTCCAGGAACTAAACATTTTGCTTTCAATACAAATGTATTGGCTTTTTCTTTATCGTACACCACGGGACACAGAGCTAGTCATTACATAATGGGTTAAGGGTCACCAGCGGTGATTGGACACTGGCACAACCAATGGAAGACAGTTCCCCTCCATATAACCCCTCCCATCAGGGAAGTACCTCAGTTTTTTCGCCAGTGTCGAAAGGTGTTGGACGCGTTAGGAGGTGCTAAAGGAAAGCTCTACCAAAGAGACCCTCTGGGGGTAAAAGAGCTATGCTTTCGGATCCATCCAAGACGCCTACAAATGAGCTGAATCTGGATGGGATCCGGGCCTCATCCATGAGGCGTCGCCTGTAATGTCTCTCTTTGGAGGACTGGGCTCTAAGATCCAGCACTTTCGCTATTTCGCTATAAAGTCCTGGTAAGAGTCTTGTACAAGGCCCAGGGGAGAGGTATCCTTTAAATAGGAACCCATATCCCTGAAGGTTGGCACACATAGCCCACCGTGAAGGGTGAAGTTTGGTATCTGTCTGAAATCTTTCAGCAGAAAAACCTGCGGCGTGGATAAGGTGAGATTAGAAGGTCCATAACTAGGTTGGGACCTTTTTCAAAAAGTGGATGTCTTCTTTTTTTCCACCACTGGGGGGAGTAAAGAGCTGAATATACTCACCTCACTCTGTTCAGTGTCGGCTTCGGCGAAGTACACTGCTCGTCACCTCCGCTGCTGAGCTTGCTGGGGCACCCCGATCCTCCTTTCGGTGGCCGACCAGACACCTGCAGATGCAGGTAAGTGGGAACAAGGGCTGATGAGAGTCCTCTCTCACTATGGCCACCGCCATAGCGCTAAGGGCCGCGCGCGCGGGAGCGCGCTTTATCGGAGGGGGGGGGGGCGAAGGCGTGCGCGGGCACGTGGCGCGCGCAGGCACAGAAACTGCGCCAAATTTAAAAGACTGTCAGTGTGAGAAGCACTGCAGCAGCAAGCAAGCTCGTTAGTTCTCTTGTTCCTGGCAGAGAAACACAGCAGCTATACAGGGACGTAAGACTCCATGTGGTTGGATTGGGTACTTCCTAGAAGACATCCATGTTATGCATAGTTATGTGTTAAAAGTTGCATACTTAATGTATTTGCTAAACTGAACACGGTAGTGAGGATGAGGAGCCAGATTTTAAGGTCACAGGTACAATGCTATAGCAGTGCATTTAAGTTAACCTCTGCGGAGGTAACGGAATTACCTGTCTCCTCCCTAGGGTCATTAAGATCCCTGCAAGGTGCATGCTCCTTCCCGGTTCATCCGTTACTAGAGGATCTAATATACGCAAACTGGCAACATCCAGATAAGCGTTTCTCACCTCCAAAAAGGTTTAACATTCTTTATCCTATGGGGGAAATTTTTTTTTTAAGAAATGAAGCCTGCCTGCGGTAGTTGCGGCTATTTCTTGTGTAAATAAAAACCTGACATGTCCGGTGGATAATGTACAAGGGTTTAAAAGATCCTTTTGAGAGGAAGTTGAAATCCTCCTTCCTTTTTGGCCGGCTCAATTACCCAACCTGCAGTAGCAGCAGTCGGTATGTGTCAGGTCATCAGCCAACAGGTAAAGCAGGGGCTGAAGGAACTGCCTTCAGAGCAGGCTAGAAATTGGGAAAATTTGCCTAAAGCCTTATGCTTCACAGTGGATGCCATGAGAGATTCTATCATACAGGCATCACGCCTTACACTCCAGCTGGTACAGATGCGCAGAGTACTTTGGCTTAAGCATTGGTCAGCGGAGACCCCATGCAAAAAGCTGTTGGCAGGTTCCCGTTCCATGGCGAACGCCTATTTGGGGAAGATTTAGAGAAATATATACAGAAGATATCAAGTGGTAAAACGACTTTTACCTGAGAGAAAGAAAAACAAGAGATCTTGTTTTAAACGCTCTCTCTCCCCAGCTCCCGGGAAATCTGACTCCAACCAGTGGCGGCGGCCTGTTTTAGCCGCCCACAAAAGCCAAGGGGCAAGCTCAGAAGAACAAGAAGCCGTGGGGTGCAAGAGCTAATAAGCAAGCCCCCAAAGCCTCTCAGTGAAGGGGCGCCCCCGCTCGGCCGAGTGGGAGGAAGGCTTTGTCAGTTCTGAGCGACTTGGTGGTCAGAAATCCAGGACAATTGGGTAGTATCCACAATATCCTCAGGGTACAAACTGGAATTTCGAGAGATCCCACCTTCTCAATTCCGAGGTTCAAGACTCTCCAAGGATCCACAAAAAAGAGAATCCTTCTTCAAAGGTTTGAATCACTTAATGGCTCAAGGGGTAGTTACAGACGTACCCCAAAAAGAGCGAGGTTCAGGTTTTTACTCAAACCTCTTTGTGATTCCAAAGCCAAATGGAGATGTCAGACCCATCCTGGATCTAAAATCCCTAAATCGGGTCCTGAACGATCGCCATTTTCGAATGGAAACGATCCGATCCGTGGCCGCCACTTTAAAGGGCGGAAAATTCATGGCGCCCATAGATATCAAGGACGCACATTTACACATACCCATCCTCCCCGCTCACCAAAGATTCCTAAGGTTTGCGGTAGAAGATCGCCACTTTCAATTTGTGGCTCTGCCGTTTGGTGTAGCCACCGCGCCCATAGTATTCACAAAGGTGCTAGCTCCTCTGTTAGCAAACCTAAGAACACGGGGCATTGCGGTAACAGCCTATCTGGACGATCTACTAGTAATAGATCAGTCAAAGGACGGATTGGGTCACGCTGTACACACTACAGTAGGATACCTGGAGCATTTAGGATGGATTATAAACTTACAAAAATCCTCTCTCCAGGCCCAAAGAAGGATAGTGTACCTGGGCATGATCATAGATACAGCCCAAAACGGGGTATACCTGCCAGAACCGAAGATACAGTCTCTGAAAGACCTGATCCACAAGGTCAAAGCAAACAAGAGGCCGTCTATTCGCCTTTGCATGAGACTATTGGGAAAGATGGTAGCCTCCTTCGAGGCGGTCCCTTACGCCCAGTTTCATTCGAGACTAATTCAAGGCAATATTTTAGCTTCCTGGAACAGGAAGAGCCAAGCTCTGGATATACCCATGCGCCTGTCCTCACAAGTACGCCACAGCTTCGATTGGTGGCTAGAAGCCAAGAATTTACGGAAGGGAAAGTCCTTCCTCCCAGTGGCCTGGAAGGTGGTATCTACGGATGCCAGCCTATCGGGCTGGGGTGCAGTATTCGAGGAGGCTTCTACCCAGGGACCTGGGCCAAGACTCAGGGGATCCTGCCCATCAATGTGCTAGAGATCCGGGCGGTATATCTAGCCCTCAAAACCTGGACATACAGGTTACAGGGCTACCCAGTTCGGGTTCAATCCGACAATGCTACTGCAGTAGCTTACATCAATCACCAAGGAGGCACCCGCAGTCGGGCAGCCCAAAGAGAGGTGAACCGGATCCTGGCATGGGCAGAAGAGTATGTACCTTGCCTTTCTGCAATCTTCATTCCAGGGATAGAAAATTGGCAAGCAGACTACCTGAGTCGTCAGCAGCTGCTACCAGGAGAGTGGTCTCTTCACCCCGAGATCTTTCAGACCATATGTCTGAGATGGGGAAACCCAGATGTAGACCTGCTAGCTGCCAGGTTCAACAAGAAATTGGACAACTTTGTGTCCAGAACGAGAGATCCTCTAGCCTACGGGACAGACGCTCTAATAATACAGACGCTCTAATAACTCCATGGAATCAGTTCTCACTGATCTATGCATTCCCTCCGATCCCTCTTCTACAAAGACTGCTTCGCAGGATCAAGGAGGAGGGAATACCAGTAATCCTAGTGGCCCCAAACTGGCCCAGGAGGCCTTGGTACGCCGAGATTATAAAAATGGCGATAGGAAGGCCCTGGAAGTTTCCACTTCGACACGACCTGCTGTCACAGGGTCCAGTATTCCACCCTTCCTTACAAAGGCTAAAGTTGACGGTCTGGCTGCTGAGACCCACATTTTTAAAAAGAGAGGGGTCTCTGGTCCGGCTCTTTCTACGCTCATTAATGCTAGAAAGCCAGCCTCCAGACTCATCTATCATAGAGTCTGGAGAGCATACGTTTCCTGGTGTGAATCCAGAGGTTGGAATCCTCAGAAATATGAAATAAGTAGGATTCTTGCTTTTGCCAGTTAGGAGTGGATATGAATTTAGCCCTTAGCACCATCAAAGGGCAAATATCGGCTCTATCAGTCTTCTTTCAGAGACCATTGGCATCTCACTCCCTAGTTCGGACATTCATTAAGGGGGTACTGAGGATAAATCCTCCAGTTAGGACTCCCTTGTGTCCATGGGATTTGAATTTGGTATTGTCAGTGTTGCAAAAGCAACCTTTTGAACCTATTCGCCATATTCCTTTAATTATATTGAGTAGGAAGTTGGCCTTTCTGATTGCTGTAGCTTCTGCTAGGAGAGTATCAGAGCTAGCAGCTCTTTCTTGTAAAGAGCCTTATCTAATTTGTCACAAGGACAAAATCGTACTACGACCCCATCCGGCTTTTCTACCTAAGGTGGTGTCGGCTTTTCACTTGAATCAAGACATTGTTCTGCCTTCCTTTTTTCCAAACCCGCGGACGGCGGGGGAAAAATTATTACACTCTCTAGATCTAGTGAGAGCGGTAAAGGTGTATCTGCAAGCAACCGCTCAGATACGTAAAACAGATGTTTTGTTTATTTTACCAGATGGACCCAAGAAGGGCCAAGCGGTATCAAAATCCACCATTTCCAGGTGGATTAGACAAGTAATTATTCAAGCTTATGGTTTAAAGAACAGGACTCCTCCTTTTCCTGTTAAGGCGCACTCTACCAGGGCGATAGGTGCTTCATGGGCAGTGCACCACCAGGCTTCGATGGCTCAGATCTGTAAAGCTGCAACTTGGTCTTCAGTCCA
The DNA here is from genome assembly GCA_029206835.1 of Rana muscosa. Taxonomy (NCBI): domain Eukaryota; kingdom Metazoa; phylum Chordata; class Amphibia; order Anura; family Ranidae; genus Rana; species Rana muscosa. Next base: position 114,958,392 of record CM055126.1, on the reverse strand, counting down.
TACATTTTCCAAATTCTATCAAATAGATGTGAAAGGACATGAGGATTCCGCCTTTGGGCGAAGTATGCTGCAGGCAGCAGTATAGGGCTTCTGGTCCGCAAGCGGCCTGTTTTGATCTGTGTCTCCCCCCCTTCATATGAGCATTGCTCTGGGACGTCCCATTATGTAATGACTAGCTCTGTGTCCCGTGGTGTACGATAAAGAAAATAGGATTTTTATAACAGCTTACCTGTAAAATCCTTTTCTTGGAGTACACCACGGGACACAGAGGTCCCCCCCTTCTTATGGGAACCTTACTGCTTTGCTACAAAACTGAGGTACTTCCCTGATGGGAGGGGTTATATGGAGGGGAACTGTCTTCCATTGGTTGTGCCAGTGTCCAATCACCGCTGGTGACCCTTAACCCATTATGTAATGACTAGCTCTGTGTCCCGTGGTGTACTCCAAGAAAAGGATTTTACAGGTAAGCTGTTATAAAAATCCTATTATTCAGTTACAATGCTTCTTGCTTTTCAGGTCCTCATTTACGATCGTTTTGGCCAAGATATCATCTGCCCTCTGCTCTCTGTGAAGGAACTGAGAGATATGGGGGTCACTCTACACCTGTGAGTTTATTTTATCCATTTTTTTTGTGGCTAGATTTATTGAAACTAATACAGTGTTGGAATATCTTTAAGTAGTGTACAATGTTGTGGACACCAGCCTCACTTTGCAGTTGTATATCTTACTGTTGGAACAGTCATGCAGCATGAAGCCTTAGTAATGTTTCAGTATTTGCATTTGAGTTACCAATTTGACAGCATTTTTTTCTATCGACCTTTTAACCTAGGTTCACACTAATGCGGTGTGGGGTTTGCAAAATGTTGTGAGATTGACAAAATCAGAAAGTGTGAACAACCATGGAATCCGATTCCAGTGCGGCAAAAAAAAGGCGCAAGCACTTTTTCCATGCTGGTGCAGTGCGATTTGAGCCATACAAAATGAATGTGCTCAAATCACACTGGAAAGAATTGCATGTGATTTGAACAGGAATGCAGTGCGATTCCTGTCCGAATTACATGCGGTTCCCTGCAACAGTGTGAACCTAGGCTTAATGTTTGATTTGTTTATGACACAATTTATATTTTTTACCAATTCGTTTTGGTAGTTATTTTGAAAATAGAAATTAAAAGGCAATAACAAATAAATATATATATATATATATGTGTGTGTGTGTGTGTGTGTGTGTGTGTGTGTGTATGTATATGTGTGTGTGTATGTGTATATATATGTATATATATATTGTGAGGGGGTTAGCTCGGCAGCGGGTGTGTGTGACCCCCGGGATGGGCTCCCCACACAAAACAGGCCCAGCAAACGGAGGTTGTGGTTTTCAAAATCAAAAAGGTGTGGTTTATTTTCTATTTACAGTGACAAAACACAGCAAAGCAAAAGAAACATAACCAAAATAAATTCCTGGTCAAGTTGACCTCTGACTAAACATACAGGTTTCCTAACTAACAACTGGGATCAGCCTAGTGCTGTCCTAGTCCCTAAGTCCCTGGTTTTAAATGTCCAAGCAAATAGCCACACAGGCTTTGCCTCACCGCACAGGGGTTCACTCTCCCTAGACAGTCCACACAGGTCTGGTTCCAGGCATGAGCTAACATCTAATGAAGCTGGGAGTTCTTATAGAGGCCTAAATGAGCTGACAAGCTTCAGCTGGCCTCATCAACTCCCTGTCTGTACGACGCCCCACACTCTCCCTAGAGGTATGAGTCATCCATGAGCCCACTAGCCTTAGCTGGGCTTATACAACTCTCCACCTAGTTGTACAAGTCGGCGTAAAGCCTGAATCTGGGCGAAATATATCTACCCCCCTGGATGCAACCAGGTGACTTTACCTTCCTGCTGTCACATACCCCCCCCTCTTGTTTTAACCTCGGGGTTGGAACACCAGCAATCAGGCATTCATGTACTCGAGACAAAGCATCCACATTCCCCATTTGAACGCCAGGGCGATGCTTTACTGTGAAGTTGAATTCCTGGAGGGCCAGGAACCACCTATTCACTCTTCTATTTGTTTCCTTGTTTTGAGCCATCCACTTTAACGGAGCGTGATCCGTAACCATGTCAAAGTGCCTACCTAGCAGGTAGTACCGAAGGGAATCTAGAGCCCACTTCACCGCTAAACACTCCTTTTCAACGGTGGCGTAATTTACCTCATGGGACTTCAACTTCCTGCTGAGGTAAATGACTGGGTGCTCTTCCCCGTTCCAGACCTGGGACAATACTGCTCCTAACCCCACATCTGACGCATCACTTTGTACGACAAAGTCTTTAGAGAAGTCGGGTGAGTACAACACTGGCTGGCTACATAAGGCTTGTTTCAAGAATTGGAATGCTGCCTCAGCCTCGGGGGTCCATTTAATCATGACCGACCCTTTCCCCTTCGTCAGGTTGGTTAGGGGCACAGCCTTAGAAGCAAAGTGGGGAATGAATCGCCGATAATACCCAGCGATTCCCAGAAAGGCTCGTACCTGCTTCTTGCTGTTGGGACGTGGCCAACTCTGGATGGCCTCGACTTTGTTGAGTTGGGGTTTTATTACTCCCCTCCCAATGGTGTACCCAAGATATTTGGCCTCCTCCTGCCCAATGGTACACTTCTTGGGGTTAGCCGTAAACCCCGCTTCCCGAACAGAGTCCAGGACTGCTTGCACTTTTGGCAGATGTGAGGCCCAATCTGTGCTATGGACAATTACGTCATCCAGGTAAGCCGCAGCATACTTCCGATGGGGCCTCAGCATCTGGTCCATTTTCCGCTGGAATGTGGCCGGCGCATTCTGTAACCCGAACGGCATTCTTTTATATTGGAACGCCCCGTCTGGGGTTACAAATGCGGTTTTCTCTTTGGCCGACTTGGCCAGGGGGATTTGCCAATACCCTTTTGTGAGGTCAAGAGTCGTCATGTATCGGGCTGTTTCCAGCCGGTCGATCAACTCATCTATACGTGGCATGGGGTAGGTGTCAAATTTTGTAACTTTGTTCAACTGACGAAAATCGTTACAAAATCGCCAGCTCCCATCCGGTTTAGGCACCAACACGATGGGACTAGACCAATCACTTTGGGACTCCTCTATCACCCCTAAGTTCAGCATTTTCTGTACTTCCTCCCGTATTGCCTCCCGTCGAGCCTCTGGGATCCGATAGGGTTTTAACTTCACCCTTTCACCGGGCGGGGTAATGATGTCATGCTCTACCCCAGATGTTTGTCCCGGCAGCTCAGAGAATACCTCCTTGTTGCGAAGCACAAACTCCTTAACCTCCTGTTGTTGGGGTTGTGACAAGGTGGCTGCTATTCCAACCTCAGGAATCACGCAACCAGTTTGAGCTGGTGACCAAGTGTCTGCGACTAGGGACTCTCTATCCCTCCAGGCTTTCAACAGATTAACGTGATAGATCTGTTCGGGCTTTCGCCTTCCTGGTTGTCTGACCTTGTAATTCACTTCGCTCACTTTTTCCATTATCTCGTAGGGGCCTTGCCATTTGGCAAGGAATTTACTTTCAACCGTAGGGACAAGTACCAATATCCTATCCCCCGGGGAAAAGGTACGGGTCTTGGCTCCACGGTTGTACACTCTCTGCTGTGCCAACTGCGCTTGGGCCAAATGTTCCTTCACGATGGGCATTACCTGTGCAATTCGATCTTGCATCAGGGCGACATGCTCAATCACACTCCTGTGGGGAGAACTCTCACTTTCCCAAGTTTCCTTGGCAATATCCAACAGCCCTCTTGGGTGTCTCCCATACAGTAACTCAAAGGGGGAGAATCCCGTAGAGGATTGGGGCACCTCCCTAATAGCAAACATCAAATAAGGAAGTAAACAGTCCCAATCCTTTCCATCTCTATCCACCACTTTCTTCAACATTTGTTTTAGGGTTTTGTTGAATCTTTCAACCAGCCCATCGGTTTGGGGGTGATACACAGACGTACGCAATTGCGTCACTTTGAACAATTTACACAGCTCTTTCATAACCCGGGACATAAAGGGTGTACCTTGGTCCGTAAGCAGTTCTTTACAAATACCCACCCGGCTAAAAACAAGAGATAGCTCTTTGGCTATGGTTTTGGCCGAGGTATTTCTGAGAGGGATCGCTTCTGGATAACGGGTGGCATAGTCCATTATAACCAATATGTACTGGTGCCCCCTAGCGGACTTGATTATAGGACCTACCAAATCCATTGCGATTCTCTCAAACGGGACCTCAATGATGGGTAGAGGGACCAGCGGGCTACGGAAATGTGGCATCGGGGCCGACCTCTGACACACAGGGCAGGAGGAACAATAATTTTCTACGTCCTTCATCACCCCCGGCCAATAGAATCTCTGTAATACCCTCTCTCGGGTTTTCTCTGTCCCCAGATGACCTCCAAGAATGTGCCCATGGGCCAACTCCAACACCAACTTCCTGTAAGGTTTGGGCACCACAAGCTGCTCAACGGTTTCTTCTGCCCTTTTTGCCACCCGATACAGTAGGTCCTTCTCTACGCTGAAGTATGGGTAAGTGCAGGTATTATCTGGGTTCACTAACTCGCCATCTATTTTCACTACGTTTTCCCGTGCCTTTATTAGGGCGGGGTCTTTCAACTGTTCTGTGGCAAAGTTTTCCCTGTGAACCTCAAGATCAGAAAACTCCACAGACGGTAGGTTTTCGTCTGAGGAGGTGGGCTCCTCTCCAGTTTCTTGAGTCTCCCCTGCCAATACTGATAAGGGAAATTCCGGAGAGTCCTCACAACTCTCAGGGGAGTTCTGGCTATCACATTCCTGGTACATAGGGGCACCAGTGAGGGGCTCAGGATCATCCCACAGTTCCCAGAACTTCGGAAAATCCCTTCCCACAATGGCGTCATACGGTAACTGAGATACTAAGCCCACTGGATGAGAGAGGGTACCTTTGGGGGTCTCGAAACACACTGTAGTCACTGGATACTCTCGGGTGTCCCCATGCACACAAATAACAGCTACCTTGCTATTCCCAGAGACCTCTGTTTTAACTAACTCAGCCTTTATCAGGGTCACAAGGCTACCTGAATCCAGCAATACCACAACATTTCTACCATTAACACACATTTTGCATAAATGTTTCTCAGTTCCTCGAATGGCAGTGCATGCGACTGTCGCACACAGCGACTGACGTCTGCCCGTCAGAAAGTCACACTGCATGGGTTCCTCCACAACCGGGCAATTGGCTGCAATATGTCCCGCTTGCCGGCAGCGGTAGCAAACGATCCTTCTTGCCGCCTCTTGAGCCGCTGATTTCCCAGGCTGTTCTCGCCAAACTTGGGGTAGAGCTCCCACCCTCTCACTCTCTCCACCCTTACCCCTTGGAATCCTCTTATCCGCCCCTGGGGATGGTCTGGTCTTAGGGTGGAAAGTCCGAGTGTCTCTGGAAGAGGCCGTCAGGTTCTCTGTAGCCAAGTATTTCTCCACACGATCCACAAGACCATCGGCCGTCTCTGGGTCTCCATGGCTTACCCACTTTTGGATGGCAGTAGGAAGAGCTCTCAAAAACCGATCCATTACAACACGTTCCACAATCTTTGGTGCGGACAAAGTCTCTGGCTGTAGCCACTTTCTGCTCAGGTGAATGAGATCATACATTTGAGACCTGGGGGGTTTTCCAAGCTGGAAAGTCCAGTTATGCACACGCTGAGCCCGGACAGCCTGGGTGACACCCAGCCTTGCCAATATTTCAGCTTTTAGCATCACATAGTCTTTTGCTTGGTCAGGCTCTAGGTCATAGTAAGCCTTCTGCGATTCACCAGTTAACAGAGGAGCCACCAGTCCAGCCCACTGCTCCTCAGGCCACTTTTCTCTTTCAGCAGTCCTTTCAAATGTGGTCAAAAATACCTCTGGATCATCCTCTCCAGTCATTTTTGTCAATAAACGACTCACCCCAAAGGACGCGGTATTAGTGGGACGGCTTTCCTCACTGGTCTGCGGACGTTGCTGCATTACTGCTTCCATTTGTTGTAGTCTCTGCTCTTGTTTCTGTAACAGGTCTATGAAGCGGGCCTCAGATTGCTGCTGGGCTTGTTGATGAGCTTGCTGCTGGGCTGCAAGGCTCCTTTGCAAACCTGCATTTGTCTGCTGTTGATTGGCATTTGCTAGAGCCAGCTGTTTCAGTATCTCCTCCATGCTGGCTTAAAAAAAACTGCCACTGGTTCTCCACCAACTGTGAGGGGGTTAGCTCGGCAGCGGGTGTGTGTGACCCCCGGGATGGGCTCCCCACACAAAACAGGCCCAGCAAACGGAGGTTGTGGTTTTCAAAATCAAAAAGGTGTGGTTTATTTTCTATTTACAGTGACAAAACACAGCAAAGCAAAAGAAACATAACCAAAATAAATTCCTGGTCAAGTTGACCTCTGACTAAACATACAGGTTTCCTAACTAACAACTGGGATCAGCCTAGTGCTGTCCTAGTCCCTAAGTCCCTGGTTTTAAATGTCCAAGCAAATAGCCACACAGGCTTTGCCTCACCGCACAGGGGTTCACTCTCCCTAGACAGTCCACACAGGTCTGGTTCCAGGCATGAGCTAACATCTAATGAAGCTGGGAGTTCTTATAGAGGCCTAAATGAGCTGACAAGCTTCAGCTGGCCTCATCAACTCCCTGTCTGTACGACGCCCCACACTCTCCCTAGAGGTATGAGTCATCCATGAGCCCACTAGCCTTAGCTGGGCTTATACAACTCTCCACCTAGTTGTACAAGTCGGCGTAAAGCCTGAATCTGGGCGAAATATATCTACCCCCCTGGATGCAACCAGGTGACTTTACCTTCCTGCTGTCACAATATATATATATATATATATATATATATATATATATATATATATATATATATATATATATATATATATATAAAAAATGTAGATGCAACAAGCTAAGATACATTTGAACAACACAAAAAACTGGTCTACTGTTATTCTACATTTTGAAGCATACTAAGATGGAGGGGCACCTTTTAGGGACAGTGTTCATTGTGCATTGAAGAAGCGAACATGCATTTCAAGGGGTCAGCAAAGACTGGATTATGTAAAGGAGACACAATATGAAGAGGCCTTTGGTGTTTCAGGGAAGGCTTTTTCATATTTAACTGGGCATCCTCTGTGTGAAAATTAATGCATGGGTGTGTGTGTATGTGTGTGTATATGTATATATATATATATATATGTATGTATGTGTGTGTGTATATGTGTGTATATATATATATATATTGTGAGGGGGTTAACTCGGTAGCGGGTGTGTGTGACCCCCTGGTTGGGCTCCCCACACAAAAACAGGGCCAGCAGACGGAGGTTGTGGTTTTCAAAATCAAAAGGTGCGGTTTATTTCTCTATGTACAGTGACAAAAACACAGCAAAGCCAAAAAGAAACATAAACAAAATAAATCCTGGTCAGTTTGACCTCTGACTAAACATGCAGGTTTCCTAAACTAACAACTGGGATCAGCCTGGTGCTGTCCTAGTCCCTAAGTCCCTGGTTTAGTAAAAGTCCAAACAAATAGCCACACAGGCTTTGCCTCACCGCACAGGGGTTCACTCTCCCTAGACAGTCCACACAGGTCTGGTTCCAGGCATGAGCTAACATCTAATGAAGCTGGGAGTTCTTATAGAGGCCTTTAAATGAGCTGACAAGCTTCAGCTGGTCTCATCAACTCCCTGCCTGCACGACGCCCAGCCCTCTCCCTAGAGGTATGAGTCATCCATGAGCCCACTAGCCTCAGCTGGGCTTCATCAACTCCCTAGTTGTATAAGTCGGCGTAAAGCCTGAATCTGGGCGAAATATATCTACCCCCCTGGATGCAACCAGGTGACTTTACCTTCCTGCTGTCACATACCCCCCCCTCTTGTTTTAACCTCGGGGTTGGAACACCAGCAATCAGGCATTCATGTACTCGAGACAAAGCATCCACATTCCCCATTTGAACGCCAGGGCGATGCTTTACTGTGAAGTTGAATTCCTGGAGGGCCAGGAACCACCTATTCACTCTTCTATTTGTTTCCTTGTTTTGAGCCATCCACTTTAACGGAGCGTGATCCGTAACCATGTCAAAGTGCCTACCTAGCAGATAGTACCGAAGGGAATCTAGAGCCCACTTCACCGCTAAACACTCCTTTTCAACCGTGGCGTAATTTACCTCATGGGACTTCAACTTCCTGCTGAGGTAAATGACTGGGTGCTCTTACCCGTTCCAGACCTGGGACAATACTGCTCCTAACCCCACATCTGACGCATCACTTTGTACGACAAAGTCTTTAGAGAAGTCGGGTGAGTACAACACTGGCTGGCTACATAAGGCTTGTTTCAAGAATTGGAATGCTGCCTCCGCCTCGGGGGTCCATTTAATCATGACCGACCCTTTCCCTTTCGTCAGGTTGGTTAGGGGCACAGCCTTAGAAGCAAAGTGGGGAATGAAGCGCCGATAATAACCCGCGATTCCCAGAAAGGCCCGTACCTGCTTCTTGCTGTTGGGACGTGGCCAACTCTGGATGGCCTCGACTTTGTTGAGTTGGGGTTTTATCACTCCCCTGCCAATGGTGTACCCAAGATATTTGGCCTCCTCCTGCCCAATGGTACACTTCTTGGGGTTAGCCGTAAACCCCGCTTCCCGGATAGAGTCTAGGACTGCTTGCACTTTTGGCAGATGTGAGGCCCAATCTGTGCTATGGACAATTACGTCATCCAGGTAAGCCGCAGCATACTTCCGATGGGGCCTCAGTATCTGGTCCATTTTCCGCTGGAATGTGGCCGGCGCATTCTGTAACCCGAACGGCATTCTCTTATATTGGAACGCCCCGTCTGGGGTTACAAATGCGGTTTTCTCTTTGGCCGACTTGGCCAGGGGAATTTGCCAATACCCTTTTGTGAGGTCAAGAGTCGTCATGTATCGGGCTGTTCCCAGCCGGTCGATCAACTCATCTATACGTGGCATGGGGTAGGTGTCAAATTTTGTAACTTTGTTCAACTGACGAAAATCGTTACAAAATCGCCAGCTCCCATCCGGTTTAGGCACCAACACAATGGGACTAGACCAATCACTTTGGGACTCCTCTATCACCCCTAAGTTCAGCATTTTCTGTACTTCCTCCCGTATTGCCTCCCGTCGGGCCTCTGGGATCCGATAGGGTTTTAACTTCACCCTTTCACCGGGCGGGGTAATAATATCATGCTCTACCCCAGATGTTTGTCCCGGCAGCTCAGAGAACACCTCCTTGTTGCGAAGCACAAACTCCTTAACCTCCTGTTGTTGGGGTTGTGACAAGGTGGCTGCTATTCCAACCTCCGGAATCACGCAACCAGTTTGAGCTGGTGACCAAGTTTCTGCGACTAGGGACTCTCTATCCCTCCAGGCTTTCAACAGATTAACGTGATATATCTGTTCGGGCTTTCGCCTTCCTGGTTGTCTGACCTTGTAATTCACTTCGCTCACTTTTTCCATTATCTCGTAGGGGCCTTGCCATTTGGCAAGGAATTTACTTTCAACCGTAGGGACAAGTACCAATATCCTATCCCCCGGGGAAAAGGTACGGGTCTTTGCTCCACGGTTGTACACTCTCTGCTGTGCCAACTGCGCTTGGGCCAAATGTTCCTTCACGATGGGCATTACCTGTGCAATTCGATCTTGCATCAGGGCGACATGCTCAATCACACTCCTGTGGGGAGAACTCTCACTTTCCCAAGTTTCCTTGGCAATATCCAACAGCCCTCTTGGGTGTCTCCCATACAGTAACTCAAAGGGGGAGAATCCCGTAGAGGATTGGGGCACCTCCCTAATAGCAAACATCAAATAAGGAAGTAGACAGTCCCAATCCTTTCCATCTCTATCCACCACTTTCTTCAACATTTGTTTTAGGGTTTTGTTGAATCTTTCAACCAGCCCATCGGTTTGGGGGTGATACACAGATGTACGCAATTGCGTCACTTTGAGCAATTTACACAGCTCTTTCATAACCCGGGACATAAAGGGTGTACCTTGGTCCGTAAGCAGTTCTTTACAAATACCCACCCGGCTAAAAACAAGAGATAGCTCTTTGGCTATGGTTTTGGCCGAGGTATTTCTGAGAGGGATCGCTTCTGGATAACGGGTGGCATAGTCCATTATAACCAATATGTACTGGTGCCCCCTAGCGGACTTGATTATAGGACCTACCAAATCCATTGCGATTCTCTCAAACGGGACCTCAATGATGGGTAGAGGGACCAGCGGGCTACGGAAATGTGGCATCGGGGCCGACCTCTGACACACAGGGCAGGAGGAACAATAATTTTCTATGTCCTTCATCACCCCAGGCCAATAGAATCTCTGTAATACCCTCTCTCGGGTTTTCTCTGTCCCCAGATGACCTCCAAGAATGTGCCCATGGGCCAACTCCAACACCAACTTCCTGTAAGGTTTGGGCACCACAAGCTGCTCAACGGTTTCTTCTGCCCTTTTTGCCACCCGATACAGTAGGTCCTTCTCTACGCTGAAGTATGGGTAAGTGCAGGTATTATCTGGGTTCACTAACTCGCCATCTATTTCCACTACGTTTTCCCGTGCCTTTATTAGGGCGGGGTCTTTTAACTGTTCTGTGGCAAAATTTTCCCTGTGAACCTCCAGATCAGAAAACTCCACAGACGGTAGGTTTTCGTCTGAGGAGGTGGGCTCCTCTCCAGTTTCTTGAGTCTCCCCTGCCAATACTGACAAGGGAAATTCTGGAGAGTCCTCACCACTCTCAGAGGAGTTCTGGCTATCACATTCCTGGTACATAGGGGCACCAGTGGGGGGCTCAGGATCATCCCACAGTTCCCAGAACTTCGGAAAATCCCTTCCCACAATGGCATCATGCGGTAATTGAGATACTAACCCCACTGGATGAGAGAGGGTACCTTTGGGGGTCTCGAAACACACTGTAGTCACTGGATACTCTCGGGTGTCCCCATGCACACAAATAACAGCTACCTTGCTATTCCCAGAGACCTCTGTTTTAACTAATTCAGCCTTTATCAGGGTCACAAGGCTACCTGAATCCAGCAATACCACAACATTTCTACCATTAATACACATTTTGCATAAATGTTTCTCAGTTCCCCGAATGGCAGTGCATGCGACTGTCGCACACAGCGACTGACGTCTGTCCGTCAGAAAGTCACATTGCATGGGTTCCTCCACAACCGGGCAATTTGCTGCAATATGTCCCGCTTGCCGGCAGCGGTAGCAAACAATCCTTTTGGCTGCCTCTTGAGCCCCTGACTTCCCAGGCTGTTCTCGCCAAACTTTGGGCAGAGCTCCCACCCTCTCACTCTCTCCACCCTCACCCCTTGGAATCCTCTTATCCGCCCCTGGGGATGGTCTGGTCTTAGGGTGGAAAGTCCGAGAGTCTCTGGAAGAGGCCGTCAGGTTCTCTGTAGCCAAGTATTTCTCTACACGATCCACAAGACCACCGGCCGTCTCTGGGTCTCCATGGCTTACCCACTTTTGGATGGCAGTAGGAAGAGCTCTCAAAAACCGATCCATTACAACACGTTCCACAATCTCTGGTGCGGACAAAGTCTCTGGCTGTAGCCACTTCCTGCTCAGGTGAATGAGATCATACATTTGAGACCTGGGGGGTTTTCCAAGCTGGAAAGTCCAGTTATGCACACGCTGAGCCCGGACAGCCAGGGTGACACCCAGCCTTGCCAATATTTCAGCTTTTAGCATCACATAGTCTTTTGCTTGGTCAGGCTCTAGGTCATAGTAAGCCTTCTGCGATTCACCAGTTAACAGAGGAGCCACCAGTCCAGCCCACTGCTCCTCAGGCCACTTTTCTCTTTCCGCAGTCCTTTCAAATGTGGTCAAAAATACCTCTGGATCATCCTCTCCAGTCATTTTTGTCAATAAACGACTCACCCCAAAGGACGCGGTATTAGTGGGACGGCTTTCCTCACTGGTCTGCGGACGTTGCTGCATTACTGCTTCCATTTGTTGTAGTCTCTGCTCTTGCTTCTGTAACAGGTCTATGAAGCGGGCCTCAGATTGCTGCTGGGCTTGTTGATGAGCTTGCTGCTGGGCTGCAAGGCTCCTTTGCAAACCTGCATTTGTCTGCTGTTGATTGGCATTTGCTAGAGCCAGCTGTTTCAGTATCTCCTCCATGCTGGCTTAAAAAAAACTGCCACTGGTTCTCCACCAACTGTGAGGGGGTTAACTCGGTAGCGGGTGTGTGTGACCCCCTGGTTGGGCTCCCCACACAAAAACAGGGCCAGCAGACGGAGGTTGTGGTTTTCAAAATCAAAAGGTGCGGTTTATTTCTCTATGTACAGTGACAAAAACACAGCAAAGCCAAAAAGAAACATAAACAAAATAAATCCTGGTCAGTTTGACCTCTGACTAAACATGCAGGTTTCCTAAACTAACAACTGGGATCAGCCTGGTGCTGTCCTAGTCCCTAAGTCCCTGGTTTAGTAAAAGTCCAAACAAATAGCCACACAGGCTTTGCCTCACCGCACAGGGGTTCACTCTCCCTAGACAGTCCACACAGGTCTGGTTCCAGGCATGAGCTAACATCTAATGAAGCTGGGAGTTTTTATAGAGGCCTTTAAATGAGCTGACAAGCTTCAGCTGGTCTCATCAACTCCCTGCCTGCACGACGCCCAGCCCTCTCCCTAGAGGTATGAGTCATCCATGAGCCCACTAGCCTCAGCTGGGCTTCATCAACTCCCTAGTTGTATAAGTCGGCGTAAAGCCTGAATCTGGGCGAAATATATCTACCCCCCTGGATGCAACCAGGTGACTTTACCTTCCTGCTGTCACAATATATATACACATACATACATACATACATACATACATACACACACACACACACACACACACACACACACACGTTAATTCACACCGATGGGTGCCCAGTTAAATGTGGAAAAAAAAAAAATTTGAAAAAGCCCTCCTTGAAACACAAAAGACCTCTTTATATTGTGTCTCCTTTACATAATACAGTCTTTGCTGGCCCCATAAGATGCATGTTCGCTTCTTCTTCTTCAAAAAATTATATATACGCATGTGTGTGTGTGTGTATGTATGTATGTATGTATATGTGTGTATGTATGTATATATATATATATATATATATATATATATATATATATATATATATATATAATTACAGGGCTTTCCTTTTTATAGTCGTTTTTGGATAATACAGTGGCTCCTAAACCTAGCAGTAGGTGTATGCTGTTAAGCAAATCCGGTTTTACTGCTCTAAAGCCTGGTACACACTACAGTTTTCTTTTGTGCAACCCCACGGGCCAGAGAAACTGCACTGTAACCATATGAGGTTAGTCCAGTGATCTCCCCCGCTGAGCTGTTGTGTTCTGATAGGGGGACGGCCTCCCCGCCAGAACACTCCGATCAGCGCTCTCTGGCTGAGAGCGCTGATCTGGAGTCGGTCAGCTGCTGGTTTTCTAGCATGCACGTCTGACAGACCGACATATAAAGGGGCAGAATGTCGGCCTGTATTTTTTGTACCAGGAAATGTCTCCCGACATTCTGCCCGTGTGTACGGGGCTTAAGGCTCTTCTTACACACTACAGTCTGATTGATCAATATTCTTTAGATCTACCAAAAAGTATGCAGTTCAAGGGCTTGCTTTATTAGAAAAAAATTGATTGGATCCTCGTATTACAGAGTTATGGTAAAGCTAAATTTCATTGTATAGAGATTATATGGTCGGATTGTAAAGGGACATGGTGAGCCAAAACATATGAATGACACACCAGGGATCAATTAGCTATTGACATCTGCAGCCTAGAAATGATCCACTAAGTTGTTGTAAAACGTTCCGCTTTGGTTAGGAGCAGAGCACTACAGGACAGGTTTGGTTTGATGCAAACACGTAATTGTCTTATGATGCTTGGATTCAATTTATTTCTCTGTTTTCTAACTGCAATACAAAATGTACCTATTGTTCTTATAACTGTTGGAAGTTAGTGTTACTGATATAGATTGAGAATCCTAGTGATAGAAGGACTGGAATACTTGTCTTTACTGGAAATGGTTCTGGTCAAGGCACCTTCAATTGTTGATCTTATGATCCCTGGTAAAGGAGAGGATCAGACAAACGTATTCTCTCCCTCGGCAAACATCCAAATGCTTAGGAGTTGTATTTCTTTCAGGAAAGATCAAGAGTATATTTGCAATTTCTTTATTAATATGCTGCTGAAAATGACAGCTAAGTATGTCTGTATTTATATACAGTCTATTCACAGCACTATATATTCCTTTTCTTCAGACTCCTGCACTCAGACCGTGATGCAATTCCAGATGTTCCAGCTGTGTATTTTGTTATGCCTACAGAGGAGAATGTGGATAGAATCTGTCAGGTATGACTTTGTTCTTATTTTTCTAGTTTTCAGCAGTTTTTCTTACCCATTACATCCCATAAAATTACATTCAGCAAAAAATGGGTCTGCAGTGCTCTTCAGCACAATAGTGCTCCCATATAAATTGTATACACTTCCGTCTCTTCTCCTTTGGCAGCTTCTGAATCAAGTTACTACATGACCACCACAGTCCTGGGTTTTAAAGGAAAGTCATCATGCTGAGAATATGGAGCTGCTATACTTGATCTCCCTCTTAATATGCTATCCCCTGGTTTTTGTGTATTCTAAGCCCCTGACCTGCAACAACTGCACTTGTTAGGCATTTTAGTGGTCACGTGTTATTTCCTACTGTTACTTAGCAAATGTGGAAGTCAGGGACAACCAGATAAGCTAGCTTTTTCAGAAGGTGGTCAGCCAGCAAGAGTATCTTTCATATTTACCCCATTAGGAGGAGTTCTGTTTGGAATTCTGCTTACTTACAGCAGATAAGGCTGAACAATCCTTATGCTAGTTGTGTCTTGGAGATTACGACCCACACAGTGATTTCCATCTGCTGTATTGCTGGCACACTGCAGGAAACCTCTTACAATATCCTGCCCAATACATTCATGGATGGGTTCTTATAGAGTGCTAGTAGTATTCTGCCCTACTGCATGCTGATGTGGGAGAGGGAGGGAGGTAATTCTGCATATCCTGGTACTGGTAAAGGCAATAATCTTGCTGCATGTTGGAGGTGGGTGAGGAGCATACCTTATAAATAATGTAACACCACAAACTGGCCCAATGTTTGGCTTCTTTGAATTGTTTTTTTCTTAATTGCAGGATCTGAGGACCCAGTTGTATGAGTCCTATTACTTGAATTTCATCTCTGCAATCTCCCGCAGTAAACTGGAAGATATAGCAAGTGCAGCACTTACTGCGAACACAGTGGCTCAAGTATCAAAGGTAAAATTGCTTATTAGCATTATCTATTAGTGTGTCATTTGAGCAATAATTCTGTGCTTCCCATTTTATTACGTTGAAAACTTTCTGTGGTGACCGTCTTAAATGAGAAGTCCAATCAAAGCGCGTTTGGCTGGGCTTCTCCTATGGAACACAGGAGTGCGGTTAGTTTTGCACTCCTGTGACCCGTTTTCAGCAGAGAGCGGTCTGAAGTCCGCTCTCTGCTCATGTCACGTATATCAGTCCAGGCACCGCGTCATCCTGACAATGGGAATCTGGATCTGCCAGGTGCCTGAACTGATACCCGTCTCAGCAAACCGATGAGACCCTGAGACGGCCGCTCCACCCCTGCCACAGCTCAAGGCTCCAATGAGCACGGAGGGAGATGAGCAGAGAGCTGTGACTGACAGTCTTCAGCTCTCTGCTCACGGAGCTGTGAAAACCGAGTTATCGGAGATGTTTGATCGCTCGGTTTTCAGTGCAGAGGCGCCGGGGTTCAAAGCTTATCTAAAATTTCAGAAAAATTCTTCTTCACCTCCTGGATATCACCATCCATCTTGCACTGTTTGTGCTCTCCCCTGATCCACACCCATTACAATAACACAGACTCAGGTTCTCTTACATCATTTGAACTACAGTTTGCGCCAGAACCACCCCCATTTCCACTGTATCTAAAATTTCAGGGTGGGATAGTAAGAAGTCACTCGGCATCCAAGAGGATGGCTTGGGCTTTTGTAGGAGGAAATGATAGCAAAGATTAGCAGCAAGACAGGTGAGTATTTGTTATCTTTGCAGGGAGTGCTTCTTTTTCATTTTTAAAATAGTGACAGGGTTACTTTAAATAGTAACTGACCTGTGACAAACCTGTTGCAGGTGTTTGTATCATATTCTTTTGGCACGGATTGCAGGGGTCCCAAACCTACACAAATCTTGGAAACTACATTTTTACTAGATAGGTTTCTGATATTGTAGGTGTTGTATTATATTATGTAATTATTATATATACTGTAGGTATATTAAAATATTACAGATGGGAGATAACTATTATATTATATACAGTATATTGTAGGTATTGTATTATAGATACAGTGCCTTGAAAAAGTATTCATACCCCTTGACATATTCTACATTTTGTTATGTTACAACCAAAAACGTAAATGTATTTTATTGGGATTTTATGTGATAGACCAACACAAAGTAGCGCATAATTGTGAATTGGATGGAAAATGATAAATGGTTTTCCACATTTTTTACAAATAATTATCTGAAAAGTGGGGCGTGCATTTGTATTCAGCCCCCCTGAGTCAATACTTTGTAGAACCACCTTTCGCTGCAATTACAGCTGCAAGTTTTTTCTGCAGGGTGCCCAAACTTTTGCAGACACCATTTTTTTGTTTTCTGTAATTTTGAAAGTGTAAATGATGGAAATAAAATCTAACTTTTTTTGACATATTATAAGAATGTCTAATCTGTAATTTGATGCCATTTGGAGATTTTTCCATCTTTCCTTGGCTTCGTTATGCACATTAATACACATTTTTACCTGGGGTGCCCAATCTTTCGATCCCCACTGTAAGAACACAAACAAAAATATATACAGAAGAACATATGCATTTGGTCCGCTGCTTCCAAGAAACCACATAACCCACCACAGCATCCCGAAAGACCCAAGAAATGGCAAAAGAATCAAAGGAACAGAGAAGAAAAAGAAAGAAAGGGTAGGAAAAAGTGAAAATAGGATTCCCCCCTAGGCAACCGACCAAGAGGAAAAAATGAAAAAAATCAGTGCAGGGGCCTAGAAAAATGTGCAACCCAGTCAGTGAAAAGTGGACTGTATATGACTTTCATTGGATCAATAAAGATTAAAACACAGACGGAGGATGCGGTCAATCAGAAGCCGGAAGCAACATAAATTATTCCTCAAACTGGTATGAAGAGCTGAGTCTATATAAACATATAAATCAATCGGAAGGAATTGTGTGAGCACACAGAGTATATACCATACCTATAAAGGTATGGTAATTTTGAACACAGCTTAGAAAGATGACAGGGGCAGACTTGCCAAAAGGGGGGCAGAGTAAAAAGCCACAATGCAGAACCAGGTACTTGTACTTGAAACCCCAAGATTGGGGGAAAAAAGGACTGGTGTATAACCCAATGTTCTGACACTAGCAATTCCTAGTCTGCTATCCCAAGGTCCAATTTGTCAAGACTCCAAAATAAAATGAAAGTATGCCACAGATAAAGCTAAAAGAGCACAATAAGACATGTTGTATATGTCAGAAATATTCATCATACTAGCTAATTGAAAAAAAAGAAATGAAGAAGAAAAAAGAAACCAGCAAGACTGTAACCTCAACAGCCTCTATGCATCTGGTCAGAGAAGTGTTCACACATACCTTAAGACTGACACTCGCTTGTATGCCTCTGTTGTGGGTAACAGCCCTCTAGACAATGGAGATGCCTGCACAGGGAACAGTAATAGTTCCTACGTTTAAATGTAGTTCGTTTGGCGCCAAAATTGCGTCATCGGAGGCACCGCCAGCTTGGAGCCTCCTATAGGTTAGGCGTTATAAAAGATCGTCCTAAGGAGACTGGCCTGTCACAAGGCAGGCTAGAAGGTACACAGCGCACGCATGCACAGCCTATCAGCCCGCACATCCCACTAAGAAGGACAGCGGGACACGTCAGGGAACAGCATACTCTCCGCGCATGCGCACAGCCATTGAGTCAAATAGCGGTGGCATCACAACAAGACGCAGGCCTGCTAAGGGGCAGAGAAACAGACCAATGGGAGGTGGCACAACCAGAGACCTGGACACGCCTCCCATTGAAAAAAAACAGCTGCATAGCTATCAAGACAGAAGAGGTCAGACGGAAACAAGACCATAAAGTAGTGGGCGCAAGGGGAGAAGAGAAGGAAGAGGAAAAAATGGGAATCAGGGTGTGCAGTGGTGGAACCTACATATGATGACTAGAAACAGCAGAACCGGATCATCCAACACAGAGTCAGCGATTTTCAGTACATGCGATCACAGAGGCTGCATATTTGCCATGCAGCCACCTAAATCGCATCAAAAAATAAATAAATAATAAACAAACAAATATACAACATAAGTGACAGAATAATAAATGATTATTAAAATTACTAATAATAAAATTCACAATATAGACCTAAATCTATATAAAATATTATGCGATGTACCAAAAAGAGACGTCCCCAACCCAATAGGTAAATCATCAAGGGACGGCCTGAGAAAACAAAAAACATGAATTGTCATAGTTGACCAGAGATGGGGAAAGAGAAGGGGAAAGGAGAGGAAAAACAAGGGGGAAAGATAAAGGGGAAATAATGAAACCAACAAAACCAAACAGAAAGAAAGCAAAGCACAGAGGTGGATTCATGCCTGTGTGGATAATCTGAGTTATTCAGAGGAATGGTTTATATGATTGTGTCTCATTTAACCCAGGCAATTGGGTGGCATTAAAGTGGTTGTAAACCCCGGTACACAATTTCTAATTTTCAATTTTTATGCTTCTCCATGTTATTACAATGCTTGTGCAATCTATTACTTCTATGTAACATAACATTTATGTTACTTCCGGCTTCTGATTGATTGATCCAATGAAAGTCCTATACAGTCCACTTTTCACTGACTGAATTGCACATTTTTCTAGGCCCCTGCACTGATTTTTTCATTTTTTCCTCTTGGTCGGTTGCCTAGGGGGAATCCTATTTTCACTTTTTCCTACACTTTCTCTCTTTTTCTTCTCTGTTCCTTTGTGTCTTTTGCCATTTATTGGGTCTTTTGGGATGCTGTGGTGGGTTATGTGGAAGCAGGGGACCAAATGCATATGTTCTTCTGTATATATTTTTGTTTGTGTTCTTATGCTATGTATTTTTAACTCTTTAGATATTTCAAAAACTCATGAGGAAGCGATTATAATCGCGCAACATGACGGGTTAAGAAATTAGCAACTTTTGACACACCGCCAATCAATAATTGTCCTATCAATATTCATTATACTGTAGGAGGTGACCTTGTTGTCATTCAGCTCAGTACAATACTTTTTTTATTGCCTACTGTTTATTGGGTGGTGTGTTTATTTGTCATTCAGTGTTTTTTGTTATGAATGGTTGTGCTACACTATTCATTTAATTTGTGTGAAATTTTTACTGCATTGTCGATTTTTAGTAAAACTTAAGAATTTTTTATCTATTTGTGTTGTGCCCATAAAGTCCATCTGCCTATCAAACCATTTCAATCTACGATTTTCGGGACATGGCACTTTATACAATACATCATATCCCCAGCACCACTCTGGGTTGATATGACCCCCATTTATTCCGCCATACATAGCTATTTGCTTTTAGGCCAAAAAATAAAATTTTTGGTCTCATCTGACCAGAGCATCTTCTTCCACATGTTTGCTGTGTCCTCCACATGACTTATTATGGCTTTCTTTCAACAATGGTTTTCTTCTGCCACTCTCCCATAAAGGCCAGATTTGTGGAATGCACAACTAATAGTTGTTTTGTGAACAGATTCTCCCACCTGTGCTGTGGATCTCTGCAGAGTTACCATGGGTCTCTTGGCTGCTTCTCTGATTAATGCTCACCTACTCTTTCCATTTTCGGATGAGAGATTGAACAGTGCTCTGTGAGATGTTCAAAGCTTGGGATATTTTTTAAAACCTAACACTGCTTTAAACTTCTGCACAACTTTATGCCTGACCTGTCTGATGTGTTCCTTGGCCTTCATGATGCTGTTTGTTCACTAAGGTTCTCAAACAAACCTCTGAGGGCTTCACAGAACAGCTGTATTTATACTGAGACTAAATTACACACAGGTGGACTCTATTTACTAATTAGGTGACTTCTGATGGTAACTGGTTCCACTAGATTTTAGTTAGGGGTATCAGAGTAGAGGGGGTTAAATAAAAATGCACGCCACACTTTTCAGATATTTTTGTGTAAAATATTTTGAAAACCTTTTATCTTTTCTCTTCCACTTCACAATTATGTGCCACCTTGTGTTGTTCTATTACATAACATCCCAATAAAATGAATTTACATTTTTGGTTGTAACATGACAAAGTGTGGAACATTTCAAGGGATATAAATACTTTTTCAAGCTACTGTATTGTAGGTATTGCTTGATTAATCTATGTTGGCCAGGTTGAATTTTTCCCAGCCAATTGCTAGGTTGTAGTATATATGTTTTTTATCCTGCATGATTTTACTTGGATGTAACACTGCAGTACTTTTATTTTTTTAGGTCTTTGATCAGTACCTGAACTTTATTACTTTGGAGGATGACATGTTTGTGCTTTGCAACCAAAATAAAGAGCTTGTTTCATATAGAGGTAAATTCATTAAGACTATTTGCTCATTTTCTTCCAAGCCACAGTTCACACCTGTGCGTCAGGAGAAGGGGGGGTGAAGTTGTGTCTTGGGTGGGCTTGGTATGCGATCGCTGCTATATCCACTGATAGCTGACACATGTCCATTTACATCAGCCTCGCCATAGAGAACAATGGGTGGTCCGATTGGGCCCACCTGAAAAATGGACAGGCAGACCCAATTGGTCTGCTTGTGTGAAAGGGGCCTAAGGCCTTGTTCACACCGGGCATACACAGCGTATCCTTACGGGGATGCACAGGTGTTCTGTGCATCTCTGTGCAGGCAGTCCCATTGATGTAATTTGGGATGTAGCACCTGCACGAACAGAGCCGTTGCTCCCAATTTTACATCCATGTAAGTCCCCATGCATGTCCCTGAGCTCACACTGTCTGAGTTCGGGGTCTTGTATACACACCCACATGGATGTCAGATTGAGAACAGCAGCTATGCCTGTGCAGCTGTTGCATCCCAATTTACATAAATGGGACTGCCTGTACGGTGATGCAGGTACCACCTGTGCGGGTAAACATGGCCCTCCATGGGCGTACACTTTAGTATGCCACATGTGAACAATGCTTCAGTAGCAATTTAGCAGGGATTTTGTTATGTTGTGTTTATGTACACTATTAATGATTTTAGTGTATTTTTAGCGAAAATATTGATTTGATAAACATTTGCGCAAATATCGCGCTGCCTTAAAAATCAGTAGCACCTTCTTTTTATTCTACTGGCCATGTGCTTTCAGAAAATGTATAGTTTGGGTGGTCTTTTACTAATTCTGAAAGCTGTAAGTGAAAAATGGAAATATCCAGATTGTTAAGCCCTGTACACACGATCGGATTCCCTATGGATTTTTAACCGATGGATTTTTCCATCGGAAGCCTGATGAAGCTGACTTCCATCAGTCTTGCCTACACACCATCAGTCAAAAAACCAATCGTTCCAAACGCAGTGACGTAAAACACTCCGACGAGCCAAGAAAAATTAAGTTCTATGCTTCTGAGCATGCGTCGACTTGATTCTGAGCATGCATGGGTTTTTTATCCGATGGAGTTCCCCACAGACAATAGTAATTTGCTATCGTTTTTTTTCCATCGGATAAATTTAAAACATGTTCTATTTTTTAACACCGATGGGGAAAAAAGACCGATGGGGCCCATACACGATCTGTTTGTCCGATGAAAAAAGTCCATCAGACTGTTTTCATCGGTAAAACCGATCGTGTGTACAGGGCTTTAGAGAAATTTTTGGGTACGTTTTTGATTTTCACCATTTTGCAAAAAAGGCGCAACTTAAAATTTACAAATATTTGTTATTTATTAACTCCATACAGGTTAAGCTTTTATATTTAGTAGGGATTTAGCAGGAATTTTTGTAAAATTAGCTGTGTTTTTATCTGCTAATAAGAGTTTTAGTGTATTTCTTGTGAATATATTGGTTTTATAAACATTAGCGCAAATACCGAGGGGTCTAAAAAATCAGTGGCATCTTCTTTTTATTTTAGAGATCATATGCTTTAAGAACATATATAGTTTTGGGGGTCTTTCACAATTTCTGAAAGCTGTAAGAGAAAAATTAAAACCTTCAGATTGTTAGAGAAATTTGGATATTTACATTTTTGCGTACGTTTTGATTTTCACCATTTCGCAAAAAGTCGCAATGTAAAAATTAAAAATATTTGTTATTTATCAACTCAATGCAGGTTGAGCTTTTATATTTAGTAGGAATTTTGTAAAATTTGCTGTGCATTTTTCTTTCTCGTACATCACGGGACACAGAGCGACATAGTCATTACTAATGGGTTATATAGATACCTTCAGGTGCTGGCACTGGCAACTTCCAAAACCGGAAGTACCCTCCCCTATATAAGCCCCTCCCATCCGGGAGCACCTCAGTTTTTTTGCCAGTGTCTAAGGTGTTGGCCAAGAAGAAACATGTGTTTTTCACTGAGCTTGCGTACAGGTTCTTTTGGGCCTCAGTAAGCTATTCCGGATCCGACCAAAAAAGCTTCATAGCTAAACGGTCGGTACCCGGGCCTTGCAGAGAAGAGCAAGGTTTTGCCTGTAATGCTCCTCTTAGGAGAGCTGGACCCTGGGATCCAGAGCTCTGGTCATACCCATGACCAAGATGTTTTCTGTGCAGGGTGCTATACAGGTCCAGGGGAGTGGAATCCTTGGGAACCCGGTCCCTGAAGGTTTAATTACAATGCCTGCCATGATAGGTGAAGTTTGGGCTTCTGTGGACCAAACAAAGTCCTGCGGCGGGGAACAGGTAAGTGGGGGCCCCCAGGAACTTGGTTCTATTGGGGGACCCCCAAGCCTAATTTGTCTTTCTGTCTGTTACCTAACGGTATTCCCGCTAATATCTGTGCATGCCTGTAACTACTAAAAAATGTAATAATTTTAATAGTGGTCAAGAAAAAAAATAAAATATATATATATATATATATATATATATATATATATATATTTAATATATTAGACTGCGGTACCTGTGTTAATCCACTAGAGGCCGCTGTGGAACGTTTCTTGTCATGTGGACTAGTTTCTTTTTATCAGAGCAAGTCCAGGCAGATGGTGAGTTCTCTTGTGGGAAACTGCTTCCTCTGCCATGTTGCAATGCTCGTCCATCCCCCGGCCGGCGGCAAAAGGGGCCCTGGCTCTTGTCCCTGGTTTCCTTTTCAAAATTAGCGCCGAAGGCGCACGTGGCCGCGCGCGTGCACGCGCCTCTATATATAGAGGTGAGCCGGGAAAGGGGGCGGAGCTTGGGGGATGACGCTCTGTGCGCGCCGCAGCGCTTCTGCGCATGTGTGGGCGTCCCAGCATGTTAAAAACCACAATTATGTGTTGTGAGCTGGCTATGGAGTGCAGAGACAGAGCTGGCAACATTTAAAAAAAGGCATACAGCAAGCGGTTGATGCAGGCATCCCCATAGAAAGGCACATTAGTAGACACCAACTGTTTTTATAGCAGCATTTGTGCTAGACTATTGTCAGTAAGTGGTGTATTTCGGCTGGAATACCTCAGCTTTGGGCTTAGGAATAATGCCGTCTAAAAACCCTGGGACTAAAAATTCCAGGAAGCATAGGGGGTCTCCATCGGGCTCTGAGGATCTTGGGCATGCTTCGGCTGCACCAGTCTCCCCTGAAGAATCAGAGGTTAGTGACCGTAGAGCACCCTCAGGAGTACCTGGTACTGTGGCTGTCCTCAGTTCACCTGCTCCTGTGTATGTAACAGAGGAGGTTTTTTCCTCAGCTCTGGGAGGGCTGGAAGAGAGATTGTCAGCATTGATCGCTGCTTCCCTGTCACAGGAAAAAAGTGCTCGATCTCCGTCTCCTCCCTCAGAGTGCCTGTTAGCAGAGCAACAGTCCCATACAGGGATCGACCTACCTGAAGGGGATCAGGATGAGGTCGATTCTGTTGTAGAGGAATCAACAGTGGAAGAGCCATTCTCAGCATCACATGCTGAAAGGTTATGGGTTCAGTCCCTGACTAATATGGTCCGATCAGCATTTAAAATGCCACTTGCGGAGCCATCATCCACTTCTGTCTCCTCGTTGGGGTCGCTAAAAGCTCCCCAGACTGTTTGTTCCTTTCCGATCCATCCTTTACTGGAAGGGCTCATTTACCAGGATTGGGAGCATCCTGCTAAAATATTTACTCCTCCCAAGAGATTTCAAGTGGTCTATCCCATGGAGGATAAGTTCATCAAAAAATGGAGGGTCCCTACAGTGGACGCAGCCATCTCTTGTGTGAATAAATCACTGACATGTCCAGTGGATAATGTCCAAATGTTCAAGGACCCAATAGATAAAAGATTAGAGTCCTTATTAAAATCTGCTTTTTCTACAGCAGGATTGGTGACACAACCAGCAGTGGCAGCTATTGGGGTCTGCCAAGCAGTGAAGGATCAGTTGAAACAGGTCTTAAGGGACTTGCCAGATCAGCAGGCTCTTGCCCTAGCTGATCTACCTAGAGCCTTATGCTTTGCGGTGGACGCTATAAAGGATTCAATCCATCAGGCCTCCCGCCTTACGCTGTCTGTAGTACATATGCGCAGGCTTTTATGGCTCAAAAACTGGTCTGCTGAAGCTCCCTGTAAAAAATTGCTGGTCAGCTTCCCATTTCATGGTGAACGCTTATTCGGGGAAGACCTGGACAAATATATCCAGAGAATTTCCAGCGGTAAAAGTACACTTTTGCCAGTTAAAAACAGAGTTAGAGGTCCCTCTTTTAAGAGGCCTGCTTCTCCAGTCCCTAGGACATCGGCTGTGAAACAGTTCCGACGGCCTCCTCGGTCAAATCCCGGAGGTAAAAATCAGGGACAAAAGCAGTAATTATAGAGGTTCCCCTGGAAGAATGGGGGTTCGGGTTTTACTCAAACCTCTTTTACAGTCCCGAAGCCAAACGGGGACGTGAGGCCCATATTAAATCTAAAAGGGCTAAACAAATTCCTACATATCAGGACTTTCCGGATGGAGTCGATCCGGTCGGTGGCCACTGCCCTACAAGGGGAGGAATGGTTAGCCTCGATCGACATCAAAGATGCTTATTTGCACATTCCCATCTTTCCAGCCCACCAAAAATTTCTACGCTTTGCGGTAGAAGGGCGCCATTTTCAGTTCAGAGCCTTACCCTTCGGTCTGGCCACAGCACCACGAGTGTTCACAAAAATTCTGGCCCCATTATTGGCCAATCTAAGAACACGAGGTGTAACGATAATGGCATATCTAGACGACTTGTTGCTGATAGACCACTCAGTGGAAAAACTAGAAGTGGTTGTTCACGAGACAATCAAGTATCTGGAATATCACGGTTGGATTATCAACCGAGACAAGTCAGCCCTAAAACCAGTCAAAAGTCTGGAATACTTGGGGCTAAGGCTGGATTCAGACCAGAGAAAAATTTTCTTGCCTCAAGAAAAGGGATCGTCTTTGAGGGATCTGATCCACTTAGTGGGTTCAAAAAGACAGCCATCCATACGCCTGTGCATGAGGCTGCTGGGAAAAATGGTGGCATCATTCGAAGCAGTACCCTACGGTCAATTCCATTCAAGGAATTTGCAAAGGGCCATACTGTCAGCCTGGAACAAAAAAGTTCAGGCTCTGGACTTACCAATGTCCTTGTCCCCTTCCGTTCGCAAGAGCCTCCGCTGGTGGTTGGTTCCCCAGAATCTGGAAAGAGGGAAATCCTTCAGTCCGATTTCTTGGAAGGTGGTCACTACAGATGCCAGCCTTATAGGCTGGGGAGCAGTACTGGAGCAATGGTCTCTCCAGGGCAGATGGTCAGATGCGGAAAAGGCCCTGCCCATCAATCTCTTAGAGATACGAGCAGCCCGGTATGCCCTAGTAGCATGGACATCCAAACTCCAAGGGTCCCCTGTCAGAATTCAATCAGACAATGCCACAGCAGTGGCATATATCAATCATCAGGGGGGCACCAGGAGTCGTGCAGCCCAGAGGGAAGTAAATTACATCCTGAGATGGGCAGAAAGATATGTCCCAGCCATATCTGCGGTATTCATTCCAGGAGTGGAGAATTGGAAGGCGGACTTTCTAAGTCGCCAACAATTATGCCCAGGGGAATGGTCCCTTCATCCCGAGGTTTTCCGGACAATATGTCAGCGGTGGGGAACACCGGATGTAGATCTGCTAGCATCCAGATTCAACGCAAAAGTGGACAGGTTTGTCTCTTGGACAAGGGATCCCCTAGCTTGCGGCTCGGATGCCCTAGTGTTCCCTTGGGATCAGTTCAAGCTGATATATGCATTCCCACCGCCACAATTGTTACCTCGATTACTCCGCAGAATCAGGGTAGAAAAGAAACCAGTGATTCTGGTGGCTCCAGCGTGGCCCCGAAGAGCATGGTACGCGGAGATTGTAAAGATGTCTGTGGGGAGTCCTTGGACCCTCCCACATCGTCCGGACCTGCTTTCGCAAGGACCGATATACCACCCTTCCTTACCAGCCCTAGGTTTGACGGCCTGGCTATTGAAGCCCACATTCTAAAAAAGAGAGGGCTCTCTAATGCTGTGGTATCTACCATGATCAATGCCAGGAAGCCGGTATCCAGGCAGATCTACTATAGAATCTGGAAGGCGTACATCGCCTGGTGTGAGGCCAAGAAATGGCATCCACGTAAATACGTAATAGGTAGGATTCTGGACTTCCTACAATGGGCTGTAGATAGGAAGCTTGCCTTGAGTACTATCAAGGGTCAGATTTCGGCCTTGTCAATATTTTTTCAAAGGCCCTTGGCTTCGCATTCACTAGTCAAAGCCTTTATACAAGGAGTGATGCGTATTAGTCCTCCGGTTAATATTCCCATATGTCCATGGGATCTAAACTTGGTTCTGTCGGTTCTACAGAAACAACCATTTGAACCATTACAGCATATTTCTTTGGTTCTTCTCACCAGGAAATTGATTTTTCTAGTAGCCATTTGTTCGGCTAAAAGAGTGTCGGAATTAGCAGCTATGTCCTGTAGGGAGCCATATCTGGTTATCCATAAGGACAGAGTAGTGTTACGTCCTCATCCAGCCTTTCTTCCTAAGGTGGTATCGAGGTTTCATTTGAACCAAGATGTGGTTCTTCCTTCTTTTTTCCCCAAACCTACTTCGGTAGAGGAAAAGTTATTGCATTCTTTGGATGTAGTAAGAGCAGTTAAAGCTTATCTAAAAGCCACTGCTCAGATTCGCAGAACGGATACTTTGTTTATTCTGCCGGAAGGCCCCAGAAGGGGTCAGGCAGCGTCAAAATCTACTTTAGCCAAGTGGATTCGACAGGTCATAATGCAAGCCTATGGCTTGAGAAGGAGACCGCCTCCGTTCAAAGTTAGGGCGCACTCCACGAGAGCAGTTGGAACTTCATGGGCAGTGCATCACCAGGCCTCCCTGGCTCAAATCTGTAAGGCCGCAACATGGTCTTCAGTACACACGTTTACTAGGTTCTACCAGGTGGACGTTAGAAGTCAGGAGGATGTCGCCTTTGGGCGCAGTGTGTTGCAGGCCGCAAAAGATCCTCATGTCTGATAGCGCTCAGCTTATATATGGTGTATCCCCCCCCTCATTGGGCATTGCTTTAGGACATCCCATTAGTAATGACTATGTCGCTCTGTGTCCCGTGATGTACGAGAAAGAAAATAGGATTTTTATAACAGCTTACCTGTAAAATCCTTTTCTTGGAGTACATCACGGGACACAGAGCTCCCACCCCTCTTTGGGGACACTTATTGCTTTGCTACAAAACTGAGGTGCTCCCGGATGGGAGGGGCTTATATAGGGGAGGGTACTTCCGGTTTTGGAAGTTGCCAGTGCCAGCACCTGAAGGTATCTATATAACCCATCAGTAATGACTATGTCGCTCTGTGTCCCGTGATGTACTCCAAGAAAAGGATTTTACATGTAAGCTGTTATAAAAATCCTATTATCTGCTAGTCATGATTTTAGTAAAAATATTGTTTTGATAAACATTTGTGCAAATATTGTGGGACCTTAGAAATCAGTAGCACCTTCTGTTTATTCTACTGGTCATGTGCTTTCAGAAAATATATGGTTTGGGCCCCTTTCACACGGGGCGGATCCGTGAAGATCCGTCCCGTGAAGCTCCACTTGCTCAGCGGGGATCGCTCCGTTGATCCCCGCTGAGCCGACGGATGACTGGGCGGTCCCCGCACACTGTGCAGGGACCGCCCTGTCAGAGCGCCGCTCTCCCCTATGGGGAATTGGATGACGACGGACCGTAGAGTCCGTTGTCATCCGATCCGCTCCGCCGACGGAAGGAAAAATAGGGTTTTCCTCCGTCACACTTTGGCGGAGCGGAGCGGATGTCAGCGGACATGTCTCCGCTGACATCCGTGCTTCCATAGGGGTACATGGAGGATCCGTTTCAGGTCCGCCTAAAAAACTGACAGGCGGACCTGAACGGACCTCCGTGTGAAAGAGCCCTTGGGGGGTTCTTTTACAAACGTTAAAAGCTATAAGTGAAAAATAAAAAAAACAAAGGAAAAATAAAAAAATGGTCTGCCCACCTGAGGGTAAAAAAGGAGCACAGGAGGCAGCAAAAGAGTTAAGTTAAGTGAAAGTTAAGTCTAACTATACCTATTCTACCTATTCGTAAATGTGTTTCCTCCCCCTCCTCCTACCTATTCTGCATAGCCTGTATAAAAAAGATCTGCATCCAGTGTGGTCACATGATCCAACAGCTCATGCTTCTCTGTGTCAGAATATGTCTGTTTCAGGGGGGAAAACAGAGCATTGACATTAAAAGGACCATGGAAACCAGAGAGTGACATGACTCCAGAAATTCAAAGTAGTTGCCGAGAGCTCCCTAACATAAGGGAGCCAGAATAGGTACAAGGAGGGAACATTTATAAAATTGTGGTAGTTTGCCTTACCACTTTAATGCTGGAATCTGAAAAACTGTGGTTAAAAGTCATCTTTAATATGCAATGCACACGTCATGATATTTTATATAATATGTTTGCTTTGCTCTTGTTTTAGCAAAAGTGTTTCCTTAGTTTTTGTCTTTTTGTATAAGAATAGCTAAGTCTCGTAATTCTTTCCCCAGCACTGAATAGACCAGACATCACTGACACAGAGATGGAAACCATAATGGATACCATTGTTGACAGCCTCTTCTGCTTCTTTGTCACATTAGGTAAGTCTTCAAGAACAATACAGTGGAACCTCGGATTGCGAGTAACGTGGTTAACGAGCGTTTCGCAATACGAGCACGATTTTAAAAAATCCTTACTCGGTTTGCGAGTGTTGTCTCGCAAAATGAGCAGGATTCAAGCCACAGCGGTGTGCAGTACCGCGTTTGACCTGGGGGGGTGGGCGCCGGAGCCGATCGAAGCCGTTCGGAAATACTCTGTTCCCGAGCCTTTCCGAGGTTTGCCGAGGTCAGCCGAGCTGTCCTCGGGCCTTTCCATGTGTTTCCGAGGCTCTCCGGTGCCCCACCCCCCACCTCTGGCCACATGCTGTATTGCATGCCATTGAAGTCCATGCGGAACAAATTATTTTAGTTTCCATTGACTTCAATGGGGAAACTCACTTTGATATGCAAGTACTTGGGATTACAAGCATTCTCCTGGAATGGATTATGCTCGTAATCTGAGGTTCCACTGTATATGCTTTCTGCTATAATTTTTTTTATCTGTACTCTGGAGTACTTTTGCAGTTCTAACTATCATTTTTATATTCATTTTATAGTTTTATCAATTTTACTTATTGCCTTTGCAGCTTTCATATATCTGTCTGCACCCTGCTCATCAGACAGGGAATCGGCATCATCACACTGCTGGTTCCTTATCCAATCAGCTGGCAAACGGCATCTAAAGCTGTAAAACTGAAAATAGGATTGTTGTTTTTGATGCATTTTTGCAGTGGTGTCTGAATTAAACTAGCTTTATAGAAGTACAAAGCCCTTGGCAGATGTATCACATGTATATAGTTCAACTGTATTTAGATGTGTGTGGTGTTCTACTGTAATGTGAAATATTGCGTATTTAAATTCAGGAACATTATGCTTTTATTCACTCAGAAATGAAGAGCCATGTCACATTTTAGGTGCTTGGAATGGACTAAAACATTGCCATATGCAAATACCAATTTTTAATCATATTAATTGAATGTCCATGTCATAAACGGCCATGAACAGAAATGATGCTTCAAACACAGGTTCTGTGCAGAGTGTGGGCAATATCTCTACTTCAACTATAGAATGATGATTGGAATATCCTGAAATCACAAAACTGAAGGATAACTGTAGTTTTGGAGAAGTTAACCCTTTAGCCTACCCCCTGTGAGCTAAAGAAGCCCTATCCAACCAAATGTATACTTATCTGAATTGGACAGCTTTGCTCCATATTCATCTCAAGATCCCACAGCCAAAATGTTTCTTCTGGCTACACCTGCAAAGTCAATACCCATACACTTCTATGGAGCTGTTTCCTGAATGTCTCCTGTATTTAAAGTCTATGGGTGCAGCCAGGGGTAAAAAGACTTTGTCTAAAAGATCTAGAAATCGCTACAAGCTGCAGCCGTTACTTCTGCTGTTTAGTAGGGGTTCCTTAAGTAAAGTTATCCTTTTTAAGGAACAGGGAGGTAAAACTTGAAGGATAACAAAACAAATGCTTCTGTCTTTAACAGAGAAGCATTGCATGAATTGTTTTTTAATGTTATACATTTCCTTTGGTTCAAGTGTATGGAAATGTTGTTTGTGGCTGTTAACAGAGCTGATTTTACTTGGTTATTCTCACATCTAGGTGCGGTGCCCATTATAAGATGTGCAAGAGGCAATGCTGCAGAGATGGTGGCAGTGGTGAGAATGTTTGCATTATTCAAGTTATTTTTATTTAGCTAAAGATGCTCTTAGTCTATTCAGAGACAAAAGATTGCTTTATGGATAAATATGATTTGAGACCATTCATCTAAAAGCGTTGTTGTCAGAAAGATCAGTCTATAGCAGCGTTTCTCAACACCAGTCCTCAAGGCGCCCCAACAGGTCATGTTTTCAGGCTATGCATTATTTTGTACAGGTGATTTGATCAGTTTCACTGCCTTAGTAATTGCCGCAGCCGTTTTATCTGAGGGAAATCCTAAAAACATGACCTGTTGGGGCGCCTTGAGGACTGGAGTTGAGAAACACTGGTCTGTAGAGATGGAAATTCCATTTGTTCTTTAGAATTTTTCTTAGAACTCTCACATCAATTTTTTCAGTGCTTTCAGAGAACGAAGTACATGTAGTACTTTGTCCCATATTCCTACATGCTTTGTAAGCCTAGCTATGAGGTCAGACAAGGCATCCCACTCTTACTTCCCTGCAGCCATCTGACAGAGTAGTTAACAAGGAAATATCTGCATTTATAGCCTGCCCTTATCTTTATCTCCAAGCATTTGCCCCAAGCATGCGAAATGTAGAGGGACAGGAGGCTGACATGCCATGCCTTTTGCATTCCCCTTGCTGTTGCTTGTCTCAGGCAAGTGCTTGGAGCTGGAGAAGAGCACAGCTATAAATGTACCTTGGACCCTGGACCACAGAACACTGAAAAATTTTTTAAGTTAGAGTTCTCCTTTAAGATTGTGGAACAATTGTACATAATGTGCATTCATATGTCCCTTACCTATACTAGCAAAAGTCTGACCATTCCAGAATAGGAAAGATTGGGTATATAACAAGCAATACCAAAGAAGTGTTTACTGAAAAAAAAAAAATATGAATAGAATGACAGTAGGCAATATGTGCAAGAGAGGAGGGCAGAAGATATGACGGGGAGATATGTATAGGAGTGGTATGTGGAGAGTATGACAGGGGGAGGTATGTGCAGCAGAGGAGTGTGGAGGGTATGATGGTAGAAATATGTAAAAGAGAGGAGAGTAAAGGTAATGTCTGTGGTCTACGTGTGCAGGAGAGGAGTTTGGAGGGTATGATGGTGGAAATATGTGAAGGTGGGGAGTGAAGGGTTTCACTGTGGTCTGTATGTACAGAAAAGCTCCATATCTTGCTGTAGCTCAGTAAACCTGTCAGATATAAATTAAAGCACTTAGTCGAGGACTTAACTCGCAGTGCTTGCCATTTTTACAGTTAAGCTGCTGAATTCCTGGAATTGAACATGTGACCAGCAGCTCCTGGACTAGAAGCTCCTCCTGCTTATGTTTCCTTGCAGACAGACTGGGAAAGAGTTGGGTTATGTGACAGTTGTATATCCATTAGGAAAAACGTACTTGGATGTTTTGTGTTTTTTTTAATTAAAATATTACAGTGCCATCATCCATATGCAGAAATAGAAGGGACCATTTAAAATAGACAGCATGTGTTTAGTATCACTTTAACCCTTATATTGGTCCTGTATTCTCACAGGTATCGCAAGAGGTGCTATAATTTGTTGATGCACTTGTTGTTATTTGATTGTGTTAACATGCCAACTCCTTTGTGCACTATGTGTCAGTTTTTTTTATTTTTAACTTTCTCTTTTAGAAATTAGATAAGAAACTACGTGAAAATCTTCGGGATGCCAGAAATAGCCTGTTTACTGGAGACAATCTTGGAGCTGGACAATTTAGGTAACCGTTGCGATACTGCATTTCTCGCATGTTGTCACAAATAACTAGTTCACGTTTACCTCTAGGTAAAACTGGTGTTTTGTTATTGTTTTGGGTAGAATGTGGAAGGGTTAGACCCTCTTTCAAGTGTTTATTGCTGTTTTTGCCTCCTTGCGGAGATTCACCACTCTGTACTGGTGACTGAACCATTGTCACCTGAAAATAAAGTGAGAGGAAATCCAAAATTTCAGAATGGGTGATAAGGATAAATATTCCAGTGGATACACCTTTTTCATGTACACCTCGCTAAGAGGGGAGTTTCCGTCACTTTTGGTGACTTCCTTTACATTTACAATGAATAAAAAAACATCTACACACCCCTGTTAAAATGTCAGGAAAGACCTAGAAAATGTCAGGAAAGACCTACTAGAACAGCTGAACTTTATTTGGGGTTAATCAGAGGCACTTTAAATGATGGCAGGTGTGTACTGACTCCTATTTAACATGCGTTTTAATGCGATTGCTTAGTCTGAACACAGCTATATCCCCAGTTATAAGAGGGTGTGCACACTTATGCAACCCCATTATTTTATTATTTTCGTTTTTTATTTTTACCCCCCCCCCCCCCCCAAAAGATTTCAGTTTGTTTTTCAATTGAGTTGTACAGTTTATAGGTCACATTAAAGGTGGAAAAAGTTCTGAAATTATTTATCTTTGTCTCATTTTTTTTACATCACAGAAACCTGACATTTTAACAGGGGTGTGTAATCTTTTTATATCCACTGTAGTTTTGCCTCAGAGACAGGAAGTCAACAGAAATTTCCCAAATGAGACGCATACAACAAAACTGGTAGGGGTTTTAACCCTTACCTGCTCTGCCCAAAAAATGTAACGCACATACTTTTACACAAAAGCACATACACACAAATAGTTTTAGGGGCGGATGCATTTTTCTGTTGAGTAGTCAACTTTATCCATCTAGGATGGAAGTAGAAGAGTGACCATAGAGGAAAGTAGAAAAGGCATGGATAAAAGCGATTAAAAAATATTTACAGAGGGATGTAAAGTGGAAGGGGAAGAGTGATAATTGGTGGAAGTGGAGGAGAGTGTGTCCACAGGGAATGTGAATGGCATTGATGAAATTAAAAAGACTCATCTCAGAAAGAATGAGGCCTCGTACACACGACCGGTTTTCTCGGCAAGAAACAACAAAACTGCTGGCAGAGCTTTTTTGCCGAGAAAACCGTGCGTGTGTACGAGGCTTTCAGGTTTCTCTGCCCAGAATCTCGGCGAGAAAAATAGAGATCCAGCTCTCTATTTTCTCGTCGGGATTCTTGACGGCCTGTTTCCGGACGAGAAACCCGAGAGTGTGTATACTTACCTGCCTCCATGGAAACCTGCGCATGCTTGAAATGACTTAGACGCATGCGCGGTAGCTTCCAAGGCATAGGTAGGGTGAAGCAAGATGGCGGCGACGGCATCGAATGTGATGAGCGCATGCTCGTCATAGTCTATGACGTCACCGCGTTCGCGCCATTCAAAAGAACGGCGGTGTGTACACTCGGCCAGGACAAGATTCTTGTCAAGAATCTCGTCAGGAAAAAACGATAGGTTTTTTTCCTGACGAGAATCTCGGCCGTGTGTACTAGGCTTGAGAGCATGCAGGGATAGAAGTAGAGAGGAAAATCATCACAAAGGGAAGTAGAATGAGTATGGATTAAAAGTGATCATAGGAGATTTGTCTCCCAACAGGGCAATGGATCCAAATATAAAGCCTAATCTACATAAGAATGGTTTAAGAGTGTTAATGTCATGAAATGGTCGAATCCGATTCCAAATCTCATTACAGTAGGGAATGTGTGGCTGGACTTGAAAATGGCTGTTCAAACACGAACCCCATGCAACCTCACAGAGCCATTGTAGTTTTGTAAACAGGAATGGGGAAAATTATAGTGTCCGGATGTACAGTGCTTATGGAAGCCTATCCACAGCAACACAAGGCTGCAATTGCTGCCCACATTTTTTTGTGATCTGCAGTGATCTGTTTTCTCTTTGATGCATAGGGGTTGATTTACTAAAGGCAAATAGACTATTTACTTTGCAAAGGAATACCCAATTATGTGCAATTTATTTTTTTATTGCACATGATTGATGGAAATCGGCTCTTTCACTGAGGAAAATTCCCTTGCAAAGCGAACAGAATTTTTGACTTTAGTAAATCAACCCCATAGTCTGTTTCTGTTGATCAGTGTAAAAAATAAAAAGCAAATTTACTGTAAATTCACTGTTCTATGACAATAAAACAAACGTAATTAAAGGCAAAGTTCCCCTTCCTGTGACAGCGGGTGGGGTTTCTCCTCCTCACACCTGCTTTGCCCAGACAGCTCGTTATTCATTCACAGATTCCTGTGAATGAATAAACTACAAGTACCGTCTCCCACTGCAGCAGACGGACTTGTAGTTTCAGTGGGCTGCAGGGGTGCTGATGAGCACTCCCCTAGTACAGGCTGTACAGGTAAAGACTGAAAGCTGGAGGACATGTCTGCTGGAGCCCACATTGCAACCGGATGCATTGATTTCCAGGCTTCTGCAGGAAAAAATAATAAATGTACCTTTTTCTGCAAAAATATGTGCATTTATTATTTATTCTGTAAAGGTGAACTTTAAGTCAGTCCCTAAGGAGCCTCTGGAATCATATGCTCAGACTGTATACAGGACCTCAGCGCTTGTCCTCTAATACTCGATTTCTTAGAGTGCTTGGAGGATATACATCTGATTTTAGGGGGGCTGGACTAGGGCCAGTGGGAGTAGAAAAGGTCCTAGCGACCAATTGGGAGTAAACAATGTTGTATCTTTGGTGTCCTTGGGAGAACTAGTGTAGCATCATTGGTGTCAATGGAAAGAATTGTGCCCCATCATTGGTGTCAATGGAAGGAATTGTGCGCCATCATTGGTGTCAATGGAAGGCATTGTGCCCCATCGGTGTCAGTGGATGGAATAGTGCCCCAAGGGCTGGATAGAGGCAAGCAAAGAACCGCATCTGGCCCCAGGGCCAAAGTTTGGAGACCGCTGCATCTATTGCATCACCATTACTGCCCATGGTTTTCATGAAAAAATTCAGTCAGAAGAACTCTTATCTGCTCTTAAGAAAAAAAAAGGACACTCCCTGCATGTAGCAAAGTCTGAACACAGCGGACAACAACAGTATTTCTTTAGAACAGTAAATACGAAATCTTGCATTTCCTAGACCTTTTCGTTAATATCATGTGACACAAAAAATTGGAAGTACTGTACCACTATTTTATTCTCTAGGGTTGTTTTCAGAAAATATATAATGTTTGGGGGGTTTTATGTAATCTTCACCTATGGAGCAGTCTCGGTAACAGCCTGTTACTTGACTGCTGTTTCAGGTTATAAAGCCATGGTTGATCACCCAGGCTGGACTTCAGACATGTCTGCTTTTAAATCATTTCCATTATTAGTTTACAGAAGAAATACAACATTGTTTGTCCTTTTGGGTCAGCTCACAGGAATTTGGCTCATTGGACACTGCATTTCTGGCAAGATTAACATGTATTTTCTGTACTTGCTGGAAATGTTCTTAGCCTGAAAGAAGAAAATTAATGCTGTCACCACGTCTAAGGACTGGTAAGCTGCAATATATTACATTTTTGTACTTGAGTTAAGTAATTTTTTAAGGGCTGCTTCTTATAACAAACTCTCTTCTGATTTTCACTTGTCAGCTTCCAGAGGCCTTTATTAGTTCTAGTAGACAGGAACATAGACCTCGCTACCACTCTTCACCACACGTGGACATACCAGGCACTGGTCCATGATGTCCTGGTAAGCATTTACACTTAACATCCTACACTTTGTCAGTAGTGCTTGTAGGATGCATAATTTTGAATAAAAACAGCAAACTAACGGTCTGGCTTAAAACAATGCACATTAAGACGTGTGTGTCAAATGTCACAAAGCAGGGACTTGTGTGTATGGGAATAAATTACTTATAAAAATGAATCTTATCTTAAGATGCCTATTGCATATTAAAAATCTTAAGCCTATTAATTATTGCCTGTTGAAAAACCCAATTCAGTCAGACACCTTATTTATTTTATGTTTTTAAAATTTGTAGTTTGGATTTTTTGTAATTAGCTTTTTCCATGGATTTCCAGATTCTTTTGGTAAGATATTGCTGACAGTGTGACTGATTTGTTATAATTTATGAGACAGAGTATCTGTAATTTTGCTTATATAATAAATTTACAATGATGTTCTGCCTTTAATGTGCCAGCTCAGCTAATCCAGTATGTCTAGTTTAAACTTGTAGAGGTTCCTTTTGAACAACTTTGTCATTTTATAATGTTATGCATGTTTATTCTATGCATGCCTCACAGTAGTAATTAGTAATTTTTAGTTTTTCTCTGTAGCATATATTTTATAAACTAAAAAATGATGGAACATAAGTTGACAATAATATGAAATTCTTACTTCATTGGCTCAGTTTTTGGAATCTGTCCGATAACTACTGTTTCTTAGGATGGTCATGCACACAGGCAGATCACTAATCAATAGGAGCAACAGTGGTGAGATATCTTCTTTCAGTTTACCAGAAGATGTTGCTTTGTGACTAGTCGGATTAAGACCCCTTTCACACTGTAGGCATTTTTCAGGCGCTAGCACTAAATATAGCGCCTGTAAAGCATCTGAAAAATGCCTCATCTGCAATGCCAGTGTGAAAGCCTGAGTGCTTTCACACTGGGGCGCTGCGCTGGCAGGAAGTAAAAAAAAAGTCCTGCAAGCAGCATCTTTGGGGCGCTTTAGGAGCGGTGTATACACCACTCCTAAAGCGCCCCTTCCCATTGAAATCAATGGGCAGTGCCGCCAAAGCGCCTCGGCAGCGGCGTTTTGCGGGCACTTCTAACCCTTTATTCGGCCACTAGTGGGGGTAATAGCACCTCTAAAACGATGGTAAAGGGCTGCTAAAACTAGTGGCGCTTTACCGCTAACGAGGCCACGCTGTCAGTGTGAAAGGTCTAGAGTAAAATAGCACACGTGTGGTTAACATCCTGTCTCCTTTTTCTTTGTGAAAAGGGAAGGATCGAGCTATGATGCCGATTCTTTTCAAAACATTGGAAACTCTTAAAAGAGAACATCAGTAGCTAGAGGTGCTTTTTATTACCCTTTAGGGGAGACTTTTTTTTGTCATTGGTTTGGGTCATGGGATCTGGGTAGAATTGGGAAACATATGTTTACTCTTTGCCCTTTTTTCTTGAATCCCCTTAAAGCTGCATTAAGTGCTGATCTGTTTGAAGTGTAATATAGTTACACAAAGGCGAATGGTGCTATAATCTACTGCTTTCCCAATACCAATCTTTATAAATAACCGTCTATCTATGGGACTTTTAAGGTGGTAGTTTACACATATAGAACATACACTTGTTAATATTCTATTAATTTTATTCCAATAGTTAAAAAATGTATGAGTTTAAAATACATATACAACCCCAATTCCAAAAAAGTTGAGACGTTGTGTAAAATCTACATAAAGACAGAATGCAATGATTTGCAAATCTCATAAACCCGCATTTTATTCACTATAGAAAATAGGAAAGATATCATATGTTTATATTGTTGCAAAGTGGAAAACTGTTCTGTGATCAGGCGAGTCAAAATTTTACATTCTTTTTCCCAACCCTGGGTGCCACGTCTTCCAGACTAAAGAGGAGAGGGACCTTCTGGCTTGTTGACAACACTCAGTTCAAAAGTCTGCATCTTTGATGGTATGGGGGCGAATTGGTGTGTATGGAATGGGCAGCTTGCACATCTGGAAAGGCAACAGTTTTTTTTGTGTGCACAGTTCGCTCCCAGAGCAGAGATTGGGCTCTCACTGAGAACCTCAGGTCCTGTACTAACAATCGGAAACTGGGTGGCCCAGTTCCTGATCACCAGATTGCTGTGATAGCCTCTAATCAACTATCACAGTGATCAGTTACCATACAGCCCACCCCTGTGTTTTTTTTTTTTCTTCCTCTGAATGGAGAGAAAGATACATTGTCTAGATTTTTCTCCTCTGGCAGGGAGAAAAAGATACAAACAAAAGTGTGTAAAAAATAAATAAATAAATATATAAAATAGCTTAAAGTTTGACGTAGGTCAGTGTATTTTATTAGGATAAAAAAAACACATTTTTAAATTCGTGTCAAATGTTGCAAAATTCGCACTATTGTTTCTGGCCCTACTACAAACAACACACAATATACACATATGTGGTATCACTGCGGTCAGCAGGACAAGGAGGATTTATTTTTGGTTGTTCTTTGGTAATAGTGAGACATATACACCCAAATTTAAAGAAATAATCTTTTTTTGCTATTTTGGACCAATTTTCCTTTGATACTTAAAAAAAAAAAAA
Source organism: Rana muscosa (assembly GCA_029206835.1). Lineage (NCBI taxonomy): Eukaryota > Metazoa > Chordata > Amphibia > Anura > Ranidae > Rana > Rana muscosa. The sequence continues at coordinate 114,919,205 of CM055126.1, read as the reverse complement.
AAAAATCAGGAGATATCCACTATTATCCATTAACCACCCAAAATTAAGCCCAATTTTGTCCTGAAAAAAAACAAGGTATAATCCACCTAGATACACCAAGTACCGGTAGTTGCAATGATATGAACAGTTTTACCAACACATGTCAAAGTTGCAAACCTGTGTTCAGGCAATAATGTGAATGGACCCTTAACCGCTTGCCGACCAGCACACACAGATGTACGTTGGCAGAAGGGCTTGTACAGGCAAATGGGCATACCTGTATGTCCCTTTGAATTTGCCGCCATGCGGGCACGGCCAACTCGACGTTTGCTGGCAGCCCGCGATCATGAGAGGCAGAACGGGGAGATGCCTATGTAAACAAGGCATTTCCCTGTTTTGCCTAGTGACATGACAGGGATCTACTGCTCCCTGTCATCGGGAGCAGTGATTGCTGTCATGTCAGTGGTAGCCCATCCCCCCTACAGTTAGAATCACTCCCTAGAACACATTTAACCCCTTGATCGCCCCCTAGTGTTTAACCCCTTCCCTGCCAGTGTCATTTATACAGTAATCAGTGGCTATTAATAGCACTGATCGCTGTATAAATGACAATGGTCCCAAAATAGTGTCAAAAGTGCCCAATGTGTCCGCCATAATGTCGCAGTCCTGATAAAAATCGCAGATCGTCGCCATTACTAGTAAAAAAAAAAAAAAAAGAAGAAGAAAAATGACATAAATCTATCCCCTATTTTGTAGACACTATAACTTTTGCGCAAACCAATCAATAATAGGATTTTTATAACCGCTTACCTGTAAAATCCTTTTCTTGGAGTACATCACGGGACACAGAGCGACATAGTCATTACTAATGGGTTATATAGATACCGTCAGGTGCTGGCACTGGCAACTTCCAAAACCGGAAGTACCCTCCCCTATATAAGCCCCTCCCATCCGGGAGCACCTCAGTTTTGTAGCAAAGCAATAAGTGTCCCCAAAGAGGGGCGGGAGCTCTGTGTCCCGTGATGTACTCCAAGAAAAGGATTTTACAGGTAAGCTGTTATAAAAATCCTATTTTCTTTCTCGTACATCACGGGACACAGAGCGACATAGTCATTACTAATGGGATGTCCTAAAGCAATGCCAAATGAGGGGGGGGATACACCATATATAAGCTGAGCGCTATCAGACGTGAGGATCTTTTGCGGCCTGCAACACACTGCGCCCAAAGGCGACATCCTCCTGACTTCTAACGTCCACCTGGTAGAACCTAGTAAACGTGTGAACTGAAGACCATGTTGCGGCCTTACAGATTTGAGCCCGGGAGGCCTGGTGATGCACTGCCCATGAAGTTCCAACTGCTCTCGTGGAGTGCGCTCTAACTTTGAACGGAGGCGGTCTCCTTCTCAAGCCATAAGCTTGCATAATGACCTGTCGAATCCACTTGGCTAAAGTAGATTTTGACGCTGTCTGACCCTTTCTGGGGCCTTCCGGCAGAATAAACAAAGTATCCGTTCTGCGAATCTGAGCAGTGGCTTTTAGATAAGCTTTAACTGCTCTTACTACATCCAAAGAATGCAATAACTTTTCCTCTACCGAAGTAGGTTTGGGGAAAAAAGAAGGAAGAACCACATCTTGGTTCAAATGAAACCTCGATACCACCTTAGGAAGAAAGGCTGGATGAGGACGTAACACTACTCTGTCCTTATGGATAACCAGATATGGCTCCTTACAGGACATAGCTGCTAATTCCGATACTCTTTTAGCCGAACAAATGGCTACTAGAAAAATCTATTTCCTGGTGAGAAGCACCAAGGAAATATGCTGTAATGGTTCAAATGGTTGTTTCTGTAGAACCGACAGAACCAAGTTTAGATCCCATGGACATATGGGAATATTAACCGGAGGACTAATACGCATCACTCCTTGTATAAAGGCTTTGACTAGTGAATGCGAAGCCAAGGGCCTTTGAAAAAATATTGACAAGGCCGAAATCTGACCCTTGATAGTACTCAAGGCAAGCTTCCTATCTACAGCCCATTGTAGGAAGTCCAGAATCCTACCTATTACGTATTTACGTGGATGCCATTTCTTGGCCTCACACCAGGCGATGTACGCCTTCCAGATTCTATAGTAGATCTGCCTGGATACCGGCTTCCTGGCATTGATCATGGTAGATACCACAGCATTAGAGAGCCCTCTCTTTTTTAGAATGTGGGCTTCAATAGCCAGGCCGTCAAACCTAGGGCTGGTAAGGAAGGGTGGTATATCGGTCCTTGCGAAAGCAGGTCCGGACGATGTGGGAGGGTCCAAGGACTCCCCACAGACATTTTTACAATCTCCGCGTACCATGCTCTTCGGGGCCACGCTGGAGCCACCAGAATCACTGGTTTCTTTTCTACCCTGATTCTGCGGAGTAATCGAGGTAACAATTGTGGCGGTGGGAATGCATATATCAGCTTGAACTGATCCCAAGGGAACACTAGGGCATCCGAGCCGCACGCTAGGGGATCCCTTGTCCAAGAGACAAATCTGTCCACTTTTGTGTTGAATCTGGATGCTAGCAGATCTACATCCGGTGTTCCCCACCGCTGACATATTGTCCGGAAAACCTCGGGATGAAGGGACCATTCCCCTGGGCATAATTGTTGGCGACTTAGAAAGTCCGCCTTCCAATTCTCCACTCCTGGAATGAATACCGCAGATATGGCTGGGACATATCTTTCTGCCCATCTCAGGATGTAATTTACTTCCCTTTGGGCTGCACGACTCCTGGTGCCCCCCTGACGATTGATATATGCCACTGCTGTGGCATTGTCTGATTGAACTCTGACAGGGGACCCTTGGAGTTTGGATGTCCATGCTACTAGGGCATACCGGGCTGCTCGTATCTCTAAGAGATTGATGGGCAGGGCCTTTTCTGCTTCTGACCACTTGCCCTGGAGAGACCATTGCTCCAGTACTGCTCCCCAGCCTATAAGGCTGGCATCTGTAGTGACCACCTTCCAGGAAATCGGACTGAAGGATTTCCCTCTTTCCAGATTCTGGGGAACCAACCACCAGCGGAGGCTCTTGCGAACGGAAGGGGACAAGGACATTGGTAAGTCCAGAGCCTGAACTTTTTTGTTCCAGGCTGACAGTATGGCCCTTTGCAACTTCCTTGAATGGAATTGACCGTAGGGTACTGCTTCGAATGATGCCACCATTTTTCCCAGCAGCCTCATACACAGGCGTATGGATGGCTGTCTTTTTGAACCCACTAAGTGGATCAAATCTCTCAAAGACGACCCCTTTTCTTGAGGCAAGAAAATTTTTCTCTGGTCTGAATCCAGCCTTAGCCCTAAGTATTCCAGACTTTTGACTGGTTTTAGGGCTGACTTGTCTCGGTTGATAATCCAACCGTGATATTCCAGAAACTTGATTGTCTCGTGAACAACCACTTCTAGTTTTTCCACTGAGTGGTCTATCAGCAACAAGTCGTCTAGATATGCCATTATCGTTACACCTCGTGTTCTTAGATTGGCCAATAATGGGGCCAGAATTTTTGTGAACACTCTTGGTGCTGTGGCCAGACCGAAGGGTAAGGCTCTGAACTGAAAATGGTGCCCTTCTACCGCAAAGCGTAGAAATTTTTGGTGGGCTGGAAAGATGGGAATGTGCAAATAAGCATCTTTGATGTCGATCGAGGCTAACCATTCCTCCCCTTGTAGGGCAGTGGCTACCGATCGGATCGACTCCATCCGGAAAGTCCTGATATGTAGGAATTTGTTTAGCCCTTTTAGATTTAATATGGGCCTCACGTCCCCGTTTGGCTTCGGAACTGTAAAGAGGTTTGTGTAAAACCCGAACCCCCATTCTTCCAGGGGAACCTCTATAATTACTGCTTGGAGCAATAATTGTTCCAGTGCCAACAGGAGGGATCCTCTCTTCTGGGGATCCCTTGGCACGTTTGACCTTATAAAGCGGGAAGGAGGGGAGTTTTTTAACTCCAATTTGTATCCCAGATTTACTGCGGAGAGCACCCATCTGTCTCGGATCGTGTCCCGCCAGGTTTCTGTGAACAACTGAAGTCTTCCCCCCACCCGATTGGGTGGGGGCAACCCTTCATGCATTAGACTTTGGGGGAGGTTTTGTACCTCTCCTGCTCCAGGGCTTCTTGTTACCCTGCAACTGTCCCTGATTTTTACCTCCGGGATTTGACCGAGGAGGCCGTCGGAACTGTTTCACAGCCGATGTCCTAGGGACTGGAGAAGCCGGCCTCTTAAAAGAGGGACCTCTAACTCTATTTTTAACCGGCAAAAGTGTACTTTTACCGCTGGAAATTCTCTGGATATACTTGTCCAGGTCTTCCCCGAATAAGCGCTCACCATGAAATGGGAAGCTGACCAGCAATTTTTTACAGGGAGCTTCAGCAGACCAGTTTTTGAGCCATAGAAGCCTGCGCATATGTACTACAGACAGCGTAAGGCGGGAGGCCTGATGGATTGAATCCTTTATGGCGTCCACCGCAAAGCATAAGGCTCTAGGTAGATCAGCTAGGGCAAGAGCCTGCTGATCTGGCAAGTCCCTTAAGACCTGTTTCAACTGATCCTTCACTGCTTGGCAGACCCCAATAGCTGCCACTGCTGGTTGTGTCACCAATCCTGCTGTAGAAAAAGCAGATTTTAATAAGGACTCCAATTTTTTATCTATTGGGTCCTTAAAAATTTGGACATTATCCACCGGACATGTCAGTGATTTATTCACACAAGAGATGGCTGCGTCCACTGTAGGGACCCTCCATTTTCTGATGAACTTATCCTCCATGGGATAGACCACCGGAAATCTCTTAGGGGGAGTAAATATTTTGTCAGGATGCTCCCAATCCTGGTAAATGAGCCCTTCCAGTAAAGGATGGATCGGAAAGGAACAAACAGTCTGGGGAGCTTTTAGCGACCCCAACGAGGAGACAGAAGTGGAGGATGGCTCCGCAAGTGGCATTTTAAATGCTGATCGGACCATATTAGTCAGGGACTGAACCCATAACCTTTCAGCATGTGATGCTGAGAACGGCTCTTCCACTGTTGATTCCTCTACAACCGAATCGACCTCATCCTGATCCCCTTCAGGTAGGTCGATCCCTGTATGGGACTGTTGCTCTGTTAACAGGCACTCTGAGGGAGGAGACGGAGATCGGGCGCTTTTCTCCTGTGACAGGGAAGCCGCGATCAATGCTGACAATCTCTCTTCCAGCCCTCCCAGAGCTGAGGAAAAAACCTCCTCTGTTACATACACAGGAGCAGGTGAACTGAGGACAGCCACAGTACCAGGTACTCCTGAGGGTGCTCTACGGTCACTAACCTCTGATTCTTCAGGGGAGACTGGTGCAGCCAAAGCATGCCCAAGATCCTCGGAGCCCGATGGAGACCCCCTATTCCTCCTGGAATTTCTAGTCCCGGAGTTTTTAGACGGCATATTCCTAAGCCACAAAGCTGAGGTATTCCAGCCGAAATACACCAGTTACTGACAATAGTCTAGCATAAATGCTGCTATAAGAAACAGTTGGTGTCTACTAATGTGCCTTTCTAGGGGATGCCTGTATCAACCGCTTGCTGTATGCCCTTTTTTAAATGTTGCCAGCTCTGTCTCTGTACTTCATAGCCAGCTCACCACACAAAACTGTGTTTTTTAACATGCTGGGACGCCCGCACATGCGCAGAAGCGCTGCGGCGCACACAGAGCGTCATCCCCCAGGCTCCGCCCCCTTTCCTGGCTCACCTCTATATATAGAGGCGCGTGCACGCGCACGCGCGCCTTCGGCGCTAATTTTGAAAACTGGAGACTAGGGACAAGAGCCAGGGCCCCTCTTTGCCGCAGGCCGGGGGATGGACGAGCATTGCAACATGGCAGAGGGAGCAGTTTCCCATAAGAGAACTCACCATCTGCCTGGACTTGCTCTGCTGAGAAGAAACTAGTCCACATGACAAGAAAACATTCCACAGCGGCCTCTAGTGGACAAACACAGGTACCGCAGTCTAATATCTTAAATATATATAAAAAAATATATATTTTTTTTTTCTTGACCACCATTAAAAAATATTACATTTTTTTAGTAGTTACAGGCATGCACAGAATTTTGCGGGAATACCATTAGGTAACAGACAGAAAGACAAATTAGGCTTGGGGGTCCCCCAATAGAACCAAGTTCCTGGGGGCCCCCACTTACCTGTTCCCCGCCGCAGGACTTTGTTTGGTCCACAAAAGCCCAAACTTCACCTATCACGGCAGGCATTGTAATCAAACCTTCAGGGACCGGGTTCCCAAGGATTCCACTCCCCTGGACCTGTATAGCACCCTGCACAGAAAACATCTTGGTCGTGGGTATGACCAGAGCTCTGGATCCCAGGGTCCAGCTCTCCTAAGAGAAGCATTACAGGCAAAACCTTGCTCTTCTCTGCAAGGCCCGGGTACCGACCGTTTTAGCTATGAAGCTTTTTTGGTCGGATCCGGAATAGCTTACTGAGGCCCAAAAGAACCTGTACGCAAGCTCAGTGAAAAACACATGTTTCTTCTTGGCCAACACCTTAGACACTGGCAAAAAACTGAGGTGCTCCCGGATGGGAGGGGCTTATATAGGGGAGGGTACTTCCGGTTTTGGAAGTTGCCAGTGCCAGCACCTGACGGTATCTATATAACCCATTAGTAATGACTATGTCGCTCTGTGTCCCGTGATGTACGAGAAAGAAATACGCTTATTGCGATTTTTTTTTTTTTTTTACCAAAAATATGTAGAGGAATACATATCGGCCTAAACTGAGGAGAAAAATTTTTTTTATATACTTTTTGGGGATATTTATTATAGCAAAAAGTAAAAAATATTGCTTTTTTTCAAAATTGTCGCTCTTTTTTTGTTCATAGCCCAAAAAATAACCGCAGAGATGATCAATTACCACCAAAAGAAAGCTCTATTTGTGGGGAAAATAAAGGACGTCAATTTTGTTTGGGTACAATGTCGCACGACCACGCAATTGTCAGTGCTGAATCGCAAAAAATTATCTGGTCAGAAAGGGGGTAAATTCTTCTGAAGCTGAAGTGGTTAAACAGACAATTTTTCTGAGGGTATGAGTCCTGTCTTGTATACTGTTCATGTGGTGTGGTCCTGGCAAAGCATTTTGGGGATTCCTAGGCCCACTTCACCAGGTGTCTGTAAAGGCATATTAAATCGTCCATTATGGAGAAGCACAAAAGTGCTTTGAAGTAAATTGTTAGTATCCTTCTTTAAAGAATCGGGGAATCAACTTCAGTGAAGGGGGGAAAAAATGATCTGATTGTCTAAATCAGACATTTGGTCGAAACCCTCCTCCGGCAAGGGAGGAGAAAGGGTATATCATTTGCACCTGTAGCAATAGAGGTAGTTACTGTGATCACCTTGGAGAGTTGCTGGGTAGTTTCATTTAAAGTGATTGTAAAGTCTGTTTTTTTTTCATAAAAAAATAACAAACATGTTCTACTTACCTGCTCTGTTGCAGTGGATTTGCACAGAGCAGCCCCGATCCTCCTCTTCTCAGGTCCCTCTTCTGTGCTCCTGGCCCCTCCCTCCTGTTGACTGCCCCCACAGCAAGCAGCTTGCTATGGGGGCACCAGAGCAGAGCCACTGCTCACTGTGTCCATTCAGACATGGAGCCGTGGCCTGACCCCGCCCCCTTTCTCACTTCATTGGCTAACTGACTTTTATTGACAGCAGCAGGAGCCACAGGTGCTGCGCCTTTGTCTCCGCCAATGAGGAGGGGAGTCCCAGGCAGCCGAGACAATCCTACAACATCGCTGGACCTAGATGGGGCTTAAGTAAGTATGAGGGGGGCTGTTCCTAGAAAGCTTTTTTTCTTAATGCATAGAATGCATTAAGATTAAAAAAAACCTTCTGCCTTTACAATCACCTTAAGGTACTTCCGCTACCATACTTTAGATCTTGTGTATCATGAGTGCTGAGGAAAGTATGACTAGTGCTGTTCCAGGTTACAGTCATAGTAAAAATCCAATAGCAGTGCAGGATCCAGCAGCCACACTTTGGAAAGTTTGTAGTCCTCCAGCCTGTGGATCTTTGACCTGTATGGAACAGGGAGGTACGATCTGGAAGATCGCTGTGCAGGCCCTGGCAAGTGGAATGGGTTGTAGGACTAAATATAATAATAATCAAAACATATCTGCTTTACCTATACTAGAAGTTTGATGGGTGTTAAAGCATTTGTTAACCCCAAAAAACGTTTCCTTAAAAGCATGTTATACAGCACAGTACCTGTGCTGTGCAATTTGTCCCCCTGTATACCCCAAAAAACCTGGCTGATCCTGCCTGACTATACCCTCCCCTCTGCAAACTGACCACGATAATCATGGCCACCGATCTGTACCTGTATAAGCTCCGCTCCGGGTGCTCAGCTTATTGTTGGCGCTCTCTCTCCTCTCTCCCCCTCCTCCCCAGCTGACTTTAGCAGGAGGGCTTGACCCCGTCCACAGCAGCTGTGACCCGGAGAGAAGAGAGGAGAGGAATCAGCTGAGTGCCCAGAGCGGAGCTTAAATCGATACAGATCGGTGGATTTTTTACATTACACAGGCACATGAACACATGTTATTATAGTACAGAGGGGATAAGAAAATTTATTAGGTTAGCAACCACTTTGTTCATATTCTGTGTGCATTAGATTCTATTATTAAGAGGGACAAAATATGCAAACATAAAATATCCTAAATGTAGGTACAGCATCTAACTTATAGAAAATGTTTCCTATTATTGTAAGTTCACATTAGTCAGGTTTTGGGGCTTAGGCAGTAAATTATAGCAGGAATATTCAAAAAGCCTAAAGAAATCTGTTGCGAAACGGCCACCCACGTGGTTAACACAGTAACATTTTGCTAAAATGATTAGTTATCTACTGAAGAGACTGTGTTACACAACCATACCGGTGTCTTCCAGAAAATTCTTATCTCTGATCTGGGAATTAAATGTGATGTCAAATTTGAAATTCAACGTTGAACATTTAGATCCCCATTCATGTACTATTTTGTCTAAGTGCTGTTTACTACATAGAGAGGAACTGAATGGACAGCAGCAGGTTAAATCATTCATCAGCTTATTTCTGTCTGGCCATCCAGAGTCTCTGCTTTCATCTTGTAAGCCGTTATGCAGATGCTGACTGTTGAAAGAAACACTTGACTTTTGTTTAAAAGTATCCTAATAAATGTGTTTCTTTTAAATACATCTATTATACTTACAATTACCTCCTGTGGGAATGGAGTCTTCACTCTCTTCCAGAATTACTGGTGGAGCTAAGATCTTCAGCATCTGATGCTTTTTGGATTGTCAAATGCCTGTGTCTGCCCACTGTTCTACCCACATCCCATACACCTGTCCTCTACATCACTGGTGGGTCCCTTCGGGCAAGTGTTGAATGCATAAGATCCTTGTGATGCCTGTACCTCTAGAAGAGCGTGATGATTTCATTCAGGCAGTAGTAGTAAAAAATACAATACATGTGTTCTAAATAGATGCTTTTGTTAGGATAAAGTTACCCTAATGCTAGTGTAATTTTAAAGGATACATTCATCTTTAAAAAAAATAAAAATAATGCACATTTTTTTGCAAGTAAAAAAAATGTGTATTTACGATTAGATTTTTGTAGGAGCCTGGAAAACATTGCACCACCAAACAGCAACGGATCACTGGTGCCATGCAGGTATTTTACAGACTGTCATTGTAATCTGTCTGCCTGTACATCGTACAGGCAGGCAGTTTCACACTGACAGGAAGAATCAATAAACTACCAGAGCTCTCAACAGCGCTGTGGTAGTTCATTGAGAACTATTAGCTGACAGTTGCAAAGGATGTTGGTACTTGTAGTTTATTTTTTCACAGAATTCTGTGAATGAATGATATGGCCGTGTGGGCGGAGCTCCGCACAGCATTGCTCTTTTCAAAAAGAGACAGCTGGTACAGGGAATTCACCATACAGTTGTCACACCAGGTGCTCGGATCCCCGGCTGCAGGAGCAGGAACATTTTACATGTTCCACCTTAAGAATGGGTGGAACATGTAACATGTTCCCAAAAGTGAACTTATCCTTTTAATGTTGGTTTGCACCTAAAGAAGTGAACATTGCAACACTTCTAATCAATGATACTGCAAAGTTTACTCATCTCATACAGTTTTGGAGGTAAGATTTATAATGATTTTGCCATTACTATTAGAAGATTTTTTTTATGATAAGTTAGTGAAGCTGGATGACACCTGGTCTATCCTTTGAGACAATTAACCTTCTCCCACCCCGGCCACTGTACATGAACAACCAGGTGGGCCTTTCATCGTTCTGAGTGGACGTTCGGGAATGTCCCTCAGAACGAGGGCCCACTTTGCATCGCAGGACACAGCCAAGACGGGTTCGGGATATGGGCGCTATGATCACGTGACGGCTGTGTCCAATCACAGCCTTCACCTTGTAAACAGAGACATGTGTTTTTGTGACAGTTTTCTCCCTGCTCAGCTCAGCGAGAGCTTGGGGGGTGCCGGGGGATTAGGGGAGCGGGGGAATCTGCAAGATCTGTGACAGCTCTCTGTCACACACGCACACGCACACACACACACACACACACGCACGCACACACACACACACACACACACACACACACTCTCTACACCAAGCACCACTGTCCCTGTCCCCATACACATGTGTCACAGTGCCCCCATAAACATCTTTACCAGTGCACAAAACATCTGTCTGTCCCCATCACACGTGTACCAGTGCTCAAAAAATCTGCAATAGTGCAGCATTAGTGGTATGAAAAATACTAAAGCACTATTATAAATATAAAATTCAGTGATGGTAACGGATAAACAAATGATTCCAGCTGCAATCAATCAAAGGTGCTCTGATTTCCAAAATGAATGATATATAAATATTGATGCGCTAAAAAACCAACCCCCTACTAATGCACAATATACGTGGATAAAGGTGAACCATAAATACATAAAAACCATGTAAAAGTGTCTGAATATATAGTGCTAAAGTCACGTGATGTGTGACGTAATGCGTAGGGGGTGGAGCCAATTGACGCTATCGTTGGTGTATCAACACACCAGTTGCGGAGCGGTGAGCAGTGCTCCACACACACGGAGTGTCTTTATGCGCTTGTAGAATCTGGCCAAATGTGAGTGAATAACTGTTATCTTATAGATGGTTATTCTCCTGTGGCTGCAGCATTGCGCAATGATTCTATCTCTCTTTCTCTGTATGTGATTAACCACAACCTTGGGCATTTATCCACCAATACTGGGAAGCTAAAAGGAAACAAATCAGTTGAAGCTGATCCCCACCGGATGGACTAATTTATGCTAAGGTGTGTAGGTCAGAAGTCTGGACTATTATCACAATTTTGAAAGCCAGCCAGTCTCCTTTCTCCCTTTTTCTGGATACTAAAGGGGTTGAATATTTCTGCACTATTGCACCTTTGGAGGCTATAAGATGAATTTTGCACATTGCACCTCTGTCATTGCAAGTTGTATTCAATTATTTATATTATTGCACAGAATTTTATTTTTGCACATTGCACCTCTGATATTGCAAATATTCATTTATATTATTTACACATAGCACTATATATTCAGTATTGTATGTATGGTTCACCTTTATCCACGTATATTGTGCATTAGTAGGGGGTTGTTTTTTTAGCGCATCAATATTTACCGTATTTATCGGCGTATAACACGCACCCTAACTTTAAGAGAGAAGTTTCAGGAAAAAAACTTTCCACAGCCCACTGCGTATAACACTCAGGCAAAGTTTACCCTCTATTTTCAGGGTAAAAAGGTGAGTGTTATACGCCAATAAATACAGTATATATCAATAGTGCACCATTGTGACATCCATTATCTGTGTCCGCTGGTGGGTGGGTGATCAGCATCTGTCAGTGTACCAGTGTCCCACCAATAAATAAATAAAACATTTAAAGCGCCCCCATGCTCGCGTGCAAAGGCGAACGCACACGTTGGTCCCATACGTATACATAATCTTAATCCTCCTGTCAAGCCACAGTTACCCTGGGGGGCTTGCTGTGTCTTCCTCTGGATCACAATGGCTGTAGTTTGTAAGAGGCTAACCTAATGACTATACGTATCTCACTTTTTAGTTTTCTCTCTAATAGCGGATGTTGACTGTTCATGCTCCCTGCTTTCTTTACCCAGCACAGGATTTTTTTTGTAAATTGGAAGCCCAGCGGAAAAAATTGCAATCTGTAATTGTAATCCCCCCCCCCCCCCCCCCAATGCTGGTACCTTCAACTGCACTGGGGATGCATCCAAACATCAGGCACTGGTTCGCTTGTGTCGTGTTTTGGGTCTTCTCCCAGTCCCACATTTACAGTATATTCCCCCTGAATTAATGTGAGCTTAGTTCTGATAAGACACACTTCCTGTCTGTTTGTTTCTTTATTTCCCAGGCTTGGCTCATTTAACCATTATTTTTTTTATATTGCAAGAGCAACAGAATCTCTATCAGTACAGCTATTTTGTAGGTGTGACTTTTCAAACCATTATACATTTGCACAGCCAGCGATGCTTTTCCTTTACAGATAAATCTGCAGTTTTATAAGGGCATTTTTCCTATGAAGTATCAATATATTGTAGTTTTTATGTGTTGTTTTTTTGTTAGTACCCGTAGGAATTACAGCTGTAGTCACACATCTTCCTCTAGGGGTCGCCATCTGTCTTGTCTTGAACTGAACAAAGTGCAGAACCACACTGAAAAATAATGACATGATAATTGTAACCTTTTGCAGGATGCTGTGGCAAGAGTATATGGAGTATATTATCATTTTTTAGGAATTGTATGGGAAGAGGAAGGGTAGGATATCAAATACTGCCTTTAGGGATGTGGTAATGGTGAAGCTGATACTGACAAATGATTCTAATGCTCTCAGATTTATGTTGTAAGACAAATGATTAGTGATTGAACTGTAAGATTTTGTTCTTGTGAGCTGTCTTTAATAGCTTACATTGTTTGCTTTTGCTGTGTGTTTGTTGCATTGCAGGTATTATTATACAGCCCCCACTATTGTAGTTGTTGGCAACATATAAGTCATTAAGGCCACACAGACTTCATCTTGTATTAAAGCAGTGTGTACAGCTTTACAGTTCGTTTTTAGCAGCTTTGTTGAAGGCTTTACAGCAGCATTTGACAAGTTTCAGTAGTGCCGAGGTTTATTGCGGGCCTGCTGCTGCGTGCTGGCAATTTGTCGCACTCTCATTTTAATAGGAGCCAAAAGTTAGAAAGAAAGCTTTACAAATAGTTTGTATTGATTTACTGTACATACGGTGAAGACTGTATATACATTGCCCTATAAATGTACAAGTAATTTTTTTTTTACTTTTAACAGTAGAACTGCAGTCACACAGCTAAATGCTACATTTAAAAAAAATTACATATGCAGAGAAGTGAAGCAAAGAATTATGGGCACCATGATTTATGAAAAAATAACTTTTTATCCTAATTGATAACCATTACTTTTTATACATCTGGTCTCCATGGCTTGACTTTACCAACACACTTAATATTGATACCGTATTTATCGGCGTATAACACGCACCCTAACTTTAAGAGGGAGGTTTCAGGAAAAAAAACTTTCCACAGCCCCCTGCGTATAACAAGCCGACACAGTTTACCCTCTATTTTCAGGGTAAAAATGTCAGTGTATACACGCCAATAAATACAGTAATTCTTTTACTTTCTCTCTAAAATTATATGATTACATTCACCTAAACCCAGCATATCTTAATCCACCTTTTATATTCTACTCTTCTTTATTTCTTCTCTTTTTCCTCCCCTTCTCCTTTTTATTTAAATTTTTTATTTTTTTTGTTTTGTTAACTATTCTCAATATATTTTAATTGTATGTTTATTGTTGTTATTTTATATAACATATCTGTATTAGGGCTCTTTCACACAGACGTGTCCGTGTATGGACTCTGCTTTGCTCAGCAGGGATCGCTCCGTTGATCCCCGCTGAGCAGGTGGACGGCAGGTCCGATTCTGCTCACTGTGTAGGGACCGACCTGTCAGAGCACCACTCTCCTCTATAAGGGATCGGATGAAAACGGGCCGCTTGTCTGTTTTTAACCGATCCGCCAGGCAGATGGAAAATAGGGTTTCCATCCGTCTGAATTTAGCGGATCGGATGTCAGTGGACATGTCACCGCTGACATCCATCGCTCCATAGACCTGCATGGAGCGTCCGTTTAGGTCCGCCTAAAAAACTGACAGGTGGACCTGAACGGGTCACCCTGTTTATGTATTCTATCTTAATCTTGTTAATAAAATAATATTGTAACCTAAAAAAATGCGTATGCAGTAGCCAGGAGGGTGACATCTGCATTCATTATTAAAAATTTGCTTCTCGTGTCACTTTCCCACTCACTGACTAATTCAATAATATTTTGATACTGCTGAGGTCCTGCTTGTGCTATCCTTAATTTTTAAAGTTCAAGTCTTCTTTTGTTGTTAATGATTAATAAATAGGTAGTTCACAGGTAGTAACATTCAAAAATACAGCTTTGTCTGCAATACTCGCCTCCTCTTCAGCAATGTCCCTTGCGGATTTAATCTCTCTGGGTTTCAGGACCACTCCTCTTTTAGGTTGAATAATACCCATCATCATTCAACCTACTTCCTTTTGAATGTAGCGATTTATTGACCTGCTCCCCTGGCAAGGTTTCATCTCATCGCCCCACACTTATTATATATGGTAGTGATGCAGGGAAAGGTGCTAACATCATCACAATAGTGTTGCTCCCTGCATCGAGGACCACCCAGCAGTGGAGATGAGGAAAGACCCTGTGTTTTACATGCTCAAAATCTTCTGAAAAAGGGTACAAGAACAAAATGTGTTGGGGTGGGTGGAATTGGAATTTAAACTACCCAAATACCTCCTGTTACCAAAGTCTTAAAGAGTATGTAAACCCAACATTTCATATTTATGATACAGTGGGGCAAAAACGTATTTAGCCACCAATTGTGCAAGTTCTCCCACTTAAAAAGATGAGAGAGGCCTGTAATTGTCATCATAGGTATACCTCAACTATGGGAGACAAAATGTGGAAACAAATCCAGACAATCACATTGTCTGATTTGGAAAGAATTTATTTGCAAATTATGGTGGAAAATAAGTATTTGGTCAATATCAAAAGTTCATCTCAATACTTTGTTATATATCCTTTGTTGGCAATGACAGAGGTCAAACGTTTTCTGTAAGTCTTCACAAGGTTGTCACACACTGTTGCTGGGATGTTGGCCCATTCCTCCATGCAGATCTCCTCTAGAGCAGTGATGTTTTGGGGCTGTCGCTGGGCAACATGGACTTTCAACTCCCTCCAAAGGTTTTCTATGGGGTTGAGATCTGGAGACTGGCTAGGCCACGCCAGGACCTTGAAATGCTTCTTACGAAGCCACTCCTTCGTTGCCCGGGCGATGTGTTTGGGATCATTGTCATGCTGAAAGACCCAGCCACATTTCATCTTCAATGCCCTTGCTGTTGGGAGGAGGTTTGCACTCAAAATCTCACAATCCATGGCCCCATTCATTCTTTCATGTATACGGATCAGTCGTCCTGTTCCCTTTGCAGAGAAACTGCCCCAAAGCATGATGTTGCCACCCCCATGCTTCACAGTAGGTATGGTGTTCTTTGGTTGCAACTCAGCATTCTCTCTCCTCCAAACACAACGAGTTGTGTTTCTACCAAACAGTTCTACTTTGGTTTCATCTGACCATATGACATTCTCCCAATCCTCTTCTGGATCATCCAAATGCTCTCTAGCCAACCTCAGACGGGCCCGGACATGTACTGGCTTAAGCAGGGGGACACGTCTGGCACTGCAGGATCTGAGTCCCTGACGGCGTAGTGTGTTACTGATGGTAGCCTTTGTTACGTTGGTCCCAGCTCTCTGCAGGTCATTCACTAGGTCCCCCCGTGTGGGTCTGGGATTTTTCTCACCGTTCTTGTGATCATTTTGACCCCACGGGGCGAGATCTTGCATGGAGCCCCAGATCGAGGGAGATTATCAGTGGTCTTGTATGTCTTCCATTTTCTAATTATTTCTCCCACAGTTGATTTCTTCACACCAAGCTGCTTGCCTATTGCAGATTGTCTTCCCAGCCTGGTGCAGGTCTACAATTTTGTTTCTGGTGTCCTTTGACAGCTCTTTGGTCTTCACCATAGTGGAGTTTGGAGTGTGACTGTTTGAGGTTGTGGACAGGTGTCTTTTATACTGATAACAAGTTCAAACAGGTGCCATTAATACAGGTAATGAGTGGAGGACAGAGGAGCCTCTTAAAGAAGAAGATACAGGTCTGTGAGAGCCAGAAATCTTGCTTGTTTGTAGGTGACCAAATACTTATTTTCCACCATAATTTGCAAATAAATTATTTCCAAATCAGACAATGTGATTGTCTGGATTTGTTTCCACATTTTGTCTCTCATAGTTGAGGTATACCTATGATGACAATTACAGGCCTCTCTCATATTTTTAAGTAGGGAAACTTGCACAATTGGTGGCTGACTAAATACTTTTTTGCCATACTGTATGTGCCTGCCTGCTGCACCATGTACTTGCATGAAAAAGTATGCTGTTCTCTTTGTATTGCTTTCTTTGTGTGAAAACCTTGGTGTTCCTGACAGTCCCTCTGCTTTCCTTTTAATAATTGACCACACTAGCCAGGAGAACACACCATGGTCAGTTCTTAGCTGTGCTGTGAACTGAGCCTGCTCTCCTCCAATAATCAGACTTGTGACACCCAACCCCCACCCTGCACAGCCATTCGTTGGGAAGATTAGTGTACTGTTGCTTCAACTCCCTCCAGTTCTAATACAGCTGAGAACAAAAGGAACAGAGATCATGTGATCACTTATAAAAAGGTATTTATATTTCTTTCTCGTACATCACGGGACACAGAGCGACATAGTCATTACTAATGGGTTATATAGATACCGTCAGGTGCTGGCACTGGCAACTTCCAAAACCGGAAGTACCCTCCCCTATATAAGCCCCTCCCATCCGGGAGCACCTCAGTTTTTTGCCAGTGTCTAAGGTGTTGGCCAAGAAGAAACATGTGTTTTTCACTGAGCTTGCGTACAGGTTCTTTTGGGCCTCAGTAAGCTATTCCGGATCCGACCAAAAAAGCTTCATAGCTAAACGGTCGGTACCCGGGCCTTGCAGAGAAGAGCAGGGTTTTGCCTGTAATGCTTCTCTTAGGAGAGCTGGACCCTGGGATCCAGAGCTCTGGTCATACCCACGACCAAGATGTTTTCTGTGCAGGGTGCTATACAGGTCCAGGGGAGTGGAATCCTTGGGAACCCGGTCCCTGAAGGTTTGATTACAATGCCTGCCGTGATAGGTGAAGTTTGGGATTTTTTGGACCAAACAAAGTCCTGCGGCGGGGAACAGGTAAGTGGGGGCCCCCAGGAACTTGGTTCTATTGGGGGACCCCCAAGCCTAATTTGTCTTTCTGTCTGTTACCTAACGGTATTCCCGCTAATATCTGTGCATGCCTGTAACTACTAAAAAAATGTAATAATTTTAATAGTGGTCAAGAAAAAAAATATTTTTTTTTTTAAATATATATATTTAATATATTAGACTGCGGTACCTGTGTTTGCCACTAGAGGCCGCTGTGGAACGTTTCTTGTCATGTGGACTAGTTTCTTTTCATCAGAGCAAGTCCAGGCAGATGGTGAGTTCTCTTATGGGAAACGGCTTCCTCTGCCATGTTGCAATGCTCGTCCATCCCCCGGCCTGCGGCAAAGAGGGGCCCTGGCTCTTGTCCCTAATTTCCATTTTCGAAATTAGCGCCGAAGGCGCACGTGGCCGCGCGCGTGCGCGTGCACGCGCCTCTATATATAGAGGTGAGCCGGGAAAGGGGGCGGAGCCTGGGGGATGACGCTCTGTGCGCGCCGCAGCGCTTCTGCGCATGTGCGGGCGTCCCAGCATGTTAAAAACCACAATTTTGTGTGGTGAGCTGGCTATGGAGTGCAGAGACAGAGCTGGCAACATTTTAAAAAAAAGGCATACAGCAAGCGGTTGATGCAGGCATCCCCTAGAAAGGCACATTAGTAGACACCAACTGTTTCTTATAGCAGCATTTATGCTAGACTATTGTCAGTAAGTGGTGTATTTCGGCTGGAATACCTCAGCTTTGTGGCTTAGGAATATGCCGTCTAAAAACTCCGGGACTAGAAATTCCAGGAGGCATAGGGAGTCTCCATCGGGCTCTGAGGATCTTGGGCATGCTTCGGCTGCACCAGTCTCCCCTGAAGAATCAGAGGTTAGTAACCGTGGAGCACCCTCAGGAGTACCTGGTACTGTGGCTGTCCTCAGTTCACCTGCTCCTGTGTATGTAACAGAGGAGGTTTTTTCCTCAGCTCTGGGAGGGCTGGAAGAGAGATTGTCAGCATTGATCGCTGCTTCCCTGTCACAGGAAAAAAGCGCCCGATCTCCGTCTCCTCCCTCAGAGTGCCTGTTAACAGAGCAACAGTCCCATACAGGGATCGACCTACCTGAAGGGGATCAGGATGAGGTCGATTCGGTTGTAGAGGAATCAACAGTGGAAGAGCCATTCTCAGCATCACATGCTGAAAGGTTATGGGTTCAGTCCCTGACTAATATGGTCCGATCAGCATTTAAAATGCCCCTTGCGGAGCCATCATCCACTTCTGTCTCCTCGTTGGGGTCGCTAAAAGCTCCCCAGACTGTTTGTTCCTTTCCGATCCATCCTTTACTGGAAGGGCTCATTTACCAGGATTGGGAGCATCCTGATAAAATATTTACTCCCCCCAAGAGATTTCCGGTGGTCTATCCCATGGAGGATAAGTTCATCAGAAAATGGAGGGTCCCTACAGTGGACGCAGCCATCTCTTGTGTGAATAAATCACTGACATGTCCAGTGGATAATGTCCAAATGTTCAAAGACCCAATAGATAAAAAATTGGAGTCCTTATTAAAATCTGCGTTTTCTACAGCAGGATTGGTGACACAACCAGCAGTGGCAGCTATTGGGGTCTGCCAAGCAGTGAAGGATCAGTTGAAACAGGTCTTAAGGGACTTGCCAGATCAGCAGGCTCTTGCCCTAGCCGATCTACCTAGAGCCTTATGCTTTGCGGTGGACGCTATAAAGGATTCAATCCATCAGGCCTCCCGCCTTACGCTGTCTGTAGTACATATGCGCAGGCTTCTATGGCTCAAAAACTGGTCTGCTGAAGCTCCCTGTAAAAAATTGCTGGTCAGCTTCCCATTTCATGGTGAACGCTTATTCGGGGAAGACCTGGATAAATATATCCAGAGAATTTCCAGCGGTAAAAGTACACTTTTGCCGGTTAAAAATAGAGTTAGAGGTCCCTCTTTTAAGAGGCCTGCTTCTCCAGTCCCTAGGACATCGGCTGTGAAACAGTTCCGACGGCCTCCTCGGTCAAATCCCGGAGGTAAAAATCAGGGACAATTGCAGGGTAACAAGAAGCCCTGGAGCAGGAGAGGTACAAAACCTCCCCCAAAGTCAAATGCATGAAGGGTTGCCCCCACTCAATCGGGTGGGGGGAAGACTTCAGTTGTTCACAGAGACCTGGCGGGACACGATCAGAGACAGATGGGTGCTTTCCGCAGTAAATCTGGGATACAAATTGGAGTTAAACTCCCCTCCTTCCCGCTTTATAAGGTCAAACGTGCCAAGGGATCCCCAGAAGAGAGGATCCCTCCTGTTGGCACTAGAACAATTATTGCTTCAAGCAGTAATTATAGAGGTTCCCCTGGAAGAATGGGGGTTCGGGTTTTACTCAAACCTCTTTACAGTCCCGAAGCCAAACGGGGACGTGAGGCCCATATTAAATCTAAAAGGGCTAAACAAATTCCTACATATCAGGACTTTCCGGATGGAGTCGATCCGGTCGGTGGCCACTGCCCTACAAGGGGAGGAATGGTTAGCCTCGATCGACATCAAAGATGCTTATTTGCACATTCCCATCTTTCCAGCCCACCAAAAATTTCTACGCTTTGCGGTAGAAGGGCGCCATTTTCAGTTCAGAGCCTTACCCTTCGGTCTGGCCACAGCACCAAGAGTGTTCACAAAAATTCTGGCCCCATTATTGGCCAATCTAAGAACACGAGGTGTAACGATAATGGCATATCTAGACGACTTGTTGCTGATAGACCACTCAGTGGAAAAACTAGAAGTGGTTGTTCACGAGACAATCAAGTATCTGGAATATCACGGTTGGATTATCAACCGAGACAAGTCAGCCCTAAAACCAGTCAAAAGTCTGGAATACTTGGGGCTAAGGCTGGATTCAGACCAGAGAAAAATTTTCTTGCCTCAAGAAAAGGGGTCGTCTTTGAGGGATCTGATCCACTTAGTGGGTTCAAAAAGACAGCCATCCATACGCCTGTGCATGAGGCTGCTGGGAAAAATGGTGGCATCATTCGAAGCAGTACCCTACGGTCAATTCCATTCAAGGAATTTGCAAAGGGCCATACTGTCAGCCTGGAACAAAAAAGTTCAGGCTCTGGACTTACCAATGTCCTTGTCCCCTTCCGTTCGCAAGAGCCTCCGCTGGTGGTTGGTTCCCCAGAATCTGGAAAGAGGGAAATCCTTCAGTCCGATTTCCTGGAAGGTGGTCACTACAGATGCCAGCCTTATAGGCTGGGGAGCAGTACTGGAACAATGGTCTCTCCAGGGCAGATGGTCGGATGCAGAAAAGGCCCTGCCCATCAATCTCTTAGAGATACGAGCAGCCCGGTATGCCCTAGTAGCATGGACATCCAAACTCCAAGGGTCCCCTGTCAGAATTCAATCAGACAATGCCACAGCAGTGGCATATATCAATCATCAGGGGGGCACCAGGAGTCGTGCAGCCCAGAGGGAAGTAAATTACATCCTGAGATGGGCAGAAAGATATGTCCCAGCCATATCTGCGGTATTCATTCCAGGAGTGGAGAATTGGAAGGCGGACTTTCTAAGTCGCCAACAATTATGCCCAGGGGAATGGTCCCTTCATCCCGAGGTTTTCCGGACAATATGTCAGCGGTGGGGAACACCGGATGTAGATCTGCTAGCATCCAGATTCAATACAAAAGTGGACAGGTTTGTCTCTTGGACAAGGGATCCCCTAGCTTGCGGCTCGGATGCCCTAGTGTTCCCTTGGGATCAGTTCAAGCTGATATATGCATTCCCACCGCCACAATTGTTACCTCGATTACTCCGCAGAATCAGGGTAGAAAAGAAACCAGTAATTCTGGTGGCTCCAGCGTGGCCCCGAAGAGCATGGTACGCGGAGATTGTAAAGATGTCTGTGGGGAGTCCTTGGACCCTCCCACATCGTCCGGACCTGCTTTCGCAAGGACCGATATACCACCCTTCCTTACCAGCCCTAGGTTTGACGGCCTGGCTATTGAAGCCCACATTCTAAAAAAGAGAGGGCTCTCTAATGCTGTGGTATCTACCATGATCAATGCCAGGAAGCCGGTATCCAGGCAGATCTACTATAGAATCTGGAAGGCGTACATCGCCTAGTGTGAGGCCAAGAAATGGCATCCACGTAAATACGTAATAGGTAGGATTCTGGACTTCCTACAATGGGCTGTAGATAGGAAGCTTGCCTTGAGTACTATCAAGGGTCAGATTTCGGCCTTGTCAATATTTTTTCAAAGGCCCTTGGCTTCACATTCACTAGTCAAAGCCTTTATACAAGGAGTGATGCGTATTAGTCCTCCGGTTAATATTCCCATATGTCCATGGGATCTAAACTTGGTTCTGTCGGTTCTACAGAAACAACCATTTGAACCATTACAGCATATTTCCCTGGTTCTTCTCACCAGGAAATTGATTTTTCTAGTAGCCATTTGTTCGGCTAAAAGAGTGTCGGAATTAGCAGCTATGTCCTGTAAGGAGCCATATCTGGTTATCCATAAGGATAGAGTAGTGTTACGCCCTCATCCAGCCTTTCTTCCTAAGGTGGTATCGAGGTTTCATTTGAACCAAGATGTGGTTCTTCCTTCTTTTTTCCCCAAACCTACTTCGGTAGAGGAAAAGTTATTGCATTCTTTGGATGTAGTAAGAGCAGTTAAAGCTTATCTAAAAGCCACTGCTCAGATTCGCAGAACGGATACTTTGTTTATTCTGCCGGAAGGCCCCAGAAAGGGTCAGGCAGCGTCGAAATCTACTTTAGCCAAGTGGATTCGACAGGTCATAATACAAGCCTATGGCTTGAGAAGGAGACCGCCTCCGTTCAAAGTTAGAGCGCACTCCACGAGAGCAGTTGGAACTTCATGGGCAGTGCATCACCAGGCCTCCCTGGCTCAGATCTGTAAGGCCGCAACATGGTCTTCAGTTCACACGTTTACTAGGTTCTACCAGGTGGACGTTAGAAGTCAGGAGGATGTCGCCTTTGGGCGCAGTGTGTTGCAGGCCGCAAAAGATCCTCATGTCTGATAGCGCTCAGCTTATATATGGTGTATCCCCCCCCCTCATTGGGCATTGCTTTAGGACACCCCATTAGTAATGACTATGTCGCTCTGTGTCCCGTGATGTACGAGAAAGAAAATAGGATTTTTAGAACAGCTTACCTGTAAAATCCTTTTCTTGGAGTACATCATGGGACACAGAGCTCCCGCCTCTCTTTGGGGACACTTATTGCTTTGCTACAAAACTGAGGTGCTCCCGGATGGGAGGGGCTTATATAGGGGAGGGTACTTCCGGTTTTGGAAGTTGCCAGTGCCAGCACCTGACGGTATCTATATAACCCATTAGTAATGACTATGTCACTCTGTGTCCCGTGATGTACTCCAAGAAAAGGATTTTACAGGTAAGCTGTTATAAAAATCCTATTTTTTTTTATTTTTTGATATCTATACACACATATTTTGTCTTTCATTTCTATTTTAAACTGAATGGGTTGTTTCACAAGGTGATCGTTTACAATCACTTTAAAGCCCGTACGATTGGCAGCATCATTGAAAGCAGTTGAGCCTGACTGGCTCATGGTACAGAACCTCCTACTCCAAGTCTGATTTCTGCTGTGCAAAAGATAGTGGGGAGGTAGGAAGACCAACTTCAGACACTTATACCAGCAGTTTGTTTAAAATATATTTAACAGATTTTTTCCACCGTGAATTCCCCCCCCCCCCCCCTGTTTTTAATATTTATTTTTTGAAATGTCTGTGGAGGGCATTAATTATGGATGGGCAAACTGTGATGTTGAAAACATAGAGGGAAGATTTATAAGGAAGGATGTTCCTTCACCTGTGCTCTTGGAAGTGCATTTTGTCTACTAGAGGCAATGGGAATTGTTAGAGAATAAAAATCACCCACGTATACACATAGGTTGAACTGGTTGGAACTGTTTTTCTTTTTCGTACATCACGGGACACAGAGCGACTTAGTCATTACTAATGGGTTATATAGATTACCTTCAGGTGTTGGCACTGGCCAATTCCAAACCGGAAGTACCCTCCCCTATATAAGCCCCTCCCACCCGGGAGCACCTCAGTTTTTTGCCAGTGTCTAAGGTGTTGGCCAAAGAGTAACATGTGTTTTCACTGGGCTTGCGTACAGGTTCTTTTGGGCCTTAGTAAGCTGTTCCGGATCCCACCAAAAAAGCTTCATAGCTAAACGGTCGGTACCCGGGCCTTGCAGCAGAAGAGCAAGGTTTTGCCTGTAATGCTTCTCTTAGGAGGGCTGGACCCTGGGATCCAGAGCTCTGGTCATACCCACGACCAAGATGTTGTCTGTGCAGGGTGCTATACAGGTCCAGGGGAGTGGAATCCTTGGGAACCCGGTCCCTGAAGGTTTAATTACAATGCCTGCCGTGATAGGTGAAGTTTGGACTTCTGTGGACCAAACAAAGTCCTGCGGCGGGGATCAGGTAAGTGGGGGCCCCCAGGAACTTGGTTCTATTGGGGGGACCCCCAAGCCTAATTTGTCTTTCTGTCTGTTACCTAACGGTATTCCCGCTAAATATCTGTGTTTGCCTATAACTACTGAAAATGTAAAATTTTAATAGTAGTCAAGAAAAAAAAAAAAAACAGGGACCGCGGTACCTGTGTTAAACCACTAGAGGCCGATGTAGTCCATTTTTCTAGTCATGTGGATCTTTGGTTTTCTCAAGTCAAAAGATCCAGGCAGCTGGTAAGTTTCTCTGTGGGAATCCACTTCCTCTGCCCTGTTGCTGTGCTCATCCACCGCACAGGCCCTCCGGCAAAAAGGGCCCTGGCTCCTAGTCCCCTGTTTGATTTCGAAAAGGGCGCCAATGGCGCACGGGCGCGCGCGCGCGGGCGCGTGCACGCGCCTCCTATGAAAAAGGGGCGGGGCGGGTGGATGACGCTCGATGCGCGCCGCGGCGCTTCTGCGCATGTGCGGGCGTCCCAGCATGGTTAAAAGACACAGTACAAGTGTCAGCTGCATGCAAACAGAGCTAGCAACAAACAGTGGCACACAGAGGCGGTTGATGCAGGCATCCCCATAGAAAGGCACTTTAGTGGACACCAGCTGGTATATAGCAGCACCTGTGTTAGACTATTACCAGCAAAATTGGTGTATGACGACGGGAATACCTCAGCTTTGTGCTTAAAGGATATGTCGTCCAGACGCTCCGGAAATAGATCTTCCAGGAAGCCAAAGGGGTCTCCATCGGGCTCTGAGGATATTGGGCATGCTTGTACTGCACCAATCTCCCCTGAGAATTCAGAGGTCAGTAGCCGTAGAAACCCCGCAGGAATGCCTGGTGCTGCGGCTGTCCCCAGTCCACCTGCTCCTGTATATATAACAGAGGAGGTTTTATCCTCAACTCTGGGAGGATTGGAAGAGAGATTAACAGCATTGATCGCTGCTTCCCTGTCTCAGGAAAAGCGCGTCCGATCTCCGTCTCCTCCTTCAGAGTGCCTGTTAGTGGAGGAACAGCCCCACACAGAGATCGACCTACCTGAAGGGGATCAGGATGAGGTTGATTCAGTTATGGAGGAATCAACAGTGGAAGAACCTTTCTCAGCTTCTCAGGCTGAAAGATTATGGGTTCAGTCTCTGACTAATATGGTCCGATCAGCATTTAAAATGCCTCTGGCGGAACCACCATCCACTACGGTTTCCTCGCTGGGGTCGCTAAAAGCTCCCCAGGCTGTCTGTTCCTTCCCAATCCACCCTTTATTAGAAGGGCTTATTTACCAGGATTGGGAGCATCCTGATAAAATATTTGCTCCCCCCAAGAGATTTCCGGTGATCTATCCCATGGAGGATAAGTTCATAAGAAAATGGAGGGTCCCTACAGTGGACGCAGCCATCTCTTCTGTTAACAAATCACTGACATGTCCAGTAGATAATGTTCCAATGTTCAAAGACCCAATAGATAAAAAATTGGAGTCTTTACTAAAATCTGCTTTCTCTACAGCAAGTTTGGTGACACAACCTGCGGTAGCAGCGATTGGAGTCTGCCAAGCAGTGAAAGATCAGTTGAAACAAGTCTTAAGGGACTTACCAGATCAGCAGGCTCTTGCCCTAGCTGACCTGCCTAGAGCCTTGTGTTTTGCGGTGGACGCCATAAAGGATACAATCCAACAGGCCTCCCGCTTTACGCTGTCTATAGTACATATGCGTAGGCTTCTGTGGCTCAAAAACTGGTCTGCTGAAGCTCCCTGTAAAAAACTGCTGGTTAGCTTCCCATTTCATGGAGAACGCTTATTTGGAGAAGATCTGGACAAATATATCCAGAAAATTTCTGCCGGTAAAAGTTCACTCTTACCGGTTAAGAACAAGGGTAGAAGTCCTTCTTTTAAGAGGCCTACTTCTCCAGTCCCAGGCACATCGGCTGTGAAGCAGTTCCGACGGCCTCCGCGGTCAAATTCAGGGGGCAGAAATCAGGGACAATCACAGGGTAACAAGAAGCCCTGGATCAAGAGAGGTACAAAACCTCCCCCCAAGGCATGAAGCGTTGCCCCCACTCAATCGGGTGGGGGGAAGACTTCAGTTGTTCACAGAGACCTGGCGAGACACCATCAGAGACAGATGGGTGCTCTCCGCAGTAAGTCTGGGATACAAGCTGGAGTTAAAAGGCACTCCTCCTGCCCAATTTATGAGGTCAAACGTGCCAAGAGATCCCCAAAAGAGAGGATCCCTCCTTCTGGCACTAGAACAACTATTGCTCCAAGGTGTAATCATGAAGGTTCCCCTGGAAGAAAGCGGATTCGGGTTTTACTCGAACCTTTTCACAGTCCCCAAACCAAATGGGGACGTGAGGCCCATATTAAATCTAAAAGGGCTAAACAAGTTCCTAAATATCAGGACTTTTTGGATGGAGTCGATCCGATCGGTGGCCACCGCCCTACAAGGGCAGGAATGGCTAGCCTCGATCGACATAAAGGATGCTTATCTGCATATTCCCATCTTTCCGGCCCACCAGAAATTTCTACGCTTTGCAGTAGAAGGGCGCCATTTTCAGTTCAGAGCCTTACCTTTCGGTCTGGCCACAGCACCACGAGTGTTCACAAAAATTCTGGCCCCATTATTGGCCAATCTAAGAACACAGGGTGTAACGATAATGGCATATCTAGACGACCTGCTACTAATAGACCACTCAGTGGAAAAGCTGGAAGTAGCTATTCACAAGACAATCGAGTATCTGGAATATCACGGTTGGATTATCAACCGGGACAAGTCAGCTCTAAGACCAGTCAAAAGTCTGGAATACTTAGGGCTAAGGCTGGATTCAAATCAGAGAAAGATTTTCTTACCTCCAGAGAAGGTGTCGTCTTTAAAAGATTTGACCCACTTAGTGGGTACAAAAAGAAAACCATCCATACGCCTCTGCATGAGGCTGCTGGGAAAGATGGTGGCTTAATTCAAAGCGGTACCCTACGGTCAATTCCATTCAAGGAATTTGCAAAGGGCCATACTGTCAGCCTGGAACAAAAAAGTTCAGGCTTTAGACTTACCAATGTCCCTGTCCCCTTCCGTTCGCAAGAGCCTCCATTGGTGGTTGGTGCCCCAGAATCTGGAAAGAGGGAAACCCTTCAGTCCGGTTTCTTGGAAGGTGGTCACTACAGATGCCAGCCTCATAGGCTGGGGGGCAGTACTGGAGCAATGGTCTCTCCAGGGCAAGTGGTCAGAAGCAGAAAAGGCCCTGCCCATCAATCTCTTAGAGATACGAGCAGCCCGGTATGCCCTAGTAGCATGGACATCCAAACTCCAAGGGTCCCCTGTCAGAATTCAATCAGACAATGCCACGGCAGTGGCATATATCAATCACCAGGGTGGCACCAAGAGTCGTGCAGCCCAGAGGGAAGCAAATTGCATCCTGGAGTGGGCAGAAAAATATGTCCCAGCCATATCCGCGGTTTTCATCCCAGGAGTGGAAAATTGGAGAGCGGACTTTCTAAGTCGCCAACAATTATGCCCGGGGGAATGGTCTCTTCACCCCGAGGTTTTCCAGGCAATATGCCAGCGTGGGGAACACCGGATGTAGATCTGCTAGCATCCAGATTCAACGCAAAGGTGGACAGGTTTGTCTCTCGGACAAGGGATCCCCTAGCTTGCAGCTCGGATGCCCTAGTGTTCCCTTGGGATCAGTTCAAGCTGATATATGCATTCCCACCGCCACAATTGTTACCGCGATTACTCCGCAGAATCAGGGTAGAAAAGAAACCAGTGATTCTGGTGGCTCCAGCGTGGCCCCGAAGGGCATGGTACGCGGAGATTGTAAAAATGTCAGTGAGGAGTCCTTGGACCCTCCCACATCGTCCGGACCTGCTGTCGCAGGGACCGATATACCACCCTTCCTTACCAGCCCTAGGTTTGACGGCCTGGCTATTGAAGCCCACATTCTGAAAAAGAGAGGGCTCTCTAATTCTGTGGTATCTACCATGATCAATGCCAGGAAACCGGTATCCAGGCAGATCTATTATAGGATCTGGAAAGCATACATTACGTGGTGTGAGGCCAAGAAATGGCATCCACGTAAGTACGTGATAGGGAGGATTTTGGACTTCCTACAGTGGGCTGTAGATAGGAAGCTTGCCTTGAGTACTATCAAGGGTCAGATTTCGGCCTTGTCAATATTTTTTCAAAGGCCCTTGGCTTCGCATTCACTAGTCAAAGCCTTTATACAAGCAGTGATGCGTATTAGCCCTCCGGTTAGTATTCCCATATGTCCTTGGGACTTAAACCTGGTTCTGTCGGTTCTACAGAAACAACCGTTTGAACCATTACAACACATTTCCTTGGTTCTTCTCACCAGGAAATTGATTTTCTTAGTAGCCGTTTGTTCGGCTAAAAGAGTATCGGAATTAGCCGCCTTGTCCTGTAAGGAGCCATATCTGGTTGTCCATAAGGACAGAGTAGTATTACGTCCTCATCCAGCCTTTCTTCCTAAGGTGGTATCGAGGTTTCATTTGAACCAAGATGTGGTTCTTCCTTCTTTTTTCCCCAAACCTAGCTCGGTAGAGGAAAAGTTATTACATTCTTTGGATGTAGTAAGAGCAGTTAAAGCTTATCTAAAAGCCACTGCTCAGATTCGCAGAACGGATTCTTTATTTGTTCTGCCGGAAGGCCCCAGAAAGGGTCAGGCAGCATCAAAATCTACTTTAGCCAAGTGGATTCGACAGGTCATAATACAAGCCTATGGCTTGAGAAAGAGACCGCCTCCGTTCAAAGTTAGGGCGCACTCCACAAGAGCAGTTGGAACTTCATGGGCAGTGCATCACCAGGCCTCCCTGGCTCAAGTATGTAAGGCCGCAACATGGTCTTCGGTACACACGTTTACTAGGTTCTACCAGGTAGACGTTAGAAGTCAGGAGGATGTCGCCTTTGGGCGCAGTGTGTTGCAGGCCGCAAAAGATCCTCCATGCCTGATGGCGCCCAGCTTATGTATCCCTCCCCTCATTTGGCATTGCTTTGGGACGTCCCATTAGTAATGACTAAGTCGCTCTGTGTCCCGTGATGTACGAAAAAGAAAAAGGGATTTTTATAACAGCTTACCTGTAAAATCCTTTTCTTGGAGTACATCACGGGACACAGAGCTCCCACCCCTCTTTTTGGCACACTTATTGCTTGGCTACAAAACTGAGGTGCTCCCGGGTGGGAGGGGCTTATATAGGGGAGGGTACTTCCGGTTTGGAATTGGCCAGTGCCAACACCTGAAGGTAATCTATATAACCCATTAGTAATGACTAAGTCGCTCTGTGTCCCGTGATGTACTCCAAGAAAAGGATTTTACAGGTAAGCTGTTATAAAAATCCCTTTTTTTCAACCTTATAAGCTAACTAATTGGATATGTTCACAAAGACTAAATGGAAATGATGGTACAGAGTTAGGGCTCATTTACACTTGCTTTAGCTTCAACACACATTAATGGCTAGTTTTACACTTACTTAAAAATAAGGCTTCGGACAGGCTTTTTTAAAGCTCTCTGAACGCCAGTGAAAGCTCCTCTCGCTAAATAAAATTGTTAGCTTACAGTCCTGTTTACACCTTGCTTTTACTTTGCTTCAAAAATTATACCCCATGTAGCTTTAGTGGTGCTTCAAAGTGTCTTCAAAGCCTCCATAGAAGTCTATGGCAAAGCTTGCTCGAAGCCCCATCAAAGCCCCACCGAAGCCTCATCAAAGCCCCACTAAAGCCTCAGCGAAGCACCAAGCAAAAGCAAGGTGTAAACAGGAATGTTAGCTAACCATTTTATTTAGTGATAGCAGCATTGACTGGCGTTCAGAGAGCTTTTACAAAGCGTGTCCAAAGCTATGGTTTTAAGTGTAAACTAGCCCTTACAAAACCACATCCACAAGGTATGTAAGAAAGTTTTGGAAAATACAGCCAGAATTTTGAGGTACCTAAATAAAGCCAAATAGATAAAACACATTTTAATTGTTCACCTAAATGTTAACATTGCATTAAACCAATTACAATAAGAAACATTTTGTCAATGTGTATACTTCCGAGTAACTCAAATTTCCATGTCAGTTTTCCCACATACAGCTATTTGAACCATAAAAATCGTGCACAGGAAAAGTCTGGGACAATAAAAAGACTGGAGCGGCTATGTGGAGTGTAGTCTCTAAAGAAGATACATACAGTTAGGTCCATATACCGTATTTTTCGCACCATAAGACGCACCTGACCATAAGACGCCCCTAGGTTTTAGAGGAGGAAAACAACAAAAAAAAAAATTCTGAGGAGGTTACTACACATTACTGCTCACTGATTGGTTGATAGAGGTTACTACACATTGCCACTCACCATTCAGTTGCTAGCAGTTACTGCGCACTAATTTCCTGCAACTCAGTGTCTCCCTCTGCAAGCTGCTCAGTCCTTCTGCTGCTTTATTAATCCCAACCCCCCTGCAGACAGAAGAAGGGAAATAGAATGCACACACAGCCCGCTCTGTGCGTCTTTGATCTCCTGCTCGGCTCGTGCTGCTGCCCGGAGAAGGAGGGGGGAACGGAGAGCCCTGTCCCTTATCTCTTATACTCTGACACTACTGTTAACCTGTAGGCTGACTGTAAAGTTGGCCATAGATAGAGAGCGCGGTGTGCCTGGAGAAGGAGGGGGAACAGAGCGTAGTATGCCCGGAGAAGGAGGGGGAACAAGAGAGCGCGGTATGCCCGGAGAAGGAGGGGGAACACGCTGCCTGTCACATACTCACAGTGCCTGCTTCTCTCCCGGAGAAGGAGGGGGGACAGAGAGCGTTGTGTGCCTGGAGAAGGAGAGGGGACAGAGCGCAGTATGTCCGGAGAAGGAGGGGGAACAAGAGAGTGCGGTATGCCCGGAGAAGGAGGGGGAACACGCTCCCTGTCACATACTCACAGTGCCTGCTTCTCTCCTGACAGGGAGAAGCAGGCAAGTCACAGCTGAGGAGCTGAGCGGCGGGGGGGCTGATCTATATTCGCTCCTTAAGACGCATAGTAATTTCTCCCCATTTTTTGGGGAGAAAAAAGTGCGTCTTATGGTGCGAAAAATACGGTATATTTGGACACAGGCACAATTTTAGTTTTTTTCAGGTATTTACCAAAACATATTTAAGCTATAGTTTTATAATGGATATGGGCTGAAAGTGCACACTCTCAGGTTTAATTTGAGGTTGTACATCCAAATCGGAGGAAGGGTTTAGGAATTACAGCTCTAAGAATAGCAATCCCCCCTTTTTCAAGGGACCAAAAGTAACTGGACAATTCAATCAAAAGCTTTTTCGTGGCCAGGTGTGGGCTACTCCTTCATTATTTCTTCATCAATTAGGCAGGTAAAAGGTCTGCAAGTGATTCTAAGGCCCCATACACACTATTAGATTTTCTGCAGATTTTTGTCTTCAGATTTACCAAAACCATGTAGGCAAAACCTGCCGGATTGCCTACAAATTGAAACTATTATGGTTTGACCTCATATTATATGGTTTTGGTAAATCTGCAGAAAATCTAATAGTGTGTATGGGGTCTTAGTGTGGTATTTGCATTTGGAATCTATTGCTGTGAACCTACATCATGCGTTAAAACGAGCTGTCCATGCAAGTGAAACAGGCCATTGTAAGGCTTCAAAAACGAAACAAATCCATCAGAGAGTTAGCAGCAACATTAGGAGTGGCCAAATCAACAGTTTGGTTCATTCTGAGGAAAGAATGCACTGGTGAGCTCAACACGGAAGACAACAGTGGTGGATGGTAAAGTAAAACTCATTCACAACATCCAGACAAGTAAAGGACACTCTCCAGGAGGTGGGCTTATCATTGTAAAAGTTTACAATCAAGAGAAGACTTCATGAGAGCAAATGCAGAGGGTTCATCAGAAGGTGCAAACCATGCATAAGCCTGAAGAATAGAAAAGCCAAATTAGGCTTTGCCAAAAAAATCTAAAAAAGCCAGACCAGTTCTGGAAAAGCATTCTTTGGATGGATGAGACGAAGCTTAATCTGTACCAGAATGAAGGGATAAAATAAGTGTGGAGAAGGCTTGGAACAGCTTATGATCCAAAGCACACAACGTCATCTGTAAAGAATGGTGGAGGCAGTGGGATGGCATGGGCATGCATGGCTTCCAGTGGCACTGGGTCATTGGTGTTTATTGAGGATGTGACAGAAGCAGCGGATGAATTCTGCAGTGTTTAGAGATATACTTTCAGCCAAATGCAGCAAAGTTGATTGGACGGCGCTTGACAGTACAGATGGACAATGATCCAAAACACACTGCAAAAGCAACCCAGGAGCTTTTGAAGGAAAAGAAGTGGAATATTCTGCAATGGCCAAGTCAGTCACCTGATCTCAACCCAATTGAGCATGCATTTACCTTGTTGAAGGCAAAAATAAAGGCAGAAAGTCCCACAAACAAAGAACAACTGAAGACAGCTGCAGTTAGAGCCTGGCAAAGCATCAGAAAGGAGGAAACACAGTCTTTGGTAATGTCCATGTGTTCCAGACTTTCAGGATTCTCAACAAAAGACAAAAAATAAACATAATTTTTATGATTATATTCATTTGTCGAATTACATTTGAGCCCCTGAAAATGGGGGGACTGTGTAAAAAATGGTTGCAGTTCCTAAAAATTGTACTTGATATTTATGTTCAGCCCCAGTAGGATTTGCCCCCTTTATGACCAGGCCATTTTTTGCAATACGGCACTCCGTCGATTTAACTGACAATTGTGCGGTTGTGCGACGTTGTACCCAAACAAAATCAACGTCCTTTTTTCCCCACAAATAGAGCTTTTTTTGGTGGTATTTGCTTGTCTCTGCGATTTTTATTTTTGCCGCTATAAACAAAAAAAGAGCGACAATTTTGAAAAAAAATAACAATTTTTTACTTTTTGCTATAATAAATATCAAACAAAAAACATTTAAAAAAACAAATTTCTTCATCAGTTTAGGCCAATATGCATTCTTCTACATATTTTTGGTATTTGTTTTTTCACAAGTAACGGCGGTGATCTGCGTTTTTTTTTTTTTTTTGCGGGACTGCGACATTGCGGCAGACAGATCGGAGACTTTTGACACTTTTTTGGGACCATTGCCATTTATGCAGCGATCAGTGCTATAAAAATGCACTGATTACTGTGTAAATGTCACTGGCAGGGCAGGGGTTAACACTAGGGGGCGATCAAGGGGTTAAATGTGTTCTCTAGTTAGTGTTTCTAACTGTGGGGGGGATGGGTCTGACTGGCGGAGGAGACATATCGCTGTTCGCAATTACTGCAAACAGCAGATCAGTCTCTACTCCCCTGTCAGAATGAGGATTTGTTTGTTTACATACACAAATCCCCATTCTGGCTCTCGTGCCCGCCTGGCCACGTGCATCAGGTCCCCTGACGCGCCTGCTATGGCTCTTAAATTAGCCGCTGTACATATATGCCGATTTGCGCAGGAGAGCCAACCTGCCGCCGTATATGTACAGGAGCTGGTCGGCAAGTGGTTAAAGCTAAAAGTCTGCACTTCAAATTTATTTGGATTGTTTCGTTTTTTAATTTTATTCTGGTGGCATACAGAGCCAAAAGTATGAAAATTGTGCCTGTGTCCAAATATATATGGACCCAACTGTATATAACACTTTAAATTAGAATGTATTAGACAATTCATCAAAAGAAAGCCATACATAAGTACGAGTAATTATTATTCATGTCAAATGAATTTTCTAACTAATACTCTAATTTGGGGTGTAATATATGTGACTTCTTTGGGGACCACAGTCCACATATCACCTCTGGTGGTCCAGTCTTTCCTTTATTTTTATTTTCCCATGGTTCAAATATACTTACTAATGAATGTATGATATCCATTTATCATTACAACAGTTTGACAGATTTTTTTTTTTTCTGTTGGTTCATATTACCTAGGTATTTTTATATGATTATTGTGGATATACCTTCAATATTCCTGTATGTCTGAGAAATGTGTTGAGTGATCCTCATCTCACTGTATAAACCTCACTCTACACGGAAATCTATTATTGTGCAACGCTGCTATGTTTTGTGGCAGACCCAATTTCTATTCATTTATACAGCTGGTCAGTAGTATGTGGGGTCATTTATATTGGGGTTTGGGTTACACGGAACTATTTACACTTTTATGATAAAATGCTTTTTATTGTATATGGTCTTTTTCCATTTTAATCATTATGTGAATGATCTATTTGGTTGTGTTTTGATAACCTAGAAGTCCATCCAGCCATACTTTTGATAAGGGTAAATGGAATGGAATTTATCATTTATATCGATCAGGCTTCTTCTCTGGAGGGGTGGGCACATATAAAAAATAGTGAGTACTAGTATGCCTAGTAGTATTGCCCAGGTGATGTCATTTGTTTCTTTTATGAACTGTGCAAATGTTATGTGTAGCTCTGCCTTACCACTTAGTCTTGTATTTAGCGTTATCTGCTTGAAAGGCTCTCTGACAAATTTTCTTCATGTCGGCAGTGTAAGGTTCAGTGTCTGTGTGGGTGGGTAGTATCTGTCAGAGTTCTGTATGAATGAGTAGGGCACTATAAACCGTTTGCCACTTTTGAAATGCGTTAGAGGCTGACAGAGAACATACCCTCCTTTTTTGGTGTTTATTCACAGCATATAAAGTAGTAATAAGATGACTGCTAGAGAAAAGTCTTTGGGATTGAGCAAAGCACGATCCAGAAGGACCACGGGGAGAAATGGAGTGTAGGGAATACGGATAGGAAAACTCTTATTGCTGGGGCTGTACACTTGTATGCATGTTGCTGTAAAAGGTGCAGCTCCTTTACTGTGACTTTGTAAAATACTTGAAACAAAGATACCTTATTAATAATAGTACATATGCTGTTTTTGGAGTATATAACTTGCTCTGCCATCATCATTATCCCAGCTCTGTACTATATGTACCAGGATTGTGGCCAAATTCAAGGCAACAGTGAAAATAAAGTTTACAGTTCCAGAGCTCTTTTTTGGCATAATATCCCCCTTTTTTCTCATCTAATAGAATTTGCCGCCGGTTTCAAAATGTCTCTAAAGTGTATCTAAGTCCAAAATTAAAAATGTAATATATATTGCAGCTTTTCGGTACTTTAATGTTGTGGTTGTATTCATTTTGTTTTTTGGGCTTTTTATACTTTTATTTTCACCTAGTGGTCCTGCCTATAGCTCAATACCTGCCTTAAGGGAGGCCATGTCACCCTAGGCTGCTTTCCTGATTTGAACTACAAACACATCCTCCTCCCCTGATCTCTTACATGCTGGGGGCGGTTGTAGCTTACAGAAGAGAACTGAGAAGGCAAATAAAATTGTTTGAGATTTCACTCCATCGCACAGGAAGTTACAGTTACCCTGCATTTGTGGCCTTATTGGTGGGTAATTTCTTAACTTGATGTACTTATCCTAAATATGTAAAATTAATTTAGCCACAAAAACTAAGGCTGGCTATACATTATACAATTTGTTTGTACAATTTACCAAAACCATAAAATATGAGGTCAAACCTAAACACTTTCAATTTGTATGCAATCAGGCAGCACCTGGCACTACAGTACGTAGTTGATGGCAAATCTAATGGAAATTGTATAATGTATGGCCAGCTTAACCACTTCAGCTCCGGAAGGTTTACCCCCTTCCTGATCAGGTCATTTTTTGCGATACGGCACTCTGCTACTTTAACTGAAAATTGCAATGACTTGCGACACTGTACCCAAATACAATTTACCGTATAAGTCGAGTTTTTCAGCACATTTTTTTGTGCTGAAAATGCCCCCCTCGGGTTATACTCGAGTCACCTTTTTGCGCCTGATCTCCTGGACTTTGGTGACCCGGTATCGGCCAGCCGTAGGTCCCCTGGACCCCAAACTTGGCACATGTAGCCCCTATCTTCCTCTACAAGTGTGCAAAGTTTGTTGTCCGGCAGACCTACGGCCGGGGAGCACCGATTTTTCAAACCCGGGCACCCCTTCTATAGACTCCCATGTTAAACAGTAATTTCTCCGGTTATTTTGGGGACCCGGTACCGGCCGGTCGTAGGTACCCTGGACACGGAACTTGCCACAAATGTAGCACTATTTCTCCTCTACACGTGTGCAAAGTTTTTTGTTTGAGGGAACTACGGCCGGGGAGCACCTATTTTTCAAATCCGGGCACCCCTTCCATAGTCTCCCATGTTAAACGTCAGTCTAGTCATGGACACAGTGGGTCAAAGTGTGACACAGTGAGGCATGCAGATGGACACCCTAGGCTTATACTCGAGTCAATAAGTTTTGCCATTTTTTTGTGGTAAAATTAGGTGCCTCGTCTTATATTCGGGTCGGCGTATACTCGAGTATATACGGTATGTCCTCTTTTTCTTTCTCGTACATCACGGGACACAGAGCGACATAGTCATTACTAATGGGTTATATAGATACCTTCAGGTGCTGGCACTGGCAACTTCCAAAACCGGAAGTACCCTCCCCTATATAAGCCCCTCCCATCCGGGAGCACCTCAGTTTTTTTGCCAGTGTCTAAGGTGTTGGCCAAGAAGAAACATGTGTTTTTCACTGAGCTTGCGTACAGGTTCTTTTGGGCCTCAGTAAGCTATTCCGGATCCGACCAAAAAAGCTTCATAGCTAAACGGTCGGTACCCGGGCCTTGCAGAGAAGAGCAAGGTTTTGCCTGTAATGCTTCTCTTAGGAGAGCTGGACCCTGGGATCCAGAGCTCTGGTCATACCCATGACCAAGATGTTTTCTGTGCAGGGTGCTATACAGGTCCAGGGGAGTGGAATTCTTGGGAACCCGGTCCCTGAAGGTTTAATTACAATGCCTGCCGTGATAGGTGAAGTTTGGGCTTCTGTGGACCAAACAAAGTCCTGCGGCGGGGAACAGGTAAGTGGGGGCCCCCAGGAACTTGGTTCTATTGGGGGACCCCCAAGCCTAATTTGTCTTTCTGTCTGTTACCTAACGGTATTCCCGCTAATATCTGTGCATGCCTGTAACTACTAAAAAATGTAATAATTTTAATAGTGGTCAAGAAAAAAAAAAAAAAAAAAAAATATATATATTTAATATATTAGACTGCGGTACCTGTGTTAATCCACTAGAGGCCGCTGTGGAACGTTTCTTGTCATGTGGACTAGTTTCTTTTTATCAGAGCAAGTCCAGGCAGATGGTGAGTTCTCTTGTGGGAAACTGCTTCCTCTGCCATGTTGCAATGCTCGTCCATCCCCCGGCCTGCGGCAAAAGGGGCCCTGGCTCTTGTCCCTGGTTTCCTTTTCAAAATTAGCGCCGAAGGCGCACGTGGCCGCACGCGTGCGCGTGCACGCGCCTCTATATATAGAGTTGAGCCGGGAAAGGGGGCGGAGCTTGGGGGATGACGCTCTGTGCGCGCCGCAGCGCTTCTGCGCATGTGCGGGCGTCCCAGCATGTTAAAAACCACAATTATGTGTTGTGAGCTGGCTATGGAGTGCAGAGACAGAGCTGGCAACATTTAAAAAAGGCATACAGCAAGCGGTTGATGCAGGCATCCCCATAGAAAGGCACATTAGTAGACACCAACTGTTTTTATAGCAGCATTTGTGCTAGACTATTGTCAGTAAGTGGTGTATTTCGGCTGGAATACCTCAGCTTTGGGCTTAGGAATAATGCCGTCTAAAAACTCCGGGACTAAAAATTCCTGGAAGCATAGGGGGTCTCCATCGGGCTCTGAGGATCTTGGGCATGCTTCGGCTGCACCAGTCTCCCCTGAAGAATCAGAGGTTAGTGACCGTAGAGCACCCTCAGGAGTACCTGGTACTGTGGCTGCCCTTAGTTCACCTGCTCCTGTGTATGTAACAGAGGAGGTTTTTTCCTCAGCTCTGGGAGGGCTGGAAGAGAGATTGTCAGCATTGATCGCTGCTTCCCTGTCACAGGAAAAAAGCGCTCGATCTCCGTCTCCTCCCTCAGAGTGCCTGTTAGCAGAGCAACAGTCCCATACAGGGATCGACCTGCCTGAAGGGGATCAGGATGAGGTCGATTCTGTTGTAGAGGAATCAACAGTGGAAGAGCCATTCTCAGCATCACATGCTGAAAGGTTATGGGTTCAGTCCCTGACTAATATGGTCCGATCAGCATTTAAAATGCCGCTTGCGGAGCCATCATCCACTTCTGTCTCCTCGTTGGGGTCGCTAAAAGCTCCCCAGACTGTTTGTTCCTTTCCGATCCATCCTTTACTGGAAGGGCTCATTTACCAGGATTGGGAGCATCCTGATAAAATATTTACTCCTCCCAAGAGATTTCAAGTGGTCTATCCCATGGAGGATAAGTTCATCAAAAAATGGAGGGTCCCTACAGTGGACGCAGCCATCTCTTGTGTGAATAAATCACTGACATGTCCAGTGGATAATGTCCAAATGTTCAAGGACCCAATAGATAAAAGATTAGAGTCCTTATTAAAATCTGCTTTTTCTACAGCAGGATTGGTGACACAACCAGCAGTGGCAGCTATTGGGGTCTGCCAAGCAGTGAAGGATCAGTTGAAACAGGTCTTGAGGGACTTGCCAGATCAGCAGGCTCTTGCCCTAGCTGATCTACCTAGAGCCTTATGCTTTGCGGTGGACGCTATAAAGGATTCAATCCATCAGGCCTCCCGCCTTACGCTGTCTGTAGTACATATGCACAGGCTTTTATGGCTCAAAAACTGGTCTGCTGAAGCTCCCTGTAAAAAATTGCTGGTCAGCTTCCCATTTCATGGTGAACGCTTATTCGGGGAAGACCTGGACAAATATATCCAGAGAATTTACAGCGGTAAAAGTACACTTTTGCCGGTTAAAAACAGAGTTAGAGGTCCCTCTTTTAAGAGGCCTGCTTCTCCAGTCCCTAGGACATCGGCTGTGAAACAGTTCCGACGGCCTCCTCGGTCAAATCCCGGAGGTAAAAATCAGGGACAATTGCAGGGTAACAAGAAGTCCTGGAGCAGGAGAGGTACAAAACCTCCCCCAAAGTCAAATGCATGAAGGGTTGCCCCCACTCAATCGGGTGGGGGGAAGACTTCAGTTGTTCACAGAGACCTGGCGGGACACGATCAGAGACAGATGGGTGCTCTCCGCAGTAAATCTGGGATACAAATTGGAGTTAAAAGACTCCCCTCCTTCCCACTTTTTAAGGTCAAACGTGCCAAGGGATCCCCAGAAGAGAGGATCCCTCCTGTTGGCACTAGAACAATTATTGCTCCAAGCAGTAATTATAGAGGTTCCCTGGAAGAATGGGGGTTCGGGTTTTACTCAAACCTCTTTACAGTCCCGAAGCCAAACGGGGACGTGAGGCCCATATTAAATCTAAAAGGGCTAAACAAATTCCTACATATCAGGACTTTCCGGATGGAGTCGATCCGGTCGGTGGCCACTGCCCTACAAGGGGAGGAATGGTTAGCCTCGATCGACATCAAAGATGCTTATTTGCACATTCCCATCTTTCCAGCCCACCAAAAATTTCTACGCTTTGCGGTAGAAGGGCGCCATTTTCAGTTCAGAGCCTTACCCTTCGGTCTGGCCACAGCACCACGAGTGTTCACAAAAATTCTGGCCCCATTATTGGCCAATCTAAGAACACGAGGTGTAACGATAATGGCATATCTAGACGACTTGTTGCTGATAGACCACTCAGTGGAAAAACTAGAAGTGGTTGTTCACGAGACAATCAAGTATCTGGAATATCACGGTTGGATTATCAACCGAGACAAGTCAGCCCTAAAACCAGTCAAAAGTCTGGAATACTTGGGGCTAAGGTTGGATTCAGGCCAGAGAAAAATATTCTTGCCTCAAGGAAAGGTGTTGTCTTTGAAAGATTTGATCCACTTAGTGGGTACAAAAAAGACAGCCGTCCATACGCCTGTGCATGAGGCTGCTGGGAAAAATGGTGGCATCATTCGAAGCAGTACCCTACGGTCAATTCCATTCAAGGAATTTGCAAGGGGCCATACTGTCAGCCTGGAACAACAAAGTTCAGGCCCTAGACTTACAATGTCCTTGTCCCCTTCCGTTCGCAAGAGCCTCCGTTGGTGGTTGGTTCCCCAGAATCTGGAAAAAGGGAAATCCTTCAGTCCGATTTCTTGGAAGGTGGTCACTACAGATGCCAGCCTTATAGGCTGGGGAGCAGTACTGGAGCAATGGTCTCTCCAGGGCAGATGGTCGGATGCAGAAAAGGCCCTGCCCATCAATCTCTTAGAGATACGAGCAGCCCGGTATGCCCTAGTAGCATGGACATCCAAACTCCAAGGGTCCCCTGTCAGAATTCAATCAGACAATGCCACAGCAATGGCATATATCAATCACCAGGGTGGCACCAGGAGTCGTGCAGCCCAGAGGGAAGCGAATTGCATCCTGGAATGGGCAGAAAGATATGTCCCAGCCATATGCGCGGTTTTCATCCCAGGAGTGGAAAATTGGAGAGCGGACTTTTTAAGTCGCCAGCAATTATGCCCGGGGGAATGGTCTCTTCACCCCGAGGTTTTCCAGGCAATATGCCAGCGGTGGGGAACACCGGATGTAGATCTGCTAGCATCCAGATTCAACGCAAAGGGTGGACAGATTTGTGTCTCGCACAAGGGATCCCCTAGCTTGCGGTTTGGATGCCCTAGTGTTCCCTTGGGATCAGTTCAAGCTGATATATGCATTCCCACCGCGATTAATCCGCAGAATCAGGGTAGAAAAGAAACCAGTGATTCTGGTGGCTCCAGCGTGGCCCCGAAGGGCATGGTACGCGGAGATTGTAAAAATGTCAGTGGGAAGTCCTTGGACCCTCCCACATCGTCCGGACCTGCTTTTGCAGGGACCGATATACCACCCTTCCTTACCAGCCCTAGGTTTGACGGCCTGGCTATTGAAGCCCACATTCTAAAAAAGAGAGGGCTCTCTAATCCTGTGGTATCTACCATGATCAATGCCAGGAAGCCGGTATCCAGGCAGATCTATTTTAGGATCTGGAAGGCGTACATCACGTGGTGTGAGGCCAAGAAATGGCATCCACGTAAGTACTGTGACAGCAGGAAGGTAAAGTCACCTGGTTGCATCCAGGGGGGTAGATATATTTCGCCCAGATTCAGGCTTTACGCCGATTTGTACAACTAGGTGGAGAGTTGTATAAGGCTAGTGTGCTCATGGATGACTCATACCTCTAGGGAGAGGGCTGGGCGTCGTGCAGACAGGGAGTTGATGAGACCAGCTGAACCTTGTCAGCTCATTTAGGCCTCTATAAGAAACTCCCAGATTCATTAGATGTTAGCTCATGCCTGGAAGCAGACCTGTGTGGACTGTCTAGGGAGAGTGAACCCCTGTGCGGTGAGAGAAAGCCTGTGTGGCTATATTTTGCTTGGACATTTAAAACCAGGGACTAGGACAGCACTAGGCTGATCCCAGTTGTTAGTTAGGAAACCTGTATGTTTAGTCAGAGGTCAAGTTGACCAGGATTTATTTTGTTTGTTTCTTTTGCTTTGCTGTGTTTTTGTCACTGTAAATAGAAAATAAACGGCACCTTTTTGATTTTGAAAACCACAACCTCCGTCTGCTGGGCCTGTTTTTGTGTGGGGAGCCCATCCCGGGGGTCACACACACCCGCTGCCGAGCTAACCCCCTCACAGTTGGTGGAGAACCAGTGGCAGTTTTTTTTTAAGCCAGCATGGAGGAGATACTGAAACAGCTGGCTCTAGCAAATGCCAATCAACAGCAGACAAATGCAGGTTTGCAAAAGAGCCTTGCAGCTCAACAACAGAACTTCGCAGCCCAGCAGCAAGCTCATCAACAGAGCCTTGCAGCCCAGCAGCAAGCTCACCAACAGAGTCTGGAAGCTCAGCAACAAGCCCAGCAACGATCTGAGGCCCGCTTCATAGACCTATTACAGAAGCAAGAGCAGAGACTACAACAAATGGAAGCAGTAATGCAGCAACGTCCGCAGACCAGTGAGGAAAGCCGTCCCACTAATACCGCGTCCTTTGGGGTGAGTCGTTTATTGACAAAAATGACTGGAGAGGATGATCCAGAGGTATTTTTGACCACGTTTGAAAGGACTGCTGAAAGAGAAAAGTGGCCTGAGGAGCAGTGGGCTGGACTGGTGGCTCCTCTGTTAACGGGTGAATCGCAGAAAGCTTACTATGACCTAGAGCCTGACCAAGCAAAAGACTATGTGATGCTAAAAGCTGAAATATTGGCAAGGCTGGGTGTCACCCTGGCTGTCCGGGCTCAGCGTGTGCATAACTGGACTTTCCAGCTTGGAAAACCCCCCAGGTCTCAAATGTATGATCTCATTCACCTGAGCAGAAAGTGGCTACAGCCAGAGACTTTGTCCGCACCAAAGATTGTGGAACGTGTTGTAATGGATCGGTTTTTGAGAGCTCTTCCTACTGCCATCCAAAAGTGGGTAAGCCATGGAGACCCAGAGACGGCCGATGGTCTTGTGGATCGTGTGGAGAAATACTTGGCTACAGAGAACCTGACGGCCTCTTCCAGAGACACTCGGACTTTCCACCCTAAGACCAGACCATCCCCAGGGGCGGATAAGATGATTCCAAGGGGTAAGGGTGGAGAGAGTGAGAGGGTGGGAGCTCTACCCCAAGTTTGGCGAGAACAGCCTGGGAAATCAGCGGCTCAAGAGGTGGCAAGAAGGATCATTTGCTACCGCTGCCGGCAAGCGGGACATATTGCAGCAAATTGCCCGGTTTTGGAGGAACCCATGCAGTGTGACTTTCTGACGGGCAGACGTCAGTCGCTGTGTGCGACAGTCGCATGCACTGCCATTCGGGGAACTGAGAAACATTTATGCAAAATGTGTATTAATGGTAGAAATGTTGTGGTATTGCTGGATTCAGGTAGCCTTGTGACCCTGATAAAGGCTGAATTAGTTAAAACAGAGGTCTCTGGGAATAGCAAGGTAGCTGTTATTTGTGTGCATGGGGACACCCGAGAGTATCCAGTGACTACAGTGTGTTTCGAGACCCCCAAAGGTACCCTTTCTCATCCAGTGGGCTTAGTGTCTCAGTTACCGCATGACGCCATTGTGGGAAGGGATTTTCCGAAGTTCTGGGAAATGTGGGATGATCCTGAGCCCCCCACTGGTGCCCCTATGTACCAGGAATATGATAGCCAGAACTCCTCTGAGAGTGGTGAGGACTCTCCCGAATTTCCCTTGTCAGTATTGGCAGGGGAGACTCAAGAAACTGGAGAGGAGCCCACCTCCTCAGACGAAAACCTACCGTCTGTGGAGTTTTCTGATCTTGAGGTTCACAGGGAAAACTTTGCCACAGAACAGTTGAAAGACCCCGCCCTAATAAAGGCACGGGAAAACGTAGTGAAAATAGATGGCGAGTTAGTGAACCCAGATAATACCTGCACTTACCCATACTTCAGCGTAGAGAAGGACCTACTGTATCGGGTGGCAAAAAGGGCAGAAGAAACCGTTGAGCAGCTTGTGGTGCCCAAACCTTACAGGAAGTTGGTGTTGGAGTTGGCCCATGGGCACATTCTTGGAGGTCATCTGGGGACAGAGAAAACCCGAGAGAGGGTATTACAGAGATTCTATTGGCCTGGGGTGATGAAGGACATAGAAAATTATTGTTCCTCCTGCCCTGTGTGTCAGAGGTCGGCCCCGATGCCACACTTCCGTAGCCCGCTGGTCCCTCTACCCATCATTGAGGTCCCGTTTGAGAGAATCGCAATGGATTTGGTAGGTCCTATAATCAAGTCCGCTAGGGGGCACCAGTACATATTGGTTATAATGGACTATGCCACCCGTTATCCAGAAGCGATCCCTCTCAGAAATACCTCGGCCAAAACCATAGCCAAAGAGCTATCTCTTGTTTTTAGCCGGGTGGGTATTTGTAAAGAACTGCTTACGGACCAAGGTACACCCTTTATGTCCCGGGTTATGAAGGAGCTGTGTAAATTGTTCAAAGTGACGCAATTACGTACATCTGTGTATCACCCCCAAACCGATGGGCTGGTTGAAAGATTCAACAAAACCCTAAAACAAATGTTGAAGAAAGTGGTGGATAGGGATGGAAAGGATTGGGACTGTCTACTTCCTTATTTGATGTTTGCTATTAGGGAGGTGCCCCAATCCTCTACGGGATTCTCCCCCTTTGAGTTACTGTATGGGAGACACCCAAGAGGGCTGTTGGATATTGCCAAGGAAACTTGGGAAAGTGAGAGTTCTCCCCACAGGAGTGTGATTGAGCATGTCGCCCTGATGCAAGATCGAATTGCACAGGTAATGCCCATCGTGAAGGAACATTTGGCCCAAGCGCAGTTGGCACAGCAGAGAGTGTACAACCGTGGAGCCAAGACCCGTACCTTTTCCCCGGGGGATAGGATATTGGTACTTGTCCCTACGGTTGAAAGTAAATTCCTTGCCAAATGGCAAGGCCCCTACGAGATAATGGAAAAAGTGAGCGAAGTGAATTACAAGGTCAGACAACCAGGAAGGCGAAAGCCCGAACAGATCTATCACGTTAATCTGTTGAAAGCCTGGAGGGATAGAGAGTCCCTAGTCGCAGACACTTGGTCACCAGCTCAAACTGGTTGCGTGATTCCTGAGGTTGGAATCGCAGCCA
The DNA here is from genome assembly GCA_029206835.1 of Rana muscosa. Taxonomy (NCBI): domain Eukaryota; kingdom Metazoa; phylum Chordata; class Amphibia; order Anura; family Ranidae; genus Rana; species Rana muscosa. The sequence continues at coordinate 114,874,714 of CM055126.1, read as the reverse complement.
CCTTGTCACAACCCCAACAACAGGAGGTTAAGGAGTTTGTGCTTCGCAACAAGGAGGTATTCTCTGAGCTGCCGGGACAAACATCTGGGGTAGAGCATGACATTATTACCCCGCCCGGTGAAAGGGTGAAGTTAAAACCCTATCGGATCCCAGAGGCCCGACGGGAGGCAATACGGGAGGAAGTACAGAAAATGCTGAACTTAGGGGTGATAGAGGAGTCCCAAAGTGATTGGTCTAGTCCCATTGTGTTGGTGCCTAAACCGGATGGGAGCTGGCGATTTTGTAACGATTTTCGTCAGTTGAACAAAGTTACAAAATTTGACACCTACCCCATGCCACGTATAGATGAGTTGATCGACCGGCTGGGAACAGCCCGATACATGACGACTCTTGACCTCACAAAAGGGTATTGGCAAATCCCCCTGGCCAAGTCAGCCAAAGAGAAAACCGCATTTGTAACCCCAGACGGGGCGTTCCAATATAAAAGAATGCCGTTCGGGTTACAGAATGCGCCGGCCACATTCCAGCGGAAAATGGACCAGATGCTGAGGCCCCATCGGAAGTATGCTGCGGCTTACCTGGATGACGTAATTGTCCATAGCACAGATTGGGCCTCACATCTGCCAAAAGTGCAAGCAGTCCTGGACTCTGTTCGGGAAGCAGGGTTTACGGCTAACCCCAAGAAGTGTACCATTGGGCAGGAGGAGGCCAAATATCTTGGGTACACCATTGGGAGGGGAGTAATAAAACCCCAACTCAACAAAGTCGAGGCCATCCAGAGTTGGCCACGTCCCAACAGCAAGAAGCAGGTACGAGCCTTTCTGGGAATCGCTGGGTATTATCGGCGATTCATTCCCCACTTTGCTTCTAAGGCTGTGCCCCTAACCAACCTGACGAAGGGGAAAGGGTCGGTCATGATTAAATGGACCCCCGAGGCTGAGGCAGCATTCCAATTCTTGAAACAAGCCTTATGTAGCCAGCCAGTGTTGTACTCACCCGACTTCTCTAAAGACTTTGTCGTACAAAGTGATGCGTCAGATGTGGGGTTAGGAGCAGTATTGTCCCAGGTCTGGAACGGGGAAGAGCACCCAGTCATTTACCTCAGCAGGAAGTTGAAGTCCCATGAGGTAAATTACGCCACCGTTGAAAAGGAGTGTTTAGCGGTGAAGTGGGCTCTAGATTCCCTTCGGTACTACCTGCTAGGTAGGCACTTTGACATGGTTACGGATCACGCTCCGTTAAAGTGGATGGCTCAAAACAAGGAAACAAATAGAAGAGTGAATAGGTGGTTCCTGGCCCTCCAGGAATTCAACTTCACAGTAAAGCATCGCCCTGGCGTTCAAATGGGGAATGTGGATGCTTTGTCTCGAGTACATGAATGCCTGATTGCTGGTGTTCCAACCCCGAGGTTAAAACAAGAGGGGGGGGTATGTGACAGCAGGAAGGTAAAGTCACCTGGTTGCATCCAGGGGGGTAGATATATTTCGCCCAGATTCAGGCTTTACGCCGATTTGTACAACTAGGTGGAGAGTTGTATAAGGCTAGTGTGCTCATGGATGACTCATACCTCTAGGGAGAGGGCTGGGCGTCGTGCAGACAGGGAGTTGATGAGACCAGCTGAACCTTGTCAGCTCATTTAGGCCTCTATAAGAAACTCCCAGATTCATTAGATGTTAGCTCATGCCTGGAAGCAGACCTGTGTGGACTGTCTAGGGAGAGTGAACCCCTGTGCGGTGAGAGAAAGCCTGTGTGGCTATATTTTGCTTGGACATTTAAAACCAGGGACTAGGACAGCACTAGGCTGATCCCAGTTGTTAGTTAGGAAACCTGTATGTTTAGTCAGAGGTCAAGTTGACCAGGATTTATTTTGTTTGTTTCTTTTGCTTTGCTGTGTTTTTGTCACTGTAAATAGAAAATAAACGGCACCTTTTTGATTTTGAAAACCACAACCTCCGTCTGCTGGGCCTGTTTTTGTGTGGGGAGCCCATCCCGGGGGTCACACACACCCGCTGCCGAGCTAACCCCCTCACAGTACGTAATAGGTAGGATTCTGGACTTCCTACAGTGGGCTGTAGATAGGAAGCTTGCCTTGAGTACTATCAAGGGTCAGATTTCGGCCTTGTCAATATATTTTCAAAGGCCCTTGGCTTCGCATTCACTAGTCAAAGCCTTTATACAAGGAGTGATGCGTATTAGTCCTCCGGTTAATATTCCCATATGTCCATGGGATCTAAACTTGGTTCTGTCGGTTCTACAGAAACAACCATTTGAACCATTACAGCATATTTCTTTGGTTCTTCTCACCAGGAAATTGATTTTTCTAGTAGCCATTTGTTCGGCTAAAAGAGTGTCGGAATTAGCAGCTATGTCCTGTAGGGAGCTATATCTGATTATACATAAGGACAGAGTAGTGTTACGTCCTCATCCAGCCTTTCTTCCTAAGGTGGTATCGAGGTTTCATTTGAACCAAGATGTGGTTCTTCCTTCTTTTTTCCCCAAACCTACTTCGGTAGAGGAAAAGTTATTGCATTCTTTGGATGTAGTAAGAGCAGTTAAAGCTTATCTAAAAGCCACTGCTCAGATTCGCAGAACGGATACTTTGTTTATTCTGCCGGAAGGCCCCAGAAGGGGTCAGGCAGCGTCAAAATCTACTTTAGCCAAGTGGATTCGACAGGTCATAATGCAAGCCTATGGCTTGAGAAGGAGACCGCCTCCGTTCAAAGTTAGGGCGCACTCCACGAGAGCAGTTGGAACTTCATGGGCAGTGCATCACCAGGCCTCCCTGGCTCAAATCTGTAAGGCCGCAACATGGTCTTCAGTACACACGTTTACTAGGTTCTACCAGGTGGACGTTAGAAGTCAGGAGGATGTCGCCTTTGGGCGCAGTGTGTTGCAGGCCGCAAAAGATCCTCATGTCTGATAGCGCTCAGCTTATGTATGGTGTATCCCCCCCCTCGTTGGGCATTGCTTTAGGACATCCCCTTAGTAATGACTATGTCGCTCTGTGTCCCGTGATGTACGAGAAAGAAAATAGGATTTTTATAACAGCTTACCTGTAAAATCCTTTTCATGGAGTACATCACAGGACACAGAGCTCCCACCCCTCTTTGGGGACACTTATTGCTTTGCTACAAAACTGAGGTGCTCCCGGATGGGAGGGGCTTATATAGGGGAGGGTACTTCCGGTTTTGGAAGTTGCCAGTGCCAGCACCTGAAGGTATCTATATAACCCATTAGTAATGACTATGTCGCTCTGTGTCCCGTGATGTACTCCAAGAAAAGGATTTTACAGGTAAGCTGTTATAAAAATCCTATTTTTTTTCACAAATAGAGCTTTCTTTTGGTGGTATTTGATTACCTCTGCAGTTTTTAAACAAAAGACTGACAATTTGAAAGAAAAACAAAATTTTTTTCTTTCTGTTATAAAACGTGCCCAATAAAAAAATTTAAATAATCAAATTTATTCATGAATTTAGGCCAATATGTATTCAGCTACATATTAGTTGGTAAATCCCAATAAGCTTATATTGATTGGTTTGTGCAAAAGTTATAGCATCTACAAACTATGGGATAGATTTATTGAATTTTTATTTATTTTTACTAGTAATGGCAGTAATCAGCGATTTTTAGCGGGACTGCAACATTGCATCGTACAAATCGGACACTAAGTGACACTTTTTGGGGACCAGTGACATTATTACAGTGATCAGTGTTAAAGAAATGCACTCTCACTGTTTTAATGACACTGGCAGGAAACATCAGGGGAGATCAAAGGGTTAAGTGTGCTCCTAGGGAGTGCTTTCTAACTGTGTGGGGGGTGGCTTAACTAGATGAAGGCAGAGATCCATGTTTCTGCTTAGCAGAAACACAAGATCTCCATCTTCCTCTCTGACAGAACGACTGTCTGCCTATGTAAATGTCCAGACAGTGGACATTGCATCTGCCGGACCCGCTGATTGACTCTCGCTGTGTCCAATCACAGCGGGAGTGGGTCGCCAGCGACCCATGTGCATGTGCACCCCAGACCCTGTGCACGAAATCACGTATAGGTATGTGATTTTGCGCAGGAAAGCTGGCCTACCACAGTATATCTGCGTGGGGCGGTCTTTAAGTGGTTAAGCTGCATTAAAAATGTTTTATTCTTGGATTTCGCTATATCTTAACCACCTCAATACTGGACACTTTAACCTCTTCCTACCCAGGCAAATTTTCAGCTTTCAGCACTCTCACTCTTTGAATGAGAATTACTCAGTCATACAACACTGTGCCCAATTCGGTTTTTATCATTTTTTCCCCCATAAATAGAGCTTTCTTTTGGTGGTATTTAATCGCCACTGGGGTTTTTTTTTGCGCTACAAATGAAAAAAGACCGAAAATCTTGAAAAAAATAAAAAAATTTTACAAATGGGTAATTTTTCTTCAGAAATTTTGACCAAAATTTATACTGCTACATTTTTTTGTTATAAATAACCCAAATCAGTGTATAATTTTTGGTCTGTGTGAAAGTTATAGCATCTACAAGCTATGGCACCAATCGTTGAAAATTGATCACACCTGATATTACTGATTGCCTATCTCATTTCTTGAGGCCTTAACATGTCAAGACAGCTCAAATACCCCTTTTTGGAAAGTAGACAGTCCAAGGTATTTAGTAAGAGGCATGACAAGTTTTTTGAAGTTATAACTTTTCCCCACAATTTTTTAGAAAATTACCATATATACTCGAGTATAAGCCGACCTGAATATAAGCTGAGGCACCTAATTTTGCCACAAAAAAACTGGGAAAACGTATAGACTCGAGTATAAGCCTAGGGTGTTCATCTGCATGCCTCACTGTGTCCATGTGCATGCCTCACTGTGCCTATGCCTCACTGTCACTGTGCCCATGCCTCACTGTCACTGTGCCCATGCCTCACTGTGCCCAATCTCCCTACCTGATCTCTTGCGCTGTGTGACTAGACTGACGTTTAACATGGGAGTCTAAGGAAGGGGTGCCGGGCTTTGAAAAATCGGTGCTCCTCGGCCGTAGGTCCCCTGAACAACAAACTTTGCACACTTGTAGATGAAGAGTGGGGCTACATGTGTGCCAAGTTTGGGGTCCAGGGTACCTAGGGCCTGCCGGTACCGGGTCCCCAAAATCACCGGAGAAATGACCGTTTAACATGGGAGTCTACGGAAGGGTTGCCCGGCTTTGAAAAATCGGTGCTCCCCTGCCGTAGGTCCCCTGGACAACAAGCCTTTCATACTTGTAGAGGAAAAGTGGGGCTATATGTGTGCCAAATTTGGAGTCCAGGCGACCTACAGCTGGCCGGGATCAGGCGCACAAAGATGAAGATGGACACGGACTCGAGTATAAGCCGAGGGGGGCATTTTCAGCACAAAAAAATGTGCTGAAAAACTCGGCTTATACTCGCGTATATGCGGTAATAAGTTACTTTTTTTTTTATTTCTCACACACAGCATAGGCATACTGGAAACTACACTCCAAAATACATTCTTCTTCTCGTCCTGAGTATAGTGATACCACATGTGTGAGACTTTTTCACAGCGCAACATCCAAGGAGTACTTCGGCCATTATCTACTTTATGACCAGACCTTATTCCGACGCTTTTCGTTTACAAGTAAAAAAATCTGTATTTTTGCTAGAAAGTTACTTAGAACCCCAAACACTGTATATTTTTTGAGTGTAGGCACTAAAGAATAAAATGGTGGGTTTTGCAAATGTTTATGTCACATGGTATTTTCGCAGCAGTTTTTCAAATGCAATTTTACACACTAATGCATAAATAAATTTTATTGCACACAGAGACAATATAATACCAACATTTTTGGTAAAATATGGTGTTACACTAGGTAAATAGATACCAAACATATCACAATTTTAAAGTGTGCACGCTTGTGAAATGGTGCCAAAGTTCGGTATTTAAAAATCTCCAAATGCTCTATAATAGGATTTTTATAACAGCTTACCTGTAAAATCCTTTTCTTGGAGTACATCACGGGACACAGAGCGACATAGTCATTACTAATGGGTTATATAATTACCGTCAGGTGCTGGCACTGGCAACTTCCAAAACCGGAAGTACCCTCCCCTATATAAGCCCCTCCCATCCGGGAGCACCTCAGTTTTGTAGCAAAGCAATAAGTGTCCCCAAAGAGGGGCGGGAGCTCTGTGTCCCGTGATGTACTCCAAGAAAAGGATTTTACAGGTAAGCTGTTATAAAAATCCTATTTTCTTTCTCGTACATCACGGGACACAGAGCGACATAGTCATTACTAATGGGATGTCCTAAAGCAATGCCAAATGAGGGGGGGGGATACACCATATATAAGCTGAGCGCTATCAGACATGAGGATCTTTTGCGGCCTGCAACACACTGCGCCCAAAGGCGACATCCTCCTGACTTCTAACGTCCACCTGGTAGAACCTAGTAAACGTGTGTACTGAAGACCATGTTGCGGCCTTACAGACTTGAGCCAGGGAGGCCTGGTGATGCACTGCCCATGAAGTTCCAACTGCTCTCGTGGAGTGCGCCCTAACTTTGAACGGAGGCGGTCTACTTCTCAAGCTATAGGCTTGTATTATGACCTGTCGAATCCACTTGGCTAAAGTAGATTTTGACGCTGCCTGACCCTTTCTGGGGCCTTCCGGCAGAATAAACAAAGTATCCGTTCTGCGAATCTGAGCAGTGGCTTTTAGATAAGCTTTAACTGCTCTTACTACATCCAAAGAATGCAATAACTTTTCCTCTACCGAAGTAGGCTTGGGGAAAAAAGAAGGAAGAACCACATCTTGGTTCAAATGAAACCTCGATACCACCTTGGGAAGAAAGGCTGGATGAGGACGTAACACTACTCTGTCCTTATGGATAACCAGATATGACTCCTTACAGGACATAGCTGCTAATTCCGATACTCTTTTAGCCGAACAAATGGCTACTAGAAAAAACAATTTCCTGGTGAGAAGCACTAAGGAAATATGCTGTAATGGTTCAAATGGTTGTTTCTGTAGAACCGACAGAACCAAGTTTAGATCCCATGGACATATGGGAATATTAACCGGAGGACTAATACGCATCACTCCTTGTATAAAGGCTTTGACTAGTGAATGCGAAGCCAAGGGCCTTTGAAAAAATATTGACAAGGCCGAAATCTGACCCTTGATAGTACTCAAGGCAAGCTTCCTATCTACAGCCCATTGTAGGAAGTCCAGAATTCTACCTATTACGTATTTACGTGGATGCCATTTCCTGGCCTCACACCAGGCGATGTACGCCTTCCAGATTCTATAGTAGATCTGCCTGGATACCGGTTTCCTGGCATTGATCATGGTAGACACCACAGCATTAGAGAGCCCTCTCCTTTTTAGAATGTGGGCTTCAATAGCCAGGCCGTCAAACCTAGGGCTGGTAAGGAAGGGTGGTATATCGGTCCCTGCAAAAGCAGGTCCGGACGATGTGGGAGGGTCCAAGGACTCCCCACAGACATTTTTACAATCTCCGCGTACCATGCTCTTCGGGGCCACGCTGGAGCCACCAGAATCACTGGTTTCTTTTCTACCCTGATTCTGCGGAGTAATCGAGGTAACAATTGTGGCGGTGGGAATGCATATATCAGCTTGAACTGATCCCAAGGGAACACTAGGGCATCCGAGCCGCACGCTAGGGGATCCCTTGTCCAAGAGACAAACCTGTCCACTTTCGTGTTGAACCTGGATGCTAGCAGATCTACATCCGGTGTTCCCCACCGCTGACATATTGTCCGGAAAACCTCGGGATGAAGGGACCATTCCCCTGGGCATAATTGTTGGCGACTTAGAAAGTCCGCCTTCCAATTCTCCACCCCTGGAATGAATACCGCAGATATGGCTGGGACATATCTTTCTGCCCATCTCAGGATGTAATTTACTTCCCTTTGGGCTGCACGACTCCTGGTGCCCCCCTGACGATTGATATATGCCACTGCTGTGGCATTGTCTGACTGAACTCTGACAGGGGACCCTTGGAGTTTGGATGTCCATGCTACTAGGGCATACCGGGCTGCTCGTATCTCTAAGAGATTGATGGGCAGGGCCTTTTCTGCATCCGACCATCTGCCCTGGAGAGACTATTGCTCCAGTACTGCTCCCCAGCCTAAAAGGCTGGCATCTGTAGTGACCACCTTCCAAGAAATCGGACTGAAGGATTTCCCTCTTTCCAGATTCCGGGGAACCAACCACCCACGGAGGCTTCTGCGAACGGAAGGGGACAAGGACATTGGTACGTCCAGAGCCTGAACTTTTTTGTTCCAGGCTGACAGTATGGCCCTTTGCAACTTCCTTGAATGGAATTGACCGTAGGGTACTGCTTCGAATGATGCCACCATTTTTCCCAGCAGCCTCATGCACAGGCATATGGATGGCTGTCTTTTTGAACCCACTAAGTGGATCAAATCTCTCAAAGACGACCCCTTTTTTCGAGACAAGAAAATTTTTCTCTGGTCTGAATCCAGCCTTAGCCCCAAGTATTCCAGACTTTTGACTGGTTTTAGGGCTGACTTGTCTCGGTTGATAATCCAACCGTGATATTCCAGATACTTGATTGTCTCGTGAACAACCACTTCTAGTTTTTCCACTGAGTGGTCTATCAGCAACAAGTCGTCTAGATATGCCATTATCGTTACACCTTGTGTTCTTAGATTGGCCAATAATGGGGCCAGAATTTTTGTGAACACTCTTGGTGCTGTGGCCAGACCGAAGGGTAAGGCTCTGAACTGAAAATGGCGCCCTTCTACTGCAAAGCGTAGAAATTTTTGGTGGACTGGAAAGATGGGAATGTGCAAATAAGCATCTTTGATGTCGATCGTGGCTAACCAATCCTCCCCTTGTAGGGCAGTGGCCACCGATCGGATCGACTCCATCGGAAAGTCCTGATATACAGGAATTTGTATAGCCCTTTTAGAATTAATATGGGCCTCCCGTCCGCGTTTGCTTCGGGACTGTAAAGAGGTTTGAGTAAAACCCGAACCCGCATTCTTCCAGGGGAACCTCCATAATTACTCCTTGGAGCAATAATTGTTCCAGTGCCAACAGGAGGGACTCTCTCTTCCGGGGATCCCTTGGCACGTTTGACCTCAAAAATGGGAAGGAGGAGAGTCTTTTAACTCCAAACTGTATCCCAAACCTACTGCGGAGAGCACCTATCTGTCTTGATCGTGTCCCGCCAGGTCTCTTTGCGAACAACTGGAGTCCTCCCCCCACCCGACTGAGTGGGGGCTTCAATGAATTTAACTTTGGGGGAGGTTTTGTACCTCCCCTGACCCAGGGTTTCTCATTACCCTGCTACTGTCCCTGTTTTTTACCCCCGGGATTTGACCGAGGAGGCCGTCGGAACTGTTACACAGCCGATGCCCCAGGGACTGGAGAAGCAGGCCTCTTAAAGAGGGACCTCTAACTCTGCTTTTAACCGGCAAGAGCGTATTTTTACCGCTGGAAATTTTCTGGATATATTTGTCCAGGTTTTCCCTGAATAAGCGTTCACCATGAAATGGGACGCTAACCAGCCATTCTTTACAGGGAGCTTCAGCAGACCAGTTTCTGAGCCATAGGAGCCTACGCATATGTACTATAGACAGCGTAAGGCGGGAGGCCTGATGGATTGAATCCTTTATAGCGTCCACCGCAAAGCATAAGGCTCTAGGTAGATCAGCTAGGGCAAAGCCTGCTGATCTGTCAAGTCCCTCAAGACCTGTTTCAACTGATCCTTCACTGCTTAGCAGACCCCAATAGCTGCTACTGCTGGTTGTATCACCAAGCAGATTTTCATAAGGACTCCAATCTTTTATCTATTGGGTTCTTGAACATTTGGACATTATCCACTGGACATGTCAGTGATTTATACATACAAGAGATGGCTGCGTCCACTGTAGGGACCTTCCATTTTTTTTTTTTTTTTTTTTGATGAACTTATCCTCCATGGGATAGACCACCGGAAATCTCTTGGGGGAATAAATATTTTCTCAGGACGTTCCCAATCCTGGTAAATGAGCCCTTTCAGTAAAGGGTGAAGTGGAAAAGAACAAACAGTCTGGGGGCTTCTAGCGACCCCAACGAGGATACAGTAGTGGTTGATGGTTCCGCAAGGTGCATTTTTAAATGCTGATCGGACCATGTTAGTCAGAGACTGAACCCATAATCTTTCAGCTTGAGATGCTGAGAAAAGGTTCCCCCACTGTTGATTCCTCTATAACAGAATCAACCTTATCCTGATCCCCTTCAGGCAGGTCGATCCCTGTATGGGACTGTTGCTCTGCTAACAGGCACTCTGAAGGAGGAGACGGAGATCGGGCGTGCTTTCCCTGACAGGGAGGCAGCGATAAATGTTGACAATCTCTCTAATCCTCCCAGAGCTGAGGAAAAAAACCTCCTCTGTTACATACACAGGAGCAGGTGACTGAGGACAGCCACAGTACCAAGTACCCCTGCGGGGTCTCTACGGTCACTTACCTCTGAACTTCAGGGGAGACTGGTGCAGCAGGAGTATGCCCAAGATCCTCAGAGCCCGATGAGACCCCCTTCGCTTCCTGGAAGATTCAGTTCCGGAGCTACTGGATGGCATATTCCTAAGCCTAAAGCTGAGGTATTCCAGCCGTAATACACCACTTTTACTGAGAATAGTCTAGCACAATTGCTGCTATATCACAGTTGGTGTCTACTAATGTGCCTTTCTAGGGGATGCCTGTATCAACCGCTTGCTGTATGCCTTTAAATGTTGCCAGCTCTGTCTCTGTACTTCATAGCCAGCTTACTGCAATAATGTGGCTTTTTAAAAACCTGCTGGGACGCCCGCACATGCGCAGAAGCGCTGCGGCGCGCACAGAGCGTCATCCCCCAGGCCCCGCCCCTTTTTCCGGCCACCTCTATATATAGAGGCGCGTGCACGCGCACGCGCGCGGCCACGTGCGCCTTGGCGCTAATTTTCAAACATGGAAACCAGGGACAGGAGCCAGGGCCCCCTTTGCCGCAGGCCGGGGGATAGACGAACACTGCAACATGGCAGAGGAAACAGTTTCCTGTAGGAGAACTCACCAGCTGCCTGGACTTTGCTCTCTGAGAAGAAACTAGTCCATATGACAAGAAAAACATTCCACAGCGGCCTCTAGTGGACAAACACAGGTACCGCAGTCTAATATACTAAACATATATAAAAAAAAACATTCTTTTTTTTTTTTTTTTTTCTTGACCACCATTAAAAATTATTACATTTTTTTTTTTAGTAGTTACAGGCATGCACAGATATTAGCGGGAATACCGTTAGGTAACAGACAGAAAGACAAATTAGGCTTGGGGGTCCCCCAATAGAACCAAGTTCCTGGGGGCCCCCACTTACCTGTTCCCCGCCGCAGGACTTTGTTTGGTCCACAAAAGCCCAAACTTCACCTATCACGGCAGGCATTGTAATCAAACCTTCAGGGACCGGGTTCCCAAGGATTCCACTCCCCTGGACCTGTATAGCACCCTGCACAGAAAACATCTTGGTCGTGGGTATGACCAGAGCTCTGGACCCCAGGGTCCAGCTCTCCTAAGAGAAGCATTACAGGCAAAACCTTGCTCTTCTCTGCAAGGCCCGGGTACCGACCGTTTAGCTATGAAGCTTTTTTGGTCGGATCCGGAATAGCTTACTGAGGCCCAAAAGAACCTGTACGCAAGCTCAGTGAAAAACACATGTTTCTTCTTGGCCAACACCTTAGACACTGGCAAAAAAACTGAGGTGCTCCCGGATGGGAGGGGCTTATATAGGGGAGGGTACTTCCGGTTTTGGAAGTTGCCAGTGCCAGCACCTGACGGTAATTATATAACCCATTAGTAATGACTATGTCGCTCTGTGTCCCGTGATGTACGAGAAAGAAAAGTCTTTATTGGTTACCAGTTTAGAGTGACACAGGAGGTCTGGTGCTAGAATTTATGCTCTCGCTCTGACGTTCGTGGCGATACCTCACATATACAGTGGGGCAAAAAAGTATTTAGTCAGCCACCAATTGTGCAAGTTCTCCCACTTAAAAGGATGAGAGAGGCCTGTAATTGTCATCATATGTATACGTCAACTATGAGAGACAAAATGTGGAAACAAATCCAGACAATCACATTGTCTGATTTGGAAAGATTTTTTTTTTGCAAATTATGGTGGAAAATAAGTATTTGGTCAACATCAAAAGTTCATCTCAATACTTTGTTATATATCCTTTGTTGGCAATGACAGAGGTCAAACGTTTTCTGTAAGTCTTCACAAGGTTGTCACACACTGTTGCTGGTATGTTGGCCCATTCCTCCATGCAGATCTCCTCTAGAGCTCCTTTGGGGCTGTCGCTGGGCAACATGGACTTTCAACTCCCTCCAAAGGTTTTCTGTGGGGTTGAGATCTGGAGACTGGCTAGGCCACTCCAGGACCTTGAAATGCTTCTTATGAAGCCACTCCTTTGTTGCCCGTTCGGTGTGTTTGGGATCATTGTCATGCTGAAAGACCCAGCCACGTTTAATCTTCAATGCCCTTGCTGATGGGAGGAGGTTTGCACTCAAAATCTCACGATACATGGCCCCATTCATTCTTTCATGTACACGGATCAGTCGTCCTGTTCCCATTGCAGAGAAACAGCCCCAAAGCATGATGTTGCCACCCCCATGCTTCACAGTAGGTATGGTGTTCTTTGGTTGCAACTCGGCATTCTCTCTCCTCCAAACACGACGAGTTGTGTTTCTACCAAACAGTTCTACTTTGGTTTCATCTGACCATATGACATTCTCTCAATCCTCTTCTGGATCATCCAAATGCTCTCTAGCAAACCTCAGACGGGCCCAGACATGTACTGGCTTAAGCAGGGGGACACGTCTGGCACTGCAGGATCTGAGTCCCTGACGGCGTAGTGTGTTACTGATGGTAGCCTTTGTTACGTTGGTCCCAGCTCTCTGCAGATCATTCACTAGGTCCCCCCGTGTGGTTCTGGGATTTTTGCTCAACGTTCTTGTGAACATTTTGACCCCACGGGGTGAGATCTTGCATGGAGCCCCAGATCGAGGGAGATTATCAGTGGTCTTGTATGTCTTCCATTTTCTAATTATTGCTCCCACAGTTGATTTCTTCACACCAAGCTGCTTGCCTATTGCAGATTCAGTCTTCCCAGCCTGGTGCAGGTCTACAATTTTGTTTCTGCTGTCCTTCGACAGCTCTTTGGTCTTCACCATAGTGGAGTTTGGAGTGTGAATGTTTGAGGTTGTGGACAGGTGTCTTTTATACTAATAACACGTTCAAACAGGTGCCATTAATACAGGTAATGAGTGGAGGACAGCTGAGCCTCTTAAAGAAGAAGATACAGGTCTGTGAGAGCCAGAAATCTTGCTTATTTATAGCTGACCAAATACTTATTTTCCACCATAATTTGCAAATAAATTCTTTCCAAATCAGACAATGTGATTGTCTGGATTTGTTTCCACATTTTGTCTCTCATAGTTGAGGTATACCTATGATGACAATTACAGGCCTCTCTCATCTTTTTAAGTGGGAGAACTTGCACGATTGGTGGCTGACTAAATACTTTTTTGCCCCACTGTATGGTGCGATCGCTGTTTATGTATGCATACAGGACCAACATGTGCGTTCACCTTTGCACGGGGGCACTTTAAATGTTTTATTTATTGGTGGGACACTGGTACACTAACAGATGTTTATGTGCACTTGTACACTATGACAGATGTTGATTGTCCACTGGTGGACACTGACAGATGTTGATGTCACAGTGGAACACTATTGAAGATTCTTTTTTGCACTGGTACATATGTTCATGGGGACACTGTGACAGATGTTCAGGAGGGCCCATCACAACGCCCAGATCCCGATCGCATCTTGGCTGTGTCCTGTGATCAGAGGATCGCACCACTGCATGGCGTCGTGGCCACGAGCGGGCACCCGTTCTGAGGGTAGAACGGGTACGTCCACTCAGAATGGTAAAGCTCCAACCCGGCCGTTTATGTACATTTGCCGGGTGGGAAGAGGTAATCGGTTTGTACTTTTATATTGTTTAACCCTAGGCTGTTAATTGGTTTGGGTTTAAATTGTGATAACAATTTCAATGGTATAACTGATCTAGTCCCTTCCACTTTAATTTTATACTGTAGATTCGTTTAGCTGACTGCTATTCTGTCTTTATCATTAAATGAAGAGGAGATGTGTTCTGTTACCCTCCTCTTGTGAACAGTTACAGAGACCTAACTTTCATCTGTTTTAAGAAATAGCTGGAAGAAAGATAAATATGGTGGTATTGGGAAAACATCACATTTTTTTTAGTGAAATGTGAATTATGTTTTACCATTCAGGAATATGTATCTGCCAACAGTTTCAACTAGACAGGTCTTAGGCTTTCAGAGCTGGAGATCTCTTTCAGTCATAGTGCTATATGCTTGTGCTAGGGCTCATGGAAAAGTAATGTGTTAATCATAGTTTGAAATTACTTTCCTTTTTCCAGCTGTATCAAATGCCTTGGTTTTAAAATATTTAAGCTGTCTAAAAGTAAATAGACCTCTATAACATATATCTTGTCAGGCTCACAAAGCATCATTTGTTCTTCTATATTTTGGTCAATAAAACATGTATAATGACTGGCACAACTATTTATCCTTTTGGACCATTCCACATTTTATAGTGCTCAAGCCTATAAATTATATATTTAGTTGGGGTTTTTTAAAACTGATCTACACAAAATGATCCACAATGTGGAAGTGGAAAAATTTATTTTTTTCTAAGTTGTTTAAAAATAAAAAACAAGTAGTTTTGATTGCAGATGTTTTCACCCCTTTTGCTGTAAAAACCCTCAAAGGGTTTTTCGCAAAAAAAATAGAAAAAAAAATATAGCATATACAGTACAAATGCTACTTAAGCCATATTGTAATTGAATGTTAATTCAAAATTACTTTTCCTTTTCATTCTGCAATTACTGTAATTTTCTGTAAAATTCATTGCAATATAGCAACCTGAAGGCCTTCTGTACACAGTTGGGAGTACAGAACCTCCTCAAAATGTGTGATTTTGGCTCACTGATTTTCCCAGAAGTCTGCACGAACTTACAAGTCAGATTTTAGGCATCCTCTGCTAAACAAATAATTTTTTGGGGTCGTTTCTCCAAAGGGGTTCATTACTTGCCAATGGAATGCCAATACTGCAACTTTGCTCATTAGAACACTGCAGGTGCATCAGCTGATTAATACTGACAAAATCGTTCCCATTCAAATTCCCTATGCCCACAACAAACTATTTTTGATCCAGAGCAGAAACGGGTAGGAATCTGCAAAAAATGTTTACTGAAATTCATGCATTGTACTTTGATGCACTATAAAGAGAGGAAGGGGAGAGGGGAGTGGACAAACCACAATGCAGCTTCCATATGTGAGACCTGTACATGTTTCCTTCTCATGGCAGGGGCAACACTAAGGCCAGAGTTCCCATCATGAATGCAGTTCAAAAACACTTAGATCCCTAGCTGAGCATCCTGTTCAGGCTACACAGTCACACAGGCAGGTGCAGTGACTAAAGGTCTGCCAGTTTTCTGTGTTTTGAGGTTAGATATTTAGGTGGACAGAGCCTGATGATAAGACACTAATTCCCAATGAGGTTTGCCTCTCCTTAGCTTGACAGTGGGTAGGGCCTGATAGGGAAGCTAAAAGATTAGTTCCTCCTCAGGTTTTAATACCCCTGTGATTGGCAGAAAGCGGATTCTATAGCTGTTAACAGCTGTGAAATCCACCCACTGCTGTCCGCTGTCAGTCACAAGGAAGCAGGACCTGGCAGGTAGCTAGTCTCTCCGCAATCCCCAGCAGGCATAATCCTCTTTTAAAATTCAACCCTGTATTGTTGGCTGCTAGGACTCTGGTGGTTTGTGTCCTAGCAACCAATGAAGCTGTTCAGCTGTTGGCACCCTAGCAACCAATAACAGATGGGGGGTAACGCATGCAAGCATGTCCTGCTCTTTACTACACAGGGGCCTCACTCTGGCCTGTCTGTACACCGCCTACAGTGGCCTTAACCACCTCAAGACCTGACGCTTTCATCCACTTCCTGCCCAGGCTATTTTTTCAATTTTAAGCTCTGTCACTCTTTGAATGACAATTAGTCGTGCAACACTGTATCCAAATGACATTTTTATCATTATTTTGAGACAGAGCTTTCTTTTGGTGATATTTAATCACCACTGTTTTTTTTTCTATATAAATGAAAAAATATAGGACATTTTGAAAAATATTCCTTCATAAAAATTTTCAAATAAGCGTTCTTCATAAATTTAGGCCAAAATGTATTATGCTACTTTTTTTTTTTTTGTAAAAATAACCCAAATCGTTTTTTTGTTTTTTTTTATTTTATTTTATTAAGTCTGTGTGAAAGTTAGTCTACAAATTATGGCATATACTGTATATTTGAAAATTGAACAGTCCTGATGTACTGACTGCCTATCTAATTTCTTGAGGCCATAAAAAATACCAGGACAGTACAGATACCCCCCTAAATGACCCCTTTTAGGAAAGTAAATGGTCCAAGGTATTTAGTAAGAGGCGCAGTGAGTTTTTTTTGAAGTTGTAACTTTTGGATAATGCATAAAAAAAAATGTAAATAATTATTTTATTTTTTTACACAAAGTTATCAGTTTAATGATATTTCTCAAACACATAATAGGCATACTTGAAATTACAACCCAAAACACATTCTACTACTCCAAAGTAGGGTGAAACCACATTTATGAGACTTTTTCACTGTCTGGACTGATTATGTATGGGACATTGTATCTGGTATATCACACAACCAACCAGTTGTGTCAAAACCAATGTACTGTAATGGTTGCCTCTGTATGAGTGGTTAGGGAATATAGCTTAGTGTAGCATCACCTGTAGCAGTCCCAGTTCTATAAGCCAAGTAAGCCTAGCCTACTGGTAAGTGGCTAACCCTCAGGAATGCCATGTTCACTGGCCAGGAAGTACAAGAGGCTGAAGAAAGGAAGAAAAAAAGAGTTCCTTGGTTCCAGGAGTGCAGTTGTCAGCAGGGGATGGCTGGGACTGGTGTCTCGCAGAAACATAGTCAGTTGGATGTCCATGTGGGTCAATCTAGGTGGCACATGGTCAGCAAACAGGCAAAAAAAAACGATCCAGACAGCAACATTATCAAAAAAAAACAAGACAGTTAGTGCAGGCAGAAGCAACACTGCACTGGTGTGATAGAGATCAGAAACACTGTTGCTGGCTGCACTGGTCTAGTGTAACTGAGACTGGGGTGACGACAATCAGGGACACTGTTGTTGGCTGCACTGGTCTGGTGTGCTAGCAGTCAGGAACACTTATTCTAGCTACACTGGTCTGGCAGCAGTGTGGCTGGTGTGGTGGTGGACTGTGACTGGCTGCACTATTCGGGCTCGTTCACACATAAACACTGACACATGACACTGCACTTGCTCTGGTGACAGTATGTAAAAATAAATAAATAAAAATGTAATCATTAACCACTTCAATACCGGGCATTTTTACCCTCTTCCTTCCCTGGCCAATTTTCAGCTTTCAGCACTGTCACGCTTTGAATGACAATTGCGCGGTCGTGCGACGTGGCTCCCAAACAAACTTGACGTCCTTTTTTTCCCACAAATAGAGCTTTCTTTTGGTGGTATTTTATCATCTGTGCGGTTTTTATTTTTTGCGCTATAAACAAAAAAAGACTGACAATTTTAAAAAAAATACAATATTTTTTACATTTTGCTAAAATAAATATCCCAATTTAAAAAAAAAAAAAAAAAAAATTTTCTCAATTTAGGCCGATATGTATTCTTCTACATTCTTTTGGGAAAAAAAATCGCAATAAGCGTATAGTGATTGGTTTACGCAAAAGTTATAGCACCTACAAAATAGGGGATAGATTTATGACTTTTTTTTTTTTTTTTTTAAACTAGTAATGGCGGTTATCTGTGATTTTTGTCAGGACTGCGATATTGCGGCGGACAGATCGGACACTTTTGACACATTTTTGGGACCAGTCACATTTATACAGCGAACAGTGCTATAAATATGCACTGATTACGGTATAAATGTGACTGGCAGGGAAGGGGTTAACACTAGGGGACGATCAAGGGGTTAAATGTGTATCCTAGGTAGTGATTCTAACTGTAGGGGGAGCGGACTGACTGGGGGAGGTGACCGATCGTTGCCCCCATGTACAAGGGACACACTATCGGTCTCCTCTCCCTGACAGGATGTGGATCTGTGCACCCGAGTGACCCGGCGGGAGCGCGCGCCGCCTAGCGGCCGGGAGGCCCCAGGATGGCAGAGCCACCTTGGGGCCGTCATTTGACAATACGCGGGATGGGAAGTGGTTAATTAAAACCTCATGACACTGTGATTGGCCTTGTACTATGTGTTTATTGTGATCAATCACAGAGATCACAGTAGTAAGCAATTACATTATGAATAAAAGCCATTGTTTACTACTGAACATGTGATTGTTCACAGCTATCACATGGCACCAGGTCCAATCATAGTGGCCGGGTACCCCGATCGGTGATCTGCTGTATCAGGTGGACACAGCAGTCACAGATCAAGGTGCGCTACTCTGAAAATGTACAGGTATGTCCTCCCAGAACGACGCTACTCCCACCTGGCCATTTATCTACAGTGGCTGGGTGAGAGGTGGTTACATTTTTTCCAGTTTATTATCTATAAACTGGCAGTCATTCATTTTGATTTGTTGCAGTCCTAGCAACACAAATAAAAACGACCTGAATCTGTCACACGTGTCAACTGTTACCAAAACTATCACAGTACTTTCAAGAATTAGGCGCATGACTTTCTAATGCCAGATTCTTTAATAAATACCCTGTATATGTTTTGTTACTTATCTTTTAAAGTTCATGTTTATCATGTGTGTCTGTTGTGTTTTTTACATGCTATGTTACTTGTTGACAGAGACATGTGGAACAGCCCTAACCTTCACATTTTCATCTGTTATAGGACTTTCATCTTAACAGAGTCAATCTTGAAGAGACCCCAGCAGCAGAAAGTAGCCCCTCTGGAGCCCGACCAAAGAAGAAGAACAAAAAGTCTTACGATCTAACAGTGTCTGATAAGTTCTGGCAAAAACATAAAGGCAGGTGTGTTGAGAAATACAGAATCTGTATTTTTTTCATCCCATCTTTCTCACTTTGTTGGCATTTTATTATTTCATGTTACATTTGAAAGTCTTTGCATGGTAACTTTCTATGAACCCATGGTTCTTATCCCTAAAATGTTATAGTAAACTTATAACAATATAGTGTGCGCTTTTATAACACAAATCCCAAAAAACAAGGAATTCGTTCTTTTAAGATATTGATGACATGTAAATAACCTTCTGTTTTAAGAAAAATTTGCTGTACATTCCTGTACTTTAGACTAGAGGGAGAATTCCCCTGGCCCCTGACCCACCTCACCCTATGCTTACTAGCAATTATATACACAGTCTATGAGCCATCTCTGTTACTCTCCATAGCCCTTTTCCCGAAGTTGCTGAATCAGTGCAGGAAGAGTTGGAATCTTACCGCAATCAAGAAGATGAAGTTAAAAGACTCAAAACTATTATGGTAAGGTGTAGTCACTGTCATCAATGTATTATTATGCAGTAGGTTTCATTTTTATGTTTTTATTTTTAGTGGCAAATTGTTTCTTTTTCAGACCCTTTCAATGTTGCATAAGAGTTACAATGCCATGCATCATAAAAAATAAGCAAGTGACTGGAGCATAAACATATTGAAAAGCAAATTACCGTTAAGGCCAGTTCACACCTGAATCGCACAGGAACGTGAAACGCGTTCCTGTGTGATACCTATGTGACTTTGAATGAGCTGAAAGCACACTGGATTGCATTAAAAGTAGTGCATGCACTACTTTTCAAAAAAGCACTGCACCAGATCTCAGTTTACTACAGTACCATGTTATCTGGGGCAGAAAAAAGCACTGCGTTTGTGATCTGCATTTGGGGTGGTGGTAGGATTATATTGACATGACAACCGCAGCAGACTGCGGTATATGTGTAAGGAACGCAGGTTTCCTGCACCTTGTTCTGGTGTGACTGAGCCCTAAATGTAAATCTATCGCAAACCTGGGCTGTAATCTGAGAATAATGTGAAAAATATATAAGGTACAAGTTAGCTTTAATGAAAACTTGGGTCAAAGAGTAGTTCTACAGATGTGGGCAGCTGCTGTTTTTTTCATTCTAGCCTGGCCCCCTCGCCTTCTATTCTGATCATCCCTGTTGGTAAGTGAGACACAAAACTCCATTAAATGATTCAAAAGGAGGCACAAGAAGGCATGGCTAAGCTCCATAATGCTGGGGGAAACCTCTCATTGTGTAGCCATGATCCAGTCTCCTATGTCCTCTGTTCTACCACAGCTGGCAACACACACAAACAACAACATTTTCTCTCTGCTTATCCATAAATACACCTTTTCTCTCATTTTCTGCAGCTTTACTGTACATTTAGTGCGCTAGTGTTCTGTACTGTGAACTGGAATAGGTTTCCTTTTGGACCCTTTATGAGTACGCTACAATACTGAAAGGGCTATAAGGCTACATTCACACAACAATTTAGCCACAAATAGATTGCTGCGTTCAGAAGTTGCTAAATACTACCTTCAGGCATAGCAACAGTTTGTGCTATGGCTGCATACAAACTGGCTGATTAGCTGCTGCCATTTTGTGTGTGGTCAAAACTCTGCAGAAATGAAGAGCCTGGACACAAACTGACTGCGTCCAGGGTTGGTCTGTTGGAGGCCCCCTTGCTATGTAGCTACTTTGATGAACAGTTATATGCAAACAGTGAAGCTTGACAGTGATTTGTACAAATTGACAGGCGTGGATGGCAGCTACAGCTGTTTGCACACCGTGGGGTTTATTTACTAATACTACAGAGTGCGAAATCAGGTTTACTTCTGCATAGAAAGCATTTGTCTTCTAATCTCCGATTTTTCAATTAAGCTTTGGTAAAAAAACTGGAAGCTGATTGGCTTTTATGCATAAGTGAGCCTAATTTAGCACTCTCCAGCTTTAGTAAATAAACCCCAGTGTGTGCAAGCAGCATTTACGATCGTTGGCAAGAATCTACTGCCTCTCCATGTGAATGTAGCTTTAAAGGACATTCCTCACTGTTCACTCTCTGACCTTCTTTGAGACAGATAATAAATGAATATCGGTATACTATTTAATCTTGTTCATGTATGTTTTCCCTCATTCGGTGTCATCAGCTGACTAATTGGAAATCTTATAACTAAAATACATTAATCAGTCATAACATTATGACCTCTGAAAGGTAAAGTGAATAACACTGAATATCTTGTTACAATGGCATCTGAAAGTGGGTGAAATATATGAGATAGCAAGTGAACCTGTTGTTCCTGAAGTTGATATGTTGAAGGCAGAAAAAAAATGGGCAAGCATGAGGATTTGAGTGACTTTGACAAGAGCCAAATCGTATTGCCTTTCACCTTAATTAGAATATTGTGTTGCCTTCCACTTCATTCAAAACATATATTCCTCCATTGCCTGGATGTGGTGGGGGCCCTTATGGTTTACTTTTCTGTTACAGTTTTTTTTTTTAAGGCAGACCGATTCCATTTTTGTCATTCCAGTAGGTCCTAAAAGAGAGATTCAACAGGTTGTTGTGCAGGCCTATAAGTTGGAAGATAAAGTGCTGCCTTTAAAGTGGTTGTAAAGGTAGAAGTTTTTTTTGTAAAGGTAGAAGTTTTTTTATCTTAATGCATTCTATAAAAAGCCTTCTGTGTGCATCAGCCCCCCCCCCCTAATACTTACCCTGAGCCCCATCTCAATCTAGAGATGTCCACAAGTGCCTTGGCCGTCCAGAACTCTCCCTCCTGATTGGCTGAGAAACAGCAGCGGTGCCATTGGCTCCCACTGCTGTCAATCAAAGTCAGTTAGCCAATGAGGAGAGAGAGGGAGTAGGGCCGAACCACGGCTCAGCATTAGAATGGATACACAGAGCTGCGGCTCGGGTGCCCCCATAGCAAGCTGCTTGCTATGAGGGCCCTCTGCAAGGGGGAGGGGCCAGTAGCGCCGATGAGGGACCTGAGAAGAAGAGGATCCTGGGCTGCTCTGTGCAAAACCACTGCACAGAGCAGGTTAGTATAGACATGTTTTGTTATTTTTTTAGAAGAAAAAAAACAGACTTTACTATCACTTTAAAAGGGACTCCTCAAGCAGTAAGTGTTTCTTTGACTTTTCATCACCGGACCTTTGTGTCAGATTTGTAAAGGGGGAAACCTGTTTTTCTTATATACGTTTTTAAATTAAACAGGTCTTCCTTCACAGGAGCTAGTTTTGGTCTGAAAAATTCTGCAAGAGGCTCATCAATGCCCTTTAGTTTTCTTTTTATTTTGGTCATTTCTTTTTGGGCTTGTTTGCCTGTGCTGTTTGGGTTTGCTTAGAAAAAGTAGGATTTTTGTACTCCAGGGGCGTACCTAGAGCATTTGGCACCCGGGGCCCATCCTATATCTGGCACCCCCCCAACTGTAAAATGTAAAAACACCCACACGAAAACAGCCTCCTCTGCCAAGATCAGCGTTATTGAATTCTGAATTTGTTTTAAAGAAATTGCGCTGTTGGCTGCCGAGTAAACCGGAAGTGTCAATGTGCTGTCGCTTCCGGGTTTCTACATCAGAGACCCGGTCAAAGGCAAATCCGGCTTTGTTCGGGTCTCTGGCCAGCCGGCTGGTGGCTCAGGTCTCCAGGTGGGATGGGAGACCTGGGCGGAGCTGTGGGGGGATGGGGACATCCCCTCCCACTCCTTGTAATAACAGCCGATGCTGTTCATCCATAGTAGCCAGTGACAATAGATGGGACAGGACAGAGGTGTCAGTCACTCAGGTGTGAGCAGATCCCACATTTTTCGACAGATCGTGCCACGGTCAGGTAAGTGGAGAGCTGGACTTGAGCTGCTATGAGGGAGACATCAGAGTGAGATGGGGAGACACTGTCAATACAAGGCATGGCCCATACTTTGCATTATCTGCTGTCCTCAGGGACAGATCCAGAGATCACACTGTATAACGATCTCTGGATCGAATCTGTCCCTGGGGACAGCAGACAATGGCATCATTGGCATTGATGATTTGATTCGGATTTTGGAACTGACCTGCTGACAAGGCGTGTTGCTTGCTGAACCCCGAACGAGATCTGATGGCCGCAGGGAAGATGGCAAGATGCTGTGGTGACATGCTGCTTGCTGGACAGGTCTGATGGCTGCAAGATGTGGGTGTAGGTCAATGTATGTCACCTGGGCTGCAGACACCCCCTCCCCCCCTTTATCAGACCAGCTCATCTACTCTATACCTGGGTGGTGAATAAAGCAACACCCCCCCCCCCTTTATCAGGTAAGCTCACAGCTCAGCTACTATAGGTGGGTGGTGGTCACACAGCGATATATAGCACACGCCTGCATTCTGCAACCTGTATATAGCACACGCCTGCATTCTGCAACCTGTATATAGCACACGCCTGCATTCTGCAATCTTTACATTGCACACGCCTGCATTCTGCAATCTTTACATTGCACACGCCTGCACTCTGCAACCTGTACATAGCACACGCCTGCACTCTGCAAACTGTACATAGCACACGCCTGCACTCTGCAAACTGTACATAGCACACGCCTGCACTCTGAAAACTGTACATAGCACATGCCTGCACTCTGCAACCTGTACATAGCACACGCCTCCATTCTGCAACCTGTATATAGCACACGCCTGCATTCTACAACCTGTATATAGCACACGCCTCCATTCTGCAACCTGTATATAGCACACGCCTGCATTCTACAACCTGTATATAGCACACGCCTGTATTCTACAACCTGTATATACCACACGCCTGTATTCTACAACCTGTATATAGCACACGCCTCCATTCTACAACCTGTTTATAGCACACGCCTCCATTCTACAACCTGTATATAGCACACGCCTCCATTCTACAACCTGTATATAGCACACGCCTGCATTCTACAACCTGTATATAGCACACGCCTGCATTCTACAACCTGTATATAGCACACGCCTCCATTCTACAACCTGTATATAGCACACGCCTCCATTCTACAACCTGTATATAGCACACGCCTCCATTCTACAACCTGTATATAGCACACGCCTCCATTCTACAACCTGTATATAGCACACGCCTCCATTCTACAACCTGTATATAGCACACGCCTCTATTCTACAACCTGTATATAGCACACGTCTGCATTCTACAACCTGTATATACAGTAGCACCCGCTCCATTCTGCAAGCCCCCTTTTCTTTCTCGTACATCACGGGACACAGAGCGACATAGTCATTACTAATGGGTTATATAGATACCTTCAGGTGCTGGCACTGGCAACTTCCAAAACCGGAAGTACCCTCCCCTATATAAGCCCCTCCCATCCGGGAGCACCTCAGTTCTTTGCCAGTGTCTAAGGTGTTGGCCAAGAAGTAACATGTGTTTTTCACTGAGCTTGCGTACAGGTTCTTTTGGGCCTCAGTAAGCTATTCCGGATCCGACCAAAAAAGCTTCATAGCTAAACGGTCGGTACCCGGGCCTTGCAGAGAAGAGCAAGGTTTTGCCTGTAATGCCTCTCTTAGGAGGGCTGGACCCTGGGATCCAGAGCTCTGGTCATACCCACGACCAAGATGTTTTCTGTGCAGGGTGCTATACAGGTCCAGGGGAGTGGAATCCTTGGGAACCCGGTCCCTGAAGGTTTGATTACAATGCCTGCCGTGATAGGTGAAGTTTGGGCTTCTGTGGACCAAACAGAGTCCTGCGGCGAGGAAAAGGTAAGTGGGGGCCCTCGGGAACTTGGTTCTATTGAGGGACCCCCAAGCCTATTTTGTCTTTCTGCCTGTTACCTAAGGTATTCCCGCTAATATTCTGTGTATGCCTGTTACTACTGAGAAAATGTAAAAAAAATTAATAGTAGGCAAGGAAAAAAAAAAAAAAAAAAATGTAAGACCGCGGTACCTGTGTTAGACACTAGAGGCCACTATGGTTCTTTTTCTTGTAATGTGGATTTTTTTCTTCCAGAATCAAATCCAGGCAGTTGGTATGTTCTCTGCTGGGAAGCTGTCTCCTCTGCCCTGTTGCTGCGCTCATCCATCCCCGGGCCCTGCGGCAAAGGGACCCTGGCTCCCATCTAGCTCCTTATTGTTTTCAAAAAAGGCGCCGAAGGCGCACGTGCCCGTGCGCGTGCACGCGCCTCTATATATAGAGGCGATCTGGAAAAAGGGGCGGAGCGGGTGGATGACGCTCAGGTGTGCGCCGCGGCACTACTGCGCATGTGCGGGCGTCCAGCGTGTTTTAAAGCACATTATAGCTGGCTATTGAAGTGCACAGACAGAGCTAGCAACAGTATAAAGGCACACTGAGGCGGTTGATGCAGGCATCCCCTAGAAAGGCACTTTAGTAGACACCAACTGTTATATAGCAGCAATTGTGCTAGACTATTCTCAGTAAAAGTGGTGTATTACGGCTGGAATACCTCAGCTTTAGGCTTAGGAATATGCCGTCCAGAAGCTCCGGAACTGAATCTTCCAGGAAGCGAAGGGGGTCTCATCGGGCTCTGAGGATCTTGGGCATGCTTCTGCTGCACCAGTCTCCCCTGAAGTTCAGAGGTAAGTGACCGTAGAGACCCCGCAGGGGTACTTGGTACTGTGGCTGTCCTCAGTTCACCTGCTCCTGTGTATGTAACAGAGGAGGTTTTTTTCCTCAGCTCTGGGAGGATTAGAGAGAGATTGTCAACATTGATCGCTGCCTCCCTGTCAGGGAAAGCACGCCCGATCTCCGTCTCCTCCTTCAGAGTGCCTGTTAGCAGAGCAACAGTCCCATACAGGGATCGACCTGCCTGAAGGGGATCAGGATAAGGTTGATTCTGTTATAGAGGAATCAACAGTGGGGGAACCTTTTCTCAGCATCTCAAGCTGAAAGATTATGGGTTCAGTCTCTGACTAACATGGTCCGATCAGCATTTAAAAATGCACCTTGCGGAACCATCAACCACTACTGTATCCTCGTTGGGGTCGCTAGAAGCCCCCAGACTGTCTGTTCTTTTCCACTTCACCCTTTACTGAAAGGGCTCATTTACCAGGATTGGGAACGTCCTGAGAAAATATTTATTACCCCAAGAGATTTCCGGTGGTCTATCCCATGGAGGATAAGTTCATCAAAAAATGGAAGGTCCCTACAGTGGACACAGCCATCTCTTGTATGTATAAATCACTGACATATCCAATGGATAATGTCCAAATGTTCAAGAACCCAATAGATAAAAGATTGGAGTCCTTATGAAAGTCTGCTTCTTTCTACAGCAAGCTTGGTGACACAACCAGCAGTGAGGTCTGCTAAGCAGTGAAGGATCAGTTGAAACAGGTCTTGAGGGACTTGACAGATCAGCAGGCCTTGCCCTAGCTGATCTACCTAGAGCCTTAGGCTTTGCGGTTGACGCCATAAAGGATTCAGTCCATCAGGCCTCCCGCCTTACGCTGTCTATAGTACATATGCGTAGGCTTCTATGGCTCAAAAACTGGTCTGCTGAAGCTCCCTGTAAAGAATGGCTGGTTAGCGTCCCATTTCATGGTGAACGCTTATTCAGGGAAAACCTGGACAAATATATCCAGAAAATTTCCAGCGGTAAAAATACTCTCTTGCCGGTTAAAAACAGAGTTAGAGGTCCCTCTTTAAGAGGCCTGCTTCTCCAGTCCCTGGGGCATCGGCTGTGTAACAGTTCCGACGGCCTCCTCGGTCAATTCCCGGGGGTAAAAAAACAGGGACAATAGCAGGGTAATGACAAACCCTGGGTCAGGGGAGGTACAAAACCTCCCCCAAAGTTAAATTCATTGAAGGGTTGCCCCCACTCAGTCGGGTGGGGGGAGGACTCCAGTTGTTCGCAAGAGACCTGGCGGGACACGATCAAGACAGATAGGTGCTCTCCGCAGTATGTTTGGGATACAGTTTGGAGTTAAAAGACTCTCCTCCTTCCCATTTTTGAGGTCAAACGTGCCAAGGGATCCCCGGAAGAGAGAGTCCCTCCTGTTGGCACTAGAACAACTATTGCTCCAAGGAGTAATTATGGAGGTTCCCCTGGAAGAATGAGGGTTCGGGTTTTACTCAAACCTCTTTACAGTCCCGAAGCAAACGCGGACGGGAGGCCCATATTAATTCTAAAAGGGCTATACAAATTCCTGTATATCAGGACTTTCCGATGGAGTCGATCCGATCGGTGGCCACTGCCCTACAAGGGGAGGATTGGTTAGCCGCGATCGACATCAAAGATGCTTATTTGCACATTCCCATCTTTCCAGTCCACCAAAAATTTCTACGCTTTGCAGTAGAAGGGCGCCATTTTCAGTTCAGAGCCTTACCCTTCGGTTTGGCCACAGCACCACGAGTGTTTACAAAAATTCGGGCCCTTTATTGGCCAATCTAAGAACACAAGGTGTAATGATAATGGCATATCTAGATGACTTGTTGCTGATAGACCACTCAGTGAAAAAACTAGACGTGGTCGTTCACAAGACAATCAAGTATCTGGAATCTCACGGTTGGATTATCAACCGAGACAAGTCAGCCCTAAAAACCAGTCAAAAGTCTGGAATACTTGGGGCTAAGGTTGGATTCAGGCCAGAGAAAAATATTTTTGCCTCGAGGAAAGGTGTTGTCTTTGAAAGATTTGATCCACTTAGTGGGTACAAAAAAGACAGCCGTCCATACGCCTGTGCATGAGGCTGCTGGGAAAAATGGTGGCATCATTCGAAGCAGTACCCTACGGTCAATTCCATTCAAGGAATTTGCAAGGGGCCATACTGTCAGCCTGGAACAAAAAAGTTCAGGCCCTAGACTTACAATGTCCTTGTCCCCTTCCGTTCGCAAGAGCCTCCGTTGGTGGTTGGTTCCCCAGAATCTGGAAAAAGGGAAATCCTTCAGTCCGATTTCTTGGAAGGTGGTCACTACAGATGCCAGCCTTATAGGCTGGGGAGCAGTACTGGAGCAATAGTCTCTCCAGGGCAGATGGTCGGATGCAGAAAAGGCCCTGCCCATCAATCTCTTAGAGATACGAGCAGCCCGGTATGCCCTAGTAGCATGGACATCCAAACTCCAAGGGTCCCCTGTCAGAATTCAATCAGACAATGCCACAGCAGTGGCATATATCAATCATCAGGGGGGCACCAGGAGTCGTGCAGCCCAGAGGGAAGTAAATTACATCCTGAAATGGGCAGAAAGATATGTCCCAGCCATATCTGCGGTATTCATTCCAGGAGTGGAGAATTGGAAGGCGGACTTTCTAAGTCGCCAGCAATTATGCCCAGAGGAAGGGTCCCTTCACCCCGAGGTTTTCTGGACAATATGTCAGCGGTGGGGAACATCAGATGTAGATCTTCTAGCATACAGATTCAACGCAAAGGTGGACAGGTTTGTCTCTCGGACAAGGGATCCCCTAGCTTGCGGCTCGGATGCCCTAGTGTTCCCTTGGGATCAGTTCAAGCTGATATATGCATTCACACCGCCACAATGGTTACCTCGATTACTCTGCAGAATCAGGGTAGAAAAACCAGTGATTCTGGTGGCTCCAGCGTGGCCCCGAAGAGCGTGGTACGCGGAGATTGTAAAATGTCAGTGGGGAGTCCTTGGACTCTCCCACGTCGTCCGGACCTGCTTTCGCAAGGACCGATATACCACCCTTCCTTACCAGCCCTAGGTTTGACGGCCTGGCTATTGAAGCCCACATTCTAAAAAAGAGAGGGCTCTCTAATTCTGTGGTATCTACCATGATCAATGCCAGGAAGCCGGTATCCAGGCAGATCTACTATAGAATCTGGAAGGCGTACATCGCCTGGTGTGAGGCCAAGAAATGGCATCCACGTAAATACGTAATAGGTAGGATTCTGGACTTCCTACAATGGGCTGTAGATAGGAAGCTTGCCTTGAGTACTATCAAGGGTCAGATTTCGGCCTTGTCAATATTTTTTCAAAGGCCCTTGGCTTCGCATTCACTAGTCAAAGCCTTTATACAAGGAGTGATGCGTATTAGTCCTCCGGTTAATATTCCCATATGTCCATGGGATCTAAACTTGGTTCTGTCGGTTCTACAGAAACAACCATTTGAACCATTACAGCATATTTCTTTGGTTCTTCTCACCAGGAAATTGATTTTTCTAGTAGCCATTTGTTCGGCTAAAAGAGTGTCGGAATTAGCAGCTATTTCCTGTAAGGAGCCATATCTGGTTATCCATAAGGATAGAGTAGTGTTACGCCCTCATCCAGCCTTTCTTCCTAAGGTGGTATCGAGGTTTCATTTGAACCAAGATGTGGTTCTTCCTTCTTTTTTCCCCAAACCTACTTCGGTAGAGGAAAAGTTATTGCATTCTTTGGATGTAGTAAGAGCAGTTAAAGCTTATCTAAAAGCCACTGCTCAGATTCGCAGAACGGATACTTTGTTTATTCTGCCGGAAGGCCCCAGAAGGGGTCAGGCAGCGTCAAAATCTACTTTAGCCAAGTGGATTCGAAAGGTCATAATGCAAGCCTATGGCTTGAGAAGGAGACCGCCTCCGTTCAAAGTTAGAGCGCACTCCACGAGAGCAGTTGGAACTTCGTGGGCAGTGCATCACCAGGCCTCCCTGGCTCAAATCTGTAAGGCCGCAACATGGTCCTCAGTACACACGTTTACTAGGTTCTACCAGGTGGACGTTAGAAGTCAGGAGGATGTCGCCTTTGGGCGCAGTGTGTTGCAGGCCGCAAAAGATCCTCATGTCTGATAGCGCTCAGCTTATGTATGGTGTATCCCCCCCCTCGTTGGGCATTGCTTTAGGACATCCCATTAGTAATGACTATGTCGCTCTGTGTCCCGTGATGTACGAGAAAGAAAATAGGATTTTTATAACAGCTTACCTGTAAAATCCTTTTCTTGGAGTACATCACGGGACACAGAGCTCCCACCCCTCTTTAGGGACACTTATTGCTTTGCTACAAAACTGAGGTGCTCCCGGATGGGAGGGGCTTATATAGGGGAGGGTATTTCTGGTTTTGGAAGTTGCCAGTGCCAGCACCTGAAGGTATCTATATAACCCATTAGTAATGACTATGTCGCTCTGTGTCCCGTGATGTACTCCAAGAAAAGGATTTTACAGGTAAGCTGTTATAAAAATCCTATTATCAGGTCAGCTACATTATACCTGGGTGTTGGTGGACACAGCAACCTCCCCCCTTCTCTGTCAGACCAGCACAGTCAGGATGGCAGGGCAGACACACTCCTCCAGCCTCTTTCCCACAACCCACACAACCCCCCTCCCTATCACCAGCTCACCTCGGGCTCTCAGCTTCAGCTGGGGAGGTCCGGACTCCGGAAGATGGTGTGGACACAGTGTGTAACAGCAGCAGCCACCCCTGCGCTGAATGATGTGACACACTCAGCTCGGCTTCTCAGCAGTGGTGGGTGGAGCTAGCAGGGGAAAAGAGTAACCAGACCATACCATTTCGGCCGCAGCACTGGGGGGTGTTCCAGCTAACAGAAAATATACTAAACAGAGCAGCCAGAGCCAGTGATGTCCTCGGGATTCTGTCACAGTGTCACCCGACCTGGGTGCAGAGCGCACCCCCATAGCAATGACACCCCCCAATGTGTGGCACCCGGGGCGGAACACCCCTGCCTCCCGCTTGGTATGCCCCTGTTGTACTCCACTATAAATTTTCTCTGAGTTTTGACGGACACATCCCTCTACTCTTATATGCTATTTTTCTCTCTTTTTGGACTGCTAGCTACAGCTGAGTAGGTGTGAGGTGGGAAGAGTTATAGTGGTAAAGGGGCTGACCTTCAGTTTTCTTGTAATCTGCTGTAGTCAGGAGTATCATCCTAGGTTTTTTTTCTAGTATCAAGCTGTGCCCCTCAGTTGGCAAAGTGAGTGCAAAAATCTTACCGTATATACTCGAGTATAAGCCGACCCGAATATAAGCCGAGGCACCTAATTTTACCGCAAAAAAATGGGAAAACGTATTGACTCGAGTATAAGCCTAGAGTGTCCATCTGCATGCCTCACTGTGTCCATCTGCATGCCTCACTGTGTCCATCTGCATGCCTCACTGTGTCCATCTGCATGCCTCACTGTGTCCATCTGCATGCCTCACTGTGTCCATCTGCATGCCTCACTGTGTCCATCTGCATGCCTCACTGTGTCCATGTGCATTCCTCACTGTGCCCATGCCTCACTGTGCCCATGCCTCACTGTGTCCGTGACTAGACTGACGTTTAACATGGGAGTCTATGGAAGGGGTGCCCGGCTTTGAAAAATCGTTGCACCCCGGCCATAAGTCCTCCAGACAACAAACTTTGCACACTTGTAGAGGAAGAGTGGGGCTACATGTGTGCCCGCTACATGAACCGCCGCTATGATCGTTCTTATGGTGCACAGAATCGCTGGCACAACAAAAGGATATCTGAATGATGCCTCTAGCTGCAGGCATCATTCAGATATCCCCCTACAAAGCTGAGGACGTCATATGACGTCCACCCAAGATGGAAGATCCCATCTGTGGACGTCATTTGACTATGGCTGGGTAGGGAAGTGGTTAAAGCTGCCCATAGATGGGTAGAATTTTCAATGAAAATTCTTAGTAAAAGAAGGTTCTAAGAAATGTTCTAATCATTAGTGGGTTAAAGCGACATTTGTTTTCGACTGCAGTGATGAGAAAATTTGAAGGAGCATGATGGAAATCTTTTCTCAAGTGAATGAATTTCTAACGGTTATGTGGTTTTCAATCGGTCTATTCATTCCAAAATAAATGTAAAATTAAATGAAATCTTTTAAACAACAAATGAATGTTCTGAGAATTTCCGTACAAATTTTCCTAAGAATTTTCGTTCGAAATTCCATCCATCTATGACTAGCTTAAGGCTCTGTATAATGAAAACCATCCTGTTTTTTTTAATGCATAAGCTCACTTTACATTGCATTAAAGTGGTTGTAAAAGTAATTTCTTTATTTTAAAAATAACAAAAATGTACACTTACCTGCTCTGTGAAATAGTTTTGCACAGAATGACCCAGAACCTCCTCTTCTGGGGTCGTCCGCTGGCGCTGTTTGCTCCTCCTCTTCTGTGTCTGCCCCGCTAGCAAGCTGCTTGCTGGTGGGGCAGACTTGCGGGTTTGCTCCTGAGCCAGGCTGTGTCCGTCCATAGATGCACACAATGCAGCTCGGCCCTGCTCCCTCCTCACATGTATTGACTGACAGTAGCAGGAGCCAATGGTAAAAAAATCTTTAGCCTTTAACAACCACTTTAAAGTGCATAAAGGTTTTTTTCTTTGAAACAAATATTGATCTTGTGTTTTTCAGGGACTGGAAGGGGAAGATGAAGGTGCAATCAGCATGCTGTCTGACAATACAGCTAAGCTTACATCTGCTGTCAGGTAAACACAGCTTCTTGTAAATTGTTGGTGTTGAAATACATTTCATCTTAATGCCATTAGTTTGCCTTTCTGTAGATTGGACTATAGTGTAAGTTAGGGAAATATTGGATGCCTTTCGGATGCTTTCACACTAAGGCGGTTTTTTAAAAACCCGCCTCCCTATTCATTTCAGTGTGACTTTTCACACTGGGGCGGTGCGCTTGTGGGACGTTCTGAAAAGTCTTGCAAGAAGCATCTTTGGCGCGGTTTGGGAGCAGTGTATACACCGCTCCCAAAACGCCCTGCCCATTGAAATGAATGGGCAGCGCTGCCGAAGCAGGTGCAAAGCGCCGCAACACGGGTGCTTTCAACCCTTTCTTCAGCCGCTAGCGGGGTTAAATGCGCCACGCTAGCGGACGAAAAGCGCAGCTTAAACTACGGTAAAGTGCCGCTAAAACTAGTGGCGCTTTACCGCCGACACACAATGCTTTCAGTGTGAAAGTAGCCTAAAATCTGAAGTTGCATGTAGATATCTGTGTGAATGTGTATTTTTGATAAAGGTGGAATGACTAAAAATAAATAAGAAAACCCTGAGTGTGAGGGAAATCCATTTGACTTGCTTCTGCTTCTTCCCAGGAACACATATGACAAACAGCCTTACTACAGATAGCATGCAAAGCATAAAAGGCATTAACCTTCTTATTCTTGTTCTGTCTTCTTAGCTCGCTCCCTGAACTCCTTGAGAAGAAAAGACTTATCGACCTACACACTAATGTAGCCACTGCCGTGCTGGAACATATCAAGGTCAGTTGTCAACTTAAAATGCACACACATACATAATGTAGACAGAGCCAAATTATTTTATCTTACTTTCCAAGTGTGTAAGAAAGTATGGTATGTTTGTCTGGAATGAATAGAAGATTGATATTTCTATTTTAGCTGGCCACACACATGCTAATCTTACCATTCACACTGAGATAAATTGGGTGAGATCCCAAACACGGTGCCCTTCCGCCAGTACTGGGCTATGTACAGAAAGCATCATGGTGATTGTCATAACACCTTCCTAGGCATGTGACATATAACCTAACCTTTCCACATGTATTGCATAGTGGTCCACTGGGAATATTATACAAACTTGAGGGCTATTCCTAGGAAACTAAGCAACGTTGTACAAGGCAGGATGAGGTTATTACTTATCTGGTAGTTACTTATTTTATGCTTGGTCATTAAAACCTAATATTGTTCCTCAATAGTAATGTACATTAGATCTCTTGAGACTAAGACCCCATACACACACTATTAGATTTTCTGCAGATTTTTTTCTTCAGATTCACCAAAACCATGTAGTGCAAGGGCCTGCCTGATTGCATACAAATTGAAACTCTTATGCCGTGTACACACGACCGTTTTTAATGTCCTTGAAAAAAACGGAATTTTTCTCGACTTGATTCATCTTAAGCCTGCCTTGCCTACACACGATCGTGGAAAAAAATGCTTGAGTAAAGCGCGGTGACGTACGACGGCACTAATAAAGGGGAAGTTCCATTCGGATAGCGCCACCCTTCATGTTAGTAATGTTTGTTGAGCGACGATTCTCGCTTTTCAGCCTCGTGCTTTTCAGTCCGTTATAGCGTGACGAATGTGCTATCTCCATTACAAACGCTAGTTTTACCAGAACGAGCGCTCCCGTCTCATACTTCATTCTGAGCATGCGCATTTTTTTCACGTCGTTAAAGCCCACACACGGCTGTTTTTCATGATGAGAAAAACGACGATGTAAAAAACGACGTGAAAAATTAAAGCATGTTCCAATTTTTTTATGGCGGTTTTTCACGTTGTGAAAAATGCTCTGAAGCCCACACACACGATCCTTTTTAATGACCATTTTAAAAACGGTAATTTTTCTCGTGATTAAAAACGGTCGTGTGTACACGGCATAAAGGTTTGACCTCATATTATATGGTTTTGGTAAATCTGAAGACAAAAATCTGCAGAAAATCTAATAGTGTGTATGGGGTCTAACCCAGTCACTCCCTTATTCTTCTTTGATGCAGGGACAGATCTAAGTTTTTTTTTTTCTTCCTCCATGATGTTAAAACTTTTATTAGAGACCAGTCAAAAGAGGTACATCCTAAAATAGTTGTACATAGAGGTTTGTAGCACAAATGATCGTAAATGCTAGATCTGCTAAAATTACAAAGAGAATACATGTTTTATTAAACTATATAACACTTTACGATTCCATGTGTATTCTGATGGGGTAGAAACTAGGCTGAGTCAATCGGTGCTGTATGATAAATATTCATGGTATGTACGAGGTGTGTCTATTAAATAACAAGACTGATTAAATAACTCACCTTTATTTATATGTATTACAAATTTAATGCTTGTCCCCTTCAATATATTCCCCATTTGCACTAATACATTGCTGCAGTTTTGATTTCCAC
Source organism: Rana muscosa (assembly GCA_029206835.1). Taxonomy (NCBI): domain Eukaryota; kingdom Metazoa; phylum Chordata; class Amphibia; order Anura; family Ranidae; genus Rana; species Rana muscosa. The sequence continues at coordinate 114,839,812 of CM055126.1, read as the reverse complement.
TGGTCGAAGGAATGGAGAAAATCAATTTCTGTCAGCTGTTTCAACACATCTGCCGTTTTTCTTCTTTACAGCTTTACAACTGACTTAAAACGTGTCCCTTTAACTGATTTAACTTTTGGGAATTCGTTCTCACGTCCCTTGCTGAATCTTTGTGCCACTCAAAAATACGTGCACGAGACAGGCCGTCATTCCCATAAGCTGTAGTAAGCATTTTAAAACATTCTTGTGGTGTTTTGTGCAATTTTACGAAAATATTCAAATTTAAACTTTGTTCGGCTTTTAAACGTAGTATTTTTTCAGCACACTGCAGAAAACACAACCAAACTAAATGGCGACTCACAATCAATTGAACGTCATATAGTGCTGCTGCTTGTCATGCAGGTTCAAACATGTTCAAGGTCACCACGCATTTAGTTATAACCGGTTCTGACTGCTTTGTTTACTAGGTGGGATCACAGTCTTGTTATTTAATAGACACACCTCTTATACCTGTAAATAAATATGGTGAGCCCAAGTGTGTCTATCAAAAGTTTCCGAAGTGTTCCAAAGGATTTGTAACTGCATAAAAAGAACATAAATAAAGAGAAGTGAAAATGCAGATATGCAAGAAGGAAGTAGTCAGAAGAAGGAAAGAAAGAGGTAGAAAAATTAAAGAAGAGGCTAAAGAGGAAGGAACAGGGATGGGAAAGGCTAAGGATCTACCCATCCCTATCAGCAACCCAGGTATCTATACACAGTAGTTTGTAAGCCTAATATCCAGTGGTTTGGTTGAGAGACCAAGTTTGGAGGAATTTCTCATGAGTATCGGAAGAGGGGCAGACAGTTTTTCATTTATCATGCCCTGTTTAAGCGAAGAATGACTTCAGAAAAGTTTATCACTGCCGACTTCCAAGAGTGGTCTGTGGTTTGTGCTTGGTGGCATTGATAAAGATAATTAGCTTTGCTGTGGACCATGGGGCATTTTGCGATATATTCAGTAAGGCTTCTACTGGATCCTTATGCATTTACATCCCAGAACAGTGTATATCAAGATGTAAATTTGTATACACATTCCCCTAACTTTGGGACACGTCCACTATATATATATATATTCAAAACGTTGTGCCTTCATGCCCACAAATATGAAAACACAAAGATGAGTTTTGAAACACAAATTTGGCAATTTGAGAAGGTGTCTAGCTTTTGAGAAGTACAGATGACCACTTTACCACTTCCCGCCTGCCGTATGCAGAATGACAGCCGGGAAGTGGTTCTGTTATGCTGACTGGGCGTCATATGACGTTGAGCAGGATAACATGCAGGCGCGTGCCTGTGGTGATCGCGAGTGCGGCGTGTCAGTCTGACATGCCGCATCTCCGATCGTGATAAGGAGCCTCTGTCAGAGGCTTCTTGCCACGTGATCAGCTGTGACCAATCACAGCTGATCATCGCGTGAACTAGGAAGTGCCGGTAAACGGCATTCCTCGGTTCGCGCTGACAGGGAGAGCCGATCGGCATCTCTCCCTGTCAGAGGGGGGTCTGTGCTGATAATCAGCACATTGATTATCAGCACAGCCCCATCAGATGTACCTATAAGCTGCCAATCGGTGCCCAGTCAGTCCCCCATCATAACCCCCTGCCAATGCCCAATAAAGTGCCAATCAGGGCCCACCACAGTGCCAATCAGAGCCCACCACAGTGCCCATTACAGTGCCAATGAGTGCCCAGCAGTAACACCTGTCAGTAACTAATCCGTACCTGCCCATCAGTACCACCTATCAGTGCCGCCTGTCAGTGCCCATCACAGCTGTCTGTCAGTGCCCATCAGTGCTGCATATCAGTGCCGCCTATTGGTGCCCATCAGTACCGCCTATCAGTGCCCATCAATTCTACATATCCAGTGCATCCTCATCAGTGCCGTCTCATCACTGCCCATCAGTGCCGCCTTTATTAGTGCCCGTCAGTAAAGGGGAAAACAAAATTTTATGACAGAAACTAAGAAAAAAATATAATTAATCAAAAATGTTGGTCTTTTTAAGTTTGTCTAGCAAAAAATAAAAACCCCAGAGGTGATCAAATAAAAGCTCTGTTTTTGGGAAGAAAATTATAAAAATTTAGTTTGGTTACAGTGTTGCATGACTGCGCATTTGTCATTCAAAGTGTGACAGTGCTGAAAGCTGAAAATTGTCCTGGGCAGGAAGGGGCGAAAGTGCCCAGTATTGAAGTGGTTAAACAGCTGAGCACGTTAGCTCTGTTTGTCTTCATTGGGCCATAATGAAACTGCATCTCACTTAATTTCTGTCTTGATGGTGTTAGTGGCAGATCTTCTGCACAGAGCAGAGTATAGCCTTCCTCCAATACCAAAACAATTTTGATGATTTAATTGAACCTTATGGATCTTCTGAAAGACAGAGCAGTTCTTTCTTTAATGTCCATCTTTACTGCCTGGAAAAATGTATTCTTGTAATTTCCTGCAACATTTACCTGTTGCATGTAATATGGTTTTGACAGCACAGTATTCCAGAAAACCTGTGCATGTTTTTTTCTTAATTTTTTTTGTTATTCTTCATCCCTGCAGTAAAAATGCTTATCATATTGAATTTTAACATTTGTCTACATGTTAATTGCTTGCACTTATCTGACATCACAAGGATACCCATGGAGTGGTGTTCTAATATGTCACCTGTTGAGGGTATCGATCTATATGGTTCAGCTCTAAGTTGGCCATAGATGGGTCATCTTTTTTCATTCAACGGGCTGAGCGAAAAAAACAAACCGATTCCTCCATTCACACAAAGAAGATGAATAAAAGAAGAACCACCCAATATCACCCCCCCCCCCCCGCCAGGACAGTGAATTCTGACAGCATCTTCCACTGCTGTCAGAAAACATAGATGAGTGACTGTTGTCGATCATTCTTCTATATTAATCATACAGTACAGAACACAGGCAAAGTATTCATAGACCCTAGCCTATACCTTTTAGGTAATTGGCTCCTCCTCTATAACCCTATCCCATGCCGTGTATCCTCAGTTTTGTAACAAGCCATGAAGAGTAACCAAGGAATGGAAGGGAGGACATTACAGTACACTGGCAAAATATTTATAAACCCTGGGATGTCCTGTAGCAATGAGAAGGGTGAGCAACAACTAGGCAAACTGAACTGCTCCCATAGGCACAACAGGAGAGCTTTTTCACCCGCAAACTCAATACGCAAGTCCCAGAGCAGAACTGATGGATTAAAACTTTCCTACTGGCTAACATGGCTCCCACCATAGAGAGAAATGATTTTCCTGCCCATGCGTCATGTCTCTTAAGTTAACCCCTTTGTAGAGGCAGAGAAGGCTTTATGGCTTTGGGCAGACTATATCAATATGATCTGGAGTAATTCTGCATCTGAGTTTTGATTTTATGTTTGGAAACGCCAGTTAACCTTTAATGATTTGTAGCCTGTTCATAGTTCCTTAACATTCTTAGAACATATATTGACTCTTCTTATAATGGAAAACTAAAGCTGTATCTCATGTATAGAATTACCAAGAAGACTAATGAAGAGTGTCCCTGTTGCCTATGACAGCCATTGTTAACGTTCAATGTAAAAAAATCATTAGACCTGCAGTTTAGTTCCCATAGGCAACATTCACTTAACAGTTAAATATCAGAAATAAATAACCGGTAGAAAATACATTTACAAAATAAACTAAAAATGGATGTAAATATTTCTGACATAAAGTGGTAGTAAACCTCAGACATAAAATATGAACAAAGCATGTGCCTCTATAGTGTGCACTTGTCTCTTTCCAGAGCACTAAGTGTAATTTCTGTCTGCTGCTTTGTGCCTCTGCAAAAGATATTTAATTGTATTCAACACTTTGGGGTCTAGTTATAATTTTTTTTACTCAATATTTACACAACATTCACACTAGATTCACCCAAAGATTCTAATTTATTACATTAGAAAGGTGTGTGAATTCTGAGTCAAAGGTGTGTGAATCTTGTGTAAAAAGACATAGAAATATTTCTTTCTCGTACATCACGGGACACAGAGCGACATAGTCATTACTAATGGGTTATATAGATACCGTCAGGTGCTGGCACTGGCAACTTCCAAAACCGGAAGTACCCTCCCCTATATAAGCCCCTCCCATCCGGGAGCACCTCAGTTTTTTGCCAGTGTCTAAGGTGTTGGCCAAGAAGAAACATGTGTTTTTCACTGAGCTTGCGTACAGGTTCTTTTGGGCCTCAGTAAGCTATTCCGGATCCGACCAAAAAAGCTTCATAGCTAAACGGTCGGTACCCGGGCCTTGCAGAGAAGAGCAAGGTTTTGCCTGTAATGCTTCTCTTAGGAGAGCTGGACCCTGGGATCCAGAGCTCTGGTCATACCCACGACCAAGATGTTTTCTGTGCAGGGTGCTATACAGGTCCAGGGGAGTGGAATCCTTGGGAACCCGGTCCCTGAAGGTTTGATTACAATGCCTGCCGTGATAGGTGAAGTTTGGGCTTTTGTGGACCAAACAAAGTCCTGCGGCGGGGAACAGGTAAGTGGGGGCCCCCAGGAACTTGGTTCTATTGGGGGACCCCCAAGCCTAATTTGTCTTTCTGTCTGTTACCTAATGGTATTCCCGCAAAATTCTGTGCATGCCTGTAACTACTAAAAAAATGTAATAATTTTAATGGTGGTCAAGAAAAAAAAAAAATAATTTTTTTTATATATATTTAAGATATTAGACTGCGGTACCTGTGTTTGTCCACTAGAGGCCGCTGTGGAATGTTTTCTTGTCATGTGGACTAGTTTCTTCTCAGCAGAGCAAGTCCAGGCAGATGGTGAGTTCTCTTATGGGAAACTGCTTCCTCTGCCATGTTGCAATGCTCGTCCATCCCCCGGCCTGCGGCAAAGAGGGGCCCTGGCTCTTGTCCCTAGTCTCCATTTTTCAAAATTAGCGCCGAAGGCGCACGTGGCCGCGCCTCTATATATAGAGGTGAGCCAGGAAAGGGGGCGGAGCCTGGGGGATGACGCTCTGTGTGCGCCGCAGCGCTTCTGCGCATGTGCGGGCGTCCCAGCATGTAAAAACCACAGTTTTGTGTGGTGAGCTGGCTATGAAGTACAGAGACAGAGCTGGCAACATTTAAAAAAGGGCATACAGCAAGCGGTTGATACAGGCATCCCCTAGAAAGGCACATTAGTAGACACCAACTGTGATATAGCAGCAATTGTGCTAGACTATTCTCAGTAAAAGTGGTGTATTACGGCTGGAATACCTCAGCTTTAGGCTTAGGAATATGCCGTCCAAGAAGCTCCGGAACTGAATCTTCCAGGAAGCGAAGGGGGTCTCATCGGGCTCGGAGGATCTTGGGCATACTTCTGCTGCACCAGTCTCCCCTGAAGTTCAGAGGTAAGTGACCGTAGAGACCCCGCAGGGGTACTTGGTACTGTGGCTGTCCTCAGTTCACCTGCTCCTGTGTATGTAACAGAGGAGGTTTTTTCCTCAGCTCTGGGAGGATTAGAGAGAGATTGTCAACATTTATCGCTGCCTCCCTGTCAGGGAAAGCACGCCCGATCTCCGTCTCCTCCTTCAGAGTGCCTGTTAGCAGAGCAACAGTCCCATACAGGGATCGACCTGCCTGAAGGGGATCAGGATGAGGTTGATTCTGTTATAGAGGAATCAACAGTGGGGGAACCTTTTCTCAGCATCTCAAGCTGAAAGATTATGGGTTCAGTCTCTGACTAACATGGTCCGATCAGCATTTAAAAATGCACCTTGCGGAACCATCAACCACTACTGTATCCTCGTTGGGGTCGCTAGAAGCCCCCAGACTGTCTGTTCTTTTCCACTTCACCCTTTACTGAAAGGGCTCATTTACCAGGATTGGGAACGTCCTGAGAAAATATTTATTCCCCCAAGAGATTTCCGGTGGTCTATCCCATGGAGGATAAGTTCATCAAAAAAAAAAAAATGGAAGGTCCCTACAGTGGACGCAGCCATCTCTTGTATGTATAAATCACTGACATGTCCAGTGGATAATGTCCAAATGTTCAAGAACCCAATAGATAAAAGATTGGAGTCCTTATGAAAATCTGCTTCTTTCTACAGCAAGCTTGGTGACACAACCAGCAGTAGCAGCTATTAGGGTCTGCTAAGCAGTAAAGGATCAGTTGAAACAGGTCTTGAGGGACTTGACAGATCAGCAGGCTTTGCCCTAGCTGATCTACCTAGAGCCTTAGGCTTTGCGGTTGACGCCATAAAGGATTCAGTCCATCAGGCCTCCCGCCTTACGCTGTCTGTAGTACATATGCGTAGGCTCCTGTGGCTCAAAAACTGGTCTGCTGAAGCTCCCTGTAAAGAATGGCTGGTTAGCGTCCCATTTCATGGTGAACGCTTATTCAGGGAAAACCTGGACAAATATATCCAGAAAATTTCCAGCGGTAAAAATACGCTCTTGCCGGTTAAAAACAGAGTTAGAGGTCCCTCTTTAAGAGGCCTGCTTCTCCAGTCCCTGGGGCATCGGCTGTGTAACAGTTCCGACGGCCTCCTCGGTCAATTCCCGGGGGTAAAAAACAGGGACAATAGCAGGGTAATGAGAAACCCTGGGTCAGGGGAGGTACAAAACCTCCCCCAAAGTTAAATTCATTGAAGCCCCCACTCAGTCGGGTGGGGGGGAGGACTCCAGTTGTTCGCAAGAGACCTGGCGGGACACGATCAAGACAGATAGGTGCTCTCCGCAGTATGTTTGGGATACAGTTTGGAGTTAAAAGACTCTCCTCCTTCCCATTTTTGAGGTCAAACGTGCCAAGGGATCCCCGGAAGAGAGAGTCCCTCTTGTTGGCACTAGAACAACTATTGCTCCAAGGAGCAATTATGGAGGTTCCCCTGGAAGAATGAGGGTTCGGGTTTTACTCAAACCTCTTTACAGTCCCGAAGCAAACGCGGACGGGAGGCCCATATTAATTCTAAAAGGGCTATACAAATTCCTGTATATCAGGACTTTCCAATGGAGTCAATCCGATCGGTGGCCACTGCCCTACAAGGGGAGGATTGGTTAGCCGCGATCGACATCAAAGATGCTTATTTGCGCATTCCCATCTTTCCAGTCCACCAAAAATTTCTACGCTTTGCAGTAGAAGGGCGCCATTTTCAGTTCAGAGCCTTACCCTTCGGTTCGGCCACAGCACCACGAGTGTTTACAAAAATTCTGGCCCTTTATTGGCCAATCTAAGAACACAAGGTGTAATGATAATGGCATATCTAGATGACTTGTTGCTGATAGACCACTCAGTGAAAAAACTAGACGTGGTCGTTCACAAGACAATCAAGTATCTGGAATCTCACGGTTGGATTATCAACCGAGACAAGTCACCCCTAAAAACCAGTCAAAAGTCTGGAATACTTGGGGCTAAGGTTGGATTCAGGCCAGAGAAAAATATTCTTGCCTCGAGGAAAGGTGTTGTCTTTGAAAGATTTGATCCACTTAGTGGGTACAAAAAAGACAGCCGTCCATACGCCTGTATATGAGGCTGCTGGGAAAGATGGTGGCATCATTCGAAGCAGTACCCTACGGTCAATTCCATTCAAGGAATTTGCAAGGGGCCATACTGTCAGCCTGGAACAAAAAAGTTCAGGCCCTAGACTTACAATGTCCTTGTCCCCTTCCATTCGCAAGAGCCTCCGTTGGTGGTTGGTTCCCCAGAATCTGGAAAAAAGGAGATCCTTCAGTCCGATTTCTTGGAAGGTGGTCACTACAGATGCCAGCCTTATAGGCTGGGGAGCAGTACTGGAGCAATGGTCTCTCCAGGGCAGATGGTCGGATGCAGAAAAGGCCCTGCCCATCAATCTCTTAGAGATACGAGCAGCCCGGTATGCCCTAGTAGCATGGACATCCAAACTCCAAGGGTCCCCTGTCAGAATTCAATCATCAGGGGGGCACCAGGAGTCGTGCAGCCCAGAGGGAAGTAAATTACATCCTGAAATGGGCAGAAAAATATGTCCCAGCCATATCTGCGGTATTCATTCCAGGAGTGGAGAATTGGAAGGCGGACTTTCTAAGTCGCCAGCAATTAGGCCCAGAGGAAGGGTCCCTTCACCCCGAGGTTTTCTGGACAATATGTCAGCGGTGGGGAACATCGGATGTAGATCTTCTAGCATCCAGATTCAACGCAAAGGGGGACAGGTTTGTCTCTCGGACAAGGGATCCCCTAGCTTGCGGCTCGGATGCCCTAGTGTTCCCTTGGGATCAGTTCAAGCTGATATATGCATTCACACCGCCACAATGGTTGCCTCGATTACTCCGCAGAATCAGGGTAGAAAAGAAACCAGTGATTCTGGTGGCTCCAGCGTGGACCCGAAGAGCGTGGTACGCGGAGATTGTAAAATTTCAGTGGGGAGTCCTTGGACTCTCCCACGTCGTCCGGACCTGCTTTCGCAAGGACCGATATACCACCCTTCCTTACCAGCCCTAGGTTTGACGGCCTGGCTATTGAAGCCCACATTCTAAAAAAGAGAGGGCTCTCTAATGCTGTGGTATCTACCATGATCAATGCCAGGAAGCCGGTATCCAGGCAGATCTACTATAGAATCTGGAAGGCGTACATCGCGTGGTGTGAGGCCAAGAAATGGCGTCCACATAAGTACGTAATAGGTAGGATTCTGGACTTCCTACAGTGGGCTGTAGATAGGAAGCTTGCCTTGAGTACTATCAAGGGTCAGATTTCGGCCTTGTCAATATTTTTTCAAAGGCCTTTGGCTTCGCATTCAATAGTCAAAGCCTTTATACAAGGAGTGATGCGTATTAGTCCTCCGGTTAATATTCCCATATGTCCATGGGATCTAAACTTGGTTCTGTCGGTTCTACAGAAACAACCATTTGAACCATTACAGCATATTTCCTTGGTGCTTCTCACCAGGAAATTGATTTTTCTAGTAGCCATTTGTTCGGCTAAAAGAGTATCGGAATTAGCAGCTATGTCCTGTAAGGAGCCATATCTGGTTATCCATAAGGACAGAGTAGTGTTACGTCCTCATCCAGCCTTTCTTCCTAAGGTGGTATCGAGGTTTCATTTGAACCAAGATGTGGTTCTTCCTTCTTTTTTCCCCAAACCTACTTCGGTAGAGGAAAAGTTATTGCATTCTTTGGATGTAGTAAGAGCAGTTAAAGCTTATCTAAAAGCCACTGCTCAGATTCGCAGAACGGATACTTTGTTTATTCTGCCGGAAGGTCCCAGAAAGGGTCAGGCAGCGTCAAAATCTACTTTAGCCAAGTGGATTCGACAGGTCATTATGCAAGCTTATGGCTTGAGAAGGAGACCGCCTCCGTTCAAAGTTAGAGCGCACTCCACGAGAGCAGTTGGAACTTCATGGGCAGTGCAGCACCAGGCCTCCCTGGCTCAAATCTGTAAGGCCGCAACATGGTCTTCAGTTCACACGTTTACTAGGTTCTACCAGGTGGACGTTAGAAGTCAGGAGGATGTCGCCTTTGGGCGCAGTGTGTTGCAGGCCGCAAAAGATCCTCATGTCTGATAGCGCTCAGCTTATATATGGTGTATCCCCCCCCTCATTTGGCATTGCTTTAGGACATCCCATTAGTAATGACTATGTCGCTCTGTGTCCCGTGATGTACGAGAAAGAAAATAGGATTTTTATAACAGCTTACCTGTAAAATCCTTTTCTTGGAGTACATCACGGGACACAGAGCTCCCGCCCCTCTTTGGGGACACTTATTGCTTTGCTACAAAACTGAGGTGCTCCCGGATGGGAGGGGCTTATATAGGGGAGGGTACTTCCGGTTTTGGAAGTTGCCAGTGCCAGCACCTGACGGTATCTATATAACCCATTAGTAATGACTATGTCGCTCTGTGTCCCGTGATGTTCTCCAAGAAAAGGATTTTACAGGTAAGCTGTTATAAAAATCCTATTATCCTGTGTGTGGTTCATACACCTCTTCTAGACAGCACAGTCAGACAACCCTTTTTTTTTTTGTTAGAGTTTTTTTTCACTTTTCCAGCAGCAGTCTAATTGGGCAGTGAAAGAGCAGCAAAACCATGCTAAATTCTCAGTTTTGCTCTCTTTTTCTGTCATCATGTTCACCACATATGCAGCAGAGCCTAAATGGCTCCTCCCTTTTGCAGTCTAAAGCCTCGTACACACGATCGGATTTTCCGACAACAATTGTGTGATGGCAGGGTTTTTGTTGTATAATCCGATCATTTGTATGCTCCATCGGACAATTGTTGTCGGAATTTCAGACAACAAATGTGGGATAGCATGCTCTCAAATTTTCCAACAACAAATGTGTGCCGTCGAATTACCGGATCGTATGTACACAAGTCCGTCTGACTAAAATCCAAAGTACAAACACGCATGCTCCGAACCAATGCTAACCATAAGACAACATTAGCAGAAGTTGCCCAAAGGGTGGCGCTAAAGAGCAGAAAAACCACGTAGTTTTGTGTATGTTGGCTGAAAAAGTTCTGCCGTCTGTATGCAGAACAAGTTCCCGGCCAACGCCCTTCACACAAAATTCCACGGATTTGTCCGATGGAAATCCGATCGTGTGTACGAGGCTAAAGTGTTGCTGTTCAGCAGGACTTATGCCAATTGCATGTTAAAATACAATAATTAGTTATAAAAAAAATGCAGAACTGTATTAACTTGTGTTTTAAAAGGATGTAAAAATCCTTTTATGTGCCCAGAGTTGATCTTTAGGAAATGTCTAGAAGTCTGTGTCCTTTAGCTTTTATGCTGCTACAGACCAATGCCATATTGTTCCTCTACACTGATGCTGTCAAAGTTAATACATCATTAGTTTATTTAATTTTTCAAAATGGTATTGAGGTATCCGTAAGATGAATAAAACTTGCATTTTTACACCAGAGGAAGTAAACATGGCACGTTGTCTGGTTCTTCAGTTGCATTTAACTTTATTCATAAATGAAGGGTTTTCGATTCAATCACATTAGGGAAATCGGTGGTCATAAAACAAAAAAATATGAAAATGAGAGACAGATGATATGTATTTTGCTGCCAGTGTAGCACATCGCCTCTCTACACAAGCAGCTGCAAATATCTGCTCACTTAGTAAGTCATAACACAACTCCCTGCCTGATGGGTTGTGTGTCAGCTGTAATTGCCTATCCCAACTATTCTTAAGTTTTTTAGACAGAGTTCTTGGTTTGGATAATTTGTTTGTCAAATAAATTGTGGATGATGTTACTGTGGAAAATTCTGTTCCAAAAAAGAGAATGTTTTGCATTTTAAGTTAAAAATAATATGGAACTCGGCTGGAAAAACAAAACAGCAAAACAGACAAATAAGCTTAGGAGTTGTACAAACTACTACTAAACGTTATGTGGCTATGATTGTTTATGTAGATCACATGTCAAATTAAATAAAAATCCTTAAAGCAGATGGCAAATAAACATAAGCTTTACATGATGGTGCAATGCAGACTTTGCTGTAGTGTTGGCATGCCAAACTGGTATTTTATGGACCGCATGCAGCCACCGTGATTTAAAGTATAAGTCTGCCCTAACAGTAAAGACCCTGCATCTACAGACATCCACTATCTAACCCTGTAAAAGAAGAAATCAGTATACATATCTTTTTTGAAGCCGATCTAACCCGATCCCACGCTGATCTGTCAGCTGCGGCTTTTCTGTGGAGGTGGGAGCAGAGCACACATCCGACCACGGAAGCCCCATAGTAATTCTATAGGTGACGTCACTCCCCATTCATTTCACAGCAGTTGTCGGCTGTGTCCTCTGCGGAGCTTCCGCCGCTGGAGACAGGACCAGAGCGGCTTTGAAAAGGTATGTATACTGATTTCTTCTTTACAGGGCTAGATAGGTTAGTGTTAGATCGTAAATGTCTATAGATGCAGGAATTTTAGTGTTAGGGTGGACTTCTACTTTAAGGATAAGCGCCCCTGGCTTTTTTCCCTTACACTTCTTTATGTAATTTTGCAGCTAAATGCTTAAAGAGGAACTGCAGTCTGCTCACATAATTTGTAATAAAAACATTTTTGCCATTCTAAAGCTTCCCTCCAACCACTTTGCATATTACTTTATGTATACTGTGATTCTGTACTTGTCAATAATGCTGCAGAAATCTCCCTCCACTGAGTCTAGCTGCAACCATTTTAACTGTGGGCAGTTGAAGCTGCTGCCTGTTCATTTCCTGGATTCACAAAGGGGTACACCAGCTCTGCAGCCCTGCAGCTTTAATTCGCCATCTTATGACTGGTCCCCCCTCCCTTCCTGGCAAACTCTCACAAGAGTGAGAGAGAGAGAGTTGTGCATGATGTCATAAGCCTAGGCTTTTTACCAGACAAGAAACAGGAAGTGGGCTGTATATAATATTTACTGGCAAAAAAAAAATGTTTTACTATCCAAAGTTTAAAACAACAAGGGCAGAAGATTTATTAGATGGAAAGTTGAAAAAAATTAGTGAAAGTCCGCTTTAAGGATGTGTTTTATAGTCTCTTTTGTTTGCTGGGATTAGATATAGCAAGTTGCATTTAAAATTATTGCATTGAGGTTGAGTTGCAGTAATCTTTTTCTGGAATTAGGTAGGTGCCGTCCTCAATAGACATAATTCCAAGTTCAGCCTGCAGCGTTGTCATCTTAAACCAGGAAGCATACCCATAGAGGTCTTAATAGCAAGATCGAATGATTGGGGGTCACATCATCACAGAGTGGTACTGTGGATATGGTAAAAAGTACACAGTGCCACGTCCTGAAATAATAGGTTTAAAATTGGTAAGTTTGGCAGGTTTAAAATTGGTAAGTTTGGCAGATGTAATAGGAAGATCAACTGGTATTTTTAGCAATACAGCAATGAACAAGATAGAAAGCGCTAGGGCTGCAACTAACGTTTAATTTCATAATCAATTTGTTGGCCAACTATTGTTTCGATTTATCGGATAATCTTAAAAAAAGTTTGTTGTATAATTTAGTTAATACGTAAAGTATAAAAAAAAAAGACAATTTATTCTTAAATGTCTATACGCAGTGGTAAATATAAATAACCAACTATATGTTTAGGGAGCAAAATCTCGAATCCACTTTGAGAATAGCAGACAGAAGAGATATACTGTACAGTTGTGCTCATAAGTTTACATACCCTGGCAGAATTTATGATTTCTTGGCCATTTTTCAGAGAATATGAATGATAGCACAAAAACTTTTCTTTCACACATGGTTAGTATTTGTCTGAAGCCATTTATTACCAATCAACTGTGTTTACTCTTTTTAAATCATAATGAAAACAGAAACTACCCAAATGACCCTGATCAAAAGTTTACATACCCTGGTGATTTTGGCCTGATAACATGCACACAAGTTGATACAAAGGGGTTTGAATGGCTATTAAAGGGGTTATAAACCCCCGTGTTTTTTCACCTTAATGCATTTTACTTACTTGTACATATTCATTGTACATTCACATCAGTCTCTACCCTCAAGGAGCTTACAATCTAAGGTTCCTAACTCACATATACTAGGGCCAATTTAGACAAAGGCCAATTAACCTACTAGCATGTCTTTTGGAGTGTGGGAGGAAACCGGAGAACCCGGAGGAAACCCACACAGGCACAGGGAGAATATGCAAACTCCAGGCAGGTAGTGCCGTGGTTGGGATTCGAACCAGCGACCCTTTTTACTGCTAGGTGAAAGTGCTAGACACTACACCACTGTGCCGCCCCTTATGAGAATAACTGTATACTATTAGAGGTTGAATTATGGTAAATATTTATTTAAAGAAAAAATAAAATGAAAGACTGTTTTACTGATTTTCAGACAGAACTGTAATATATTATATGCTCTGCCATGCAAAAACAATGTCTTCCTTTAAAAAAAAAAAAGAAAAAAGGTAATTTTAAGAACGTTCGTTCGATTTTCTAATCGTTAGTGGGGTCAAATCAACAATAATTTTCTATCACAGTGATGGGAAAATCGCTGACAACAGTTGACAACTATTTTCATAATCGATTAATCGATTGGTTGTTTTGTCCCTAGAAAGCGCTGTACTCCCTAAAGGTGCAGTTCTTTCTATTTTCCATTGAATGTTGTTTCCTGTTTTGGGCATAAATATGCTTTATTGTAGAAGAGCTACAACAATATACATGAAAGTATCAGCAGCAGCATAGTATATAGGATACCGTATATACTCGAGTAAAAGCAGAGTTTTTCAGCCTTTTTTTTTTAGGCTGAAAATGCCCCCCTCGGCTTATACCCGAGTTATGTTGCCACTTACTTGTGTCAGGTGAGTCCGGTGTGTGCGGCAGTCATCTCCGGTGGGTGTGGGGTCTCTGTATCCCGGCCCGCAGCTAGCACCCGCCCGCCCGTGTATTATTCCCGCTCGTGTCCTTCCTTAGCAGTCAGGGCCGCTGTCGTTACTCCCGCCCATGCCATGACGCTGATGCTGTGCGCTACGATTGGCTTCTGGGACTGCCATGTTCTAGCAGCCAGTGACATCATTGACACGGCACCTCCCGGTGTCCTGCCGAGAATTGTCCCCCCACTCAACACAGCTATGAATCACTCAGAGTGTCCCCATCAGTGAAAAATAAGATTTCTTTCTCGTACATCACGGGACACAGAGCGACATAGTCATTACTATGTGGGTTATATAGATACCTTCAGGTGCTGGCACTGGCAACTTCCAAAACCGGAAGTACCCTCCCCTATATAAGCCCCTCCCATCCGGGAGTACCTCAGTTTTTTGCCAGTGTCTAAGGTGTTGGCCAAGAAGTAACATGTGTTTTTCACTGAGCTTGCGTACAGGTTCTTTTGGGCCTCAGTAAGCTATTCCGGATCCGACCAAAAAAGCTTCATAGCTAAACGGTCGGTACCCGGGCCTTGCAAGAGAAGAGCAAGGTTTTGCCTGTAATGCTTCTCTTAGGAGGGCTGGACCCTGGGATCCAGAGCTCTGGTCATACCCACGACCAAGATGTTTTCTGTGCAGGGTGCTATACAGGTCCAGGGGAGTGGAATCCTTGGGAACCCCGTCCCTGAAGGTTTGATTACAATGCCTGCCGTGATAGGTGAAGTTTGGGCTTCTGTGGACCAAACAGAGTCCTGCGGCGAGGAAAAGGTAAGTGGGGGCCCTCAGGAACTTGGTTCTATTGGGGGACCCCCAAGCCTATTTTGTCTTTCTGCCTGTTACCTAAGGTATTCCCGCTAAATATTCTGTGCATGCCTGTTACTACTGAGAAAATGTAAATTTTTTTATAGTAGGCAAGGAAAAAAAAAAAAAAAAAAATGTAAGACCGCGGTACCTGTGTTAAACACTAGAGGCCGCTATGGTTCTTTTTTCTTGTAATGTGGATTTTTTTCTTCCGAAGTCAAATCCAGGCAGTTGGTAAGTTCTCTGCTGGGAAGCTGTCTCCTCTGCCCTGTTGCTGCGCTCATCCATCCCCGGGCCCTGCGGCAGGGACCCTGGCTCCCATCTAGCTCCTTGTTTTTTCAAAAAAGGTGCCGAAGGCGCACGTGCCCGCGCGCGTGCACGCGCCTCTCTATATAGAGGCGATCTGGAAAAAGGGGCGGAGCGGGTGGATGACGCTCGGTGTGCGCCGTGGCGCTACTGCGCATGTGCGGGCGTCCAGCATGTTTAAAGGCAATCAAGCTGGCTATTGAAGTGCACAAACAGAGCTAGCAACAGTAAAAAGGCACACAGAGGCGGTTGATGCAGGCATCCCCTAGAAAGGCACTTTAGTAGACACCAACTGATATATAGCAGCAATTGTGCTAGACTATTCTCAGTAAAAGGGGTGTATTACGGCTGGAATACCTCAGCTTTGGGCTTAGGAATATGCCGTCCAGAAGCTCCGGAACTAAATCTTCCAGGAAGCGAAAGGGGTCTCCATCGGGCTCTGAGGATCTTGGGCATGCTTCTGCTGCACCAGTCTCCCCTGAAAATTCAGAGGTTAGTGACCGTAGAGACCCTGCAGGAGTACCTGGTACTGTGGCTGTCCTCAGTTCACCTGCTCCTGTGTATGTAACAGAGGAGGTTTTTTCCTCAGCTCTGGGAGGATTAGAAGAGAGATTGTCAACATTAATCGCTGCCTCCCTGTCACAGGGAAAGCACGCCCGATCTCCGTCTCCTCCTTCAGAGTACCTGTTAGCGGAGCAACAGTCCCATACAGGGATCGACCTGCCTGAAGGGGATCAGGAGGAGGTTGATTCTGTTATAGAGGAATCAACTGTGGAGGAACCTTTCTCAGCATCTCAAGCTGAAAGATTATGGGTTCAGTCTTTGACTAACATGGTCCGATCAGCATTTAAAATGCACCTTGCGGAACCATCAACCACTACTGTCTCCTCGCTGGGGTCGCTAAAAGCTCCCCAGACTGTCTGTTCTTTTCCACTTCACCCTTTATTGGAAGGGCTCATGTACCAGGATTGGGAACATCCTGATAAAATATTTACTCCCCCCAAGAGATTTCCGGTGGTCTATCCCATGGAGGATAAGTTCATCAAAAAATGGAGGGTCCCTACAGTGGACGCAGCCAGCTCTTGTGTGAATAAATCACTGACATGTCCAGTGGATAATGTCCAAATGTTCAAGGACCCAATAGATAAAAAATTGGAGTCCTTATTAAAATCTGCTTTTTCTACAGCAGGCTTGGTGACACAACCAGCAGTGGCAGCTATTGGGGTCTGCCAAGCAGTGAAGGATCAGTTGAAACAAGTCTTAAGGGACTTGCCAGATCAGCAGGCCCTTGCCCTAGCTGATCTACCTAGAGCCTTATGCTTTGCGGTTGACGCCATAAAGGATTCAATCCATCAAGCCTCCCGCCTTACGCTGTCGGTAGTACATATGCGCAGGCTTCTATGGCTCAAAAACTGGTCTGCTGAAGCTCCCTGTAAAAAATTGCTGGTTAGCTTCCCATTTCATGGTGAACGCTTATTTGGGGAAGACCTGGACAAATATATCCAGAGAATTTCCAACGGTAAAAGTACACTCTTGCCGGTTAAAAACAGAGTTAGAGGTCCCTCTTTTAAGAGGCCTGCTTCTCCAGTCCCTGGGGCATCGGCTGTGAAACAGTTCCGACGGCCTCCTCGGTCAAATCCCGGGGGTAAAAATCAGGGACAATCGCAGGGTAATAAAAAACCCTGGGTTAGGAAAGGTACAAAACCTCCCCCAAAGTCAAATGCATGAAGGGTTGCCCCCACTCAATCGGGTGGGGGGGAAGACTCCAGTTGTTCGCAGAGACCTGGCGGGACACGATCAGAGACAGATGGGTGCTCTCCGCAGTAAGTCTGGGATACAGATTGGAGTTAAAAGACTCTCCTCCTTCCCATTTTATGAGGTCAAACGTGCCAAGGGATCCCCGGAAGAGAGAGTCCCTCCTGTTGGCACTAGAACAACTATTGCTCCAAGGAGTAATTATGGAGGTTCCCCTGGAAGAAAGGGGGTTCGGGTTTTACTCAAACCTCTTTACAGTCCCGAAGCCAAACGGGGACGTGAGGCCCATAATAAATCTAAAAGGGCTAAACAAATTCCTGCATATCAGGACTTTCCGGATGGAGTCGATCCGATCGGTGGCCACTGCCCTACAAGGGGAGGAATGGTTAGCCTCGATCGACATCAAAGATGCTTATTTGCACATTCCCATCTTTCCAGTCCACCAAAAATTTCTACGCTTTGCAGTAGAAGGGCGCCATTTTCAGTTCAGAGCCTTACCCTTCGGTCTGGCCACAGCACCACGAGTGTTCACAAAAATTCTGGCCCCATTATTGGCCAATCTAAGAACGCAAGGTGTAACGATAATGGCATATCTAGACGACTTGTTGCTGATAGACCACTCAGTGAAAAAACTAGAAGTGGTCGTTCACAAGACAATCAAGTATCTGGAATCTCACGGTTGGATTATCAACCGAGACAAGTCAGCCCTAAAACCAGTCAAAAGTCTGGAATACTTGGGGCTAAGGCTAGATTCAGGCCAGAGGAAAATATTCTTGCCTCGAAAAAAGGTGTTGTCTTTGAGAGATTTGATCCACTTAGTGGGTACAAAAAGACAGCCGTCCATACGCCTGTTCATGAGGCTGCTGGGAAAAATGGTGGCATCATTCGAAGCAGTACCCTACGGTCAATTCCATTCAAGGAATTTGCAAAGGGCCATACTGTCAGCCTGGAACAAGAAAGTTCAGGCCCTAGACTTACCAATGTCCTTGTCCCCTTCCGTTCGCAAAAGCCTCCGTTGGTGGTTGGTTCCCCAGAATCTGGAAAAAGGGAAATCCTTCAGTCCGATTTCTTGGAAGGTGGTCACTACAGATGCCAGCCTTATAGGCTGGGGAGCAGTACTGGAGCAATGGTCTCTCCAGGGCAGATGGTCGGATGCGGAAAAGGCCCTGCCCATCAATCTCTTAGAGATACGAGCAGCCCGGTATGCCCTAGTAGCATGGACATCCAAACTCCAAGGGTCCCCTGTCAGAATTCAATCAGACAATGCCACGGCAGTGGCATATATCAATCATCAGGGTGGCACCAGGAGTCGTGCAGCCCAGAGGGAAGTAAATTGCATCCTGAAATGGGCAGAAAGATATGTCCCAGCCATATCCGCGGTATTCATTCCAGGAGTGGAGAATTGGAAGGCGGACTTTCTAAGTCGCCAACAATTATGCCCAGGGGAATGGTCCCTTCACCCCGAGGTTTTTCGGACAATATGTCAGCGGTGGGGAACACCGGATGTAGATCTGCTAGCATCCAGATTCAACGCAAAGGTGGACAGGTTTGTCTCTTGGACAAGGGATCCCCTAGCTTGCGGCTCGGATGCCCTAGTGTTCCCTTGGGATCAGTTCAAGCTGATATATGCATTCCCACCGCCACAATTGTTACCTCGATTACTCCGCAGAATCAGGGTAGAAAAGAAACCAGTGATTCTGGTGGCTCCAGCATGGCCCCGAAGAGCGTGGTACGCGGAGATTGTAAAAATGTCTGTGGGGAGTCCTTGGACCCTCCCACATCGTCCGGACCTGCTTTCGCAAGGACCGATATACCACCCTTCCTTACCAGCCCTAGGTTTGACGGCCTGGCTATTGAGGCCCACATTCTAAAAAAGAGAGGTCTCTCTAATCCTGTGGTATCTACCATGATCAATGCCAGGAAACCGGTATCCAGGCAGATCTACTATAGAATCTGGAAGGCGTACATCGCCTGGTGTGAGGCCAAGAAATGGCATCCACGTAAGTACGTAATAGGTAGGATTCTGGACTTCCTACAGTGGGCTGTAGATAGGAAGCTTGCCTTGAGTACTATCAAGGGTCAGATTTCGGCCTTGTCAATATTTTTTCAGAGGCCCTTGGCTTTGCATTCACTAGTCAAAGCCTTTATACAAGGAGTGATGCGTATTAGCCCTCCGGTTAATATTCCCATATGTCCATGGGACTTAAACCTGGTTCTGTCGGTTCTAAAGAAACAACCATTTGAACCATTGCAGCATATTTCCCTGGTTCTTCTCACCAGGAAATTGATTTTTCTTTCTCGTACATCACGGGACACAGAGCGACATAGTCATTACTAATGGGTTATATAGATACCGTCAGGTGCTGGCACTGGCAACTTCCAAAACCGGAAGTACCCTCCCCTATATAAGCCCCTCCCATCCGGGAGCACCTCAGTTTTTTGCCAGTGTCTAAGGTGTTGGCCAAGAAGAAACATGTGTTTTTCACTGAGCTTGCGTACAGGTTCTTTTGGGCCTCAGTAAGCTATTCCGGATCCGACCAAAAAAGCTTCATAGCTAAACGGTCGGTACCCGGGCCTTGCAGAGAAGAGCAAGGTTTTGCCTGTAATGCTTCTCTTAGGAGAGCTGGACCCTGGGATCCAGAGCTCTGGTCATACCCACGACCAAGATGTTTTCTGTGCAGGGTGCTATACAGGTCCAGGGGAGTGGAATCCTTGGGAACCCGGTCCCTGAAGGTTTGATTACAATGCCTGCCGTGATAGGTGAAGTTTGGGCTTTTGTGGACCAAACAAAGTCCTGCGGCGGGGAACAGGTAAGTGGGGGCCCCCAGGAACTTGGTTCTATTGGGGGACCCCCAAGCCTAATTTGTCTTTCTGTCTGTTACCTAATGGTATTCCCGCAAAATTATGTGCATGCCTGTAACTACTAAAAAAAATGTAATAATTTTTAATGGTGGTCAAGAAAAAAAAAAAAAAAAAAAAAAAATTTTTTATATATATATTTAATATATTAGACTGCGGTACCTGTGTTTGTTCACTAGAGGCCGCTGTGGAATGTTTTCTTGTCATGTGGACTAGTTTCTTCTCAGCAGAGCAAGTCCAGGCAGATGGTGAGTTCTCTCATGGGAAACTGCTTCCTCTGCCATGTTGCAATGCTCGTCCATCCCCCGGCCTGCGGCAAAGAGGGGCCCTGGCTCTTGTCCCTAGTTTCCATTTTTTCGAAATTAGCGCCAAAGGCGCACGTGGCCGCGCGCGTGCGCGTGCACGCGCCTCTATATATAGAGGTGAGCCAGAAAAGGGGGCGGAGCCTGGGGGATGACGCTCTGTGCGCGCCGCAGCGCTTCTGCGCATGTGCGGGCGTCCCAGCATGATAAAAATCACAATATTGTGTGGTGAGCTGGCTATGAAGTGCAGAGACAGAGCTGGCAACATTTAAAAAAGGGCATACAGCAAGCGGTTGATACAGGCATCCCCTAGAAAGGCACATTAGTAGACACCAACTGTTTCTTATAGCAGCATTTATGCTAGACTATTGTCAGTAACTGGTGTATTTCGGCTGGAATACCTCAGCTTTGTGGCTTAGGAATATGCCGTCTAAAAACTCCGGGACTAGAAATTCCAGGAGAAATAGGGGGTCTCCATCGGGCTCTGAGGATCTTGGGCATGCTTTGGCTGCACCAGTCTCCCCTGAAGAATCAGAGGTTAGTGACCGTAGAGCACCCTCAGGAGTACCTGGTACTGTGGCTGTCCTCAGTTCACCTGCTCCTGTGTATGTAACAGAGGAGGTTTTTTCCTCAGCTCTGGGAGGGCTGGAAGAGAGATTGTCAGCATTGATCGCGGCTTCCCTGTCACAGGAGAAAAGCGCCCGATCTCCGTCTCCTCCCTCAGAGTGCCTGTTAACAGAGCAACAGTCCCATACAGGGATCGACCTACTTGAAGGGGATCAGGATGAGGTCGATTCGGTTGTAGAGGAATCAACAGTGGAAGAGCCATTCTCAGCATCACATGCTGAAAGGTTATGGGTTCAGTCCCTGACTAATATGGTCCGATCAGCATTTAAAATGCCACTTGCGGAGCCATCATCCACTTCTGTCTCCTCGTTGGGGTCGCTAAAAGCTCCCCAGACTGTTTGTTCCTTTCCGATCCATCCTTTACTGGAAGGGCTCATTTACCAGGATTGGGAGCATCCTGACAAAATATTTACTCCCACTAAGAGATTTCCGGTGGTCTATCCCATGGAGGATAAGTTCATCAGAAAATGGAAGTCCCTATAGTGGACGCAGCCATCTCTTGTGTGAATAAATCACTGACATGTCCGGTGGATAATGTCCAAATGTTCAAGGACCCAATAGATAAAAAATTGGAGTCCTTATTAAAATCTGCTTTTTCTACAGCAGGATTGGTAACACAACCAGCAGTGGCAGCTATTGGGGTCTGCCAAGCAGTGAAGGATCAGTTGAAACAGGTCTTAAGGGACTTGCCAGATCAGCAGGCTCTTGCCCTAGCTGATCTACCTAGAGCCTTATGCTTTGCGGTGGACGCCATAAAGGATTCAATCCATCAGGCCTCCCGCCTTACGCTGTCTGTAGTACATATGCGCAGGCTTCTATGGCTCAAAAACTGGTCTGCTGAAGCTCCCTGTAAAAAATTGCTGGTCAGCTTCCCATTTCATGGTGAGCGCTTATTTGGGGAAGACCTGGACAAGTATATCCAGAGAATTTCCAGCGGTAAAAGTACACTTTTGCCGGTTAAAAATAGAGTTAGAGGTCCCTCTTTTAAGAGGCCGGCTTCTCCAGTCCCTAGGGCATCGGCTGTGAAACAGTTCCGACGGCCTCCTCGGTCAAATCCCGGAGGTAAAAATCAGGGACAGTTGCAGGGTAACAAGAAGCCCTGGAGCAGGAGAGGTACAAAACCTCCCCCAAAGTCAAATGCATGAAGGGTTGCCCCCACTCAATCGGGTGGGGGGAAGACTTCAGTTGTTCACAGAGACCTGGCGGGACACGATCCGAGACAGATGGGTGCTCTCCGCAGTAAATCTGGGATACAAATTGGAGTTAAAAAACTCCCCTCCTTCCCGCTTTATAAGGTCAAACGTGCCAAGGGATCCCCAGAAGAGAGGATCCCTCCTGTTGGCACTGGAACAATTATTGCTCCAAGCAGTAATTATAGAGGTTCCCCTGGAAGAATGGGGGTTCGGGTTTTACTCAAACCTCTTTACAGTTCCGAAGCCAAACGGGGACGTGAGGCCCATATTAAATCTAAAAGGGCTAAACAAATTCCTACATATCAGGACTTTCCGGATGGAGTCGATCCGATCGGTAGCCACTGCCCTACAAGGGGAGGAATGGTTAGCCTCGATCGACATCAAAGATGCTTATTTGCACATTCCCATCTTTCCAGCCCACCAAAAATTTCTACGCTTTGCGGTAGAAGGGCGCCATTTTCAGTTCAGAGCCTTACCCTTCGGTCTGGCCACAGCACCAAGAGTGTTCACAAAAATTCTGGCCCCATTATTGGCCAATCTAAGAACGCGAGGTGTAACGATAATGGCATATCTAGACGACTTGTTGCTGATAGACCACTCAGTGGAAAAACTAGAAGTGGTTGTTCACGAGACAATCAAGTATCTGGAATATCACGGTTGGATTATCAACCGAGACAAGTCAGCCCTAAAACCAGTCAAAAGTCTGGAATACTTGGGGCTAAGGCTGGATTCAGACCAGAGAAAAATTTTCTTGCCTCAAGAAAAGGGGTCGTCTTTGAGAGATTTGATCCACTTAGTGGGTTCAAAAAGACAGCCATCCATACGCCTGTGCATGAGGCTGCTGGGAAAAATGGTGGCATCATTCGAAGCAGTACCCTACGGTCAATTCCATTCAAGGAAGTTGCAAAGGGCCATACTGTCAGCCTGGAACAAAAAAGTTCAGGCTCTGGACTTACCAATGTCCTTGTCCCCTTCCGTTCGCAAGAGCCTCCGCTGGTGGTTGGTTCCCCAGAATCTGGAAAGAGGGAAATCCTTCAGTCCGATTTCCTGGAAGGTGGTCACTACAGATGCCAGCCTTATAGGCTGGGGAGCAGTACTGGAGCAATGGTCTCTCCAGGGCAGATGGTCGGATGCGGAAAAGGCCCTGCCCATCAATCTCTTAGAGATACGAGCAGCCCGGTATGCCCTAGTAGCATGGACATCCAAACTCCAAGGGTCCCCTGTCAGAATTCAATCAGACAATGCCACAGCAGTGGCATATATCAATCGTCAGGGGGGCACCAGGAGTCGTGCAGCCCAAAGGGAAGTAAATTACATCCTGAGATGGGCAGAAAGATATGTCCCAGCCATATCTGCGGTATTCATTCCAGGAGTGGAGAATTGGAAGGCGGACTTTCTAAGTCGCCAACAATTATGCCCAGGGGAATGGTCCCTTCATCCCGAGGTTTTCCGGACAATATGTCAGCGGTGGGGAACACCGGATGTAGATCTGCTAGCATCCAGATTCAACACAAAAGTGGACAGGTTTGTCTCTTGGACAAGGGATCCCCTAGCGTGCGGCTCGGATGCCCTAGTGTTCCCTTGGGATCAGTTCAAGCTGATATATGCATTCCCACCGCCACAATTGTTACCTCGATTACTCCGCAGAATCAGGGTAGAAAAGAAACCAGTGATTCTGGTGGCTCCAGCGTGGCCCTGAAGAGCATGGTACGCGGAGATTGTAAAAATGTCTGTGGGGAGTCCTTGGACCCTCCCACATCGTCCGGACCTGCTTTCGCAAGGACCGATATACCACCCTTCCTTACCAGCCCTAGGTTTGACGGCCTGGCTATTGAAGCCCACATTCTAAAAAAGAGAGGGCTCTCTAATGCTGTGGTATCTACCATGATCAATGCCAGGAAGCCGGTATCCAGGCAGATCTACTATAGAATCTGGAAGGCGTACATCGCCTGGTGTGAGGCCAAGAAATGGCATCCACGTAAATACGTAATAGGTAGGATTCTGGACTTCCTACAATGGGCTGTAGATAGGAAGCTTGCCCTGAGTACTATCAAGGGTCAGATTTCGGCCTTGTCAATATTTTTTCAAAGGCCCTTGGCTTCGCATTCACTAGTCAAAGCCTTTATACAAGGAGTGATGCGTATTAGTCCTCCGGTTAATATTCCCATATGTCCATGGGATCTAAACTTGGTTCTGTCGGTTCTACAAAAACAACCATTTGAACCATTACAGCATATTTCCTTGGTGCTTCTCACCAGGAAATTGATTTTTCTAGTAGCCATTTGTTCGGCTAAAAGAGTATCGGAATTAGCAGCTATGTCCTGTAAGGAGCCATATCTGGTTATCCATAAGGACAGAGTAGTGTTACGTCCTCATCCAGCCTTTCTTCCTAAGGTGGTATCGAGGTTTCATTTGAACCAAGATGTGGTTCTTCCTTCTTTTTTCCCCAAACCTACTTCGGTAGAGGAAAAGTTATTGCATTCTTTGGATGTAGTAAGAGCAGTTAAAGCTTATCTAAAAGCCACTGCTCAGATTCGCAGAACGGATACTTTGTTTATTCTGCCGGAAGGCCCCAGAAAGGGTCAGGCAGCGTCAAAATCTACTTTAGCCAAGTGGATTCGACAGGTCATAATACAAGCCTATGGCTTGAGAAGGAGACCGCCTCCGTTCAAAGTTAGAGCGCACTCCACGAGAGCAGTTGGAACTTCATGGGCAGTGCATCACCAGGCCTCCCTGGCTCAAATCTGTAAGGCCGCAACATGGTCTTCAGTACACACGTTTACTAGGTTCTACCAGGTGGACGTTAGAAGTCAGGAGGATGTCGCCTTTGGGCGCAGTGTGTTGCAGGCCGCAAAAGATCCTCATTTCTGATAGCGCTCAGCTTATATATGGTGTATCCCCCCCCTCATTTGGCATTGCTTTAGGACATCCCATTAGTAATGACTATGTCGCTCTGTGTCCCGTGATGTACGAGAAAGAAAATAGGATTTTTATAACAGCTTACCTGTAAAATCCTTTTCTTGGAGTACATCACGGGACACAGAGCTCCCGCCCCTCTTTGGGGACACTTATTGCTTTGCTACAAAACTGAGGTGCTCCCGGATGGGAGGGGCTTATATAGGGGAGGGTACTTCCGGTTTTGGAAGTTGCCAGTGCCAGCACCTGACGGTATCTATATAACCCATTAGTAATGACTATGTCGCTCTGTGTCCCGTGATGTACTCCAAGAAAAGGATTTTACAGGTAAGCTGTTATAAAAATCCTATTTTCTAGTAGCCATTTGTTCGGCTAAAAGAGTGTCAGAATTAGCAGCTATGTCCTGTAAGGAGCCATATCTGGTTATCCATAAGGACAGAGTAGTGTTACGTCCTCATCCAGCCTTTCTTCCTAAGGTGGTATCGAGGTTTCATTTGAACCAAGATGTGGTTCTTCCTTCATTTTTTCCCAAACCTAGTTCAGTAGAGGAAAAGTTATTACATTCTTTGGATGTAGTAAGAGCAGTTAAAGCTTATCTAAAAGCCACTGCTCAGATTCGCAGAACGGATACTTTGTTTATTCTGCCGGAAGGCCCCAGAAAGGGTCAGGCAGCGTCAAAATCTACTTTAGCCAAGTGGATTCGACAGGTCATAATGCAAGCCTATGGCTTGAGAAGGAGACCGCCTCCGTTCAAAGTTAGAGCGCACTCCACGAGAGCAGTTGGAACTTCATGGGCAGTGCATCACCAGGCCTCCCTGGCTCAAATCTGTAAGGCCGCAACATGGTCTTCAGTACACACGTTTACTAGGTTCTACCAGGTGGACGTTAGAAGTCAGGAGGATGTCACCTTTGGGCGCAGTGTGTTGCAGGCCGCAAAAGATCCTCATGTCTGATAGCGCTCAGCTTATGTATGGTGTATCCCCCCCCCTCATTGGGCATTGCTTTAGGACATCCCACATAGTAATGACTATGTCGCTCTGTGTCCCGTGATGTACGAGAAAGAAAATAGGATTTTTATAACAGCTTACCTGTAAAATCCTTTTCTTGGAGTACATCACGGGACACAGAGCTCCCACCCCTCTTTTGGGGACACTTATTGCTTTGCTACAAAACTGAGGTACTCCCGGATGGGAGGGGCTTATATAGGGGAGGGTACTTCCGGTTTTGGAAGTTGCCAGTGCCAGCACCTGAAGGTATCTATATAACCCACATAGTAATGACTATGTCGCTCTGTGTCCCGTGATGTACTCCAAGAAAATGATTTTACAGGTAAGCTGTTATAAAAATCCTATTTTTTCACTGACGGGGACACTCTGATAAAACACTGATGGGGACACTCTGATAAGACTCTGATGGGGACACTCTGATAAGACTCTGATGGGGACACGGCTGATGGGGAGATTGTGGGAGAGGTGTGCAAAGGCTCTGATGCGGACAAATACTTTTTTTTTATCCTGTTAGAAATGGATCCCAATGCCGGCACTTCTAGTCCTGGACCAAAACAAAAACGGAGGTCATATGAAGCTGGTTTCAAACTTAAGATTGTGTCCAGAGCAGAAGTAGGGAATTTTGCGTTGACGAAAAACAAGTGAGGGAGTGGCGGAAAATGAAAGCTGACTTGGAAAAGATTCCAAAGGCAAAAAAAGCTTGACGTGGTTTGACGACTTCATATGAAGCTCTAGAGACTAAATTGCATGAATGGGTTATGGAGTGTCGTCAAAATGGTTACTGCGTAACACGCATGGGTATTCGCTTACGTGCCCTTCAAATGGCTAAAGATGACAAATTCAAAGCACCAGGCATTGAAAATTTTGTTGCGTCAGCAGGATGGTGTACCCGCTTTATGAATTGGTTTACCTTATGTTTGCGGCAAAGAACAAAGGTTTCACAGAATTTGCCAAAAGACCTTGATGAAAAAGTGATGTCATTCCATTCATTCATCATAAAATAAAGAAGGATCCATAACTATGACCTGGGAGATATTGGGAATATGGATGAAACACCTATGACCTTTGATCTTCCAAGCAACAGAACAGTGACAAGTTTGGGAGAAATAAATATTTCTCTTCTCGTCCATGGACGGACACAGCTCCTTCAAATCTTGACAGTTGGGTATGTTCCGTCTATTAGGAGAGGACTAGGCAGAACATGTTAGATATGCATACATGTTATTTAAACAGAGTTGATACAGCCCCGCCCAGGGGGCGGTCCCTCTGAACATAACTCTCCACCCTGCAGCCAGCAGCCTCATTTTTTTTCTGCCTAGTAGAGGAGAAGGACCTGGCTCCCTTTGGGCCCAGAGTGCTGAAGAAATTATTACTTTTTATTATTTTATTATTATTATTTTTATTTTTTTAGAATCTTCTATCAACTGCCGTCTGGGCATGACAGGCAGGATAATATAGATCCTTGTAGTCCCCCCAGTCCGGCCATCGAGCGTGAGCAGACCTTAACTACATGCAGGGTTGTCCACGACATACCCCATGGCTCCAGGGGTGGCCGGTGAGCTATGCTCCAAGGTTCACATATGACCAAGCGGCTTGCTGTCTCAGTCACAGTGGACCCGGGCCGACAGCTACTCCGTACTGCTCGTTTGTACGTCTGTCAGGAATGCATCAGCAGGTCCTCGCAGGACGCGAAAGTACGATTCCTTCTGCTTCGGTGGGATGGAACAGCTGGGCATTCCTAGGGGGTCGTTAGGGGGTTCTATTGCCCTCCCCTCTCACCCTCTGTCGCCCCTTTTTTTTCCTCCTACCCTTGCAGGGCTCGCTGCGACCGGGGAATACCTTGGGGGACTCCAGGTCCCGGCGGGGGGCTGTGCGGGTGTCCAGGCCTGCTCTCTGTGTGGGGGGGTGTAAATTGTTGGAATCCTCCGTGCCTGGCCTTCTCGTCCACCTCGCTTGCTGAGCTCCATTTTTTTGAAGCACTGGTGCCATTTTTTTGGGGGCCTGTGCATTGCATTGCAATTTCCATTGGCGGCCATTTTGCCATGGCCGCTCTAGGATGCAGGTCTGCAATTGCGGGCGGCCATTTTCTTGTGGTCCGTACGCTTTCTTTGAGGCACTCGGCGGCCATTTTAAAGTGGGTTTTGGCCTCTAGTATTGGCTGGCTTCCTGAACAGCGCAAACGGCGCGATTTACCTCACACAGTTCCTCCGGTACACGCGGTGTGCGGATAGAGAGCGAGCAGCGGCGCTGAGCGGTCTCTGGCTAGGCGGTGAGTCCCCTGGGTATTCCCCGTCCCCCCCCTCAGTCAGTGCAGCAAGGAGGGTGGACAATAATTTTTGTCAGGTATCTTGACTGTGTCCCTAAGGGCTGTCAGTGGGCAACATGGAGTCAGAAGCTGGCCTTTTTCTCCCCAGACATTCCAGAGGCAGCAACCGGTGCCCCTGCACCTGCTATTCCCCTAGACGCTTTGTCGACAGTCCTGGAGTCATTTGTTGTCAGGGTGGAAGCGGCGTGCGAGCGTAAAGG
Source organism: Rana muscosa (assembly GCA_029206835.1). Classification (NCBI taxonomy): domain Eukaryota; kingdom Metazoa; phylum Chordata; class Amphibia; order Anura; family Ranidae; genus Rana; species Rana muscosa. Next base: position 114,811,226 of record CM055126.1, on the reverse strand, counting down.
GGGTACTAAGTGCCCCCTTCCCACGCCATCGCCTGCGGAATGTTCTGACTCAGACTCGGGCCTGGCTGCGGCTCAGGACCCTGGTTCTGGTATGTCAGAAGAGGCGGACCAGGACCTTCCCTGTGAGGAGGACCCCTCGTCTGGGTCAGCTCAAGACAGGGCACTTGTCAATGCACTTATCAATGCTGTGAGGGACACTCTCAAGTTGGAAGACACAGCTGGGACTTCCACTGCAGGGTCTGTCCCTTTATGGGTCGCACAAACCGACCCGCTCTGCTAAGGTTTTTCCTTATGTTGATTTCTTTGACAAGTTCATAGATAAGGAATGGTCCCTCAGCGCATGGTGGTCCGTTACCCATTTGAAGAGAGCCTTTTGAATAAATGTATAAACAAAAACTAAAACCTGCGCTTTAAGAAGTATGTAGTGATACTTTGTGATAAATAAATCCGCAGCTGCCGCAACATAAGGTACTAACACCTCAAAAGAACAAAAAACAGATATTTGCAGCGCTAGCAAAGATAAGTGAAAAACAAACACTTTGAATAATAAAGCATAAAGAAGTGACTAATAAACACTTAAACGGGATGGCTTAGATCATTGCCACCATATAACATATTAGTGAACCTAATTGTCCATTAGTGTTGCCACTGTGCTCATTTGGCAAATGAGTGATAAACAAAGGTTAAAAAAATATATAAAACTTGTGCGTTCATTTAAAATAACATCTGTGCCAATCTAGACTGAGTGTTTCCACAGCAGATACCAAATGGTTAATTCCTTTTATAGTTCCCCTCTTGTGGCCCCACTCACCAAAAAGAGATAAGAAATTGCATGCGAGATCACACCAACTTAAATCCAATAAGTTCATCAAATGCAGCAGATTGACTCCATAGTATCAGCAGAGGCGGTAAATAAACGTCTAGGAAAAAAGAAAAAATCATGTGAAGTACCGCTTGTACCGCTTGTGAACATACAGCATGGCGCTGCTAGCAAAGAGACTCATGAGACTGCAATGGCAAACGAGCGTCAGTGTTCCGGGTACCCAGCGTGCGTTCCACAGAAACCGGAAGTAGCGTCACTGGTTCTGGGTTGGCCGGAAATTGCATCAAAATAAACATTTCCTATTTACTGTTTGTTGATCCTGAACTCAACAGGTTAATTGAAAGGGCTGATGTGTTCAACTTCAATCACCCACCTGCCTGTTGTGATGTAAATGAATCTAGGATGGCTTCTGAAGATCCTTTCATTGTGAATAGTGATAATTAACTCTGTACTGTGTGTATTGTAAAGCAGACAGACAGTCTGGTGAATATAAAGGTCATGCATAGGCATTTAAGATGTAAAGGGATTAGCTAATGAACTCACCTGTTGTCTAAGAGATGTCAGAATATGTGTATTGGGAGCTCGTTATGTAACCATTGTGTGATGTTGTGGGTGGAGTTGTTCCTTTGGACTTCAGTATTCGTTTAGTGTATATAAAGAGCTTGCTCTCATTAAAGATTGTCAGACCTGCTGGAAACTTCATACAGAGTGTTTGTCTCGTACTTCTGGAAGAATTATTCCTATGGGAAGCGGTCGCCTGACTGTGGAGTGTCGGTAGTGGATGTGTGTCCAGGAGAGGGAATATCTTAAACGGCGTTAACCCCTTTCATACTTGGGGTGCCGTTACATTGGTGGCAGCAGTGGGATTTTCTCTCCAGTTACTGGGAGACTCCAAACCACCACAGTGAATGACCAACTATGCAGCCTGCAGGAAAGCCGCGCTAAAAGACTTACTTGAGAGCCGTGGAGGGACCGGTGGGACAAAGAACAAAGCCACCCTGATCAGTGAGCTAGCCGAGATGGATCAGATGGACGGTGATGCAGGACCCCGGTCAGTTGAAGACTTGTTTCAGCAATGAGTTCGACAGCGGTTGGCATTATATGGTGCTAACCCATCAGAGACCGCCATACAGAATGCCATTAGAGACATCCAGCTGCAGGATGAGCGACAAGAGAGAGAACTAGAGCGGCAACATGAGCGGAGAATGGCGGAAATACGGCAATCTGAGACAACACCTAAAGATGCAGCGCCTTTCCGTAAGTTGCCCTTTCGGGCGTTCAAACTATTTAAGGAAGGAGAGGAGGAAATTGAAGCATTCCTGCAGGACTTTGAGAGACTATGCCAGATACATGAAGTATGGCCCCAAGATTGGGTCGCCTTACTGGCGAGTAATTTAACTGGCAGAACGGCGGATGCGTATCGGGCCCTGGAGGATGAGGATGCTAAAGACTATGACCGGGTAAAAGAAGCTCTGCTAGCCCGATTTGCCATTACACCCGAAGCCAGCCGGATTAAGTTTCGAGAATCCCAGAAACAAACCAACATAACATACGTGGAGTGGGTACATCGTCTGCAGCGAAACCTTAAGGGCTGGTTCCAGGGAAGCCACGCTCATACCATAGAGGACGTCACCCAGCTAGTACTCTTAGAACAGTTCTTTAACCACACCCCTCCGGTATTACGGGATTGGGTGCGAGATAAGCGACCACGGACTGTACAGCAAGCGGCTACTTTGGCCGATGAATATCTGGACTCTCGAAGGTCAGGCATAAGCGAGCGCTATCCACTATCTCGGCCCAGTTTACCAGCCTCTAACCTAACTTCAGCACCACCTCCAGCGGCCACTTATCCTCAGCAGCCCAGGTTCAACTCCCAGGACTACTCACAACCCATCAGGTGTTTCGGGTGTAAACAGCTAGGGCACAAAAAGCCAGACTGTCCATTGAATCCAGCCAGGCAGTCCCAGTCGTGGAGACAGCCAGCAAGGGGGAACCCCCACACATCCATGCCTGCGGCCCACTGCGTTGAGGAGGAAGAACATTGAGGCGTCCTGCACGAGGCTGATCCAATACAAGCAGCTAACCGGGACAACAGGCAACAACACAGGCAGACTGTCCGGGTTAATGGAACGGTAGCCAATGGCCTACGTGATAGTGGCGCTACCATGACCCTACTACAGAAGAACCTCATCCCAGAGAGCCAACACACCGGAGACACTGTAGCCGTAAGAGTAGCGGGAGGTACCATCTTCCGGCTACCCGTTGCCCGTGTTCACCTGGATAGGGGGGTTGGTTCGGGACACGTGAATGTGGGGGTGATGAAGGATTTGCCAGCGGATGTACTACTGGGGAATGATTTGGCCCCCCTCGTTTCTACTTACGCCCCGATGGGCCCCGCTGAAGCTAACCCAGTGACTACCTGTGCCCAGACCCATGCTGCTGGAACCGGCCCGCTTGCGGCTGAGAACTGGGTAAGACTATCTTCCCTGACATGTACCTTAGATCAGGCAAAATATCACAGTCTAGAATTGGAATGTGACAAGCTGGCCAGGGAGAAATCGGAGATGCATCGACACTACGTCATGTATTATGAGATGTCCCATGGCTTGAACATTGAAATGCACAAACAGGCTGAAATTGTCAAAAGGTTAAATGGGATTTGCGCCCAGGTTTTGCCTTACCTCTCCCAAGAGCAGCAGCAACAAGTTTTGGGAGCCATTGAGAGAGCAAAGCAAGTGACTGTTCCAGAACTGAATTCCATTATTCGCCCTGCAACCTTACAACGTCACCATCAGCTACTGACCCGGTAAGCAAAATGGCCATGCTGATGGGTTGTACAGGCATTAGAGGAATGGAACTATGGACTAACTTCGGAATCAACCCGTCTGGGCTCTCCTCCTGTGTTAGTCTCCTGCCGAAAGGGGAGATGTGTGACAGGGGTCACTTTGGGCACAGGGTGAGCAAGAAAATAATGGACATTAAGAATATATCTTGGACTATCTAAATTGGGATAGTAATATTAATCCACAATATTTACTGTTTGTTGATCATGAACTCAACAGGTTAATTGAAAGGGCTGATGTGTTCAACTTCAATCACCCACCTGCCTGTTGTGATGTAAATGAATCTAGGATGGCTTCTGAAGATCCTTTCATTGTGAATAGTGATAATTAACTCTGTACTTGTGTGTATTGTAAAGCAGACAGACAGTCTGGTGAATATAAAGGTCATGCATAGTCATTTAAGATGTAAAGGGATTAGCTAATGAACTCACCTGTTGTCTAAGAGATGTCAGAATATGTGTATTGGGAGCTCGTTATGTAACCATTGTGTGATGTTGTGGGTAGAGTTGTCCCTTTGGACTTCAGTATTCGTTTAGTGTATATAAAGAGCCTGCTCTCATTAAAGATTGTCAGACCTGCTGGAAACTTCATACAGAGTGTTTGTCTCGTACTTCTGGAAGAATTATTCCTATGGGAAGCGGTCGCCTGACTGTGGAGTGTCGGTAGTGGATGTGTGTCCAGGAGAGGGAATATCTTAAACGGCGTTAACCCCTTTCATACTTGGGGTGCCGTTACAGATCTAAGCCATCCCGTTTAAGTGTTTATTAGTCACTTCTTTATGCTTTATTATTCAAAGTGTTTGTTTTTCACTTATCTTTGCTAGCGCTGCAAATATTTGTTTTTTGTTTTTGAATAAATGGGCTTCTCCGGTTGTTGATCCCCAGGTCTCTCGGTTGAATAAAGTAACCACTATTCCGGTGGAGGGGACCCCTGCTTTTAAGGACCCTACTGATGGGAGGTCTGAAGTGGTGAGCCGCTCTATGTTCACCATGCTGGGGTCAGCATTGCGGCCTATATCGGTGGCTACCTTAGTGTCCCAGACACTCACGGAGTGGGCAAAGATATTGCACCAGGCTGTGGAGGAGCATTCCTCCAGTATGCGTGTCCCTGGCCGAACAGTTGGTACAAGGACTTGTGTACGTCCCCTTTGATCTCCAGAGCCTTAGCTTCTGCGGTGGTACTGCGCCGCCTAATATGGATAAAATGCTGGTCCGCTGATCAAGCTTCTATAAAACTCAAGCCTTTCAAGGGTAGGAGGCTTTTTGGTGCCTCACTGGACGACATTATTAAGGATATCACTGGAGGTAAGAGCACAATTCTCCCTCAGTCCACTAAAGGGAAGGAGCCGCGCCGTAAGCTGGGGCCCTCTTTTATTATACAGAAGAGGTATTTTCGTCAGTCAGGACCTGCCGGCAGATCCTCCCATGCGGACAAAGGTTCAGCTGGGGGACAGAGTCCCTGGGTGCGTAAGCCCGCCAAGCCAGCAAACAAGCCTGCTGCCGCATTAAGTTTTGCCCCCGCCCGACTTCAGGGTGGGGGGGACGGCTTCGCGTGTTTGCAGCTCGGTGGACCTCCCTGCTCTCCGACCAGTGGGTCTGCGAGGTGGTCACCCCAGGGTACAAGATAGAGTTCCTTTCTTGTCCACCAAACAGATTTTTTTCCTCAAATCTGCCTCTCCTTCCGGCTCGTCGGGCTGCCCTCCAGGGGGCAGTGCAAGACTTGTTGAGGTGCGAGGTGATCATAACTGTACCACCACAGGAAAGGTTTCAGGGTTTTTACTTGAATCTGTTTGTGGTCCCAAAGAAGGACGGAGTTCGTCCAATCTTGGACCTCAAAGCCCTCAATGCCTTCATAAGGATTTAAAAATTCCGGATGGAATCGATTTGTTCGGTGGTGGCTGCGCTTCATCCGGGGGACATCCTGGCGTCCTTGGATATCAAGGACGCATACTTGCATGTCCCCATCTGCGTCAGGCATCAGAGGTTCCTGCGCTTTGCGATCGGCGAAGACCATTATCAATTTGTGGCTCTTCGGCTCTTCCCTTTGGCCTAGCATCGGCACCAAGAGTTTTCACCAAGGTGCTCGCCCCGATTCTAGCTTTGCTGAGACAGCGCAGCATTGCTATCGTAGGCTACTTGGACGACCTTCTTCTGAGAGCTGCTTCAAGCTCAGAATTAGAGGAGGACGTGTCTATAGTCAGTCAGACCCTCCGGGAGTTTGGGTGGATACTGAACCTCCAGAAGTTGGTGTTAGTACCGACCCAGCGCCTAGAGTACCTGGGGTTGATTCTGGACTCCTCGGAGGCCAGAGTCTTTCTGCCCTTAGAGAAATTGCAGACACTCCAGTCGGCTGTCAGGTTGTTGACATCCCGCAAATGGTCGTCTCTCTATTTCTGCATGCGAGTCCTGGGCCTCATGGTAGCCTCTTTTGAGTGGCGGACGGAAAGGAGCGTGCCGGCCCTATCGGCAGTTTACATCCCAGGCGTGGAAAACTGGCAGGCGGACTATCTGAGTCGCCAGATGCTGGACCACGGGGAATGGTCGTTACATCTGAAGGTTTTTCAACTCCTTTGCCGGAGATGGGGCACGCCGAACGTGGATTTCCTGGCCTCTCGACTCAATTGCAAGGTGTCGAGGTTCGTGGCCAGGTCCAGAGATCCCTGGGCAGACGCGTCAGACGCGTTAGTGGCCCCATGGGGTCAGTATCGACTAATTTATGCCTTTCCCCCACTGAAGTGGCTCCCTCGTCTACTCCGCAGGGTAGAGACCGAGGGAATTCCGGTGATTCTAATCGACCCAGATTGGCCCAGGCATCCCTGGTACGCCGACCTCGTGCGGCTGGTGGCGGACGTGCCCTGGCGATTACCAATGAGGGAGGACCTTCTCTCGCAAGGTCCCATTCTTCATCCTGCTTTACAGTCGCTGGCTTTAACAGCGTGGCTATTGAAAGCCAGGTACTGAGGGACCGAGGCCTGTCGGATTCGGTAATTTCAACCATATTGAGAGCATGGAAATCTTCTTCTAGGAAGATCTACCATCGCACATGGAGAGCCTACATCTCTATGTGTGAGGAGATGGAATGGCGTCCACGGACTTATTTGGGTTCCTGGATCCTGCTGTTTTTACAGCACGGAGTAGATCAGAAACTTGCCTTAAGCACCATTAAAGGGCAGATTTCAGCCTTGGCGGTTTTCTTTCAGCGACCCCTGGTGACTCATTCACTAGTAAGTACGTTTGTGCAAGGGGTTCGACATGTGGCTTCTCCGCTGCGCCCACCACTACCTCCGTGGGATTTGAATCTGGTGCTCTCGGCACTTCAGAAACCTCCTTTTGAGGACATTAGGGAAATTCCTCTTGACACTCTCTCAGAAGGTGGCCTTCCTGGTAGCCATCACATCCGTCGGGAGGGTTTCTGAATTGGCGGCCTCGTCTTGCAAGTCCCCGTATTTGGTCCTCCATAAGGACAAATCGGTGCTACGTCCGCAGCCTTCTTTTCTTCCAAAAGTGGTTTCGGCCTTTCACCTGAATGAGGACATTGTGCTTCCGTACTTGTGTCCTCGGCCATCGCATTCCAAGGAGGTTGCGCTACATTCCTTGGACGTGGTGCATGCTCTGCGGGTGTACTTGTCTGCTACGGCTCCGTTCTAGAGGTCTGACTCACTGTTTGTGTCAGTGTTTGGTCCGCAGAAGGGCCTGGCGGTCTCGTCGGCCACCATTTCTCGGTGGATCAGGCAGACTGTCATTCAGGCCTATGCCCTTAAAGGGCAGGCGCCTCCTTTTCCCGTTACGGCGCATTCAACCAGGGCTATTGGTGCCTCTTGGGCTTTCCGACATCAAGCGTCTCTATCTCAAGTGTGTAAGGCGGCGACCTGGTCGTCCGTTCACACCTTTTCAAAATTTTACAAGATTGATGTGAGTGCATCTTCGGATGCTAGCTTCGGCCGCAAAGTTTTGCAGGCGGCTGTTTGAGGTTGCAACTCCTCCGTTGAGGAGCTCTGCCTGTTTGGGGTGAAACTGGTTTCTTTTTTGATTGCTTTGCCCACCCCTCGTTTTTTTGACACTGCTTTGGGACGTCCCAACTATCAATATTTGAAGGAGCTGTGTCCGTCCATGGACGAGAAGAGAAAATAGTATTTTTTGTACTCACCGTAAAATCCTTTTCTCTGTCGTCCATGGACAGACACAGCACCCACCCCTCCTTTTTTTGTTTGTACTGCTTTCTACGAACTGAGGCTGCTGGCTGCAGGGTGGAGGGTTATGTTCAGAGGGACTGCCCCCTGGGCGGTGCTGTTTCAACTCTGTTTAAATAACATGTATGCATATCTAACATGTTCTGCCTAGTCCTCTCCTAATAGACGGAATATACCCAACTGTCAAGATTTGAAGGAGCTGTGTCCGTCCATGGACGAGAAGAGAAATATTTATTTCTCCCAAACTTGTCACGGTTCTGTTGCTTGGAAGATCAAAGGTCATAGGTGTTTCATCCATATTCCCAATATCTCCCAGGTCATAGTTATGGATCCTTCTTTATTTTATGATGAATGAATGGAATGACATCACTTTTTCATCAAGGTCTTTTGGCAAATTCTGCGAAACCTTTGTTCTTTGCCGCAAACATAAGGTAAACCAATTCATAAAGCGGGTACACCATCCTGCTGACGCAACAAAATTTTCAATGCCTGGTGCTTTGAATTTGTCATCTTTAGCCATTTGAAGGGCACGTACGCGAATACCTATGCGTGTTACGCAGTAACCATTTTGACGACACTCCATAACCCATTCATGCAATTTAGTCTCTAGAGCTTAGAGAAAAGGATTTTACGGTGAGTACAAAAAATCCTATTTTTTTCTCAGAACCACTGGAAATTAAAAAAAAACATTTTACAGTCGTTCTGTCATGTTTAGCTAATGGAACTAAGCTGCGGCCTGTCATTATTTTTAAAAGAAAGACCTTGCCTAAAAAGGTCAAATTCCCACCACGAATTACGGTGCGCGCACATATTAAAGGCTGGATGGATGAAGACTGAACAAAAAAATGGCTGGAAGAAATTTGGAACGGACGACCAGGAACAGCCTTAAAGAAAAAATCATCATTGCTAGTTTGGGATATGTTCAGAGCCCACACATCTGATGCCATAAAAAAATTGGCAAAATCTTCTCAAGTTACTTTGGCCGTTATTCCAGGTGGGCTTACATATGTATTGCAGCCCCTAGATGTGTGTTTAAATAAACCTTTCAAAGACCGTGTGTGAAAGATGTGGCATGAATGGATGTCATCTGGTCAAGCCCGGCTGACAAAAGTTGGAAATCTGGTGAAGCCCGACATAGAATTGATAGCGAAGTGGGTTTGTGATGCATGGGAAGAGATTCCAGAGGACATGGTGCAACGCGCCTTCAAGAAATGTGGCATTAGTAATGCTATGGATGGCAGTGAAGACAGCGTTTTGTATGAGAACGACAGCAATGATGGTGATGACTGCAAACTCAGTGATGATGACAATGTCTACGCTGATAAACTCACAGCAGCTTACGCTGAAGCTCTCTTTGAACATACAGATGATAAGGAGGAATCCAGTTTTGAAGGATTTTAACTTGTGTTTTAGCTTTTAGCTTGGTTGCTGATTGAGCTACCATATTGTTTTTTGTCGACCCTCTTTTGCACTTACAGAGCTAGTTTACTGTTTGTCTTTTAAAGAAATATTTCAACAACATTTAATCTACTGATGCCTCAATTAATGTAATTTTATTGGTAGCTATTTTTAGTTTTGAAATTTACCATACCAGTAGCTGCTGCATTTCCCACCCTAGGCTTATACTCGAGTCAATACGTTTTCCCAGTTTTTTGTGGTAAAATTAGGTGCCTCGGCTTATACTCAGGTCGGCATATACTCGAGTATATGCGGTAATTGACTTTAAAGGAACCTTTCCTGAGAGAAATATCAAGATTATCATTTCTGACCTACTTTTGCAAAAAGTGCTAGTTGCCCAGCTGTCCCAACGACCCTCTTGCTTTTTTACTTTGAGTCTAAATGAGCGTTAAAAGACTATCGTCACACAGTCACCCTTTGGTTTGACTTCTCAAAAGTTTGAAAGGGATTGTGTAAATAACTAGTCTTTTCAAGGAGAAGGACATGAACATGTCAGGGAGCAGTGAAATAGGCAAATAATAACAAATTGGAATATGTTTAGTGAATATTACATACTGTATGTGTAGCCTTATAGACTGACAATACCTTCAAATGTCTGGTATATTTGTGGCATCATCCGCTTCATTAACAGTTGTCTAAGTGAGAACTCGATGCTGGCCACACACTAGTAGAATTTTTCTTATTAACTACATTCATTTGATTTCAAATCATTAGTGGGGTCTGGATGGAAAAAAAATTCTCATGCAAACATTTCAGACAATGTATGTGGTTTCTGTTGGGGAAATTTTTAAAACTTTCAAACAATATTTATTTGGTTATCGAATGTACTGAGATTTTTTGTATGGATATTTGTACAAAGGTTCGTTTGAAAAGCTATGAGTGTGTGGCCATCTTAAAAGTATTTTTAGACATGTCCAGGTCTGTATTGCTCTTAACGCAGTGCATGTTTTACTACTAAAAATGTTTTTCACCTTTTTTTGTTTTAAGAGCCAGTTCAAAGTTTCATCACAAAAAGGAAATGCATTTCAGGTAGCATGGCAGGTAATTTACGAAAGAGTTCCTGAGCTTTTGGGTTAACATTGTGCTGTACAGTACTCATGGGGAAGGGTAATTCATTTGGTATTCATAAAGATTTTCGGGTCTTTTAACCCTTTTGCTGCTAGGTCTGTACGGCATACGGTCCTAAAGAACCGCTTACAGCTGGCCATGTCAGTACGCCATATGGACCTGGCATTCCTCCTTTTGCTATAAGCTCATGGTTACTTCGGTGACCATGAGCTTATAGCAGTGTTCAGTAGACTGAACAAACCAAAAGCTTTGGTTTGCAGCTAACAATCTACTGATAAGAGGTATTCCCCTAAAATGTGACCCACCCGCTCACCGGCCGCAGCTTCTTCACTGACATATCTTTCCCACAGTGCAGTCAGCTAAAATGCCCCCCCTTCTCTGCCACACCGATCCCCTCAGCACCGATTCTCCTTACACCCCCCTGCACCAATCCTGCCTTCCCCCAACACTTATCCACTGTGATCTCTGCAGCAACAGGCTTTCCCTCCTCTCCCCTCCCATCGGCTTTAGGTGCTACAGGAGAGCCACAGAGTAAAAAAGCATTAAAATACATCCCCTGCCATTCTTGCCCCCTCCCTGCAGTGCTGCTGGCTCGCTTTCCCCCCTCTCCTACCCCTTGGCTGCAGATGCTGCTGGGGCACACTAGGGAGATCGATGGTAGCATGGAGAGTCGTGGGGGGGGAGGGCTGGTAAACATGTGTTACCAGCCCTCTTCGTTTCCCGAATTAACACTATGAGCAATCTGTACCAATCGCTCACTGTGTTCATCACTGGAGCATAGTAAACTGTGTTTACTATGATTCAGTTTGTGCATGAATAGGAGTCTCTATACATATGTTTTCATTAGGCATACCCCAACTGGGTGTTAATGTTGGTGACTGAATAATTGTTAGAAGACAGCAGTCCACCATGGAAAACTACCTTATACGGAATTATCTCAGTTAAAAGTACATTAACAAAGAAAAGTTAACTATGGTGACTGGTTCCCTTTTTAAATCTAAAAATGTGAGCAAGTACATGTAAAAATTACCTAGAGTAGACCACCAACTGAGAAAACCCGCAATGGTAGAGGTGACTGCCCTAAATGTTTATTGGCTGCTCAGCTGTGAAAATTAACTTTTTAAGTTCATTCTGATTTCTCGTTTTATATATTGGGTAAGGATTGATAAATCCACATTAAGGTGGAGGTCACTAAAGACTGTTCTATGTAGTGTATGGTTTTAAGAGTAACGTAAGTTCCGTATTGACTATTAATTCTATGCAATCAGGAAAAGTTAGCAGCTCCTGGACATGGGCTGCGTGAGCCCGTTCAGCATAACTAAAGCTGTATTTTCTCTTCTCAAGCAGACCAGGTGCAGCATCCACCTAGATTTAACATACTTGTGTTTCTGGTGCTGCTGTCATAAGCACAAGTACAGCACATGAGCATTTGCAAAAAAATACAAAATTTGCAAACTCTTATACTCTGTACTCATGTGCAAGAAGAGCTCTAACTGCGTTCTAATGAAGAATGAGGTGTACCACAGGATTTTCACAAGAACAAGACACTCCACATGTTAGATTTTTTCACACGATTGTTTGGCAGCAAAGCATCCTGAAAATTAACTTAAATTTTGGCAACTTTACTACAATGTAAAACTACATAATACTCTTTAAAGGTTGCAGTCTGTTCCTGTAGACCTTGATGTTGTAACCAGATATGTGCATGCGGCGTCTCCTGATTACACACTGTTGTGGATTGGGTGGCCAGATTCAAAGTAAAAAAAAAAAAAACATATTCAGTATCGTGCTGAGTGGTTCTTGAGTTCAAACATGCATTCGGGGGTTTGATTCCTGATTGAAGTTGTAAACTTACTGAAAACCCTCCAGATTTTGTTCAGTGCTACATTTCTGAATAATGAAAACACCAATTTCCTTTTTAGCAGCTAATCTGAAAATATACAGAATAAATATGAATTAGTGGAGCTTGACAGTGCTTGAATTGAATGAAATGTGTTTGCTTTCTTTTCCAATGTATGCCTTATATAGAACAGATTTTACGGTATATGGTACTGACTGAGTGTATGTATATCAAAGGCATGCTGTGAAATGCCATATAAGCGCATACATTGTATTTATACAGATGATAAGAAAAACGTAACCGTTCGTTAGATTGAAAATGTATTGAATGTATTGAAAATATAGTATATGGTGTCCATTTTTGATATGCATATGTATGTCATTGTAAGATATCACACAGCAACAATTCGGGTATTACGCTGGTAGCGCAGCACTATTTATTATTTGTGGTTATTGTGGAACACAGCAAATCTTAACAGCTACTGTTATTTTATTTTTTTTCAATTTAGGTGTAAGGTACTGGACCTCAAAATATCCTCCCTTTTTATTGTTAAGAATTTTTTGGGTGGAGTGCCATGTAAAGTTTTTTTCTTAACCAATTTTGGATAGCAATTTGTTTTATGTAAATGTTTTAGTTGGGAGATGTGTTTTTATTTATTTATTTTTATATATATATATATATATATATATATATATATATTGTGACGGTATGCAAGGTGAGATATATGACAGTCGCTATGTTTCACCTCGCATTCGGTCCATTGTAAGGGACTGAACCAGAGTCCGGCCCAGGTTTTTCCAGCCTTTGTAGTTGGCTGGGTTCTGGTCCAGATATTCAGGTTCACTGGAATCCATAGGCAGCTGGGCTTTAAAGATCCAGGAAGAGAGCACAGCAATGCTCTGGCCTGAGACTCAGAAGGGAATCTGAGTAAGAGGAGCGCTGGTTATTTTGGGCTGAAAGAAAAGGTTTGCTTTACTTCACCTTGTGTTTTGTGGGTGATGGGGACCAGCCCCTCACCGTATAGAGAGCGGTTACTGTATAGTTTAACACCGGACGGCAAGGATTTGTTTTACTGTTTTGTTTATTTTTGTATGACTATTGCAAACCACTTGTAAATAAAGCTGGCAATACGCCACGTTTTAAAGAAAACTGCCTGTACGCTGACCTTCATTCTGTGAAAAGGTGATCCCCACGAGCTAATCTCCCACACGTGGTGGATTCAGCGGGCATTTTCTGAAGATGGAGGAAATGTTAAAGGCCCTGCTACAGGCCAATGCAGCTCAGCGGAAAACTAACCGCCAAGTCGCAGAGGCCGCTGCAGCACAACAGGTGGCCCAGCAGGAGATGAACCGCCAAATCGCAGAGGCCGCTGCAGCACAACAGGCGGCCCAGCAGGAGATGAACCGTCAGTTTGCAGAGGCTCTGATGGAACTGAAAAAGGGGTCCGCACCTCATGTGCCAGTGGAAGCCAAGATGATACGTGCATCCTACCACTTACAGAAAATGACATCTGCTGATGATATCGAGGCATACCTGGCGACTTTTGAGAGAGTTGCTGTCCGCGAAGGATGGCCAAAAGAACAGTGGGCGGGTCTGTTGTCCCCATTTTTAACAGGAGAACCCCAAAAGGCCTATTTTGACCTAGAACCCGATAAGGCCCAGGACTATGAGACTCTAAAGACAGAGATACTCGCACGCTTGGGTGTCACCATGGCAATCCGGGCCCAGCGGGTGCATCAGTGGTCATTCTCCAGCAACAAGCCACCCCGTTCGCAAAAGTGGTTGCAGCCAGAGACCTTGACAGGCCCGCAGATCGTAGAGCGTGTGGTAATGGACCGGTATCTGCGTGCACTTCCGGCTGCTCTGAGGAAGTGGGTCGGACAGGGCAACCCCAAAACTGCAGCCCAACTGGTCGACCTAGTGGAGAGGTACAGTGCTACTGAGGACTTGGTGAATCCATCTACGCCCCACTTCGGTGTGTCTAGGGGTGCAAGATCTCCCGGCGGTTCGGGTAAGACTGTTCCGGGGTCCAAGAGCTTGGGGAGATTTGATAAGACTGTTGTTCCAACTCATGAGACTGTGCTTCCTAGACCTGGAGACTGGCCAAAGAAGCCAGGAAGGTCTTTGGAACCGTTGAGAGGACTGGGGGTTGAGCATATAAGATGTTTTCGTTGCCATGCATTAGGGCATATTGCTGCGAACTGTCCTTTAAATGATGAACCTATGCAATGCGATTATGCTTATATGAAAAGACGCTTTTCTTTGTTTGCACAGGTCGCATGTACTGCATCATGTCAGAGTCGCATTGAAAAACAAATGTGTGTTATTTCTGTGGATGGAAAGCCACTGACAGCCCTGCTAGACTCTGGTAGTGTGGTGACCCTAGTCAGGAGTGATTGTGTGAACCCCACAAAACTACACCCCAGTACCATTGGGGTAATTTGCATCCATGGGGACACTCGAGACTACCAGACAGCGGTGGTTGAGGTTGAGACCCCCAGGGGCAGTATAACACATTCAGTGGGGGTGGTACCTTCACTGCTTCATGAAGCTTTAGTGGGAAGAGATTTTCCCCATTTCTGGAATTTATGGGAGAGCAAAGGGAGGCTGGTAGATAGAGCTCCCCCTGCTGGGGAAGCACGGGAACTCTCACCCGACCCTTTTTGCCAAAGGGAAGGGGATGCTGTTGGTGGGATTAAGGAAGCCAGAGACCCTCTTCCTTTCCCTGTCATGGTTGGGGAGCCGGAGGACCTGGAAGCTAGCTTCCAGCCTGAGGGTAACGAACAGGAAAACCCCTCTGACCCTGACATTGAGAGTAGCCAAGATGTGGTACCCGATTTAGAGGTCAGGAGAGAGGATTTCTGTACCGAGCAATTACGAGAGGCCACCCTCATGAGAGCCAGGGAAAACGTTAAGATGTTGGATGGGGAACCGGTGGATCCTAATTGGGTGGTGTCTTTCCCTTACATGGCAATTAAAAACAATTTATTGTATCGAGTGATAAAACATGGAGAGGACGAGGTAGAACAGCTACTAGTCCCCAAACCCTTCCGCAGGGTCGTGCTAGACCTGGCCCATGGTCATGTAATGGGGGGGCATCTCGGTGTTGAAAAAACCAGGGAGAGAATCACCCAGAGATTTTTCTGGCCCGGATTGCATGCAGATGTCAAGGAGTACTGCGAATCGTGCCCCGAGTGCCAAATGTCGGCACCGTCACCCCATTTTTGCAGCCCCCTCGTTCCTCTGCCAATAATCGAGGTCCCCTTTGAGAGGATTGGCATGGACCCTGGTGGGGCCGGTTGTGAAATCTGCCCGCGGTCACCAGCATATTCTGGTGATCCTGGACTATGCGACTCGCTATCCTGAGGCCATACCCTTGCGCAATACCTCTGCGAAGGCTATCGCCAAGGAATTGGTCCATGTCCTTAGTCGATTGGGGATCCCAAAAGAGATCTTAACCGACCAGGGCACCCCTTTATGTCCAAGGTTACCAAGGAGCTTTGTAAGTTATACAAAATCTCCCATCTCCGTACCTCTGTCTACCACCCCCAAACGGATGGTCTGGTCGAAAGATTTAATAAAACTTTGAAAAGTATGCTGAAAAAGGTGGTCGACAAAGATGGGAGAAACTGGGATTTTTTGCTGCCATATCTCATGTTTGCAATACGTGAGGTTCCGCAGGCGTCCACAGGCTATTCCCCCTTTGAACTCTTGTATGGTAGGCATCCCAGGGGACTGCTAGATGTTGCCAAGGAAACATGGGAAGGTGAGGCAACCCCATATAAAAGCATCATAGAGCATGTCTCCTTGATGCAGGATCGAATCGCAGCTGTCCTGCCCCTGGTGCGAGAACATATGGAGCGGGCCCAGGAGGCCCAAAGGAGGGTCTATGACCGAAGTGCCAGGGTCCGTACTTTCAGCCCTGGGGACAGAGTGTTGGTATTGGTCCCCACGGTGGAAAGTACGTTTTTAGCCAAGTGGCAGGGTCCCTTCGAGGTTGTCGAAAGGGTGGGGGAGGTAAACTACAAAGTCTACCAGCCAGGGAAAAGGAAACCACACCAAATTTACCATGTGAATCTCTTAAAACCCTGGAAAGACCGAGAGACTTTACTGGCCACGTCCCCGCCTCCAACCGACCGGGTACCCGTGACACCTGACGTTCCCATCACTGATACCCTGTCCGTGGCACAACAAAGTGACATTAGGGTGTTTGTGCATAAAAATAGAGACTTTTTCTCCCCCTTACCCGGACTGACCAATGTGATCCAACATGACATAGTGACGGAACCAGGGGTTCGGGTAAATGTGAAGCCGTATAGAATCCCAGAGGCCAGGCGTGAGGCAGTCGCGAAAGAAATTAAAAACATGTTGGATGTGATAGAAGAGCCCCATAGTGCTGGTCCCAAAACCTGATGGCACTATCAGGTTTTGTAATGACTTTCGAAAACTTAACAGTGTTTCCAAGTTCGATGCATACCCGATGCCCCGGGTCGACGAACTTGTGGACAGGTTGGGACAGGCTCGCTATATAACGACCCTAGACCTGACAAAAGGCTATTGGCAAATACCGCTGTCTGAATCGGCCAAGGAGAAGACTGCCTTTTCCACTCCTGAGGGCTCGTTTCAGTACAAGCGGATGCCTTTTGGTCTGCATGGGGCCCCTGCATCATTCCAACGAATGATGGACAAAACTTTGAGATCACATCGCCCGTATCCGGCTGCTTATTTGGACGATGTGGTCATCCACAGCCCAGATTGGGAATCGCACCTGCCCCGGGTACAGGCGGTGGTAGATTCCCTTAGAGAAGCAGGCCTCACGGCTAACCCAAAGAAGTGTGCCATAGGCCTGGAGGAGGCCAAGTACCTGGGCTATGTTATTGGCCGGGGACTTGTCAAGCCTCAGACCAATAAAATTGAGGCAATTCAAAAGTGGCCCCAACCCGTAAACAAGAAACAAGTTCGGGCCTTCCTAGGCATTACGGGGTATTACCAACGGTTTATACCTGACTTTGCCACTATTGCCGTCCCTCTGACTGACCTGACGAAGGGCAGAGGGTTGGTCATGGTCAAATGGAACACTGAGGCCGAGAAGGCGTTTCAAAAATTAAAACAGGCCCTTTGTGCACTACCGGTGCTGGTGACCCCGGACTTCACAAAGGAGTTTGTCGTACAGACAGACGCCTCTGAGGTGGGCCTAGGGGCTGTACTGTCACAGGTCAGGAATGGTGAGGAACACCCGGTTGTATACCTAAGCCGGAAGCTGAACAAGCACGAAAGGAACTATGCCATTGTTGAAAAGGAGTGTCTCGCCATTAAATGGGCCTCAGACTCCCTGAGGTATTATCTACTCGGGAGGTCGTTCAGGCTGGTCACTGACCATTCTCCCCTGAAGTGGATGTGTGACAACAGGGAGAAAAATGCCCGTGTGACAAGGTGGTTCCTGGCTTTACATCCCTTTAAATTCACGGTTGAGCACAGGCCGGGCAAACTCCAGGATAATGCTGATGCCCTCTCCCGCGTGCACTGTATGGCTGGGTCAAGTGCTCAGCCGCAGGGGCTTGAGCAGAGGGGGAGGATATGTGACGGTATGCGAGGTGAGATATATGACAGTCGCTATGTTTCACCTCGCATTCGGTCCATTGTAAGGGACTGAACCAGAGTCCGGCCCAGGTTTTTCCAGCCTCTGTAGTTGGCTGGGTTCCGGTCCGGATATTCAGGTTCACTGGAATCCATAGGCAGCTGGGCTTTAAAGATCCAGGAAGAGAGCACAGCATTGCTCTGGCCTGAGACTCAGAGGGGAATCTGAGTAAGAGGAGCGCTGGTTATTTTGGGCTGAAAGAAAAGGTTTGCTTTACTTCACCTTGTGTTTTGTGGGTGACGGGGACCAGCCCCTCACCGCATAGAGAGCGGTTACTGTATAGTTTAACGCCGGACGGCAAGGATTTGTTTTACTGTTTTTTTTTTTTTTTTTTGTATGACTATTGCAAACCACTTGTAAATAAAGCTGGCAATACGCCAGGTTTTAAAGAAAACTGCCTGTACGCTGACCTTCATTCTGTGAAAAGGTGATCCCCACAAGCTAATCTCCCACAATATATATATATATATATATATATATATATATACACACACACACACACACACACACACACACACACACACACATACACGCATTCATATATATATATTGTGACAGCAGGAAGGTAAAGTCACCTGGTTGCATCCAGGGGGGTAGATATATTTCGCCCAGATTCAGGCTTTACGCCGACTTATACAACTAGGTGGAGAGTTGTATAAGGCTAGTGGGCTCATGGATGACTCATACCTCTAGGGAGAGGGCTGGGCGTCGTACAGACAGGGAGTTGATGAGGCCAGCTGAAGCTTGTCAGCTCATTTAGGCCTCTATAAGAACTCCCAGCTTCATTAGATGTTAGCTCATGCCTGGAACCAGACCTGTGTGGACTGTCTAGGGAGAGTGAACCCCTGTGCGGTGAGGCAAAGCCTGTGTGGCTATTTGTTTGGACTTTTACTAAACCAGGGACTTAGGGACTAGGACAGCACTAGGCTGATCCCAGTTGTTAGTTAGGAAACCTGTATGTTTAGTCAGAGGTCAAGTTGACCAGGATTTATTTTGTTTATATGTTTCTTTTGGCTTTGCTGTGTTTTGTCACTGTAAATAGAAAATAAACCGCACCTTTTTTTTGATTTTGAAAACCACAACCTCCGTTTGCTGGGCCTGTTTTGTGTGGGGAGCCCATCCAGGGGATCACACACACCCGCTGCCGAGCTAACCCCCTCACAGTTGGTGGAGAACCAGTGGCAGTTTTTTTTAAGCCAGCATGGAGGAGATACTGAAGCAGCTGGCTCTAGCAAATGCCAATCAACAGCAGACAAATGCAGGTTTGCAAAAGAGCCTTGCAGCTCAACAACAGAACTTCGCAGCCCAGCAGCAAGCTCATCAACAGAGCCTTGCAGCCCAGCAGCAAGCTCACCAACAGAGTCTGGAAGCTCAGCAACAAGCCCAGCAGCAATCTGAGGCCCGCTTCATAGACCTGTTACAGAAGCAAGAGCAGAGACTACAACAAATGGAAGCAGTAATGCAGCAACGTCCGCAGACCAGTGAGGAAAGCCGTCCCACTAATACCGCGTCCTTTGGGGTGAGTCGTTTATTGACAAAAATGACTGGAGAGGATGATCCAGAGGTATTTTTGACCACATTTGAAAGGACTGCTGAAAGAGAAAAGTGGCCTGAGGAGCAGTGGGCTGGACTGGTGGCTCCTCTGTTAACTGGTGAATCGCAGAAGGCTTACTATGACCTAGAGCCTGACCAAGCAAAAGACTATGTGATGCTAAAAGCTGAGATATTGGCAAGGCTGGGTGTCACCCAGGCTGTCCGGGCTCAGCGTGTGCATAACTGGACTTTCCAGCTTGGAAAACCCCCCAGGTCTCAAATGTATGATCTCATTCACCTGAGCAGAAAGTGGCTACAGCCAGAGACTTTGTCCGCACCAAAGATTGTGGAACGTGTTGTAATGGATCGGTTTTTGAGAGCTCTTCCTACTGCCATCCAAAAGTGGGTAAGCCATGGAGACCCAGAGACGGCCGATGGTCTTGTGGATCGTGTGGAGAAATACTTGGCTACAGAGAACCTGACGGCCTCTTCCAGAGACACTCGGACTTTCCACCCTAAGACCAGACCATCCCCAGGGGCGGATAAGAGGATTCCAAGGGGTGAGGGTGGAGAGAGTGAGAGGGTGGGAGCTCTACCCACAGTTTGGCGAGAACAGCCTGGGAAGTCAGCGGCTCAAGAGGCGGCAAGAAGGATCGTTTGCTACCGCTGCCGGCAAGCGGGACATATTGCAGCCAATTGCCCGGTTGTGGAGGAACCCATGCAGTGTGACTTTCTGACGGGCAGACGTCAGTCGCTGTGTGCGACAGTCGCATGCACTGCCATTCGAGGAATTGAGAAACATTTATGCAAAATGTGTGTTAATGGTAGAAATGTTGTGGTATTGCTGGATTCAGGTAGCCTTGTGACCCTGATAAAGGCTGAGTTAGTTAAAACAGAGGTCTCTGGGAATAGCAAGGTAGCTGTTATTTGTGTGCATGGGGACACCCGAGAGTATCCAGTGACTACAGTGTGTTTCGAGACCCCCAAAGGTACCCTCTCTCATCCAGTGGGCTTAGTATCTCAGTTACCGTATGACGCCATTGTGGGAAGGGATTTTCCGAAGTTCTGGGAACTGTGGGATGATCCTGAGCCCCCCACTGGTGCCCCTATGTACCAGGAATGTGATAGCCAGAACTCCCCTGAGAGTGGTGAGGACTCTCCGGAATTTCCCTTATCAGTATTGGCAGGGGAGACTCAAGAAACTGGAGAGGAGCCCACCTCCTCAGACGAAAACCTACCGTCTGTGGAGTTTTCTGATCTTGAGGTTCACAGGGAAAACTTTGCCACAGAACAGTTGAAAGACCCCGCCCTAATAAAGGCATGCGAAAACGTAGTGAAAATAGATGGCGAATTAGTGAACCCAGATAATACCTGCACTTACCCATACTTCAGCGTAGAGAAGGACCTACTGTATCGGGTGGCAAAAAGGGCAGAAGAAACCGTTGAGCAGCTTGTGGTGCCCAAACCTTACAGGAAGTTGGTGTTGGAGTTGGCCCATGGGCACATTCTTGGAGGTCATCTGGGGACAGAGAAAACCCGAGAGAGGGTATTACAGAGATTCTATTGGCCGGGGGTGATGAAGGACATAGAAAATTATTGTTCCTCCTGCCCTGTGTGTCAGAGGTCGGCCCCGATGCCACATTTCCGTAGCCCGCTGGTCCCTCTACCCATCATTGAGGTCCCGTTTGAGAGGATCGCCATGGATTTGGTAGGTCCTATAATCAAGTCCGCTAGGGGGCACCAGTACATATTAGTTATAATGGACTATGCCACCCGTTATCCAGAAGCGATCCCTCTCCGAAATACCTCGGCCAAAACCATAGCCAAAGAGCTATCTCTTGTGTTTAGCCGGGTGGGTATTTGTAAAGAACTGCTTACGGACCAAGGTACACCCTTTATGTCCCGGGTTATGAAGGAGCTGTGTAAATTGTTCAAAGTGACGCAATTGCGTACATCTGTGTATCACCCCCAAACCGATGGGCTGGTTGAAAGATTCAACAAAACCCTAAAACAAATGTTGAAGAAAGTGGTGGATAGAGATGGAAAGGATTGGGACTGTCTACTTCCTTATCTGATGTTTGCTATTAGGGAGGTGCCCCAATCCTCTACGGGATTCTCCCCCTTTGAGTTACTGTATGGGAGACACCCAAGAGGGCTGTTGGATATTGCCAAGGAAACTTGGGAAAGTGAGAGTTCTCCCCACAGGAGTGTGATTGAGCATGTCGCCCTGATGCAAGACCGAATTGCACAGGTAATGCCCATCGTGAAGGAACATTTGGCCCAAGCGCAGTTAGCACAGCAGAGAGTGTACAACCGTGGAGCCAAGACCCGTACCTTTTCCCCGGGGGATAGGATACTGGTACTTGTCCCTACGGTTGAAAGTAAATTCCTTGCCAAATGGCAAGGCCCCTACGAGATAATGGAAAAAGTGAGCGAAGTGAATTACAAGGTCAGACAACCAGGAAGGCGAAAGCCCGAACAGATCTATCACGTTAATCTGTTGAAAGCCTGGAGGGATAGAGAGTCCCTAGTCGCAGACACTTGCTCACCAGCTCAAACTGGTTGCGTGATTCCTGAGGTTGGAATAGCAGCCACCTTGTCACAACCCCAACAACAGGAGGTTAAGGAGTTTGTGCTTCGCAACAAGGAGGTATTCTCTGAGCTGCCGGGACAAACATTTGGGGTAGAGCATGACATCATTACCCCGCCCGGTGAAAGGGTGAAGTTAAAACCCTATCGGATCCCAGAGGCCCGACGGGAGGCAATACGGGAGGAAGTACAGAAAATGCTGAACTTAGGGGTGATAGAGGAGTCCCAAAGTGATTGGTCTAGTCCCATTGTGTTGGTGCCTAAACCGGATGGGAGCTGGCGATTTTGTAACGATTTTCGTCAGTTGAACAAAGTTACAAAATTTGACACCTACCCCATGCCACGTATAGATGAGTTGATCGACCGGCTGGGAACAGCCCGATACATGACGACTCTTGACCTCACAAAAGGGTATTGGCAAATCCCCCTGGCCAAATTGGCCAAAGAGAAAACCGCATTTGTAACCCCAGACGGGGCGTTCCAATATAAAAGAATGCCGTTCGGGTTACAGAATGCGCCGGCCACATTCCAGCGGAAAATGGACCAGATGCTGAGGCCCCATCGGAAGTATGCTGCGGCTTACCTGGATGACGTAATTGTCCATAGCACAGATTGGGCCTCACATCTGCCAAAAGTGCAAGCAGTCCTGGACTCTGTTCGGGAAGCGGGGTTTACGGCTAACCCCAAGAAGTGTACCATTGGGCAGGAGGAGGCCAAATATCTTGGGTACACCATTGGGAGGGGAGTAATAAAACCCCAACTCAACAAAGTCGAGGCCATCCAGAGTTGGCCACGTCCCAACAGCAAGAAGCAGGTACGAGCCTTTCTGGGAATCGCTGGGTATTATCGGCGATTCATTCCCCACTTTGCTTCTAAGGCTGTGCCCCTAACCAACCTAACGAAGGGGAAAGGGTCGGTCATGATTAAATGGACCCCCGAGGCTGAGGCAGCATTCCAATTCTTGAAACAAGCCTTATGTAGCCAGCCAGTGTTGTACTCACCCGACTTCTCTAAAGACTTTGTCGTACAAAGTGATGCGTCAGATGTGGGGTTAGGAGCAGTATTGTCCCAGGTCTGGAACGGGGAAGAGCACCCAGTCATTTACCTCAGCAGGAAGTTGAAGTCCCATGAGGTAAATTACGCCACCGTTGAAAAGGAGTGTTTAGCGGTGAAGTGGGCTCTAGATTCCCTTCGGTACTACCTGCTAGGTAGGCACTTTGACATGGTTACGGATCACGCTCCGTTAAAGTGGATGGCTCAAAACAAGGAAACAAATAGAAGAGTGAATAGGTGGTTCCTGGCCCTCCAGGAATTCAACTTCACAGTAAAGCATCGCCCTGGCGTTCAAATGGGGAATGTGGATGCTTTGTCTCGAGTACATGAATGCCTGATTGCTGGTGTTCCAACCCCGAGGTTAAAACAAGAGGGGGGGGTATGTGACAGCAGGAAGGTAAAGTCACCTGGTTGCATCCAGGGGGGTAGATATATTTCGCCCAGATTCAGGCTTTACGCCGACTTATACAACTAGGTGGAGAGTTGTATAAGGCTAGTGGGCTCATGGATGACTCATACCTCTAGGGAGAGGGCTGGGCGTCGTACAGACAGGGAGTTGATGAGGCCAGCTGAAGCTTGTCAGCTCATTTAGGCCTCTATAAGAACTCCCAGCTTCATTAGATGTTAGCTCATGCCTGGAACCAGACCTGTGTGGACTGTCTAGGGAGAGTGAACCCCTGTGCGGTGAGGCAAAGCCTGTGTGGCTATTTGTTTGGACTTTTACTAAACCAGGGACTTAGGGACTAGGACAGCACTAGGCTGATCCCAGGCATGAGCTAACATCTAATGAAGCCCTCTCCCTAGAGGTATGAGTCATCCATGAGCCCACTAGCCTTATACAACTCTCCACCTAGTTGTATAAGTCGGCGTAAAGCCTGAATCTGGGCGAAATATATCTACCCCCCTGGATGCAACCAGGTGACTTTACCTTCCTGCTGTCACAATATATATATATATATATATATATATATATATATATCAATCATCAACATATGAAGTGGAGTGCTACACTTTTTTATTATGTGATTGGGAATTTTCACTCAAAAATTAAGCAAGGATTTCATCTGCACGAGATAGGCCTAAAACAAGCTTGCAGTCAGGACATGTTTTTTAAAGATTTTATAAACAGGTTCTAGGCTGCAATGTAAAAGTGATCTGGATACTAGAGCTTTCTTATGGTGGTTTTTGATGACCTGTGTGGGTTTTATTTTTTTTGCGCTAAAAAACAAAAAAAGACTGACAATTTAAAAAAAATTATATATTTTTTACTTTCTGCTATAAAACATAAATTAAAAAAGGTAAAAAATCTAATTTCTTCATTAGTTTAGGCCAATATGTATTTTTCTACGTATTTTTGGTAAAAAAAAAATCCCAATAAGCTTATATTGATTGGTTTGCGCAAAAGTTATAGCGTCTACAAAACATGGGATAGATTTATGGCATTTTTATTTTATCTTTTATTTTTTTACTAGTAATGGCAGCGATCAGCGATTTTTAGCGGGATTGCGGCGGACAGATCAGACACCCAACTGACACTTTTGACACTTTTTTGGGAACCAGTGACATTGTTACAGTGATTAGTGCTGAAAATTTGCACTGTATAAATGACACTGGCAGGGAAAGGGTTAACATGGGGCGATCAAAGGGTTAAATGTGTTCCCTGTTTGTGCTTTCTTACTGTGGGGGGGGGGGGGGCTTACTGCATGGACACAGTGATCCGTGTCCCTTATTAGTAGGAACACAAGATCACAGTGTCCATGCCTGACAGAATGGCGGTCTGCCTTGTTTACATCGGCAGACCGTCGTTCTATCTCTCTGGGGAATGATCGGCAGGTTCCGGGGCGGACATTGCGTCCGTCGGACCTGCTCATTGGCACCCCGTGTGGCCAATGGGCATGCGCGCGCGCCACCCAGTGGCTATTGCACGGAACGGCATACAGGTACGTCATTTCATGCAGCCGTGCCGCAGTACAAGTACAGTACTTCGGCAAGTGGTAATAGGCGCTTGCGTGGGCATGCAACACTTCGCATATTAAATTTATATAATTTTTTTCACACAAATAGAGCTTTCTTTTGGTGACATTTGATCGCCACTGGCTTTTTTATCTCTGATTATATATATAAGCAAAAAAGACTATAAAATAATTTTCTAATTTCTTCTTAAATTTAAGCCAAAGTGTATTCTGCTACATGTCTTTGGTAAAAAATATCTCAACAAGTGTATATTAGTTTGTGTGCAAGTTTTAGCATCTACAAACTATGGTATATATATATATATAATTGAAAATTGATCAGTCCTGATGGCCTATCTCATTTCTTGAGGCCCCAAATTGCCAGAACAGTACAATTATCCCCCAGATGACTCCTTTCTGTAAAGTAGACAGTCTAAAGCATTTAGTAAGGGACATGGCAAGTTTTTTGAAGATGTAATTTTTTTAATAAATTTTTTGTAAAATTAAGAAATTTTAATAAAATTTGTTTTTATGCACAACTTTTTTGTTTACACACTGTCAGCAGTGCAGTAGGGTTGTCATATGATTGGTGTGGCGGTGATCAGGCTTATTGACTAATGACATTATGTAAAAAGAATATGTAAATAATGTTTTGTTCAATTTTGTAAACTTTTTTTACATTTTTTCTTACATTCTGTCATCACGGTGGCTCAGTGTCACCATAGTGAAACTGTACTATTCTGTGAGGGTTATCGGGTTTTTTTTTTACGCTGTTCTTGTCTATACAGTGATGATTACTGTATAAGCGATAGTTTTAGCTGTCATGAATGGGTTAACCATATATGACCAGTAGAGGTCGACCGATACGGGTTTTTCTCTGGCCGATGCCGATATTTAGAAATCGGGGCGGCCTATGGCCGATATACGATGCCGATTTTTGCACGATATTTTAGGCCGATTTTTTTATTTTTTTTTGGCAGGTGCCACTGGTTGACACTGACAGGTGACATTGGCACTGGCAGGTGGCACTGGATGAAACTGGCAGATGGCACTGATTGGCACTGGCAGGCACTGATTGGCACTGGCAGGTGGCACTGGTTGGCACTGGCAGATGGTACTGGCAGATGGCACTGGCAGGCACTGATTGGCACGTGGCACTGGTTGGCACTGGCAGGTGGCACTAGATGGCACTAGTTGGCACTGGCAGGTGGCACTGGTAGATGGCACTAATTGGCACTGGCAGGTGGCAATGGTTGGCATTGGCAGGTGGCACTGGCAGGTGGCACTGGATGGCAATGGCAGGTTTCACAGCTGATAGTGTAACTGGTGTGTGTATACTGCGGGGGTCTGTACTAAGGGGGATTCTATACTGATGGGTGGTCTGCACTAAGGGGGTGTCTATGCTGTGGGGGTCTGCACTAAGGGGGTGTCTATACTTTTGGGGTCTGTACTAAGGGGGTGTGTATACTGCGGGGGTCTGTACTAAGGGGGATTCTATAGTGATGGGGTCTGCACTAAGTGGGTGTCTATACTGCGGGGGTCTGCACTTAGGGGGTGTCTATACTTCTGGGGTCTCTACTAAGGGGGGAGTGTATACTGTTGGGGTCTGTACTAAGGGGGAATCTATACTAATGGGGGGTCTGCACTAAGGGGAATTCTATACTGATGGGGGTCTGCACTAAAGGGGGGTGTCTGCGCTAAGAGGGGGGATTTTACACTGATGGGGTCTGTACCGATGAGGGGGGTCTATACTGATGGGGGGGTCTGCACTAAGGGAGGTGTATATTCTGCGGGGGTCTGCACTAAGGGGAATTCTATAATGTTGGGGGGGATTCTATACTGATGGGTGTCTACACTGATGGGGGTGTCTGTACTGATGAGGGGGGTCTGTACTGAGGAAGGGGGTCAGTACTTAGTGAGGGGGTTCTGTACTGAGGGGGGGTCTATACTAACAGAGGGTGGTCTGTACTGAGGAAGGGGTGTCTGTTCTTAGTGAGGGGGATCTATACTGCGGGAGGGGGGTCTGAGCGCAGCCTCATCAGTGCCCATCAGCGCAGCCTCATCAGTGCTGCCTGTCAGTGCCGCATATCAGTGCCACCTCATCAGTGCCCATCAGCTCAGCCTGATTAGTGCAGCCTATCAGTGCCAAGAAGTGCCACCTGTCAGTGCCCATTAGTGCCGCCTGTCAGTGCCACTCATCGGTACCCATCAGCGTGGCCTGATCAGTGCAGCCTATCAGTGCCCATAAGTGCCATCTATCAGTGCTTATCAGCATCGCCTATCAGTGCCGCCTATCAGTACCCATCAGTGGCATCTAATCGGTGCAGCTTATCAGCGCAGCCTCATCAGTATCGCCTGTCAGGGCCCATCAGTGCCACCTATCCGTGCCATATAATTAGTGCAGCCTATCCGTGCTTATCAGTGCAGCCTCATCAGTGCCACCTGTCAGTGCCAATCAATACAGCAAATTAGCGCCACCTATCCGTGCCCGTAAGAGCAGCCTCATCAGTGCCACCTTATTTTTTTTACTTTTTGGTCTTTTTTCGCTTGGCACCAGGCCCGAGCAATTCCTATTGCTGACGCACCGGACATGCAGTTCTGGGCGCTGGTCAGCTGATTTAAAAAACTGGTTCCTAACTTTTTTAGCTGGCTTCTAGATTTTAAGCAAATTTATCAAGCCCTGTTTTAATTTATATTAAACCTTCTCTTGCTGTATTTGGATGTTTGCACTGTAATTATTTTAATACCAAAAAAAAATCCTTATTTTCTAATCAATATACATTGATATTGATACATCGATACCAGCTCTTTCCAAGCCTGTCTGTACTGTAGGCAAACAGTGGCAGGAGGAGCTTCTAGTCCTCTGCTGCTAGTCACATGTTCAAAAAAAAAAAAAAAACAGCCTTTGAAATACAAAGTAAAAATAAATAATTATTATCAATTCACAGTTTTTTAAAAATATATATTTGAAATAAAATCTTTTTTTTTTTTTTTTTTTTTGCCAATAACATGTATATGGATCTCTGCAGGTCACAGGATCTGTCACGCCCCTCCAGCCTGTTTTTTTAGAAATACAGGGAGGTTAAGTCACCATCAATCAAGATGTAATATCCCCATTGTGTTTAGCTGGTTAGTGGGCATGGAGGGGAGGAGAAAGGGAGTGGGCTGTCATTTACCACAGCGTATACGCCCACATGTGTGACTCTGTAGTCACATGGGCTGCTCATATGTGATGGGGAGGAAATTCTCGGAGTAGAAAATACACAGAAAAATTAGCATGTGGACGCTGCCAACACTGCTCTACAAAAACCCTAGCTGCAGTGGGGACATGGACAGAAGGGGGAGATAGAGAACAGCAGAATCAACCAGGTGTTTTTTTTACAGATTACAGAAAAGGAATCCCATAGTGACTGACTGAGTATGAACATGTAATGCATAATTTATTGATAGTTTTTTTATGATGTGGGTTTAGTGACACTTTAAAGAAAATCAGTTCTTTCATTATATCCTCTTTTAATGTCTCCAAATTGCAGTGCCCTGTTGGTGAACCATAGATGAATCTGTAAGAAAAGAAACTCCATTTCTTTTTAACCTGTAAGGTAATTTAACCTTTTTTTGCAATACGACACTGCGTCGCTTTAACTAACAATTGCGGCTTTGTACCCAAACAAAATTGACATTTTTTCCCCCACAAATAGAGCTTTCTTTTGGTGGTATTTGATCACCTCTGCAGTTTTTATTTTTTGCGCTATAAACAAAAAGTGAAAATTTTTGAAATTTTTTTTTTTTACTTTTTGCTATAAAAAATATCCCCAAAAATGTTTTAAAAAAAACTAAATTCTTTATCAATTTAGGCCAATATATATTCTTCTATATATTTTTGGTAAAAAAAAATCGAAATAAGTGTATATTGACCGGGGAACACAGCTATTGAAATTAAAGTTGTTATGTTCCCAGCGCTCTGATCATCCGGGCGGCGGCTCTTCTCGGTCTTCCCCTCTGATCGCTGGGAGAATGGCTCCCATACAACCCGCCTGCCCAGCGGTGCTCGCCCCCCGCTCCCAGGCAGCCATAGCTCGTCAGCCCTCAATATCCCCTCGCAAAAT
This sequence comes from Rana muscosa, assembly GCA_029206835.1. Classification (NCBI taxonomy): domain Eukaryota; kingdom Metazoa; phylum Chordata; class Amphibia; order Anura; family Ranidae; genus Rana; species Rana muscosa. The sequence continues at coordinate 114,782,134 of CM055126.1, read as the reverse complement.
GCGAGCAGGCAAGTGGAATTTTTGAAGGCTGCAGTAGTGTATGTTGAGGAGTTCCTCAAAGTGCACACAGAAAATTCAGTCATGGAGCCTTTAGACACACACTTGGTCTTTACCGAAGTGATATAAACAAAGTTAAAGGGGTGTTACTCTTGCTGATCTAAATACCGATGCTCTGAGTTGGATGCTACTTCCCAGAAACCCTTGTGCCAGCTGTGCCTGTGGCAGACCATGCTTAACCACTTAACGACCGCCCACCGCCGATTTACGTCGGCAGAATGGCACGGACAGGCAGAATCACGTAGATCTACGTGATCGCCTTTGTGCAGTTGGGGGGTCCATCCGGACCCCCCTTCACTGCAGTGAGCGGCCGTTAAGTGTTCGGGAGCGATCAGGCATGAGGGGGGGGCGCTCGATTCCGCCCCCCCCCCCTCGCGATCGCTCCCGGCCAATGAAAATGCTTCCTCCGCCATGTGATGTAAACAAGGCTGGAGGAAGTGATGTCATCTCCCTCGCCGCGGTCTTTCCGTTCCCGGCGCCGAGCAGAGAGGAAGCAGGTTAGTGCACTAACAGTCCACTGACACGTAGGTACACATAGGCACACAAATCACCCCCCAGTCACCCCCAGATCACCCCCCAGGTCACCCCAAAGCCCCCAATCACAGTGTCACTGATTGCAGTGATCATTTATTTTACTGATCACTGCATTTAGTGTCATCTGTGATTGTAAAAAGTTGCAGGGCAGTTAGGATTAGGCCCCTTTAGGTCCAGGGTAGCCCCCTAACCCCCCCCTAATAAAGGTTTAACCCCTTGATCACCCCCCAGGTAACCCTTTCACCCCCTAACTTCAGCGTCACTAAGCGATTGTTTTTCCGATCGCTGTATTCGTGTCGCTGGTGTTTTAGATAGGCAGTTATTTTTTTTTAGGTTCGCCGCAGGTTTTTATTAGTGTCAGGTACCCCCATATATTATTTTAACCCCCTGATTGCCCCTAGAGTTAACCCTTTCACCAGTGATCGCCGTATAAGCGTCACTGGTGTCACTGGTTAGCCAGTAAGTTATTTAGTTATTTAGGTTACCCGTCAGGTTTTTATATAGTGTCAGGTACCCCCATATTTAACCTAATAAAGATTTTAACCCCCTGATTGCCCCTAGTTAACCCTTTCACCAGTGATCACCATATAAAGGTTACGGGTGACGCTGGTTGATTAGTTTGCTTTTTATAGCATCAGGGCACCCGCCGTATATAACCCAATAAAGGTTTAACCCCCCTGATCGCCCGGCGGGTGAGATCAATTAGGTTTTAGCGCCAGAGAGGGTCTGCGTCGCCCCAGGCAGTGTTAGGTTAGTGACAGTAACGCTAACACCCACGCGCAAAGCATACACCCCCCTTAGTGGTATAGTATCTGATCAGATCTGATCAGATCTATACTAGCATCCCCAGCGGTTTAGGGTTCCCAAAAACGCAGTGTTAGCGGGATCAGCCCAGATACCTGCTAGCGCCTGCGTTTAGCCCCTCCGCCCAGCCCAGCCCACCCAAGTGCAGTATCGATCGATCACTGTCACTTACCAAACACAACACACATAACTGCAGCGTTCGCAGTGCTTGGTTTTTGGGGCCCTGTACGCGGCTAGGCTCCCAAAAAGTCCCACACATGTGGTATCCCCGTACTCAGGAAAAGCAGCAGAATGTATTTTGGGGTGCAATTCCACATATAACCATGGCATGTGTGAGCAATATATCATTTAGTGACAACTTTTTGTACATTTTTTTTTTTTCTTTTTGTCATTATTCAATCATTTGGGACAAAAAAAAAAATATTCAATGGGGTCAACATGCCTCTCAGCAAATAGCTTGGGGTGTCTACTTTCCAAAATGGGGTCATTTGGGGGGGTTTTGTGCCATCTTGGCATTTTATGGCCTTCAAAACTGTGATAGGTAGTGAGGAGTGAAATCAAAAATTTATGCCCTTAGAAACCTTGAAGGCGGTGCTTGGTTTTTGGGGTCCCGTACGCGGCTAGGCTCCCAATAAGTCCCACACATGTGGTATCCCCGTACTCAGGAGAGGCAGCAGAATGTATTTTGGGGTGTAATTTCACATATACCCATGGCATGTGTGAGCAATATATCATTTAGTGACAACTTTGTGCAAAAAAAAAAAAGTTTGTCATATTCCCGCAACTTGTGGCAAAATATAAAATATTCCATGGACTGAACATGCCTCTCAGTAAATAGCTTGGGGTGTCTACTTTCCAAAATGGGGTCATTTGGGGGGGTTTTGTGCTATTTTGGCATTTTATGGCCTTCGAAACTGTGATAGGTAGTGAGGAGTGAAATCAAAAATTTGCGCCCTTAGAAATCCTGAAGGCGGTGCTTGGTTTCCGGGGTCCCGTACGTGGCTAGGCTCCTAAAAAGTCCCACACATGTGGTATCCCCGTACTCAGGAGAAGCAGCAGAATGTATTTTGGGGTGCAATTCCACATATAACCATGGCATGTGTGAGCAATATATCATTTAGTGACAACTTTTTGTAATTTTTTTTTTTTTTGTCATTATTCAATCACTTGGGACAAAAAAAAAAAATATTCAATGGGCTCAACATGCCTCTCAGCAATTTCCCTGGGGTGTCTACTTTCCAAAATGGGGTCATTTGGGGGGGTTTTGTACTGCCCTGCCATTTTAGCACCTCAAGAAATGAGATAGGCAGTCATAAATTTAAAGCTGTGTAAATTTCAGAAAATGTACCCTAGTTTGTAAACGCTATAACTTTTGCGCAAACCAATAAATATACGCTTATTGTCATTTTTTTTTACTAAAGACATGTGGCTGAATACATTTTGGCCTAAATGTATGACTAAAATTGAGTTTATTCGATTTTTCTTATAACAAAAAGTAGAAAATATCTTTTTTTTTCAAAATTTTCGTTCTTTTTCCATTTATATCGCAAAAAATAAAAATCGCAGAGGCAATCAAATACCATTAAAAGAAAGCTCTATTTGTGGGAAGAAAAGGACGCAAATTTCATTTGGGTACAACATTGCATGTCCGCACAATTTACAGTTAAAGCAGCGCAGTGCCGAATCCCAAAAACAGGCTTGGTCCTAATGGCCCGAAATGGTCCGGGGCTTAAGTGGTTAAGGGTGGGGGTAATCCCACGTATATGCATGTCTTTTTCTGATTTTATGGTCCTTCAGACCTTTTAAAGTTGAACCCCACTGAAATAGATGTAAAACTACCTATTTTTTCTGCTACAGAGCTACAAGAACAGAGTCTAGACATCATGCGCATCACACTAAATTTTGAAATACAACTTAATTCCCTTACTAAATCAGCAATGAGCTAAATGTTGAGTCCCAGGACAGAAGATTTCCATACTTTGCTGACAAACATAGGCAGCATGGAGTGTTTTCCCTGTCAAAATATTTTATTAAGGCATACAGAGGGTATCTTACATACAATCTTGATTATGCTTGTATTAACAAACGTTATAATTCCTTTATACTCCAAAAGCTAGATGTTTGTTAATTTTAAAGGAGGTTGCTTAACAAACTAAACATGCAATGTAACAATCTTTTAGTTCCTTTAAGTGGTTTGCAAGTAGTATATGATTCCTTGAAACATTCTAAATGTCGTTAAATTCATAACGTCTATAAGATTTAAGTTATGATGAAGATATGGAATATAGATTCAAACAATGTTCTTATGCATACCCGATGAAATATTTATAAAAAGGAAGGAAAGTGAAACGAATATATACATAATAAAGAGAGAGAAAAAAAAAAAAAAAAAAGTGGTGAAAGAAAGATAGAAAAGGAGAAGAGAGGAGAGTAGAATAATGTAGGAGTCCGTGGGGTTAGACCCAGAGCCGCCGCCGCTACCACAGATAATTCATTTAAATTTTTTGTATCAGTTACCATGGTAAGAGAACTTTGGTGTCAAAGGTTGATGGACTAATGTAATTGATCCAGGGTTGCCACAATTTTTCAAATTTGGGGATCGTGTCCATATCTATCGCAGTCATTTTAGCATATGTCATCGCACCATTCATTCTGGTCTTTGGTTCGTGTATATTTAATTGGGTTGATTTCCATGCTTTTGCTAATGTTTGTTTAGCTGCTGTAAAAAATTGTACTAATAATTTGAATTGCATATGTGTTATGCTTTCTGGTTTCAGGTTAAGTAAAGCTATTCCCGGGTCAAATGGGATTGTCTTATTAAGCATTTCTGATGCCATTTTAAAGAGTTCTTTCCAGAATTTTTGTGCTGTTGGACACGACCACCAAACATGAAACTGTGTCCCTGTCTCTGTGCATCCCCGAAAACATTGTGCTGAATAATTTGGAACATATTTCGCTATTCTTGCAGGCACAAGGTACCATCTAGTTAGTAGTTTATAATTAGCCTCAACCGCTAATATATTAGGGGAGGCCGATTTAGTTGTTATCCATATTTGATTCCATTCTGAGATTTCTAATTCTCTTTGTAAGTCTCCTTCCCATTTTCGAGCGTATTGTGGTTTGCCCCCATCTGCTTGTATTAGTAATTGAGAATATAAGGCAGATATAGCAAGCATGGAGTGTTTTCCATCAACAACTCATCTCTACATGAATATTTTTTGTTCTATTCAAATTTCTTTCCAGATTTTTTCTTTGACAGTTACCTCGCTCTGAAACTGTTACTGGCAATGGTCACCATGTCTGAACCATTATGCTACTTGCTCAAATGCTTTTATGAACAATGTTTTCCATATAAGAATGCTGTTGCCTAAAGAGATGTAGTTTTTGACCTAAAATTTTGCCACATAATGAGTCTTTTTACTGTTACATATTAAAAATGGTTAAAGCGTATCTAAGGTAAAAATGTACATTAATTTTAGCTTTGTATTTCAATAATTTCTAGTCGGTTCCTAATAATCTGAATGATTTTGAAGTTTGTGAACTTTGTGAAGATCTCCATTTCACAGAGAGGGTATTTAATACTGCATGCGGTCACAACCCTAATTGTACCCATGGTAAGATTCTAGGACAAATGAACCATCATGATATATATCAGCATCTCAATGAAATGAGATCTCCAAGTGTATCTAGGTGGAGAGAATGCCCCTCGAGTACATTGGAGACTCTGGGATGGTTATATTAGAGCATTTTTCCTTCTGCAACTTCCAATGCAGGTGCCTGCTTTATACCTCGATCTCTCCTAATTGGGGTTACTGCTGGTAATTACCACTTCAATACCAGGCACTCCCCCCTTCCTGCCCAGGACAATTTTCAACTTTCAGAGCTGTCACAATTTGAATGACAATTGTACGGTCATACAATACTGTACCCAAACAACATTTTTATCATTTTCTTCCCACAAATATAGCTTTCTTTTGGTGGTATTTGATGACCACAGGGGTTTTTATTTTTTACTAAACAAACTAAAAAAGACCGAAATTTTTGAAAAGAAAAATGTTTTTCTTTGTTTCCGTTATAAAATTTTGTTTTCTCCTTCACTGACGGGCACTGATGAGGCGGCACTAATATGTAGAATTTATGGGCCTCGATAGGCGGCACTGATGGGAACTGATGGGCACTAATAGGTGACACTGATAGGCGGCACTGATGGACACTGATAGGTGGCACTGGATGGGCGGCACGGATGAGGTGGTACTGACAAGCATTACTGATTGGCATCTGAAGGGCATTGACAGGCTTTAATGATGGGGCACTGATTGGCACTTTTATGGGTACTGCCTGGCGTTAATGATGGGGCACTGATTGGCAGCTGATCTGCACCTCTCATGGGGGCTGTGCTGATAATCAATGTGCTGATTATCAGCGCAGACCCCCCTCTGACAGGGAGAGCCGCCGATCGGCTCTCCCTGTCAGCGCATACCGAGGAAAGCTGTTTACCGGCACTTCCTGGTTCATGCTGTGATTGGGCGCAGCTGATCGCGTGGTAAGAAGCCTCTGTCGGAGGCTCCATACCACGATCGGAGATGCGGTGTGTCAGACTGACACACCGCACCTCCGATCGCCGCGCTGTGCGCCCCCGCAGACGCGCGCTTGCATGTTATCCTGAAAGACGTCATATAACGTCCAGTCAGGATAATGAAACCACCGCCCAGCCGTCATTCTGCTATAGGCCGGGCGGGAAGTGGTTAAATACATGCAGTCTCTTTAATATGAAGCTGGACACACATATACTGTATACCAAATTCCATTCAGGGTGTTCGCATTATTCATAGACAGATGTATGGGGATCATCATTTGAGCTTCTGATATATTGATTCTGATCGTTGGAGCTCCATTGCAAGGTCTTTCAAAGCAAAATATACGATTTTACCTTTAAGATAAATGGTGGGGGATTTGATGGAGAATCTAACAGGTTCTGAATGTTTCTTGCTACTGGCTGCACATTTATTTGTGCTTGAAAGAAAATATAGGACATGACAGTTAAATCATAGTTTGTTAAATGAGACTTTTTGATGTGTGTGTGCAGTGTTTTTTCCTTCTAGATGGAAGTCATCTGAGCTTCCAGTTTTCTGCTGTATAAGATATTTATATTATACCTATGGAAGGCCTCCATCTCTGCCATCAGCTTTATTCTCATGACTCCCTGCCCCTATTCTCTCTGTTGACCTAAAGGAGTATTAAAACAAAAGTAAATATTTGTTATATTGGAGCTTACCAATTCTTGGATGTGGAGGCTGTAATAAAATGATTTTATCTGTTCATGCAAAACCTTTATCCCAAAAGGAAAAAACAGTTTGCTGTAACTCAGTGGTTCTCAACCTGGGGGTTCAATGATGATTTGTCAGAGGTCACTGAATCCTCGGCTGTTCCTGAAGCCTGCACCGCTCTCCCAGCCTTTTTGCAGCCGCCCAATTGGGCTGTTCCTGGAGCCCGTGGCCGCCCATTCAGTTCACAGCATGGCTGGGGGGCAGAGACTAGAGGTCAGCTGACTGGTGAGGAATGTGAAGTGGGAGGGGCTGGAGGAGACCCTATCTCCTGATTTCGGCATAGGTGTCACTGCAACGAGACACCACAAAGTCAGAGACACCTTGAAGCAGGAGACACAGTGAGTAATACTGTGATTATAGTTGCCATTAAAAGTCCCCACTACAGTTCTCAGATCAGCAGATGACCTTGATCAAGAGCACCTAAGTTGGCTGATCAGAACTCCCCCCAGCACTGCCACTCATCCCATTCCCCCCACCCCCCACCAAGGAGTAAGAGAAGGAATAAAAATAGAGAATACATGGAAAGGAGAGCAAAAGAGGGGGAGGAACAAAGAAAAAGGGAGAGAAAGAATAAGGGAAAGAACAAGAAAGACGGCTAGAGAGAGGGATGGGGGAAAAAAAACAAGAAATTAGGATAGAGAGAGATAAAAGGGAAAGAAAGGAGAACAAAAGAGAGAGTGGTACATCCTAAAATGTACCATAAGTGGTTTTAATACTGTACGAGTGGAAGGGACTCAGGGAGCGCTAAATGTCCGTGGGTTAGGGGCGCAAATTACTTGTCTTGCCTTGGGTGCTGACAACCCACGCTACGAAAATAATTTTACTGTTGGGGGTCCCCACAACTTTGGAAATTTTATCAAGGGGTCACTAGAAAGGTTGAGAACCACTGCTGTAACTGATTATAAAGTGTGAGCTGACTTAAATTTTTTTGTTTTTTCTAAATCTGCTAATACATTTAATAATATTTTAACCCTTTTTCGACCGCTAGCGGGGGTTAAAAGTGCCCCGCTAGCGGGCGAAAATCTCAGTAAAAACGACAGTAAAACGCCGCTAAAAATAGCAGCGCTTTACCGCCGACACCGCTGATGCCCCAGTGTAAAAGCAGCCTAAAGGTGATCAGATCTTGCATGCACAAACAACCAACCTCACTATAGGCAGTTCTAGACATTGGTAGGAGGGTGCAGTTTTGCGGTGGTTACATTGTTTTTGTATGCAGTCTTATGACTGTTTCTATGCTGCCCTCAGAGTTCGCCTGTTTGTCTTGGTTACCAAAGTGCCAGATCTTCCAGTTCTAATCAGAACCGATAACGATCCAGTTTCCTGGCTGTAAAATTATGTTCTAAAATATCCTGCTTATCGCCAGTTTTAAGTACAAAGTTGAAATAGTAATGTGAAATCAAACACTTTTTAACCACTCGACCGCCTCCTGTACTTATACATCGGCAGAATGGCACGTACAGGCACATCCACGTACCTGTACGTCCCCTTTAACTGCCTGACGTGTGGTCACGCGCACGCCGCCGGCGGCACGCTCGCGACCCTGCTGCCTTCCCCGTGAGTCGGACCGCGGGTCCCGCGGACTCGATCGCCGTGGGGATCCCCGCAATCGTCTCACGGAGGTATAGAGCAGGGAGATGCTTGTGTAATCAAGCATCTCCCCACTCTGCCTAGTGACAATGACACGGATCTCGGCTCCGTGTACTCGGAGATCGGTGTCATGTGACACAGAGCCCATCCCCCCTACAGTTAGAAACACAATGCAGGGAACACTTAACCCCTACAGCGCCACCTAGTGGTTAAACCCTTCACTGCCAGTGTCATTTTCACAGTAATCATTGCATTTTTATAGCACTGATCGCTGTAAAAATTACAATGGTCCCAAAAATGTGTCAAAAATGTCCAATGTGTCTGCCATAATGTCGCAGTCATGAAAAAAATCACTGATCGCCGCCATTACTAGTAAAAAAATATAATAAAAATATAATAAATAAAAATGCCTTAAAACTACCCCCTATTTTGTAAACGCTATAACTTTTGCGCAAACCAATCAATAAACGCCGATTGCGATTTTTTTTTTTACCAAAAATATGTAGAATACGTATCGGCCTAAACTGAGGGAAAAAAAATTTTTATATCTTTTTTTGGGGATATTTATTATAGCAAAAAGTAAAAAATATTAATTTTTTTTCTAAATTGTCACTCTATTTTTGTTTATAGCGCAAAAAATAAAAACCGCACAGGTGATCAAATACCACCAAAAGAAAGCTCTATTTGTGAAAAAAAAGGATAAAAATTTTTGTTTGGGAGCCACGTCGCACGACCGCGCAATTGTTAGTTAAAACGACGCAGTGCCGAATCGCAAAAAGGGGCCTGGTCTTTAACCAGCTAAAATGGTCCAGGGCTTAAGTGGTTAAGCGGCATGTAAAGTTTTTGGGTGCTTGTTATCAAAACATTACACAACATATCTTTGTTCTGGGTTGTTGTTTGCTTTTGGCTGCAACTTCAGAACTAGAGCAACTTTTTGTTTTTTAGTACTGTGTCAGTTTAGCCATCAGTGTTTTTTTATGTAGTCAAATTATAGAAATCTTAGATACTTTTTTGATAAATGTTTACTTAATGAATTTAAATGGTATATAATCTTGTCACTATTATTAACATATTTAAAGAGAACGTTAAAAAACACAGAACTATGTGAGCTTGATCCAGTATATAATTTCACAAGTCGCTGACCAGGATAAGCATATCATTTTTTTTGTTATTTTTTTGTTATCTTGTTTTTACCTTTTTGTCTCATTGGGTTTGTAGCTGCTCACACACACAGGCAGCGCAAAAAAAGAATTTTTGTATCCAGGATAAGCATATAGCCAGTAAATTCTGAAGAGACTGTTTTTCCTGCTTGTTCTAGATCAGTGACCCACTAGGATCAGGATAATGCCACGTACACATGATTGGATTTTCCGTCGGAAAAACCTTGGATGGTTTTTCCGCCGGAATTCCGCTCAAGCTTGACTTGCATACACACGGTCACACAAAAGTTCTCTGAACTTTTGACCGTCAAGAACTCGGTGGCGTACAACACTACGACGAGCTGAGAAATTGAAGTTCAATGCTTCTGAGCATGCGTCAAATCGTTTCCCAACATGCGTCTGAATTTTGCGCGTCGGAATTGCTACAGACGATCAGATTTTCCGATAGGAATTTTTTCCGTCAGAAAAATTGAGAACCAGCTCTCAATCTTTTGCTGGCAGAAATTCCACCAGCAAAAGTTCGATGGAGCATGCACACGGTCGGACTTTCCGACCAAAAGCTCACAACGGACTTTTTCTGGCGGATTTTCCGACCGTGTGTACGTGGCATAACTGTCCTGGTGCTTGTGCTAAGTCAGCATTGGAAGTAAACATATTTCCATCTCCAACCCCAATTCCAAAAAATGCTTAATAAAATCTGCATAAAAACAGAATGCAATAATTTGTAAGTCTCATAAACCCATTTTTCATTTACAATAGAAAACAGAAAACGTATCAGATGTTTAAACCGAGAAAATGTACCATTTTAAGAAACAAAAAAAGTAATTTTGAAAGTTGATGGCAGCAACACGTCTCAAAAAAGTTTGGGACAGGGCCGTGTGTACTATGGTGTAGAATCCCTTCTTCTTTTAATAACACTCTGTAAACTTCTGGAAACTGAGGAGACCAGTTGCTGAAGTTTTTGGAAAAGAATGTTGTCCAATTCTTGCCTGATAAAGGATTCTAACTGCTCAACAGTCCTGGATCTTCTGATTGGAATTGTGGTTGCATACATGTCTCCTGTATAAGGAATAATAAGCACTAAAAGGAAGTAAATACACAGTGTGCACAATTATTGGGCAAGTAAGTATTTTGACCAAATCCAGATTTTTATGCAAATTGTCCAACTCCAAGCTGTGTAAACGTGAATGCTTATTGGATTTAAGCATATCAGGTGATGTGTATTTGTGTGGGAGGGTGTGGCCTGAGGAGATCAACACCCTATATAAAGGTGTGCATAATTATTAGGCAGCTTCTTTTCCTGAGCCAAATTGGGCCAAAAATGTAATTTAACTTACTCTGAAAAGTCAAAAATTAAAAAAATTATTTAAGGCTCAGTTCACTCTGGAACCAGCTGCGGATTGCACAGGAATGCTGTGCGTCCCCATTCTCCCATTCGGGGATGAATCAGGGCAGAATCTTTGCCTGAATTCAGCCCTGAAACGGAGCCAAAGACGCACTGTAGATATGTAAACCGGCTCCATAGAGAGTCTGTCACATTCTCCTGCTATGCGAATTAGATGCGGGGAAACCTGCATCCAAATTGCATAGGTGTGAAGCCAGCCTCAAAGGGATGCTGCTCTCTTGAAATTGCTAAGATATTGGGGCGTGATCACAAAACTAGAGGTCGACCGATATATCGGCCTGCCGATATATCGGCCGATTTTTGGCACTTTTTAATTAATCGGCATCGCCTGATAGTGATGAAAAAAAAGCCGATTTAAAAAACTTCAGCGCAACTTGCAAATAACTTCTTTCATAGAAGTCAATGCAAGTTCCCTGAAGTTTCCCGTGGAGGTGGAGCATGTGTCTCTGGGCAGCCTGCCAAGTGAGAGAAAAGAGATACAATGTTGTATTGTGTGTGTAGAAGTTCTCAGTTTAACCATTTAAAGACAAAATCTTTTCTGACACTTGTAGCTTACAAGTAAAAATCCTGTATTTTCTGCTAGAAAATCACTTGGAACCCCCAAACATTATATATATATATATTTTTATCAGAGACCCTAGGGAATAAAATGGCGGTTGTTGCAATATTTTATGTCACACGATATTTGCGCAGCGGTCTTTCAAACGCAATTTTTTGGGAAAAAATACACTTTAATGAATTTTAAATAAAACAGTAAAGTTAGCCATTTTTATTTATTTTTTTCGTCTAAAAATTTTGATTACCTGTTTTTGTGCCTGCTTCCTGATTCCCTTACCGAAGATGGCGGCGGCAGCACCCGAGAGCCGAGGGAGAGATCGGCTTTGTGTGCCGACATCGCGGGCGCCCAGGACAGGTAAGTGTCCATATAATTAAAAGTCAGCAGCTGCAGTATTTGTAGCTGCTGACTTTTAATATTTTTTTCTTTCGGCGGAAATCTGCTTTTACACTGGAGCGGGTAGGCGTTGACGGTAAAACGCTGCTAGTTTTAGCGGTGCTTTACCATCATTTTAGCGGCGCTATTCAGCTGCTAGCGGGGCGCTTATAACTCAGCTAGCGGCCGATGAAGAGGTTAAATGCACCCGTGTAGCACCGCTGCAGAAGCGCTTTGCAGGCGCTTCGGCAGCAGTGCCCATTCATTTCAATGGGCAGGAGTGGTGGAGGAGCGGTATACACCGCTCCAAAGATGCTGCTTGCAGGACTTTTTTTAACGTCCTGCCAGCGCACCGCCTCAGTGTGAGACTGCAGGGGAGCTGTTTTACAGGTGCTATTTTTAGCCCAAAAGTGCCTGAAAAACACCCCAGTGTGAAAGGGGTCCAACTGTTGGATTTTATGAGATAAAGGGGAAAAAAACGGAAAAAATCGGCCTAACATATCGGTCAAAAAAAAATCGGCATCATATATCGGCCATCGGCCGCCGCAATTTCTAAATATCGGCATCGGCCAGAGAAAAACCCATATCGGTCGACCTCTACACAAAACCATCAACGTTTTGATGCAAATAGTCAACAGGGTTGCAAGAAACGTGTTGGAAAAAAAGACGCAAATTAACTGCCAAAGATTTGAGAAAATTGAAATGTGAAGCTACCAGGAGGCCATTATCCTCCAGTGCTGCCACATTCTGTAACTGCAACCTACCTGAAGTGCCCAGGAGTACAAGGTGTTCAGTGCTCAAAGACATGGCCAAGGTAAGGACGGCTGAAACCCGACCACCACTGAACAAAACACGAGACTGGGCCTAGAAATATCTGAAGACAGATTTTTCAAAGGTTTTATGGACTGATGAGATGAGTGACTCTTGACGGACCAGATGGATGGGCCTGTGGCTGGATCAGTATTGAGCACAGAGCTCCACTTCCACTCAGATGCCAGCAAGTTGGAGGTGGGGTACTGGCATAGGTATAATGAAACATAAGCTAGTTGGACCTTTTTGGGTTGAAGATGGACTCAAAATCAACTCCCAAACCTACTGCCAGTTTTTAGAAGACACTTTCTTCAAGAAGTTGTACAGGAAAAAGTCTGCATCTTTCAAGAAGACCATGATATTTATGCAGGACAACGCTTCATTGCATGCTTCAAAGTACTCCACTGCGTGGCTAGCCAGTAAAGGCCTTAAAGATAAAAGAATAATGAATTGGCCCCTTTCCTCACCTGACCTAAACCCTACTGATGACTTGGGCCCTTTTTAACCACTTAACAACCACCTGCCGACAAATAACGTCGACAAGGTGGTTGCTTAACTCTGGGAGGACGTTATATAACGTCCTCCCAGAATCGCGCTCCCGCGCGCCCCCTGGGGCGCGCACACGGGAAACTCCGTGACCGCCGGGTCCAAAGGACCCGGCGGATCACGAATCGCGGTAAATCGCCGCTGATAGCGGCCGTTTACCACGTGATCGCTCCGTCAAATGACGGAGCAATCACTTGTAAACAGACCGGCGTCATTTGATGACGCCGGTTCCTCCCTCCCCTCTCTGTACCGATCGGTACAGTGTGAGAGGGGAGGGGGAGGGAGCGGATGGCAGCAGCAGCACTGTGGGCTGGATCTGTGACAATTGCAGTCACAGATCCAGCCATCCATCCATCCCTGCTCAGCCATCCCTGTGCTATACCCTGCCAATACTCTGCAATACACCCTGCCAATACTCTGCAAAATACCCTGGTGCAATACTCTGCAATACCCTGGTGCAATACTCTGCAATACCCTGGTGCAATACTCTGCAATACCCTGCGAAATACTCTGCAATACCCTGCGAAATACTCTGCAATACCCTGCGAAATACTCTGCAATACCCTGCGAAATACTCTGCAATACCCTGGTGCAATACTCTGCAATACCCTGGTGCAATACTCTGCAATACCCTGGTGCAATACTCGGCAATACCCTGGTGCAATACTCGGCAATACCCTGGTGCAATACTCTGCAATACCCTGCACAATACTCTGCAATACCCTGCAAAATACTCTGCAATACCCTGCAAAATACTCTGCAATACCCTGCGCAATACTCTGCAAAATACTCTGCAATACCCTGCACAATACTCTGCAATACCCTGCACAATACTCTGCAATACCCGCCACAATACTCTGCAATACCCGCCACAATACTCTGCAATACCCTCCACAATACTCTGCAATACCCTCCACAATACCCTGTGCAATACCCTCCACAATACCCGTGCAATACCCTGCCATACACCGCAATACCCTGCCATACACCGCAATACCCTGCCATACACCGCAATACCCTGCCATAGTCCGCAATACTCCGCAATGCCCGGCAATACTCCGCAATGCCCGGCAATACTCCGCAATGCCCGGCAATACTCCGCAATGCCCGGCAATACTCTGCAATAACCACTTCCCGCCCTCCGGCCATCATATGACGTCCTTGACTTTGTGCGGGGATATCTGAATGATGGGAGCAGCTACAGGCATCATTCAGATATTAGCTTTTTCAGCCGGCGATTCCCTACACCATAAGAACAATCATAGCGGCTGTTCCGCCGCTTGATCATTCTTACGGGAGGCGAGAGGGGATGTCCCCCCCCTCCCCGCCGCCCTCCGGTGCTTCTACCGACTCACCGCTACGATCAAAGCCAGGATTGTTGTTTTTTTTTTTTGTTTTTTTTTTCAGGCTTCCCAGCCTAGAGGTGAGATGTGGGGTCTTATTGACACACCCCCCCCCCCATATCTCACTGTAAAGAGGACCTGTCATGCCATATTCCTATTACAAGGGATGTTTACGTTCCTTGTAATAGGTATAAAAGTGATCAAAAAAATGTTTAGGGCGGAAAAACATGTCAAACTAAAATAAATAAAGTAAAATGAAGAATACATTTTTTTTTTTTTTAAAGCGCCCCTGTCCCCGTGAGCTCGCATACAGAAGCGAACGCATACGTAAGTCCCGCCCACGTATGAAAACGGTTTTCAAACCACACATGTGAGGTATCTCTGCGAACGTTAGAGCGAGAGCAATCATTTTGGCCCTAGACCTCCTCTGTAACTCAAAACATGTAACCAGTAAAAATATTTAAAGCGTCGCCTATGGGGATTTTTTAAGTAGCGAAGTTTGGCGCCATTCCACGAGTGTGTGCAATTTTTAAGGGCGACATGTTAGGTATCTATTTACTCGGCGTAACTTCATCTTTCACATTATGCAAAAACATTGGGCTAACTTTACTGTTTTTTTTTTTTTTTTTAAGCACAAAACATTTTTTTTTCCGTAAAAAACGCGTTAAAAAAATTGCTGCGCAAATATCGTGCGAGATAAAAAGTTGCAACAACCACCATTATATTCTCTAAGGTCTTTGCTAAAAAAACATATATAATGTTTTGGGGTTCTATGTAATTTTCTAGCAAATAAATGATGATTTTTACATGTAGGAGAGAAATGTCAGAATTGGCCTTGGTGCTCCAGAACGCCTGAAGGTGCTCCCTGCATGTCGGGCCTCTGTATGTGGCCACGCTGTGTAAAAGTCTCACACATGTGGTATCGCCATACTCGGGAGTAATAGCAGAATGTGTTTTGGGGTGTAATTTGTGGAATGCATATGCTGTGTGTGAGAAATAACCTGCTAATATGACAATTTTGTGAAAAAAAAAAAGAGAAAAAAAAAATCTTGATTTTGCAAAGAATTGTGGGAAAAAATGACAACTTCAAAAAACTCACAATGCCTCTTTATGAATACCTTGGAATGTCTTCTTTCCAAAAAGGGGTCATTTGGGGGGTATTTGTACTTTTCTGGCATGTTAGGGTCTCAAGAATTGAGATAGGCCGTCAGTACTTCAGGTGTGATCAATTTTCAGATATTGGCACCATAGCTTGTGGACTCTATAACTTTCACAAAGACCAAATAATATCCACCAATTTGTACTTATTTTTACCAAAGATATGTAGCAGTATAAATTTTGGCCAAAATTTATGAAGAAAAAATAGTAATTTGCAAAATTTTATAACAGAAACGAAAAAAAAATCATTTTTTTACAAAATTTTCAGTCTTTTTTCTCTTATAGCGCAAAAAATAAAAAACCCAACAGTGATTAAATACCACCAAAAGAAAGCTCTATTTGTGTGAAAAAAAGGACAAAAATTTCATATGGGTACAGTGTTGTATGACTGAGTAATTGTCATTCAAAATGTGAGAGCACCGAAAGCTGAAAATTGGTCTGGTTATTAAGGGGGTTTAAGTGCCCAGTGGTCAAGTGGTTAAACAGGAGATTTACGGTGAAGGTAAAAAAAGTAAACCTCTCTGAACAGTATCTGGGAGGCTGTGGTTGCTGCTGTACAAAAAACTGGATCATCAACAGATCAAGAAACTGACAGACTCCATGAATGGAAGGCTTATGACCGTTATTGAAAAAAAGGGGGGGCTATATTGCTCACTGAAATGTCAGAAGTGTTTTTTTGTAAATTTTGAGCTGTTTATTATTCTCACTTTAACAGATGAAAATGAAACAAGTGAGATGGGAACATTTAAATTGTTCATTTAGTTGTATAATAATTCTGCACACTAATAGTTGCCCAATAATTGTGCACACAATAGATATTCTCCCAAGAAAGCCAAAACCTCACTTTTACTTTCCTAAATATTCAGGTTTGAGTTTAATTAACATTGTGGATTGACCGAGCGCACTGTAGTTGTTCAGTATTGAAGATATGAAATGAATGCTCAAAAATACAACTTCCATAATAATTGTGCACACAGTGTACAATAATTTTCACTGTAACATTAAAATGCACAGTAATACTCAGAGTAATACTGTGGTGATAAAACTGCGCAAGGGGGTAGGTCCATTTAAGTGAGTTGAATGACACCAAGGACATCTAGTGGAGCAAAGACGTACTGTGGTGAACAGTTTTTTATTAAAGGTGACTATTATGACAAAAACGTCTTTATTTTTTATCATTACTTAAGTGTAAGTAAAGGCAAAACTTTTTTTTGTCCAAGACTTTATTGCTTTCTGTGTCCCCGTGTGTAGATTCACGCTCTCCTATAAAATTTGACCATGTTATCATGAGAAAAATAGATGAGGATAGATCTTCCAATAAGGACAAATGTTCTAGTGACTAAGATGGGGATTCCCATCACTTTTGGGAGATTTTCCCTCACTTCCTGTTGTGTCTCCAAGACAGGAAGTGAAGGGAAATCTCAGCAGGACACAGACAGCATTTGTTCCAAAGCTAAGGAAAATGTTTTGGCTATAATAAACTGGTCTTTAAATGTTGGTGTAAACAGGAACTGATGCAAACCTGAGATTTGTGAGTAAATGTACAAAGGAAGGTTCTTAAATTGTACCTTCCACCTAACTGGCAGGGTGGAATTCCATTTTAAATGATTTTAGCAAATGGCTGCAATATAACAAAGAGTGGAAAATTTAAGGGGGTCTGAATACTTTCTGTACCCACTGTAAATACACTGCTCAAAAAAAATTAAAGGAACACTTTTGAATCAGATCTCCTGGGATATTGATCTGGTCAGTTAAGTAGCAGAGGGGGAGGGGTGTATACAGAGGGGGTTGTTAATCAGTTTCAGCTGCTTTTCTGTTAATTGAAATTAACAACAGGTGAACTAGATGGGCAACAATGAGACGACCTCCAAAACAGGAATGGTTTTTCAGGTGGAAGTGTCTGGCATTTTATTTCCCTACTCATTTTTTCTGACTGTTTTTCACTAGTTTTGCATTTGGCTAGGGTCAGTGTCACTACTGGTAGCATGAGGCGATACTTGGACCCTATTGAGGTTGCACAGGCAGTTCAGGCAGAGGCACAGGCAGTCCAGGCAGAGGCAAAGGCAGTCCAACTCCTCCAGGATGGCACATTAGTACGTGTCATTGCCAGAAGGTTTGCCGTGTCTCCCAGCACAGTCTCAAGAGCATGGAGGAGATTCCAGGAGACAGGCAGTTAGTCTAGGAGAGCTGGACAGAGCCATAGAAGGTCCTTAACCCATCAGCAGGACCGGTATCTGCTCCTTTGTGCAAGGAGGAACAGGATGAGCACTGCCAGAGCCCTACAAAATGACCTCCAGCAGGCCACTGGTGTGAATGTCTCTGACCAAACAATCAGAATCAGACTTCATGGGAGTGGCCTGAGGGCCCGACGTCCTCTAGTGTGCTCTGTGCTCACTGCCGGACACTGGAGCTCGATTGGCATTTTCCATTGAACACCAGAATTGTCAGGTTCGCCACTGGTGCCCCATGCTTTTCACAGATGAGAGCAGGTTCACCCTGAGCATATGTGACAGACGTGAAAGGGTCTGGAGAAGCCGCGGAGAACTTTATGCTGCCTGTAACATCATTCAGCATGACCGGTTTGGTGGTGGGTCAGTGATGGTCTGGGGAGGCATATCCATGTAGGGACACACAGACCTCTACAGGCTACACATTGGCACCCCGACTGCCATTAGGTATCGGGATTAAATCCTTTGACCCATTGTCAGACCCTATGCTGGTGCAGTGGGTCCTGGGTTCCTCCTGGTGCATGACAATGCCCGGCCTCATGTGGCGAGAGCATGAAGCCAGTTCCTGAAGGATGAAGAAATTGATACCATTGAATGGCCCCCACGCTCATCTGACCTAAATCCAAAAGAACACCTCTGGGACATTGTTTCGGTCCATCCGGTGCCGCCAGGTTGCAGTCTGTTCAGGAGCTCAGTGATGCGTTGGTCCAGATCTGGGAGGAAATACCCCAGGACACCATCCGTCGTCTCACTAGGAGCATGCCCTGATGTTGTCAGACATGCATACAAGCACTTGGGGGCCATACAAACTACTGAGGACCATTTTGAGTCGTTTTAGTGAAATTTCAGCAAAATGGACTAGCTTGCCGCATCATTTTTTCACTTTGATTTTCGGGGTATCTTTGAATTCAGCCCTCTGTAGGTGGATAATTTTCATTTCCATCAAATGATGTGTCATCCTTTCATTCCTAACACATTACCCAGTCCATATCAGTATAGATATCCAGCATGAGATTTTGCCCCGTTGAGATCTAAAGTGTTTTCAAAGTGTTCCTTAAATTTTTTTGGAGCAGTGTATATCCATATAGGAGAAAGTGGTGGAATGAAGAGATGTATAAATACATGGATGAATACACACACATATATATACAGTGTGTGTGTGTGTGTATATATATATATATATACAGTGCCTTGCGAAAGTATTCGGCCCCCTTGAACTTTTTATCCTTTTGCCACATTTCAGGCTTCAAACATAAAGATATAAAATTTTAATTTTTTGTGAAGAATCACCAACAAGTGGGACACAATTGTGAAGTGGAACGAAATCTATTGGATTTTTGAAACTTTTTTAACTAAGAAAAAAATGAAAAGTGGGGCGTGCAAAATTATTCGGCCCCCTTGCGTTAATACTTTGTAGAGCCACCTTTTGCTGCGATAACAGCTGCAAGTCGCTTGGGGTATGTCTCTATCAGTTTTGCACATCGAGAGACTGAAATTCTTGCCCATTCTTCCTTGCAAAAAAGCTCGAGCTCAGTGAGGTTGGATGGAGAGCGTTTGTGAACAGCAGTTTTCAGCTCTTTTCACAGATTCTCGATTGGATTCAGGTCTGGACTTTGACTTGGCCATTCTAACACCTGGATACGTTTATTTGTGAACCATTCCTTTGTAGATTTTGCTGTATGTTTGGGATCATTGTCTTGTTGGAAGATAAATCTCCGTCCCAGTCTCAGGTCTTTTGCAGACTCCAACAGGTTTTCATCCAGAATGGTCCTGTATTTGGCTGCATCCATCTTCCCCTCAATTTTACCATCTTCCCTGTCCCTGCTGAAGAAAAGCAGGCCCAAACCATGATGCTGCCACCACCATGTTTGACAGTGGGGATGGTGTGTTGAGGGTGATGAGCTGTGTTGCTTTTACGCCAAACATATCGTTTTGCATTGTGGCCAAAAAGTTCGATTTTGGTTTCATCGGACCAGAGCACCTTCTTCCACATGTTTGGTGTGTCTCCCTGGTGGCATGTGGCAAACTTTAGACGAGACTTTTTATGGATATCTTTGAGAAATGGCTTTCTTCTTGCCACTCTTCCATAAAGGCCAGATTTGTGCAGTGTACGACTGATTGTTGTCCTGTGGACAGACTCTCCCACCTCAGCTGTAGTTCTCTGCAGTTCATCCAGAGTGATCATGGGCCTCTTGGCTGCATCTCTGATCAGTCTTCTCCTTGTCTGAGCTGAAAGTTTAGAGGGACAGCCAGGTCTTGGTAGATTTGCAGTGAAATGATACTCCTTCCATTTCAAAATGATCGCTTGCACAGTGCTCCTTGGGATGTTTAAAGCTTGGGAAATCTTTTTGTATCCAAATCCGGCTTTAAACTTCTCCACAACAGTATTACGGACCTGCCTGGTGTGTTCCTTGGTCTTCATGATGCTCTCTGCGCTTTCAACAGAACCCTGAGACTATCACAGAGCAGTGCATTTATACAGAGACTTGATTACACACAGGTGGATTCTATTTATCACCATCAGTCATTTAGGACAACATTGGATCATTAAGAGATCCTCGCTGAACTTCTGGAGTGAGTTTGCTGCACTGAAAGTAAAGGGGCCGAATAATTTTGCACGCACCACTTTTCAGTTTTTTATTTGCTAAAAAAGTTTAAAATATCCAATAGATTTCGTTCCACTTCCCACTTGTTGGTGATTCTTCACAAAAAATAAAAATTTTATATCTTTATGTTTGAAGCCTGAAATGTGGCAAAAGGATGAAAAGTTCAAGGGGGCCGAATACTTTCGCAAGGCACTGTATATATATATATTGTGAGGGGGTTAGCTCGGCAGCGGGTGTGTGTGACCCCCGGGATGGGCTCCCCACACAAAAACAGGCCCAGCAAACGGAGGTTGTGGTTTTCAAAATCAAAAAGGTGCGGTTTATTTTCTATTTACAGTGACAAAACACAGCAAAGCAAAAGAAACATAAATAAAATAAATCCTGGTCAACTTGACCTCTGACTAAACATACAGGTTTCCTAACTAACAACTGGGATCAGCCTAGTGCTGTCCTAGTCCCTAAGTCCCTGGTTTTAAATGTCCAAGCAAATAGCCACACAGGCTTTGTCTCACCGCACAGGGGTTCACTCTCCCTAGACAGTCCACACAGGTCTGGTTCCAGGCATGAGCTAACCCCTAATGAAGCTGGGAGTTCTTATAGAGGCCTAAATGAGCTGACAAGCTTCAGCTGGTCTCATCAACTCCCTGTCTGCACGACGCCCAGCACTCTCCCTAGAGGTATGAGTCATCCATGAGCCCACTAGCCTTAGCTGGGCTTATACAACTCTCCACCTAGTTGTATAAGTCGGCGTAAAGCCTGAATCTGGGCGAAATATATCTACCCCCCTGGATGCAACCAGGTGACTTTACCTTCCTGCTGTCACATACCCCCCCCTCTTGTTTTAACCTCGGGGTTGGAACACCAGCAATCAGGCATTCATGTACTCGAGACAAAGCATCCACATTCCCCATTTGAACGCCAGGGCGATGCTTTACTGTGAAGTTGAATTCCTGGAGGGCCAGGAACCACCTATTCACTCTTCTATTTGTTTCCTTGTTTTGAGCCATCCACTTTAACGGAGCGTGATCCGTAACCATGTCAAAGTGCCTACCTAGCAGGTAGTACCGAAGGGAATCTAGAGCCCACTTCACCGCTAAACACTCCTTTTCAACGGTGGCGTAATTTACCTCATGGGACTTCAACTTCCTGCTGAGGTAAATGACTGGGTGCTCTTCCCCGTTCCAGACCTGGGACAATACTGCTCCTAACCCCACAACTGACGCATCACTTTGTACGACAAAGTCTTTAGAGAAGTCGGGTGAGTACAACACTGGCTGGCTACATAAGGCTTGTTTCAAGAATTGGAATGCTGCCTCAGCCTCGGGGGTCCATTTAATCATGACCGACCCTTTCCCCTTCGTCAGGTTGGTTAGGGGCACAGCCTTAGAAGCAAAGTGGGGAATGAATCGCCGATAATACCCAGCGATTCCCAGAAAGGCTCGTACCTGCTTCTTGCTGTTGGGACGTGGCCAACTCTGGATGGCCTCGACTTTGTTGAGTTGGGGTTTTATTACTCCCCTCCCAATGGTGTACCCAAGATATTTGGCCTCCTCCTGCCCAATGGTACACTTCTTGGGGTTAGCCGTAAACCCCGCTTCCCGAACAGAGTCCAGGACTGCTTGCACTTTTGGCAGATGTGAGGCCCAATCTGTGCTATGGACAATTACGTCATCCAGGTAAGCCGCAGCATACTTCCGATGGGGCCTCAGCATCTGGTCCATTTTCCGCTGGAATGTGGCCGGCGCATTCTGTAACCCGAACGGCATTCTTTTATATTGGAACGCCCCGTCTGGGGTTACAAATGCGGTTTTCTCTTTGGCCGACTTGGCCAGGGGGATTTGCCAATACCCTTTTGTGAGGTCAAGAGTCGTCATGTATCGGGCTGTTCCCAGCCGGTCGATCAACTCATCTATACGTGGCATGGGGTAGGTGTCAAATTTTGTAACTTTGTTCAACTGACGAAAATCGTTACAAAATCGCCAGCTCCCATCCGGTTTAGGCACCAACACAATAGGACTAGACCAATCACTTTGGGACTCCTCTATCACCCCTAAGTTCAGCATTTTCTGTACTTCCTCCCGTATTGCCTCCCGTCGGGCCTCTGGGATCCGATAGGGTTTTAACTTCACCCTTTCACCGGGCGGGGTAATGATGTCATGCTCTACCCCAGATGTTTGTCCCGGCAGCTCAGAGAATACCTCCTTGTTGCGAAGCACAAACTCCTTAACCTCCTGTTGTTGGGGTTGTGACAAGGTGGCTGCTATTCCAACCTCAGGAATCACGCAACCAGTTTGAGCTGGTGACCAAGTGTCTGCGACTAGGGACTCTCTATCCCTCCAGGCTTTCAACAGATTAACGTGATAGATCTGTTCGGGCTTTCGCCTTCCTGGTTGTCTGACCTTGTAATTCACTTCGCTCACTTTTTCCATTATCTCATAGGGGCCTTGCCATTTGGCAAGGAATTTACTTTCAACCGTAGGGACAAGTACCAGTATCCTATCCCCCGGGGAAAAGGTACGGGTCTTGGCTCCACGGTTGTACACTCTCTGCTGTGCTAACTGCGCTTGGGCCAAATGTTCCTTCACGATGGGCATTACCTGTGCAATTCGGTCTTGCATCAGGGCGACATGCTCAATCACACTCCTGTGGGGAGAACTCTCACTTTCCCAAGTTTCCTTGGCAATATCCAACAGCCCTCTTGGGTGTCTCCCATACAGTAACTCAAAGGGGGAGAATCCCGTAGAGGATTGGGGCACCTCCCTAATAGCAAACATCAAATAAGGAAGTAGACAGTCCCAATCCTTTCCATCTCTATCCACCACTTTCTTCAACATTTGTTTTAGGGTTTTGTTGAATCTTTCAACCAGCCCATCGGTTTGGGGGTGATACACAGATGTACGCAATTGCGTCACTTTGAACAATTTACACAGCTCTTTCATAACCCGGGACATAAAGGGTGTACCTTGGTCCGTAAGCAGTTCTTTACAAATACCCACCCGGCTAAAAACAAGAGATAGCTCTTTGGCTATGGTTTTGGCCGAGGTATTTCTGAGAGGGATCGCTTCTGGATAACGGGTGGCATAGTCCATTATAACCAATATGTACTGGTGCCCCCTAGCGGACTTGATTATAGGACCTACCAAATCCATGGCGATCCTCTCAAACAGGACCTCAATGATGGGTAGAGGGACCAGCGGGCTACGGAAATGTGGCATCGGGGCCGACCTCTGACACACAGGGCAGGAGGAACAATAATTTTCTATGTCCTTCATCACCCCAGGCCAATAGAATCTCTGTAATACCCTCTCTCGGGTTTTCTCTGTCCCCAGATGACCTCCAAGAATGTGCCCATGGGCCAACTCCAACACCAACTTCCTGTAAGGTTTGGGCACCACAAGCTGCTCAACGGTTTCTTCTGCCCTTTTTGCCACCCGATACAGTAGGTCCTTCTCTACGCTGAAGTATGGGTAAGTGCAGGTATTATCTGGGTTCACTAACTCGCCATCTATTTCCACTACGTTTTCCCGTGCCTTTATTAGGGCGGGGTCTTTTAACTGTTCTGTGGCAAAATTTTCCCTGTGAACCTCCAGATCAGAAAACTCCACAGACGGTAGGTTTTCGTCTGAGGAGGTGGGCTCCTCTCCAGTTTCTTGAGTCTCCCCTGCCAATACTGACGAGGGAAATTCTGGAGAGTCCTCACCACTCTCAGAGGAGTTCTGGCTATCACATTCCTGGTACATAGGGGCACCAGTGGGGGGCTCAGGATCATCCCACAGTTCCCAGAACTTCGGAAAATCCCTTCCCACAATGGCATCATGCGGTAATTGAGATACTAACCCCACTGGATGAGAGAGGGTACCTTTGGGGGTCTCGAAACACACTGTAGTCACTGGATACTCTCGGGTGTCCCCATGCACACAAATAACAGCTACCTTGCTATTCCCAGAGACCTCTGTTTTAACTAATTCAGCCTTTATCAGGGTCACAAGGCTACCTGAATCCAGCAATACCACAACATTTCTACCATTAACACACATTTTGCATAAATGTTTCTCAGTTCCTCGAATGGCAGTGCATGCGACTGTCGCACACAGCGACTGACGTCTGCCCGTCAGAAAGTCACACTGCATGGGTTCCTCCACAACCGGGCAATTGGCTGCAATATGTCCCGCTTGCCGGCAGCGGTAGCAAACGATCCTTCTTGCCGCCTCTTGAGCCGCTGATTTCCCAGGCTGTTCTCGCCAAACTTGGGGTAGAGCTCCCACCCTCTCACTCTCTCCACCCTCACCCCTTGGAATCCTCTTATCCGCCCCTGGGGATGGTCTGGTCTTAGGGTGGAAAGTCCGAGTGTCTCTGGAAGAGGCCGTCAGGTTCTCTGTAGCCAAGTATTTCTCCACACGATCCACAAGACCATCGGCCGTCTCTGGGTCTCCATGGCTTACCCACTTTTGGATGGCAGTAGGAAGAGCTCTCAAAAACCGATCCATTACAACACGTTCCACAATCTTTGGTGCGGACAAAGTCTCTGGCTGTAGCCACTTTCTGCTCAGGTGAATGAGATCATACATTTGAGACCTGGGGGGTTTTCCAAGCTGGAAAGTCCAGTTATGCACACGCTGAGCCCGGACAGCCTGGGTGACACCCAGCCTTGCCAATATTTCAGCTTTTAGCATCACATAGTCTTTTGCTTGGTTAGGCTCTAGGTCATAGTAAGCTTTCTGCGATTCACCAGTTAACAGAGGAGCCACCAGTCCAGCCCACTGCTCCTCAGGCCACTTTTCTCTTTCAGCGGTCCTTTCAAATGTGGTCAAAAATACCTCTGGATCATCCTCTCCAGTCATTTTTGTCAATAAACGACTCACCCCAAAGGACGCGGTATTAGTGGGACGGCTTTCCTCACTGGTCTGCGGACGTTGCTGCATTACTGCTTCCATTTGTTGTAGTCTCTGCTCTAGCTTCTGTAACAGGTCTATGAAGCGGGCCTCAGATTGCTGCTGGGCTTGTTGCTGAGCTTCCAGACTCTGTTGGTGAGCTTGCTGCTGGGCTGCAAGGCTCCTTTGCAAACCTGCATTTGTCTGCTGTTGATTGGCATTTGCTAGAGCCAGCTGTTTCAGTATCTCCTCCATGCTGGCTTAAAAAAAAACTGCCACTGGTTCTCCACCAACTGTGAGGGGGTTAGCTCGGCAGCGGGTGTGTGTGACCCCCGGGATGGGCTCCCCACACAAAAACAGGCCCAGCAAACGGAGGTTGTGGTTTTCAAAATCAAAAAGGTGCGGTTTATTTTCTATTTACAGTGACAAAACACAGCAAAGCAAAAGAAACATAAATAAAATAAATCCTGGTCAACTTGACCTCTGAGTAAACATACAGGTTTCCTAACTAACAACTGGGATCAGCCTAGTGCTGTCCTAGTCCCTAAGTCCCTGGTTTTAAATGTCCAAGCAAATAGCCACACAGGCTTTGTCTCACCGCACAGGGGTTCACTCTCCCTAGACAGTCCACACAGGTCTGGTTCCAGGCATGAGCTAACCCCTAATGAAGCTGGGAGTTCTTATAGAGGCCTAAATGAGCTGACAAGCTTCAGCTGGTCTCATCAACTCCCTGTCTGCACGACGCCCAGCACTCTCCCTAGAGGTATGAGTCATCCATGAGCCCACTAGCCTTAGCTGGGCTTATACAACTCTCCACCTAGTTGTATAAGTCGGCGTAAAGCCTGAATCTGGGCGAAATATATCTACCCCCCTGGATGCAACCAGGTGACTTTACCTTCCTGCTGTCACAATATATATATACAGGTCCTTCTCAAAAAATTAGCATATTGTGATAAAGTTCATTATTTTCTGTAATGTACTGATAAACATTAGACTTTCATATATTTTAGATTCATTACACACAACTGAAGTAGTTCAAGCCTTTTCTTGTTTTAATATTGATGATTTTGGCATACAGCTCATGACAACCCAAAATTCCTATCTCAAAAAATTAGCATATCATGAAAAGGTTCTCTAAACGAGCTATTAACCTAATCATCTGAATCAACTAATTAACTCTAAACACCTGCAAAAGATTCCTGAGGCTTTTAAAAACTCCCAGCCTGGTTCATTACTCAAAACCGCAATCATGGGTAAGACTGCCGACCTGACTGCTGTCCAGAAGGCCATCATTGACACCCTCAAGCAAGAGGGTAAGACACAGAAAGAAATTTCTGAACGAATAGGCAGTTCCCAGAGTGCTGTATCAAGGCACCTCAGTGGGAAGTCTGTGGGAAGGAAAAAGTGTGGCAGAAAACGCTGCACAACGAGAAGAGGTGACCGGACCCTGAAGAAGATTGTGGAGAAGGACCGATTCCAGACCTTGGAGGACCTGCGGAAGCAGTGGACTGAGTCTGGAGTAGAAACATCCAGAGCCACCGTGAACAGGCGTGTGCAGGAAATGGGCTACAGGTGCCGCATTCCCCAGGTCAAGCCACTTTTGAACCAGAAACAGCGGCAGAAGCGCCTGACCTGGGCTACAGAGAAGCAGCACTGGACTGTTGCTCGGTGGTCCAAAGTACTTTTTTCGGATGAAAGCAAATTTTGCATGTCATTCGGAAATCAAGGTGCCAGAGTCTGGAGGAAGACTGGGGAGAGGGAAATGCCAAAATGCCTGAAGTCCAGTGTCAAGTACCCACAGTCAGTGATGGTCTGGGGTGCCATGTCAGCTGCTGGTGTTGGTCCACTGTGTTTTATCAAGGGCAGGGTCAATGCAGCTAGCTATCAGGAGATTTTGGAGCACTTCATGCTTCCATCTGCTGAAAAGCTTTATGGAGATGAAGATTTCATTTTTCAGCACGACCTGGCACCTGCTCACAGTGCCAAAACCACTGGTAAATGGTTTACTGACCATGGTATTACTGTGCTCAATTGGCCTGCCAACTCTCCTGACCTGAACCCCATAGAGAATCTGTGGGATATTGGGAAGAGAAAGTTGAGAGACGCAAGACCCAACACTCTGAGCTTAAGGCCGCTATCGAAGCATCCTGGGCCTCCATAACACCTCAGCAGTGCCACAGGCTGGTTGCCTCCATGCCACGCCGCATTGAAGCAGTCATTTCTGCAAAAGGATTCCCGACCAAGTATTGAGTGCATAACTGAACATAATTATTTGAAGGTTGACTTTTTTTGTATTAAAAACACTTTTCTTTTATTGGTCGGATGAAATATGCTAATTTTTTGAGATAGGATTTTTGGGTTTTCATGAGCTGTATGCCAAAATCATCAATATTAAAACAAGAAAAGGCTTGAACTACTTCAGTTGTGTGTAATGAATCTAAAATATATGAAAGTCTAATGTTTATCAGTACATTACAGAAAATAATGAACTTTATCACAATATGCTAATTTTTTGAGAAGGACCTGTATATATATAAATATATAAACTGGATGAATGGAACAAAAATTAATTTAGTTATGAAAATGTGTCATATCCCATTCAAAATTCATTCCAAAAGGTTTTCTGGTCTTGAAATTAAATATCCAAAAAACCTACCTCTTGAAGAGGAGTTTGAATTCATCTCCTCCTCTTTTAGGTGTCAGAACTTTCTCCAAAATCTGTACCCCCACAGTGGCATTACTGCCACTGTGGGGATACTGGTTGTACGTCAGATATATTGTACATTACAAGATTTGCATGTAACAACATATATGACGTACCGTGTGTTGCAATTAAAAAGGGATTTGATTTGATGTGTTTTTTCATTAGAGAAAGATCGTACTGTATATCCTTTTATGATATGTTTGCAACACAAACATCCGGTCGCACCACATCCATAGTTGCCTTTGATATACAGCCATGTAGTTGACTTAACAGTGGCAGGATCGAATAAACTAGGAGACAGGGAATTCCCCAGGGTGGGTGCACGTCTGGGGATAAAGTTTATGCCATCTTTCAGAAGATCTGCACAAACACTGTCTTCAAACATAATGGGCAGATATCGATGCACAGCGGTCCTGATATCATGGAATTCTTTACTGTAGGATGTACTGCATAAAAGTACCTCTGGGAGTAAAATATATACTTACCTGCAGACTTCCTCTTGCAGCACCTAGGCGAGGATGACATTATCCTGCTTCCATCCAGATCTCACGTGAAGACATGCCTGCACTGCACTGGGTCTTCTCATGAAATTTGAGCATTCCCAGGGATCTTGTCGGTCAGATAATGTTACCCCCTGCACTACAGAAGTAAAGAAACATGAGTATATTATTGAACTATTTTTACTGCCATAGATACATTTATGCAGCGTTTTAGGGAGGGGGCACCTTTTTGATAAGTGGACTTTTTCCACTGAGGTGAAAGGTCTTCATTAAAGCTGAACTGTGCTGATGCTGTTTGCTTCAGGAGCCGAGACCATCCCGCTGGGACTGGAGGTGCAAATGTTCCTAAAATCCAATAAACAGACTCCAACGCTAGTGCTACTCCAAAAAATATGGAACAAGGGCAGGCAACTCCAGGGGGTGCGGGGGTTCACGGAATTTAGCCCAATATGGGGTAATTGCTCATATGTGGAGCTGGCTAAGTTGCAGCAGGGGCCCCGATGGCGTGCTCATGGTGTGACTATGTTATCCCACATATTTAGTGACTGTAAGCTGTTATCCTTCCCTGAATTACAATCTAAATTCAACCTACCCGCCACTATGCTATACTCATACCTTCAACTCAGACATGCAGTTGCGGCGCAGGGGGACGCAGGAGAGTGGACATTGTCGCCCACTCCTGTATTCCATGTACTGCACTCCACCACTGAGACCAAGGGGATCATATCCCAATGCTATCAAATGTTACTCTCTGGACATCTGCAGGCTTACCCCTGTAAGGCGGTGTCTTTGTGGGAGAGAGACCCCGGGCCAAATTACGGGAGAACAATGGGAAGAAGCCCTTCAGTCCATAACCACATGCTCTCTGAATGTGGCACAAAAAGTTTCCCAACTGTATATAATACTAAGAGTACACTACACCCCGGCAAATCTACATAGGATGGGCAGACTGGCGGACCCTTTATGCTGCCGTTGTCAGCAACATGGCGGGATCTCATCCATCTTTTGTGGCGCTGCCCGAAGCTACATCGGTACTGGAGTGAGGTGGTGGGGACACTCAACATGGTGTTTCAGACTAAGGTACCTACTGAACCTATGTATTGTATACTGGGGGTTCTGGAGGATGTGATCCCTGAGGAACTGATTAGGGTGGCATTCTCTAGAGCGCTGTTTCAGGCTAGGAAACTACTCTTAATGGGCTTGAAGTCCGCCTCACCACCCACTAGCACCTCCTGGATAACCCACATGGGGAACACCCTTATTATGGAAAAATATATTTACCAACACAGGGGATGCCCGGGCAGGTTTGAACGTATATGGTCACGCTGGTTGGATACACCCGGTCTAAGCCCTAAAGAGCTTGTGATGTCTAGACTTCTGCAGTGTCCATAGGGAGTAATGTGAACCGTATTTATACCATGACTGATGTGATCTGTGTTGGTGGGGGGATGGAGTGGTGTCCTGCAAGAACCTGAAGTATACGGGTGTGTGGTACCTGTAGGGCTACTAGGTTTGTGTATATGCTAGTAGTTGAAAAGTTCCTTTCTGTGCTTGTACATTGGAAGTTGTATAATTACCTGCTCAATAAAAACCTTTTTGATAAAAAAAAAAGCTGAAATGTAGGATGATATATAAGGCGACCCTTTAAATCTAGATTTACTGATGGAAAAAGTGTCCAAATTTCCTTTATAATTACCTCTTACAGTCCCCTGTACAGCAGCGCATAGACTGGGAGAAGAAAGGGAAGCTCAGTGGGCCACTCTGGCTTTGCTGCATTACACAATACTGTAAATCTGAGCTTCCCTAAAGGATGAGGGATGGAGTATTATGGTGGGTCCAGATAAGGCTGTATTCAGCTGCACTGTAGTCTGCAGGGAGGGCAGGACCTACTGTATCTGTGTTTTTTGGCAGGGGTGCTTGAATCACAAAAAAGGTTTCAATGACTCATAAATCTTTTGACAGCTGAAATAGTTCACATATATGGTTTTGCTGTGTATAGCTCTGTGGCCAGACGATTATATTCACTTTTCACACTGTTAAACACACAAGAAGAACAGATTTAGTCTGTTTTAAAAGGTCATTAAATACTTTTGAGTGCCGTTGTGATATGTAGTCTACCATACAGAAGGCCGTAGGATCAGGAATCTGTTAAAAATAAAGTAGGTGTTGGAAGACAAAGTATTCTAGAGATTGGAACACTAGGATAAATATTTGAGCTGTAGTTCAGTGATATATACCAGCCCTGTGAATGGTGCTACGGAATAGATGAGCATTCTGTTGGTGATTTGCTATTATTTTTATTACCATAGTGTTTGTTTTATTGGAGGGTTAAATTAATGTGACTGTGTGGTCAACTCTGCAAATTACGATTGCTGTTTGTTTCTCAGAGTGTCAGAGATGCAGACACATTCATACAGTGCAGTGTGTGTGTAAATGATGTTTTGGCCAGAGGACTGAAGTGCTCGGAAGCTGCCAGCGATACATGATATTTGTCCCCGCTGCTTATATTCCATCAGTTTTTAGCATTGCCTTAAAAAAACTGACAATTAATCAGCTCCTCTGGTGTGTCCTGGCAGCTCTCTGGCCCATATGCGGATTAAGTCAGCGCTTGTGTCTACGCGTCTCCTAAAAACACGACAGGTTGAAAGATTTCAACAAACAAGCCCTGCTTTAATCCTCAGCTTAGAGCAGCTAGTATTCCCCAAATACATCTCCACTAAAAACAGAATGCCCAGTCTTATTTACTGACAAATTTTGCTTTTTAGGTGTAGCATAAGCTGGCAGGACATAGAGGAGAAGATTTATGTGCCAGAACAGAGTCTAGAACTAATCCATCTTCTTTCTGCAGATAAAAGCATTTTATTCTATGTGTGTATTACCAAGGCGCATAAAGAGATTCCTCCATTTAAAGCAGAGGTAAAAGAACAAGCAGAGCCTGTGTGCATATGCCAGGTGCTAGATCTCATATGAGATTACCAGAGATGTGTTTCAGGCTAATCACTATCGGAGCATTACTTGCAAATCTGTGGTTTTTGTATTAGCATTTTGCTGTCAGACTGTCTTTTCTCCCACTCCAGTGGAACGTAAACCGTCTGCAGATTATACAACAGAGCTAGTAACTTTTCCATTTTATTGATGATGCTTGCCTGTATGACCTTGTCAGAGGAAAAAATGTATGTCTTATGAACGCTTTGCTATGGACTATTGCTCATGGAGCCCTGATTAGTATTGGATACAGTAGACTTTTGCTTTGGAGGGGTCAGGAGGTATTATTATCATACAGGATTTATATAGCGCCACCAGTTTGTGAAGGACTTTACACAATGTAAGGAGACCGTACCATTACAATACAATTTAAGACAAAGGGGTTAGGAGGTCCCTGCTCATGAGAACTTTTACATCTAGAGGGAGGAGAAGGTGATACAAACAGTAGTAACTATAAGGGATGAGCTGATGGAGAAGCAAAAGTACAGCTTTTAGGTGGAGGCAGGATAGGCTTTCCTGAAGAGTTTGAGGGTTTGATACTTTACTCAGGCTGTATATCAGATATATTTGTTTTCATTATTCATATAAATTCATTATTATATAAAAAGTTTTATCATTTACCTACATGTGTTTAGATTCAAGAATAAATAGGCCATGAAATATATGTATGTGTGTGTGTGTGTGTATGTATGTGTGTGTGTGTGTGTATGTGTGTATATATATATATATATATATATATATATATATATATATATATATATATTAGGGCTGTTGCTGATTAAAATTTTCCTGTTCGATTAATCGATATATTTTTTTTAATCGATTAATCGACTAATTTCGATTAATTATAACGCACATAGATCCAACTACTTTTAGCTGATCTCCTTGCAGGCCTATTCCCAGTGCAGCTACCAACCACTGGAAAAATGGATAGCAGGATACAAAAAACACACAAAGGCAGCGCTTGATGGGAATAGCATAAAAACTTTTATAGTCTTCAAGTAGGTAACAAAATAAATTTATTTTTCGTACATCACGGGACACAGAGCGACATAGTCATTACTAATGGGTTATATAGATACCGTCAGGTGCTGGCACTGGCAACTTCCAAAACCGGAAGTACCCTCCCCTATATAAGCCCCTCCCATCCGGGAGCACCTCAGTTTTTTGCCAGTGTCTAAGGTGTTGGCCAAGAAGAAACATGTGTTTTTCACTAAGCTTGCGTACAGGTTCTTTTGGGCCTCAGTAAGCTATTCCGGATCCGACCAAAAAAGCTTCATAGCTAAACGGTCGGTACCCGGGCCTTGCAGAGAAGAGCAAGGTTTTGCCTGTAATGCTTCTCTTAGGAGAGCTGGACCCTGGGATCCAGAGCTCTGGTCATACCCACGACCAAGATGTTTTCTGTGCAGGGTGCTATACAGGTCCAGGGGAGTGGAATCCTTGGGAACCCGGTCCCTGAAGGTTTGATTACAATGCCTGCCGTGATAGGTGAAGTTTGGGCTTTTGTGGACCAAACAAAGTCCTGCGGCGGGGAACAGGTAAGTGGGGGCCCCCAGGAACTTGGTTCTATTGGGGGACCCCCAAGCCTAATTTGTCTTTCTGTCTGTTACCTAATGGTATTCCCGCAAGATTCTGTGCATGCCTGTAACTACTAAAAAAATGTAATAATTTTTAATGGTGGTCAAGAAAAAAAAAAAAAAAAATTTTTTATATATATATTTAATATATTAGACTGCGGTACCTGTCTTTGTCCACTAGAGGCCGCTGTGGAATGTTTTCTTGTCATGTGGACTAGTTTCTTCTCAGCAGAGCAAAGTCCAGGCAGTTGGTGAGTTCTCTTATAGGAAACTGCTTCCTCTGCCATGTTGCAGTGCTCGTCCATCCCCCGGCCTGCGGCAAAGAGGGGCCCTGGCTCCTGTCCCTTTGTTTCCATTTTTGAAATTAGCGCCGAAGGCGCACGTGGCCGCGCGCGTGCGCGCGCCTCTATATATAGAGGTGAGCCGGAAAAGGGGGCGGAGCCTGGGGGATGACGCTCTGTGCGCGCCGCAGCGCTTCTGCGCATGTGCGGGCGTCCCAGCAGGTTTAAAAACCACAATATTGTAGTAAGCTGGCTATGAAGTACAGAGACAGAGCTGGCAACATTTAAAGGCATACAGCAAGCGGTTGATACAGGCATCCCCTAGAAAGGCACATTAGTAGACACCAACTGTTTCTTATAGCAGCATTTATGCTAGACTATTATCAGTAACTGGTGTATTTCGGCTGGAATACCTCAGCTTTGTGGCTTAGGAATATGCCGTCTAAAAACTCCGGGACTAGAAATTCCAGGAGGAATAGGGGGTCTCCATCGGGCTCTGAGGATCTTGGGCATGCTTTGGCTGCACCAGTCTCCCCTGAAGAATCAGAGGTTAGTGACCGTAGGGCACCCCCAGGAGTACCTGGTACTGTGGCTGTCCTCAGTTCACCTGCTCCTGTGTATGTAACAGAGGAGGTTTTTTCCTCAGCTCTGGGAGGGCTGGAAGAGAGATTGTCAGCATTGATCGCTGCTTCCCTGTCACAGGAGAAAAGCGCTCGATCTCCGTCTCCTCCCTCAGAGTGCCTGTTAACAGAGCAACAGTCCCATACAGAGGTCGACCTACCTGAGGGGGATCAGGATGAGGTCGATTCGGTTGCAGAGGAATCAACAGTGGAAGAGCCGTTCTCAGCATCACATGCTGAAAGGTTATGGGTTCAGTCCCTGACTAATATGGTCCGATCAGCATTTAAAATGCCACTTGCGGAGCCATCCTCCACTTCTGTCTCCTCGTTGGGGTCGCTAAAAGCTCCCCAGACTGTTTGTTCCTTTCCGATCCATCCTTTACTGGAGGGGCTCATTTACCAGGATTGGGAGCATCCTGACAAAATATTTACTCCTCCCAAGAGATTTCCGGTGGTCTATCCTATGGAGGATAAGTTCATCAGAAAATGGAGGGTCCCTACAGTGGACGCAGCCATCTCTTGTGTGAATAAATCACTGACATGTCCGGTGGAAAATGTCCAAATGTTCAAGGACCCAATAGATAAAAAATTGGAGTCCTTATTGAAATCTGCTTTTTCTACAGCAGGATTGGTGACACAACCAGCAGTGGCAGCTATTGGGGTCTGCCAAGCAGTGAAGGATCAGTTGAAACAGGTCTTAAGGGACTTGCCAGATCAGCAGGCTCTTGCCCTAGCTGATCTACCTAGAGCCTTATGCTTTGCGGTGGACGCTATAAAGGATTCAATCCATCAGGCCTCCCGCCTTACGCTGTCTGTAGTACATATGCGCAGGCTTCTATGGCTCAAAAACTGGTCTGCTGAAGCTCCCTGTAAAAAATTGCTGGTCAGCTTCCCATTTCATGGGGAGCGCTTATTCGGGGAAGACCTGGACAAGTATATCCAGAGAATTTCCAGCGGTAAAAGTACACTTTTGCCGGTTAAAAATAGAGTTAGAGGTCCCTCTTTTAAGAGGCCGGCTTCTCCAGTCCCTAGGACATCGGCTGTGAAACAGTTCCGACGGCCTCCTCGGTCAAATCCCGGAGGTAGAAATCAGGGACAGTTGCAGGGTAACAAGAAACCCTGGAGCAGGAGAGGTACAAAACCTCCCCCAAAGTCAAATGCATGAAGGGTTGCCCCCACCCAATCGGGTGGGGGGAAGACTTCAGTTGTTCACAGAGACCTGGCGGGACACGATCCGAGACAGATGGGTGCTCTCCGCAGTAAATCTGGGATACAAATTGGAGTTAAAAAACTCCCCTTCTTCCCGCTTTATAAGGTCAAACGTGCCAAGGGATCCCCAGAAGAGAGGATCCCTCCTGTTGGCACTAGAACAATTATTGCTACAAGCAGTAATTATAGAGGTTCCCCTGGAAGAGTGGGGGTTCGGGTTTTACTCAAACCTCTTTACAGTTCCGAAGCCAAACGGGGACGTGAGGCCCATACTAAATCTAAAAGGGCTAAACAAATTCCTGCATATCAGTACTTTCCGGATGGAGTCGATCCGATCGGTAGCCACTGCCCTACAAGGGGAGGAATGGTTAGCCTCGATCGACATCAAGGATGCTTATTTGCACATTCCCATCTTTCCAGCCCACCAAAAATTTCTACGCTTTGCGGTAGAAGGCCGCCATTTTCAGTTCAGAGCCTTACCCTTCGGTCTGGCCACAGCACCAAGAGTGTTCACAAAAATTTTGGCCCCGTTATTGGCCAATCTAAGAACACGAGGTGTAACGATAATGGCATATCTAGACGACTTGTTGCTGATAGACCACTCAGTGGAAAAACTAGAAGTGGTTGTTCACAAGACAATCAAGTATCTGGAATATCACGGTTGGATTATCAACCGAGACAAGCCAGCCCTAAAACCAGTCAAAAGTCTGGAATACTTGGGGCTAAGGCTGGATTCAGACCAGAGAAAAATTTTCTTGCCTCAAGAAAAGGGGTCGTCTTTGAGAGATTTGATCCACTTAGTGGGCTCAAAAAGACAGCCATCCATACGCCTGTGCATGAGGCTGCTGGGAAAGATGGTGGCATCATTCGAAGCAGTACCCTACGGTCAATTCCATTCAAGGAAGTTGCAAAGGGCCATACTGTCAGCCTGGAACAAAAAAGTTCAGGCTCTGGACTTACCAATGTCCTTGTCCCCTTCCGTTCGCAGGAGCCTCCGCTGGTGGTTGGTTCCCCAGAATCTGGAAAGAGGGAAATCCTTCAGTCCGATTTCCTGGAAGGTGGTCACTACAGATGCCAGCCTTGTAGGCTGGGGAGCAGTACTGGAGCAATGGTCTCTCCAGGGCAAGTGGTCAGAAGCAGAAAAGGCCCTGCCCATCAATCTCTTAGAGATACGAGCAGCCCGGTATGCCCTAGTAGCATGGACATCCAAACTCCAAGGGTCCCCTGTCAGAGTTCAATCAGACAATGCCACAGCAGTGGCATATATCAATCGTCAGGGGGGCACCAGGAGTCGTGCAGCCCAAAGGGAAGTAAATTACATCCTGAGATGGGCAGAAAAATATGTCCCAGCCATATCTGCGGTATTCATTCCAGGAGTGGAGAATTGGAAGGCGGACTTTCTAAGTCGCCAACAATTATGCCCAGGGGAATGGTCCCTTCATCCCGAGGTTTTCCGGACAATATGTCAGCGGTGGGGAACACCGGATGTAGATCTGCTAGCATCCAGATTCAACACAAAAGTGGACAGGTTTGTCTCTTGGACAAGGGATCCCCTAGCTTGCGGCTCGGATGCCCTAGTGTTCCCTTGGGATCAGTTCAAGCTGATATATGCATTCCCACCGCCACAATTGTTACCTCGATTACTCCGCAGAATCAGTGTAGAAAAGAAACCAGTGATTCTGGTGGCTCCAGCGTGGCCCCGAAGAGCATGGTACGCGGAGATTGTAAAAATGTCTGTGGGGAGTCCTTGGACCCTCCCACATCGTCCGGACCTGCTTTCGCAGGGACCGATATACCACCCTTCCTTACCAGCCCTAGGTTTGACGGCCTGGCTATTGAAGCCCACATTCTAAAAAAGAGAGGGCTCTCTAATGCTGTGGTGTCTACCATGATCAATGCCAGGAAACCGGTATCCAGGCAGATCTACTATAGAATCTGGAAGGCTTACATTGCCTGGTGTGAGGCCAGAAAATGGCATCCACGTAAATACGTAATAGGTAGGATTCTGGACTTCCTACAATGGGCTGTAGATAGGAAGCTTGCCTTGAGTACTATCAAGGGTCAGATTTCGGCCTTGTCAATATTTTTTCAAAGGCCCTTGGCTTCGCATTCACTAGTCAAAGCCTTTATACAAGGAGTGATGCGTATTAGTCCTCCGGTTAATATTCCCATATGTCCATGGGATCTAAACTTGGTTCTGTCAGTTCTACAGAAACAACCATTTGAACCATTACAGCATATTTCCTTGGTGCTTCTCACCAGGAAATTGATTTTTCTAGTAGCCATTTGTTCGGCTAAAAGAGTGTCGGAATTAGCAGCTATGTCCTGTAAGGAGCCATATCTGGTTATCCATAAGGACAGAGTAGTGTTACGTCCTCATCCAGCCTTTCTTCCTAAGGTGGTATCGAGGTTTCATTTGAACCAAGATGTGGTTCTTCCTTCTTTTTTCCCCAAGCCTACTTCGGTAGAGGAAAAGTTATTGCATTCTTTGGATGTAGTAAGAGCAGTTAAAGCTTATCTAAAAGCCACTGCTCAGATTCGCAGAACGGATACTTTGTTTATTCTGCCGGAAGGCCCCAGAAGGGGTCAGGCAGCGTCAAAATCTACTTTAGCCAAGTGGATTCGACAGGTCATAATACAAGCCTATGGCTTGAGAAGTAGACCGCCTCCGTTCAAAGTTAGGGCGCACTCCACGAGAGCAGTTGGAACTTCATGGGCAGTGCATCACCAGGCCTCCCTGGCTCAAATCTGTAAGGCCGCAACATGGTCTTCAGTACACACGTTTACTAGGTTCTACCAGGTGGACGTTAGAAGTCAGGAGGATGTCGCCTTTGGGCGCAGTGTGTTGCAGGCCGCAAAAGATCCTCATGTCTGATAGCGCTCAGCTTATATATGGTGTATCCCCCCCCTCATTTGGCATTGCTTTAGGACA
Organism: Rana muscosa; assembly: GCA_029206835.1. Lineage (NCBI taxonomy): Eukaryota > Metazoa > Chordata > Amphibia > Anura > Ranidae > Rana > Rana muscosa. Next base: position 114,743,959 of record CM055126.1, on the reverse strand, counting down.
TCCCATTAGTAATGACTATGTCGCTCTGTGTCCCGTGATGTACGAAAAAGAAAATAGGATTTTTATAACAGCTTACCTGTAAAATCCTTTTCTTGGAGTACATCACGGGACACAGAGCTCCCACCCCTCTTTGGGGACACTTATTGCTTTGCTACAAAACTGAGGTGCTCCCGGATGGGAGGGGCTTATATAGGGGAGGGTACTTCCGGTTTTGGAAGTTGCCAGTGCCAGCACCTGACGGTATCTATATAACCCATTAGTAATGACTATGTCGCTCTGTGTCCCGTGATGTACTCCAAGAAAAGGATTTTACAGGTAAGCTGTTATAAAAATCCTATTATTGCACTGGAGATAAAATCGATGTGGCTACATAAACTGTAAAAATGGTGCGAGTAATACCAAACGGTAGCAAAAGCAGTCATAAAAACATGTAGCTAAGTATGATACTGGTATAAAAATGTGTACAACGATACCACTGCTTAATCCAGATAAGAAGGGGCTAAAATCAGTCCGTCGGCATGTAGATGTCCCGTGAAGGGAACTATCACAACTCCCAGTGGATGGCTGTAGAATCCCAGGTTGATGGAGGGAAGTGATAGAGGAAAGTGTAACAGCCCTTGCGTGTGGCAGATAGTAAGGTCCCGCCGGCATGCAGATATGAAGGCACAGCAAAGGAGCCCTTCAGATGGACACGGCAAGCCCCGCCGGTTTCCGTGACGTCACCCGATCTCCCTGAAGACTTTTGATCGATCAAAACAATTAATCGAGGAATTAATAGTTAATTTCCACAGACCTAATATATACACACACACACACACACACACACACACACACACACACACACACACACACACACACACACACACACACACACACACACACACACACACACAGTTGTGCTCATAAGTTTACATACGCTGGCAGAATTTATGATTTCTTGGCCATTTTTCAGTCAATATGAATGATAACACAAAAACATTTCTTTCGCTCATGGTTAGTGTTTGGCTGAAGCCATTTATTATCAATCAACTGTGTTTATTCTTTTTAAATCATAATGGCAACAGAAACTACCCAAATGACCCTGATCAGAAGTTTACATACCCCAGTTCTTAATACCGTGTATTGCCCCCTTTAACATCAATGACAGCTTGAAGTCTTTTGTGGTATTTGTGGATGAGGCTCTTTATCTTCTCAGATTCCTCTTGGCAAAAAGCTTCCAGTTCCTGTAAATTCTTGGGCTGTCTTGCATGAACTGCACGTTTTGAGATCTTCCCAGAGTGGCTTAATGATATTGAGGTCAGGAGACTGAGGTGGCCACTCCAGAACCTTCACTTTATTCTGCTGTAGCTAATGACAGGTCGACTTGGCCTTGTGTTTTGGATCATTGTCATGTTGGAATGTCCAAGTACGTTCCATGCTCAAGATCCACAATGCAGCTTGTTTCCACCAATGCAGCCTGTGCCACCAATGCAGCCTGTATCCTGTAAACTTTTAGCTTGATCCAATTTTCTGTTTGGTCCTTTATTTTATTGGATGATCTATAGGGAAGGTTAGGAGGTAGGATAGGGTGGGCTAGTTCAGCCCTCAAACATTCCACTCGCCTGCTCGCATTTTGCGAGTGGATTTTGAGGGCTGGCGAGGAAGGGCTGCCTGGTAGCGAGGGGGCCAGCACCGCCGGCAGGTGGGTTGTATGGGAGCCATTCTCCCAGCAATCAGAGGGTCCAAACCTTGAACAGGTGATCTGTCTATCAAAGTTCCCCAGACAAGGGGGAGGGGCTGTATGTGATGGAGTGCGGTGGGCAATACACAGCTATTGAAATGAAAGCTGTTATGTTCCCCGCGCTCTGAATATCTGGGCGGCGGCTCTCCTCTCTTCCCCTGCACAGGTAGGCTGCATTGGTGGACACAGGCTGCATTAGAGGATACATGCTGCATTGGTGGATACAAGCTGCATTGGTGGCACAGGCTGCATTGGTGGATACAAGCTGCATTGGTGGCACAGGCTGCATTGGTAGACACAGGCTGCATTGGTAGACACAGGCTGCATTGGTGGACACTGGGCTGCATTGGTGGACACTGGGCTGCATTGGTGGACACTGGGCTGCATTGGTGGACACTGGGCTGCATTGGTGGACACTGGGCTGCATTGGTGGACACTGGACTGCATTGGTGGATACTGGACTGCATTGGTGGACACTGGACTGCATTGGTGGACACTGGGCTGCATTGATGGCACAGGCTGCATTGGTGGCGAGTAACCCTTAAGGCCTGGCTAGTAGCTCAGGACTTGAGATTTTGAGCCCTGGGCTAGTTGACTAGATCAATATCTTTCTGTCTGTTAAAGTAATTGTTTTGTATGTTATATAACCAGACATTTAGTCATCCATATTTTAAAACAAAAAAGCGAGTAGCTTGCCAAACAAAATTCTTCATTACTATGATGTCAAATTGGAGGCATCGGTATTGGATTGTAACGCCTAGTCTAAAACTGTGCTATCAGACCTGAAACATGCATTGTAATATACGGTATTTTAATGTCTGCTGCCTCAATGAAAAAGGGTGCGCTCTGATTTTTCTTTTACATTTTTGCTTCAAGCACATGTATTTTTTCCAAACTTCGTTTTTTTCAGTGCATGTAATAAAACGATTTATTGGATCTGAAAGAACAGGAGTCATGTGTTAGTTATTAAGCCTTCTTCTTTCCTGTGTTCAATACATCTTTGTTTTGTTTTTCATTTGTTACCAAGATTATTATTTGTAGTTCTGTTAAGTGTTCCCAGTCAAGTAGATGTCTGCATGCAAAGTACGGAAAGAAACATATTAATGACTCTGCATTAAAGCTATACCAGGAGATCACAAGGAATGTTGGGATTCTGAATAGAGCTCTTCATCACGTTATCACAGATCCTACTTAAATGCCAGGTCACAAATACATTTCCTTGTGTGCTTTTTTACATGAGTGCATTTTAAGAATTTTTAATTACTTCTTCCCACAACCACACCAAAATTATTTTTGTAAATGCACCTCCCGTCTCTTTAATTGTACTGTATTTGTGGTTTCCAAGACTTGTGACCACTGTATGAGTGACCACCAAAACTTACAACCCTACACTTTGAAATTGATACTACTGTGCAGCCTACTATTTCATTATACTGATTTAGTTGTACCCAAGATCTGCAGACCTTTACACTTAAAACTTTTTATTGCACATCTAGGCATTATATTGTACCAATGGTTCACTATAAGTTGCTTGGAGTTGTGTATGCCTATTAACTCAGTTTGACATTGCTTTAGGACCAGTTCACACCATAGAAATGCAATCCGGATGCGTTCCAGGTGCTTTTTTGCATGCGCGTTTTTAATGCGTTCCAGTGCGTTTTTGGTACGTTTTTGATGCAGTCCAGTGCTTTTTTTCCACCCCACTTTTTTTCTAAAAATAATGACAATTGCGTTCCAGTGCGTTTTTGATGCGTTTTACAGCATTCCAGTATAGGTAAAATGCAGCATGTTCTACTTTTTTTTTCTGGAACGCACTGGAACTGAACGCACTGGTGTGAACTATGCCATTGAAAACCATATAACCTACTTTCCATGCGTTTTTGATGCAGAAAAAAAACACACTGGACCGCATGTGGTGTGAACTGGACCTGAAACAGCTTGTTTTGTTTTCAATAACATTTGTACTTTCTAGGTATAAAGTTCGTAAAGTTTAACAGAGGTTGTTTAATAGATACGCCTTAAAAATCTTTGAAATCAATTTGCAGCTGAAAGTCATTGTTTTTTTTAATACCTTGTGCTGATCTACTTTTTCATTTTCTCTAATTGGAAAGGTTTGGGAATATCATCAGTATATATATTATTAATTAGACCATCTATATTAGACAATTTTGCTCCAAGATATAGTTTACATTTTATTGTCTGTGTCAGAATAGCACTAATAACACATTTCCTCTCCTTTCATGCATGGCTCACTGTTTTTAAGGTGGCAATACAACAAATAAAAAATGTAATGATTAAGGGCCAGTTCACACCAGACGCAGTTCCGTTCAGTTCCGTGTGCTTTTTTTCTGCACAAAATGCATGCACAGTGTTTTCCATGTATTCCAATGGCCCTAGTTGGCTCTAGTTCACACCATACAGTCAGTTTGAATATATGGAAAACACTGTGCATGCATTTTTAGTGCAGAAAAAATGCGCACAAAACTGTACGGAACTGCATCTGGTGTGAACTGGCCCTAAAGGATTTTCTGTAGAGTAACATCTGCTATGAACTAGAAGAGATTTTTGGAAGCTGTGGGGTTTTTATGGCTGTGCTATGTGATATTATCCTAATGTATAGAGCATATATGATCAGAGAAACAAGCAATGTTGTCACCCTAAATTAGGTCAAATGCACCTATCAAAGAATGAAGTCTGAATGATCTCAGAAGTGTCTCAAATTAAAGCGAAGGTCCACACATATTCTTAACCTAATGTTATCCCCATCAGTGCATTGCACTGATGTGCAAATGACCAAAAAAAAAATATTTTTAGTGCTGTAATTACCGTATTATTGCTGTTTATTGTGGTACTTCCTGTCTTCTACTCCCGTGGGAGTACGCATGTCTATTGCCTTTCCCCGGCGCCGCACTGTCTCCTGGGAGCCAAGTGTCAGGCTTCCCAGGAGTCAGTGCGGAACGCCGCTGCAAAATCTTGTGAGATCGTGAATCCGGAAGTGAACGCCGGTCATGTTATGAGGGCGTATCTGAAATAGCCATTTTAAAAGAGGGCATTTTTTTTATTATTCGTTTGGTTGCCATCACAACAGGGCGGGAACTTCCGACGACGCTGCCCGTTGTGATGGCAACCCTGAAGTTTACGGCACTGCTCACCGTAAACACTGAGCATGCGCGGGAACGAGCAGTGAATGCTCCGCATTCACCGCATCCAGGAAATCAATGCTTGTGGACTTCATGCCCACAAGCAAGATTGAAACGGCCATCATCACATTTTAGAACTTCTTCTTACGTACAAAAACCGACAGCGGCTGTTATATATCATCCAAACAGTGAGTATTATTTTGTGATTGGGAAAGTGTCTTAATGACTTAAAAAAATTAATAAAAATAATGGTCGCCGGACCTCCGCTTTAATGACAAACTGATGTGATCAACTCAAGTCCAAAGCTCATCAACATGCCCTTAAAGACCAAAACTTTTTTCTTTATCGTACATCACGGGACACAGAGCGGCATAGTAATTACTATGTGGGTTATAGAGCTTACCTTCAGGTGATGGACACTGGCACACCCAAGACAGGAAGTCCCCTCCCCTATATAACTCCTCCCATACCGGGAGTACCTCAGTTTTTTGCCAGTGTCTAAGGGCCTCCCCGATCAAATTCGGGAGGTAAATCTCAGGGACCACAGGGTAATAAAAAACCCTGGAACCGAAGAGGTACTAAACCGGCCTCCACTTCAGTCCTATGAAGGGGTGCCCCCACTCAATCGGGTGGGGGGAAGACTTCAGTTGTTCTCAGAAGCTTGGCGAGAGATGGTCAGGGACAAATGGGCTCTCTCCACAGTGTTCCTGGGATACAAATTGGAGTTAAGCGATCGGCCTCCACCCCGCTTTCTAACATCCAGCATTTCAAGAGATCCCTTAAAAAGAAGATCTCTCCTTGTGGCATTGGACCGTCTATTATCCCAAGGGGTAATCGTGGAGGTTCCAGTGGAAGAACAGGGGTTGGGATTCTACTCAAACCTCTTTACAATACCAAAGCCAAACGGGGACGTAAGGCCCATATTAGATCTCTGCATAGTGTAAAATCCTTAGAGCTTTAATGAACTTAGAAGTTGCACTTACAAGATATGTAATGTAAAAACGCCTTAATTCGTATGCGTAGGCCGGTGTTTTGTCAGATATGGTGACCTGTCAGAATTGGTAATGGACGTGACATTGCTTCGCCGCCATCTTGCTACACAGAGAAGGGGGAAAGCGGACATCTTGTTACACCCACCGGACTTTTGCATTTTACACTTATATTTAACAGTAAAGTGAATTTATATACTGAAATCCAGTACTTAGAACTTCGTCTGACTGTTATGATGTTGAATTTTAAAAGCAGTGGCAAGCCTGCTCATCTCACAGGTTTGCTGATCTGACAGAACACCGCTGCTTTTAAAATTCAAGTACTGTATATCAGTATATAAACCCACTTTCCTGTTAAAAATAAGAGTAAAATGCAAAAGTCCGGTGGGTGTAACAAGATGTCCACTTTCCCCCTTCTCAGTGTATCCTTACTGTTGGAGGAGTAGCAAGATGGTGGCGACAGAACGTCACTTCCGTTACCAATTCTGACGAAACACCGGCACTCGTACAAAATCCTGTCTTTCCGGGACACGAGTGTAACGGTGACGTCAGCACGTTGCTCTGCCCTGCGCGTTTTGTCATACGTTTGACGTCATCCAGGTGCCCCTAAATTGGTTATTGGCACATCCATAGTTATTAGATAATTTTTCTTCGGTTTATTCTTTTTTTTTTTAGATGTGTTTATATGTTATGCAATTTGAGCGCAGCTTATTTTTGAACAACATTATCAAAGAACCTTGTAGTACAATGTTACCAGATTTTTACAATGCAAGTTTTTATTATTATCATTTTTTTATTAAATGTGTGTGTATAGCTGATGAAGAGCGTTTTCTTTGTCCTTCTCTTGTAGGCTCGGAAGTTGGATATATATTTTGAATATGAAGAGAGGTTGATGAGCAAGGCATCGTTGGACAAATCTCTTCTGGACATAATCTCTGACCCAGATGGTGAGCTTGTCTTGCTTATATCCCTGCTGGGGAGACATAGAGTTAATTTGTAGGGGAATGCCAGTAGGTGTTATAGGTGGTTTGTTTTGTTATTGTTCCTGACGCTGCCCTTCAAGCCTTGGCTCTGAAGGCAGCACACTCAACACCTCATTGATTTCAAATGTCTCCAGCCTCTCAGCATGTCCCAAGGAAGCTGCTGGCAGGGAAAGTACCACACATCTCTGTACATGGCACAGTCCCACAAATCCGACTGCACGTATAGGTGACTGCACTGCAAGACTTTAGTGCTTATTCAGTGTGCTTTTCTAAGCGAGACTTGAAGATGCTATTATATGCACATACTTCTCTCTGCATTTACAAAGTTCTATTTAGTAATATTTTTTTATATTACTAACAACATATTCTAGCATGTCCATACAAATCTTAGGGAGCATATTGGTTTGAGACTGGGCAGGTTACTGCAAGCACTACATCAAAGAATCCAGAGATAGCTATTGAGTGCTAACATCAAGGGCAAACACTTGTACTAGAAGAATGATAACTCCACTAAACCATTCTGAGTAGAGGGTGTTAAAGCAGGACTAAACCCTCCTTATCCTTTACAGCCAAGGAAGCTGCCATCTTAGCCTCTGTTTGATCTGTAGTTGCCTTGGTGCTGCACATGCGACCCATTATTACAACAGCCTAGCATCTGAGTACACAGCATACAGTCCATTGGTACATGAAAATAGCGCCACTGATTACTGCAGATTGAGGTAACCGATTGAAATAAAAAAGCATCAAGTGACGTCTGAGAGGAGCAGCGCACACAACAAGAAACCCTCAGTCTGATTACAAGATCCACGCACAGGTGCCTGGGCAAAACAAGATAAATGGATGGATTGAGCCGGCAACACTGTAGTCCATATAAAAGCTTATTGGTGACTGGTTACAGAGGAGTGACAAAACAAAAACGCTAACGCATTTCGGCAAGAGCCTTAGTCGTAGCTACAAGTCTATAAGCTATAAGACACTAGAATAAGTGTGCAAGAGATGTTTCAATATTGGCCTTCTTGGTGCCTCTCCACACATAAACACACGTTCCATTTTATGTATGTAGACTACGTAATACACTGTTGACCACATGTGCAGAGGCTTTGGAAGGAAAGGTACATGTGTCTAAATCATATAAGGTATACCTTATGCTAGGCTTCAGAGATGGTGGAGGAATGTTGCAAACTTCACTTTTCTGTAGGAATTGTGTTCAAACATGTTTTAGTTCTTCTTTAAGTTTTATTTTCATGGATATTGAGTTTGGGGAATTTGCAATAATTTGTCTCAGAGTGATGAATCATATTCTAGAAGCTCTCTCATTTTAAAAAGACCTCCTTCTCAACTTCATTTCTCATGCAGACAGGCAGTACGACTTATAGGTCAGTTCCAATCAGTGGAATCCTGGATAACCATCTTAAGCTTAAAATCCACAATCTGTAAAATACATTTTCATCGAGTTTTGCTGTGTACCATATATGCATAAGGGTTATGTCCTTTAATACTTTAGGGCAGTTTTGGGAGTGAACCAGGCAACCTTTGGTTTTCTGGGATGTTTGGCATACCCAGAAGGAAGTCCCTGAATCCTGAGCGTAGAGTCAAAAGTCTATGGGAAGCTAATTGTAATTTTTTCTCATCTTTTTCAAGGTTAGTTTGGAAACTTTTGTTCAAAAGGCATGGATAGCTAGGCATTGCCATGGGGTACATGTACTGATGCAAAAATAAACGGAAAAATTACAATTCAGTGGGGAGACCAGCTTTAATGTATCTTAAAAGGCAACAATAAAAGTAAACTCATCCTTTAAAGGGGTTGTAAAGTCAGAAGGTTTTTTATGTTAATGCATTCTTTGCATTAACCACTTAAGCCCCGGACCATTTTGTAGCTAAAGCACCAGAGCTGTTTTCAGAATTTTGCACTGCGCTGCTTTAACTGTAAATTGTGCAGACATGCAATGTTGTACCGAAACGAAATTTGCGTCCTTTTCTTCCCACAAATAGAGCTTTCTTTTAATGGTATTTGATTGCCTCTGCGATTTTTATTTTTTGCGATATAAACGGAAAAAGACCGAAAATTTTGAAAAAAAATGATATTTTCTACTTTTTGTTATAAGAAAAATCGAATAAACTCAATTTTAGTCATACATTTAGGCCAAAATGTATTCAGCCACATGTCTTTAGTAAAAAAAATGTCAATAAGCGTATATTTATTGGTTTGCGCAAAAGTTATAGCGGCTACAAACTAGGATACATTTTCTGGAATTTACACAGCTTTTAATTTATGACTGCCTATCTCATTTCTTGAGGTGCTAAAATGGCAGGACAGTACAAACCCCCCCCCCCCCAAATGATCCCATTTTGGAAAGAAGACACCCCAAGGCAATTGCTGAGAGGCATGTTGAGCCCATTGAATATTTTTTTTTTTGTCTCAAAAATACAAAAAGTTGTCACTAAATGATATATTGCTCACACATGCCATGGTTATATGTGGAATTGCACCCCAAAATACATTTTGCTGCATCTCCTGAGTACGGGGATACCACATGTGTGGGACTTTTTGGGAGCCGGGCCGCGTACGGGCCCCTGAAAACCAAGCACCGCCTTCAGGATTTCTAAGGGCGCAAATTTTTGATTTCACTCCTCACTACCTATCACAGTTTCGAAGGCCATCAAATGCCAAAATAGCACAAACCCCCCCCCAAATGACCCCATTTTAGAAAGTAGACACCCCAAGGAAATTGCTGAGAGGCCTGTTGAGCCCATTGAATATTTTTTTTTGTCCCAAGTGATTGAATAATGACAAAAAAAATGAATTACAAAAAGCTGTCACTAAATGATATATTGCTCACACATGCCATGGTTATATATGGAATTACACCCCAAAATACATTTTGCTGCTTCTCCTGAGTACGGGGATACCACATGTGTGGGACTTTTTGGGAGCCTAGCCGCGTACGGGACCCCGAAAACCAAGCACCGCCTTCAGGATTTCTAGGCACAAATTTTTGATTTCACTCCTCACTACCTATCACAGTTTCGAAGGCCATAAAATGCCAAAATAGCACAAAACCCCCCAAATGACCCCATTTTGGAAAGTAGACACCCCAAGCTATTTGCTGAGAGGCATGGTGAGTATTTTACAGCTCTCATCTGTTTTTGAAAATGAAGAAAGAGAATGTTTTTTTTTTTTTTTTTCAATTTTCAAAACTTTGTGACAAAAAGCGAGATCTGCAAAATACTCACCATACCTCTCAGCAAATAGCTTGGGGTGTCTACTTTCCAAAATGGGGTCATTTGGGGGGAGGTGTGTGCTATCTGGGCATTCCATGGCCTCCGAAACTGTGATAGGCAGTGAGAAGTGAAATCAAAAATTTACACCCTTAGAAAGCCTGAAGGCGGTGCTTGGTTTTGGGGTCCCGTACGCGGCTAGGCTCTCAAAAAGTCTCACACATGTGGTATCCCCGTACTCAGGAGAAGCAACAGAATGTATTTTGGGGTGTAATTCCACATATGCCCATGGCATGTTTGAGCAATATATCATTTAGTGACAACTTTGTGCAAAAAAAAAAAAAATTGTATTTTTTCCGCAACTTGTGTCAACATATAAAATATTCCATGGACTCCACATTCCTCTCAGTATATAGCTTGGGGTGTCTATTTTCCAAAATGGGGTCATTTGGGGGGGTTTTGAACTGTTCTGGCATTTTATACATAACATTAGGAAGCTTACATCCGCTCTTCTAACCACTTGAAGACAAAGCCCTTTTTGACACTTTTTGTTTACATGAAAACATATTTATTTTTTGCAAGAAAATTATGTTGAACCCCCAAACATTATATATATTTTTAAAGCAAAGGCCCTACAGATTAAAATGGTGGGTGTTGCATTTTTTTTTTCTACACAGTATTTGCGCAGCGATTTTTCAAACGCATTTTTTGGGGAAAAAATACACTTTTTTTAAAATTTTAATGCACTAAAACACACTATATTGCCAAATGTTTGATGAAATAAAAAAGATGATCTTAGGCCGAGTACATAGATACCAAACACGACAAGCTTTAAAATTTCGCACAAACGCGCATTGGCGACAAACTACATACATTTTTAAAAGCCTTTACAGGTTACGCCGTTAGATTTACAGAGGAGGTCTACTGCTAAAATTACTGCCCTCGATCTGACCTTCACGGTGATACCTCACATGCATGGTGCAATTGCTGTTTACATATGACGCCAGACCGACGCTTGCGTTCGCCATTGGGCAAGAGCAGGGCAGGACAGGGGTGCTTTTTTTTTTTTTTTTTATTATTATTATTAATTTTGCTTTTTTATTTTATTTTTAAACTTTTGCTTCCATATTTATTTATTTTTTTTATAATTTTTATTGTTATCTCAGGGAATGTAAATATCCCCTATGATAGCAATAGGTAGTGACAGGTACTCTTTTTTTGAAAAAACTGGGGTCTATTGGACCCTAGATCTTTCCTCTGCCCTCAAAGCATCTGACCACACCAAGATCGGTGTGATAAAATGCTTTCCCAATTTCCCAATGGCGCTTTTTATATCCGGGGGGGGGGGACATTCCCTCCCACTGCTTGTAAAAGCAGTCCAGAGGCTAATTAGCCACTAGGATTGCTTTTACATGAAAGCCGGCCACTGGCTGAAAAGAATGATACCAAGATGATACCTAAACCCGCAGGCATCATTCTGGTATAAACATTCAAAGTCCAGCAACATACCAGTACGTTGCTGGTCCTTGTTGGACATGTATTGTAATCTTTTTTTTCATGCAGCCTGTTGGCTGAACGAAAAAAAAAGATTGATCGGTGGGTATGCCCATCATTAGAATACCGCCCTTCATCCACCCACTTCTAATGATGGGCATACATGCACCATTTATATATGCCGAAGCATGGGGGCATCTTCCCGCAAAAGTTATGCCGCGTACACATGGTCAGACTTTTCCACGGGCAAGCCTCCGTCGGAATTTCGACCGTATGTACGCGGCATTAGGAGCAAAATCGCTCCACCGCCCCTGCTGCCCCAATGCTTCGGCATATATGCTTTTTTTTTTTAACTGTGGTGGTTAAATCACCTCCTACAGCACTGGAGTCGCAGGGATCAGGCCTGTGTCTGCGAACGCTGCAGTTATGTGTGTTGTGTTTTGCAAGTGACAGTGATCGATTGATACTGCACTTGGGTGGCCTGGGCTGGACGGAGGGGCAAAACGCAGGTGCTAGCAGGTATCTGGGCTGATCCCGCTAACACTGCGTTTTTGGGAACCCTAAACTGCTGGGGTCGCTAGTATAGATCTGATCAGATATTGATCTGTTCAGATACTATACCACTAAGGGGGGTGTATGCTTCACGCGTGGGTGTTAGCGTTACTGGCACTAACCTGACGCTGCCTGGGGTGTGACGCAGACCCTCTCTGACGCTAAAACCTAATTGATATCACCCGCCGGGCGATCAGGGGGTTAAACCTTTATTGGGTTATATACCGCGGGTGCCCTGACACTATAAAAAGCAAACTAACTAACCAGCGTCACCCGTAACACTTATATGGTGATTACTGGTGAAAGGGTTAACTAGGGGCAATTAGGGGGTTAAAACCTTTATTAGGTAATATATGGGGGTACCTGACGCTATATAAAAACCTGACGGCGAACCTAAAAGAAAATTACTGGCTACCGATCTGCATCACCGACGCTAAGACAGCGATCAGAAAAATGATCGCTTAGCGACAGTGGTGATAGGGGGTGAAAGGGTTATCTGGGGGGGCGATCAAGGGGGTTAAACCTTTATTAGGTAATATATGGGGGTACCCGACGCTATAAAAACCTGCGGCGAACCTAAAAAAATAACTGGCTACCGATCGGCATCACCAACGCTAAGACCGCGATCAGAAAAATGATCGCTTAGCGACGGCGGTGCTAGGGGGTGAAAGGGTTATCTGGGGGGCGATCATGGGGTTAAACCTTTATTAGGGGGGGGGTTAGGGGGCTACACTAGACCTAAAACTAACTTTGGTGACACTTTTACAGTCACAAATGTCACTGATTGCAGTGATCAGTAAATAAATGGTCACTGCAATCAGTGACACTGTGACTGGGGGCTGGGGGGTGATCTGGGGGGGCGATTTATGTTCATATGTGTCCTGGTGTCAGTGTAGTGTTTTGTGCACTAACCTGCATCTTCTCCTGTGCGGCGCTCGGTATATGTGAGCGCCGCAGGAGAGATGACATCACTTCCTCTGCCTGTGTTTACATTACACAGGCAGGGGAATGATTCGATTCGCTGGGAGCGATCGAGAGGGGGTGGCCGGAATCGAACGGCTGTCCCCTCATCCCTGATCGCTCCCAAACGAATAACGGCCGCTCACTGTAAAGAAGGGGGGTCCGATCGGACCCCCAACTATACAAAGGCAATCACGTATATGTACGTGATTGTGCCTGTCGGTGCCATTCTGCCGACGTATATTTACAGTGGGCGGTCGTTAAGTGGTTAAGATAAAAAGCCTTCTGTGTGCAGCAGCCCCCCTAATACTTACCTGAGCCCCATCTCTGTCCAGCGATGTCCACGAGTGTCTCGGCCATCCAAGATTTTCCCTCCTGATTGGCAGAGACACAGCAGCGATGTCATTGGCTCCCACTGCTGTCAATCAAATCTGGCTAGCCAATCAGGAGAGAGAGGGACCAGGCTGCGGCTCCATGTCTGAATGGAGACGGAGCTGTGACTCGGCTCGGATGCCCCCATAGCAAGCTGCTTTCTGTGGGGGCACTCAACAGGAGGGAAGGGCCAGGAGCACAGAAGAGGCAAACAAGAAGCAGAGGATCTGAGCTACTCTGTGAAAATCAACTGCACAGAGGAGGTAAGTATATTTGTTATTTTTATAGAAAAAAATTGACTTTACAATCACTTTAAATAACATGCCTGGGGGATACCTTAAAGCGAAGTTCCACTCAGAAATGGAACTTCATCGGATTCCTCCCCCCCTCCAGTGCCACATTTGGCACCTTTCAAGATCCAGGTATCTGCCCTCACTTCTGGGGAAAGATCGCCGCTATCTGTGTGGCGAGCTACGGAATAACCAGCCCCTCCTCCTTACCCCTACTGCCTTCTGGGAGACACACGGGTCCCAAAAGACAGCAGGGACCATTCAAAACGCGCAGAGTGACAGGAAACAGACTGTGAAGCCGCAATGCTTCACTTCCTGTTTCCCTTAGTAAAGATGCCTGCACCGTGAGCCGAGGGACGGGTCGGCTTCAGGTGCCAACATCGCGGGCTCCCTGGACAGGTTAGTGTCTTTATATTAAAAGTCAGCAGATACAGTGTTTGTAGCTGCTGACTTTAAATATTAATTTTTTCCAGGCGAAACTCCGCTTCAAGCCCTTCTTTCCTAAGGTACATTTACAACCGTCTTGCTATTTAAGGTGTTAATTTATGGTTTGTATTTTTACAGCCAGTGATTGGCTTTCAGGTAAAAGTGATGGTAATTGCACTAATTTGTGAGTTCTCCGACCCCCCCCCCCCCCCCCCCCCGCAACCAATGAACCTGGAATTGACTTGTATTACATCATTTTTGGGTTCACAGCGGTCATTCCCTGGCTACTGTAGCTGGATAGAATTTGGTTAAACAGGATTTGTACATGATTAGCTGCAGTGGAGGACAGGGGAGACACCCTGTCTCCAGAAAGCTGACCTGTACAGTAAAAAAATAAATAAATAGATATAGATATAGATATACAGATAGATAGATGAAATAAAAAATTTAAAGCACCCCAATGTCTAGGCGCACATGAGAGTAAACATAAGTTGCACCATGTGTGTGAGGTTTTGCTGCAAACACCAAAGTGAGAGCAGTAATTCTCTAGGACCTTGGTTAACTCTAAAGTGATAACCTGTAAAGACTTTTAAAGTGTCACCTATGGAGGATTTTGGGTACCATTTTTTTGCTATTTCACGGCGTGTGTAATTTTAAAGCTTGACACATTTGGTATCTGTTTACTTGATGCAACCATATCGTTTATAGTTTACCAAAAATTTGGGTGCAATATTTTTTGTTCATTTTACTGTATTTTTTTCTGAAAATATGTGTTTTTGTAAACGGCTGCACAAATATCCTATGACATAAAAAATTGCAATTGCCACTATTTTATTCTACAGGGGCTCTGCATGAAGTTACAGAATAGTATGAACTAAAGCGGCATTAAAAATGTAAAAAGTGTAGGGTTTCCTTTTAACCACTTGACCACTGGGCACTTAAACCCCCTTAATAACCAGACCAATTTTCAGCTTTCGGTGCTCTCACATTTTGAATGACAATTACTCAGTCATACAACACTGTACCCATATGAAATTTTTGTCCTTTTTTTCACACAAATAGAGCTTTCTTTTGGTGGTATTTAATCACTGTTGGGTTTTTTATTTTTTGCGCTATAAGAGAAAAATACTGAAAATTTTGTAAAAAAATGATTTTTTTTTTCATTTCTGTTATAAAATTTTGCAAATTACTATTTTTTCTTCATAAATTTTGGCCAAAATTTATACTGCTACATATCTTTGGTAAAAATAAGTACAAATTGGTGTATATTATTTGGTCTTTGTGAAAGTTATAGAGTCCACAAGCTATGGTGCCAATATCTGAAAATTGATCACACCTGAAGTACTGACGGCCTATCTCAATTCTTGAGACCCTAACATGCCAGAAAAGTACAAATACCCCCAAATGACCCCTTTTTGGAAAGAAGACATTCCAAGGTATTCAGAAAGAGGCATTGTGAGTTTTTTGAAGTTGTCATTTTTTCCCACAATTCTTTGCAAAATCAAGATTTTTTTTTTCTCTTTTTTTTTTTTTCACAAAATTGTCATATTAGCAGGTTATTTCTCACACACAGCATATGCATTCCACAAATTACACCCCAAAACACATTCTGCTATTACTCCCGAGTATGGCGATACCACATGTGTGAGACTTTTACACAGCGTGGCCACATACAGAGGCCCGACATGCAGGGAGCACCTTCAGGCGTTCTGGAGCACCAAGGCCAATTCTGACATTTCTCTCCTACATGTAAAAATCATCATTTATTTGCTAGAAAATTACATAGAACCCCAAAACATTATATATATATGTTTTTTTAGCAAAGACCTTAGAGAATATAATGGTGGTTGTTGCAACTTTTTATCTCGCACGATATTTGCGCAGCAATTTTTTTAACGCGTTTTTTACGGAAAAAAAATGTTTTGTGCTTAAAAAAAATAAAAAAAACAGTAAAGTTAGCCCAATGTTTTTGCATAATGTGAAAGATGAAGTTACGCCGAGTAAATAGATACCTAACATGTCGCCCTTAAAAATTGCACACACTCGTGGAATGGCGCCAAACTTCGCTACTTAAAAAATCCCCATAGGCGACGCTTTAAATATTTTTACTGGTTACATGTTTTGAGTTACAGAGGAGGTCTAGGGCCAAAATGATTGCTCTCGCTCTAACGTTCGCAGAGATATCTCACATGTGTGGTTTGAAAACCGTTTTCATATGTGGGCGGGACTTACGTATGCGTTCGCTTCTGTATGCGAGCTCACGGGGACAGGGGCGCTTTAAAAAAAAAATATATTTTATTCTTAATTTTACTTTATTTATTTTAGTTTGACATGTTTTTCCGCCCTAAACATTTTTTTGATCACTTTTATACCTATTACAAGGAACGTAAACATCCCTTGTAATAGGAATATGGCATGACAGGTCCTCTTTACAGTGAGATATGGGGGGGGGGGTGTCAATAAGACCCCACATCTCACCTCTAGGCTGGGAAGCCTGAAAAAAATACAAAAAAAAAAAAAACAACAATCCTGGCTTTGATCGTAGCTGTGAGTCGGTAGAAGCACCGGAGGGCGGCGGGGGGGGGGACACATCCCCTCTCGCCTCCCGTAAGAATGATCAAGCGGCGGAACAGCCGCTATGATTGTTCTTATGGTGTAGGGAATCGCCGGCTGAAAAAGCTAATATCTGAATGATGCCTGTAGCTGCTCCCATCATTCAGATATCCCCGCACAAAGTCAAGGACGTCATATGACGGCCGGAGGGCGGGAAGTGGTTATTGCAGAGTATTGCCGGGCATTGCGGAGTATTGCCGGGCATTGCGGAGTATTGCCGGGCATTGCGGAGTATTGCTGGGCATTGCGGAGTATTGCTGGGCATTGCGGAGTATTGCTGGGCATTGCGGAGTATTGCCGGGCATTGCGGAGTATTGCCGGGCATTGCGGAGTATTGCGGACTATGGCAGGGTATTGCGGTGTATGGCAGGGTATTGCGGTGTATGGCAGGGTATTGCACGGGTATTGCACAGGGTATTGTGGAGGGTATTGCACAGGGTATTGTGGAGGGTATTGCAGAGTATTGTGGAGGGTATTGCAGAGTATTGTGGAGGGTATTGCAGAGTATTGTGCAGGGTATTGCAGAGTATTGTGCAGGGTATTGCAGAGTATTGTGCAGGGTATTGCAGAGTATTGTGCAGGGTATTGCAGAGTATTTTGCAGAGTATTGCGCAGGGTATTGCAGAGTATTTTGCAGGGTATTGCAGAGTATTTTGCAGGGTATTGCAGAGTATTTTGCAGGGTATTGCAGAGTATTGTGCAGGGTATTGCAGAGTATTGCACCAGGGTATTGCAGAGTATTGCACCAGGGTATTGCAGAGTATTGCACCAGGGTATTGCAGAGTATTGCACCAGGGTATTGCAGAGTATTGGCAGGGTATTGCAGAGTATTTCGCAGGGTATTGCAGAGTATTTCGCAGGGTATTGCAGAGTATTGCACCAGGGTATTGCAGAGTATTGCACCAGGGTATTGCAGAGTATTGCACCAGGGTATTGCAGAGTATTGGCAGGGTATTTTGCAGAGTATTGGCAGGGTGTATTGCAGAGTATTGGCAGGGTATAGCACAGGGATGGCTGAGCAGGGATGGATGGATCTGTGACTGCAATTGTCACAGATCCAGCCCACAGTGCTGCTGCTGCCATCCGCTCCCTCCCCCTCCCCTCTCACACTGTACCGATCGGTACAGAGAGGGGAGGGAGGAACCGGCGTCATCAAATGACGCCGGTCTGTTTACAAGTGATTGCTCCGTCATTTGACGGAGCGATCACGTGGTAAACGGCCGCTATCAGCGGCGATTTACCGCGATTCGTGATCCGCCGGGTCCTCTGGACCCGGCGGTCACGGAGTTTCCCGTGTGCGCGCCCCAGGGGGAGCGCGATTTTGGGAGGACGTTATACAACGTCCTCCCAGAGTTAAGCAACCACCTTGTCGACGTTATTTGTCGGCAGGTGGTTGTTAAGTGGTTAATATTCATACCAGACCAACAAGCATCCTCCTGAAGCCTACAAGACCACATACTTTTCAACTTCGGGAGTGGTTGGGGGGGCCAGGGGTCAAAGCCTCTCCACATCTGGTACCCCAGAAGATGGATCAGGAAAGTTTGGGGTGGAGATCTTTTGGAATCTGGAAGTCTCATTTATAGTAAGAGAGCCGCCAGATATCTGCCACCTTCCCCCTTAGTACCACTTTTTGCTCATTCCCAAACTCCTGCCCCCCAAAATATATATAGAAATGCAAATAAACACACGTTACAAAGTCCTCTAATGAAAATTTGCCAAAAATGTAGGCAATGTCCCCTGATGTTAATCATCAGTCCCATTTTGCAGCAATTTAGATCCATATTTGGTTAGTGAAGAAACTCAGGATCCACAGCCATTTTGTTTACAAACATCGGACAGCTGGGGGTTTGTCATTTTGCTGTGGTAGTGTGGCGGAGCAAGCTCATCAGGTGGTGGGTCATTGTGGTGGTGGGGAAACATCACTGGGCAGCGGGTCATCATGATTGATGTTGGCTCTACATTGCCGGATAGTATGTTTGACAATGGATTTGTTTTGGGAGACCATTGTTATAAAATGATTTTTCCTATTTATATCATTTCTGTTTTTTTGCGGAACCAGATGTGGTGATGAGGCCTTTGCAGCTAAACATGGTGCATTGCAAGAGGGGAAGAGAGAAGACTTGTCCTCTACCCCTTAAAAAGTTACCCACCCAATGTTGACAGGCATATATAGCCCGCTATGGTTCAGGAGGGGGGAGTAGGATGCATGCTCACTGTCCTCACTTTCCTGGCCATCCAAGCTGCATGCCTGGCCTTCTCTGAATTTCAGAGCCATTTTTTATTTTTATTTTCATTTTATTGTCTTTAATGTGGACTGTCCTTTGAATGTATATACACCATATCCAGTCACATGCCTTTCTACGTTGGGAGAGCACTTTGTAGAGAGGGAGGCCAGGATGCCTGGCTGGTTTGTTTCAAACAGGAGCCAGCAAGGGATCTGTCATTTGTCTTTGGGAGTTCTACCACTGCTAAATGACAGATCGCAAAAAGGTTTGTTTGCGAACTGCAGTGACCCAAATTTGTATCTTATCCCTACGTTCTATAAAGAATTCAGGTCTGGTGACTTTGTTATAATATTGCGCTCAGCAGGCTCTGCCCCATCAGGTCAGTATTCTCTATAAAGGGCTCATGGCATGTACATAGACTATAGTGAGTGTGAAAACAGCCATTTCTGTAGGTTTATGTTTTTTATATTTTATGTAACTCCTGGAGAATCTGTAATGTTAATTTCTAACCACAGACCCATAAAGGGTTACTAAACCCTTGTTTTTTTGTTTTTTTTAAAATAACAAACATGTCATACTTACCTCCTCTGTGCAGTTGGTTTTGCACAGAGTGGCCCCGATCTTCCTCTTCTGGGGTCCCTCAGCGACGCTCGTGGCTCCTCCTCTTCTCGAGTGCCCCGTCTGAGAAGCACTCTCCTTCAGGGACACCCGTACGGGCGCGCTCCCGTGTCCTGCTGCTGCGTCTATTGACACAAACAGCAGGACTCAGCCCCACATCATTGGATTTGATTGACAGCAGTGGGAGCCAATGGCTGCTATCAATCTATCCAATCAGGACACGAGACACCGGCTAGAGCTGGTGTGCTTGTCCCCGGGGCGAGAAAGAACGGGTTCAGGTAGATAAAACAGGGGTCTGGGGGGCTACTGCATGACAAAAAAAATTTCACCTTAATGCATCCTATGAAAAAACACATGGATTTACAACCCCTTTAAGAAAAAATTTGAATAGATAGATTATGAAAAATCTTAACTGTTTTTCTGTTAACTGACTGTTTTATATATATATGAGATTTCTTTAACTAAATGTACAGACCAAAATTCTTTTGAACATAGCAACTATTGATATGCTTAATTTAATAAAAAATAATCTCCATTTTCCTTAGCACCTTTTAATTAGACAGCGTCCTGCCCTTCTGTATAAACTTACTCTCCTGATTCCAGTAAGTGTCTGGCACATTTCTCACATATGTCAGTGCTTCCCAAAACCCAAATACATTTCTGCAGAAATCAACACCTTAAAAAGCATCACCTTAAGGTTGGTTCTCTGAGCTCATATCCTCTGATGAAATTTCTTTTCAGCATCTAAATACTTTTCAGTATACTTTTTATAGCCATAGGAGCAGGGAAAAAGAAAGAAAGAGATCTGAATTGGAAAAATCTATTAAAGGAACTGAACGACCTGGAACAAAAAGATAAAAAACAGGTAGATAGGGAAATACACCAAAAGATAATAATTAAGAGAGGTCAACTCAGAGACTTGATGGAACAGGAAACCAGAAAAGTATTTAAAAATGTAGCAAAGGAAAGGTACGAGTGGGGGAACAAGCCTGGGAAATACCTAGCAAGAATAGCAAAGGGGAAGAAAACGTCAAACTACATAGATAAAATAAAAAACCAGAAAGGAGAGATGAAATTTAAAACATCTGAAATCACAGAAATATTTAAGACATACTATAGTACATTATATGACATTAGAGTGAAAGAGACACAACAGGAAGAGGAAAGCAGGAAACATAGAACACAGGAATACTTAGAGTAAACTTACTTACCAAAGATAACAACTGATAGTGCAGAGAGTTTAGAAGACCCAATCACGCAAGAAGAAATAAATAAAGCCCTTCAAGAAACAGCAGGGGGGAAAAGCCCAGGACCCGACGGATTTCATATTAAGTACTATAAAAAATGTAAAAAACAGTTGGTCCCAGAGCTATGTAACTATTTTAACAGAATAGGGGAAGATGTAGAAATAAGAAAATAATCTCTCCTTGCCAATATTTCTATTATACCAAAAACAGGAAAAGATGGAACTATATGCTCCAACTATCGACCCATAGCATTATTAAATACAGATATTAAGCTATATGCAAAAGTATTGGCAACGAGATTAAAAATCTTAATGCCGGAACTAATTGATGCAGATCAGGTGGGCTTCGTGGCAGGGAGGGAAGGGAGAGATAATAGTATAAGAACACTATTATTAATTCAGAAAGAGTGAGAGAGGAAACCCCCAGTCGTACTCATGTCAATAGATGCGGAAAAAGCATTTGACCGAGTCGACTGGGGGTTTATGATGGATACACTCAGGTATATGAGATGGATTAAAAACCTATATACCCACCCAACGGCTAGGGTAAAGGTAAATGGCAGTGTGTCGTCGGTATTCGAGATGTATAATGGAACGAGATAAGGGTGCCCGCTCTCACCCCTCCTGTATGTGTTGGCACTAGAACCATTACTGTCAAATATACGGAATAGTCAGGATATAGGGGGGGTGAGAATCGGAGAGGAGGAACATAAAGTGTCCGCGTATGCAGACGACATACTCCTATACCTAACAAGGCCAAGGTTGTCATTGCGCAATGTGATCAAAGAAATAAAAAAATATGGGGAGCTTTCAAATTTCAAGATTAACCCAATTAAGACAGTAATATTGAACTTGGGTATAGATAAAGAGGAAGAACGATTATTACAGAGAGAATTCCCGTTTACTTGGGAAAAAAAAACTTTAACATACCTAGGAATTAAAATAACACCAACGCAAGAAGGACTGTACCTGGCCAACTTTATTCCTTTATTAAATGAAATCAAAACAGAATTAAAAACCACCTCCAAGAGACCCATTACATGGATAGGAAGGATCAACATATTAAAAATGATGATCCTACCGAAAGTGACATATAAGCTACAGATGCTCCCAATAGAAATACCCCAATTTTTCTTTAAGCTGATTAGAACGATTATCCTGAACTACATATGGCAAGGTAAAAAGTGTAGAATTAAATATACATTGTTAACCCGGGAAAAAAAGGGGGGGGGAGATACCACAAAGCGATCATATTAGCCAGGTTAGTAGAATGGGCAAATCCACATACACAAAAGAAGTGGGCACAAATGGAAGACACTTTAAGTAATACTCATTTTAAAAAAAACATATGGATATCACCGAAATTTAGAGCTCTAGGTAAAAAAACACATAATATAACTAGAAAAGTATTGAAAACATGGGATACACTGTATAGACACGAAAAATGGAAATATAACTCTCCATTAATTCCATTAGCAGACACAGAGTTTTTTATACCAGGAAACGGCACACGATTGGGAAAACAAATGGGAACTGCACAATTAAAGGACATCACCTCACTAGGAAAAATAATGACAAAACAAGAGTTGAACAAGAAGCACGGGTGGAACCAGCTTAGTGACTGGGAATATCTCCAAATAAAACACCTAGTAAGCACTATCCCACAACCAATTAGAAACGAAAAAGCGCTAACCACCATAGAAAAGATATGCAGTATAGAGAAGCCTCTGAGGCATGGGATATCGCAGGTATATAAAATATTAACAGAATTAGAAACGGAAGGATCATTACCCTTCTTAGAAAAATGGAGCCAAGATCTGGGTAAAGAAATAGAGGAAAAACAAATAATAGAATCCGTTTATAGTTTTGCATCTGACATAGCTACGATAGAAACAAACTATAAAAACATGGTACGCTGGCATTTGACCCCAGAGAGAATGAATAAAATACATCCTAACAACTCCCCATTGTGCGGGAGGGGATGTGGGCACTTAAGAACGACAATTTATATGTGGTGGGAATGCCCAAAAATAGAGGGGTATTGGACTGAAATCCTGGAGTATATAGAAATAGTAACTGGAGAAATTTTTTTTACAAAGTGCCTGGACATGCCTATTCCATGGCACAAACAAAACAAAAAAGCAATACAGAAAAACGTTAGTCCCATCCCTGCTAAACGTGGCAAATGTGTTAATTCCAAAAAACTGGTTACCGTATATACCGTATATACTCGAGTATAAACTGAGGGCTGAAAGTCCCCCCCTCGGCTTATACTCGAGTCAGCGAAATTTTTCCATTGTAAATAGTACCTGTAAAGAAGTTGCGGCTGCAGCGTCCATCGTTCAAATTCCGCGGCGTCCATCGTTCAAATTCCGCGGTCTCTTCCTGTTCCTTCCGTGATAGGCGAATCTCATCAGACTCTCTCCGTCTATCACGAACGTTCTCTCATCCTCAGTTTTCCAGCAGACGTCTGTGATTGGCGGAACACCCAACACAGTGTCTGCTGGGAAAACTGAGGATGAGAGAATGATCGTGATAGGCAGAGAGTGTCTGCTGAGAATCGCCTATCAAGGAAGGAACAGGAAGAGACCGCGGAATTTGAATGATGGACGCCGCGGAATTTGAACGATGGACGCCGCAGCCGCAACTTCTTTACAGGTACTATTTACAATGTAAAATAGGGAACAGCGAGCTAGGGTACAGTGGACAGTGAGGCATCGGCTTATACTCGAGTCAGTAAGGTTTCCCAGTTTTTTTTTGGCAACATTAGGTACCTCGGCTTATACTCGAGTCGGCTTATACTCGAGTATAAGCCGGCCCAAGTATAAGCCGAGGTACCTAATGTTACCACAAAAAACTGGGAAAACTTACTGACTCGTGTATAAGCCGAGGGTCAACAATGCCTCACTGTGCCCATCCTCACTGTTCCCATCCTCACTGTTCCCATCCTCACTGTTCCCATCCTCACTGTTCCCATCCTCACTGTTCCCATCCTCACTGTTCCCATCCTCACTGTTCCCTATCCTCACTGTTTAAATTTAACATTGTAAATAGTACCTGAAAAAAAGTTGAGAGGCTGCGGCGTCCATCGTTTAAATCCCGCGGTCTCTTCCTGGTCCCTTCCGTGATAGGCGATTCTCAGCAGACACTCTCCGCCTATCACGAACGTTCTCTCATCCTCACCCATCCCAGCAGACACTGTGTTCGGTGTTCCGCCAATCACAGACATCTGCTGGGAAACTGAGGATGAGAGAATGTTCGTGATAGGCGGAGAGTGTCTGCTGAGAACCGCCTATCACGGAAGGGACCAGGAAGAGACCACGAGATTTAAACGATGGACGCCGCAGCCTCTCAACTTTTTTTCAGGTACTATTTACAATGTTATATTTCGCTGACTCGAGTATAAGCCGAGGGGGGGGGGGGGGGTACTTTCAGCCCAAAAAAAAAGGCTGAAAATCTCGGCTTATACTCGAGTATATATGGTATCAATAAAAAAGCCAACCATAAAAGAATGGATACAGCAAGTGGACTATATCGCTGAGATGGAATACCTGAGCCGGGGAGAGCAGGGAGGGGGGGAAAGTAACAGAGTAAAATGGGAAAAATGGAGAGTTTTCAAACTGTCAGATAAATATGCGAAGGGAATGATAGAAAAATATAAATAATAAAACAGAGTAAGAAGGGAAAAGGAAGGAAGTAGAAAGGAAAGAAGAAGGAGAAAGGGAAGAAAAAAAATAAAATTAAAAAAAAAGAGAAGGGAAAGAGAGAGGAGAAAAAGTAGAGAAAAGAGGAAGGAAATGACAGATCGGGGGGGGGGGGGGAGGGAGGGACACGGGTAATAGGGTAAAAAGGGAAGATTAGGAAAAATGTATATATTTGTAACTCTTTTGTATGATGAAAATGTATTACACCAATGTGTGCTGTATAATTTTAACAGATTTTCCAATAAAGAGTAAATAAAAAAATAAAAAAAATACTTTTCAGAAAGACCTTTTTTTTATAATTGTCTTAAAGTCTCAGTGAACCCTTATAGCAATATGTGATATTACAGCTTGCCCAGAGTGAGCCAAAGAAAGGTATAGTCCCACTCATACAGTGCCTTGAAAAGGTATTCATACCCCATGACATTTTCCACATTTTGTCATGCTAAAACCAATTTGTATTCAGCCCCCTTTACTCTGATATCCCTAACTAAAATCTAGTGGAACCAATTGCCATCAGAAGCCGCCTAATTAGTAAATAGAGTCCACCTGTGTGTGATTTAATCTCAGTATAAATACAGCTGTTCTGTGAAGCCCTCAGAGATTTGTTAGTGAACAAATGGCATCATGAAGGCCAAGGAACACACCAAGACAGTTCATGGATAAAGTTGTGGAGAAGTTTAAAGCAGGGTTAGGTTATAAAAAAAAATATCCCAAGCTTTGAACATCTCACGGAGCTCTGTTCAATCCATCATCCGAAAATGGAGAATATGGCACAACTGGAAACCTACTAAGACATAGTCATCCACCTAAACTGACATGCCGGGCAAGGAGAGCATTAAACAGCAGTCAATAGGCCCATGGTAACTCTGGAGGAGCTGCAGAGATCCACAGCTCAGGTGGGAGAATCTGTCCACAGCACAACTATTAGTCGTGCATTCAACAAATCTGGCATTTATAGATGAGTGGCAAGAAGAAAGCCATTGTTGAAAGAAAGCCATACGAAGTCCCATTTGCGAGAAGCCATGTGGGAGACACAGTTAACATGTGGAAGAAGGTGCTCTGGTCAGAAGAGACCAAAATTGAACTTTTTGGCCTAAAAGCAAAACGCTATGTGTGGCGAAAAACTAACACTGCACATCACCCTGAACACACCATCCCCATCGTGAAACTTCATGCTGGCAGCATCATGTTGTGGGGATGCTTTTCTTTAGCAGGTAGAGAGGAGCTGGTCAGAGTTGATGTTAAGATGGATGGAGCCAAATACAGGGCAATCTTGGAAGAAAACCTGTCAAGCCCCGTACACACGATCGGTTTGACTGATGAAAACCGTCCGATGGATGGTTTTCATCAGACCAACCGATCGTGTATGTGACCCATCGGTCTTTTTTCCATCGGTTTTAAAAAATAGAACATGTTTTAAATTTTTCCGATGGATAAAAAACCGATCGAAAACTCTGATCGTCTATGGGCAAGTCGACGTATGCTCAGAAGCATTAAACTTCATTTTTCTCGGCTCATCGGAGTGTTTTACGTCACCGTGTTTGGAACGGTCGGTTTTTTGACTGATGGTGTGTGGGCAAGACTGATGAAAAACAGTTTCATCGGATTTCCGATGGACAAATCCATCGGACGAACATCCATAGGTTATCCGATCGTGTGTACAGGGCTTTAGTTTCTGCAAAAGACCTGAGATTGGGACAGAGGTTCACCTTCTAGCAGGACACGGACCCTAAACATACAGCCAGAGCTACAATGGAATGGTTTAGAGCAAAGCAAATTCATGTGTTAGAATGGCCTAATCAAAGTCCAGACCTAAATCCAATTGAGAATCTGGGGCAAGACTTGAAAATTTCTCCATCCAATCTGTCAGAGCTTGAGCTATTTTGCAAAGAAGAATGGGCAAACTTTTTACTCTCTAGATGTGCAAAACTACATACCCAAAAAGACGTGCAGCTGTAATTACAACAAATAGTGGTTCTACAAAATATTGACTCAGGGGGCTGAATACAAATGCACGTCACACTTTTTACATATTTATTTGTAAAACATTTGAAAAACATTTGCCATTTTCCTTCCACTTGACAATTATGTGCTACTTTGTGTTGGTCGATGACATAAAATCCCAATAAAATACATTTACGTTTTTGGTTGTAACATGACAAAATGTGGAAAAATTCAATGGGTATGAATACTTTTTCAAGGCACTGTAAAAGCACTTTCCATGTGAAGGGTAAACACCTGCAACGTGATAAGTGCTTTATGGTGCTATTGTCACTGGGACAAAAATGAATAAAAAATTCAAAATATTCTGGTTGTCTCCTTATATGTGAGTTGAATCTCTTGATGGGGACACCCTTTCCAGTGACAGCTGTCTTAAAAAGAAAATTCCCCTAACAATGACAAAATTTCCTCTTTGTGTTGTATCTCTGAAACAGGAAGTTAGGGTAAAGCCTCGTACACACGGGCAGGAATCTCGTCGGGGAAAAAAACGTTGGTTTTCCCAACGAGATTCCTGGCAAGCTTTCCTTGCTCGCCGAGTGTACACGCGGCCATTCAAAAGAACCGCTGTTCTTTTGAATGGCAAGAACGCAGTGACGTCATCGACTACGACGAGCATGCGCTCGTCACATTCAATGCCGTCGCCGCCATCTACCCCTGTAAGCTACCGCGCATGCGTCAAAGTCTCATCGAGCATGCGCAGGCTTACCTGGGACAGGTAAGCATACACACTCACGGTTTTCTCGTCGGGAAACAGGCCGACGAGAATCCCGACGAGAAAATTAGAGAGCAGGTTCTCTATTTTTCTCGTTGAGATTCCCGGCAGTTTTCCCAACGAAAAGCCATACACACGACCGGTTTTCTTGGCAAAAAGCTCTCCCAGCAGTTTTCTTGCCGAGAAAACCAGTCGTGTGTACAGGGCTTCAGACTGCCAAATGGGACAAAACAAAAAAGCAAACGTTAGATGTTTGAGCCCTCCCTACTTTATCCCCAGAAAATAATAATCTGGCTATAGGTATACAGTACACTTTAACGGGTAAATCCACTTTCGTGGGAAAAAAATAAATAGCAAATAAAGAAAAACTAATATAGCGTATACGATTGCGACACAAGTCATATTGTAATTGAATGTTATTAAAAATTACTAGAGGTCGACCGATATATCCGCTGGCCGATATATCGGCCGATATTTGGCCATTTTTGATAAATCGGCATCGGCCGATTATTATCAAAATTAGGCCGATATTTCACACTGACGGCCGCTCATTCTTCATTCTCCACACTCAGTGGGTCTGGCAGCATCAAGCGCCGCGCTGAGTGTGTGAGCAGAGAGGAGAGAGAGACAGAGAGGAGCTGTCAGCTTGATGTCGGGGGTGGGCGGGACCCGGCCGGGGTGGGCGGGACCCGGTAGCTAACCCGGTAGCTAAATTACACCAGCCAATGATTGGGCTGCTTTAGAAAGGGGGCGGGGCCACATACACGTAGCGACCCGCCCAGATACCATCCCATTAGCTGGTGTAATATAGCTGCTGGGTCCCGGCCGGGTCCCGCCCACCCCGACATCGAGCTGACAGCTCCTCTCTCTCTCTCTGCTCACACACTCAGCGGCTCTGGCTGCATCAAGCGCCGCGCTGAGTGTGTGAGCAGAGACGAGAGAGAGACAGAGAGGAGCTGTCAGCTCGATGTCGGGGTGGGCGAGACCCAGCAGCTATATTACACCAGATAATGGGATGGTATCTGGGCGGGTCGCTACGTGTATGTGGCCCCGCCCCCTTTCTAAAGCAGCCCAATCATTGGCTGATGTAATTTAGCTGCTGGGTCCGCAAAATCGGTGCCACCGCAAATCAGTGCCACCAGCCAGTGCCGCCAGCTAGTGCCAGCCAGCGCCGCCAGCCAGCGCCATCTGTCCCAAACTAGTGCCATCTGTCAGTTCCAAACCAGTGCCACCTGCTAGTGCCAATCAGTGCCATCAGTCAGTGCCACCTGCCAGTTCCAAATCAGTGCCATCTGTCAGTTCCAAACCAGTGCCATCTGTCAGTTCCAAACCAGTGCCACCTGCTAGTGCCAATCAGTGCCACCTGCCAGTGTCAATAGTGCCATCTGTCAGTTCCAAACCAGTGCCAACTGTCAGTTCCAAACCAGCGCCATCTGCTAGTGCCAATCAGTGCCACCTGCCAGTGCTAATCAGTGCCTCCTGCCAGTTCCACACCAGTGCCACCTGCCAGTTCCAAACCAGTGCCACCTGCCAGTGCCAACTGTCAGTTCTAAACCAGCGCCATCTTCTAGTGCCAATCAGTGCCATCAGTCAGTGCCATCTGTCAGTTCCAAACCAGTGCCAATGTCATCTGTCAGTTCCAAACCAGTGCCACCTGCTAGTGCCAATCAGTGCCACCTGCTAGTGTCAATAGTGCCATCTGTCAGTTCCAAACCAGTGCCAACTGTCAGTTCCAAGCCAGCGCCATCTGCTAGTGCCAATCAGTGCCACTTGCCAGTGCTAATCAGTGCCTCCTGCCAGTTCCACACCAGTGCCACCTGCCAGTGCCAACTGTCAGTTCCAAACCAGCGCCATCTGCTAGTGCCAATCAGTGCCATCAGACAGTGCCACCTGCCAGTGCCAATAGTGCCATCTGTCAGTTCCAAACCAGTGCCACCTGCTAGTGCCAATGCCATCTGTCAGTTCCAAACCAGTGCCATCTGTCAGTTCCAAACCAGTGCCACCTGCTAGTGCCAATCAGTGCCATCAGTCAGTGCCACCTGCCAGTGTCAATAGTGCCATCTGTCAGTTCCAAACCAGTGCCACCTGCCAGTGCCTACTGTCAGTTCCAAACCAGCACCATCTGCTAGTGCCAATCAGTGCCACCTGCCAGTGCTAATCAGTGCCTCCTGCCAGTTCCACACCAGTGCCACCTGCCAGTTCCAAACCAGTGCCACCTGCCAGTGCCAACTGTCAGTTCCAAACCAGCGCCATCTGCTAGTGCCAATCAGTGCCACCTGCCAGTGCTAATCAGTGCCTCCTGCCAGTGCCACCTGCCAGTTCCAAACCAGTGCCACCTGCCAGTGCCATCTGTACTGAGGACATCAAGTGTGTGCTAGAGTGACGGGAGTAAGCAGGAAGGAGTGGAGTGGGTGAGGTTTTTTTTTTTTTTTAATCGGCCACAAAAATCGGCCACAAAAATCGGCATCATCATCGGCCGCCCAAATTTCTAAATATCGGCATCGGCATTGGCCAGAGAAAAACCCATATCGGTCGACCTCTAAAAATTACCTTTCCTTTTCAATCTGCAGCCACTGTAATTTTCTGAGAATGCATTGCAATATGGCTACATGGAGTTGTTCTGTACACAGAATGTGTACTGACCACCCCCCAGAAACATCATTTACTGCTTGTGTGATTGGCTCACCAATTTTCCCAGAAGTCTGCCTAAGATACAAGTCAGATTTCAGGCATCCCCTGCAACAAAAATGTCCTTTTTCGTGAGATACTCCCAGTAGGAACACGTCTAAAGGGATGCAGGCCCAGCAGATTTCCTCATTAGTGCCCTGCAGGTGCACACCTGATTGATAATTATGAAACCACTCCCATTAGACTCTCATCACAGAGTCTCAGAGGAACATACAGAGATTACTTCAGAATAACAAAGGGTAGGCATGTGCAACACAGCTTGTTTATAATCCTTGCAATGTACATAGATCACCCAGAGGGGAATGTTTTTTTCTCAACAAAAGTGGAGTTACGCTTTAAATAACGTGCAAGCATCGTCCATGTATAATTCATTGTATCGCTATTTACCAGCTTATTATTTAAAATAGCTTAAGATAAGCTTATATTGTTCTTAGGAAGTCTTGATTGTTCGCATGTGTGTATACGCTGTCTCTGGGTGAGTAGACTAGACATGGCTAATTGTAATCCTGTTCCTTACCAAAGTTTGCATACTCTGAAATACATTAAGTGAATATAATGCCTCATGAGCCCTTAGTACCTTTTACAAAACAAAGCCTACAACTAGCATGCCAGTTTTAGGACATGGCTCTGATCACCCAAGGGTGTAGAAATATCTCTAATTAAAGCCACTTGCCTGGCAATGCAGATTCTGACCAGAGGCTGAGTTTGTGTAAAACATGAAAGGAGAGTTGATCTATACTCTTTATCCTAAAAAGGAATAGATACAAGGACAGGAAGTAGTCTGAATATGTTTTATAATGTTTATTAGGCATGTGTATCTGTTTAGGCAATTGTTAGTGCTCTGTTGTATCAGAAAATATATTGTAAAGAAGTTCTGGATTGGTGCTACCCATTTATCACATACTGTTTCCCATTATTTAATATAATGGCCATGCATTAAATATGGACATATAAGCATGAAATTCAGGAACCGGGCAGCCAAGAAGGCATACTGTATTCTAGGAGCTTGATTGAATAAAACATTTCTGAAAAAGGTGCCAGCTTTGATTTTTTTTTGTTGGAAGTTGACTGCATTTGTCCCTTTTTGGTGGTGATTGCGAGACAATTTTGCAATTGCAGAAAAATTCTGCTTCTTACTAAAGCAATCTTAAGCAGACCATAAACTGCTTGAATGTTGGCCGATTACTGCTGAATCACCAACAATTTAAGCTGAACCTGTTTTTCATAAGACTTGTAAATAAATGATCGGTGAAAACTGGAGAGACACAATTAAAGCCTATGCATAGAGCCTTTATGCCATTTTTTTATAGCTAAAGCTGATCCAATGTTATGGACTTATGACATGATTTCAATGTTCTGGGACCAAGCATTTAGTTTTATCCATGGACACCCTAGATCAGTGGTTCTCAACCTTTCTAGTGCCGTGACCCCTTGATAAAATTTCCCAAGTTGTGGGGACCCCTAACAGTAAAATAATTTTCGTAGTATGGGTTGTCAGCACCCAAGACAAGTAATTTGCGCCCCTAACCCATGGATATTTAGCGCTCCCTGAGTCCCTTCCACTCGTACAGTATTTAAAACCCTTCTGGTACTTTTTATGTACCACTCTTTCTCTCTGTTCTCCTTTCTTTACCTTTTATCTCTCTCTATTCTCATTTCTTGTTTTTCCCCCATCCCTCTCTCTAGCCGTCTTTCTTGTTCTTTCTCTTATTCTTTCTCTCCCTTTTTCTTTGTTCCTCCCCCTCTTTTCCTCTCCCTTCCATGTATTTTCTATTTTTATTCAATTGCCTACTCCTTGGTGGGGGGCTGGGGGGAATGGGATGAGTGGCAGTGCTGGGGGGAGTTCTGATCAGCCAACTTAGGTGCTCTTGATCAAGGTCATCTGCTCATCTGAGAACTGTAGTGGGGACTTTTAATGGCAACTATAATCACAGGTAGTGTTACTCACTGTGTCCCTGACTTTGTGGTGTCTCGTAGCAGTGACACCTATGCCGAAATCAGGAGATAGGGTCTCCTTCAGCTCCTCCCACTTCACATTCCTCATTAGTCAACTGACCTCTAAGTCTCTACCCCCCAGCCATGCCGTGAACTGAATGAGCGGCTGTGAAGAGTCTGAGTGGGCGGCTGCAGGCTCCAGGAACAGACAAGATGGGTGGTCACAGGCTCCCGGGACCGCCCTGCTGGGCGGCCGCAAAAAGGCTGGGAAAGCGGTGTGGGCTTCAGGAATAGCCCAGGATATGGTGACCCCTGGTAATTCATCATTCGACCCCCGAGGGGGTCCCAAACCCCAGGTTGAGAACCACTGCCCTAGATGATGTCTAAGCAGATGAAACACGTCGTATCGAGTTCTGTCCAAGCCATTGTGTTCTCCATGCAGTTTGCCAAGAGATATTTGATAAGCGCTTTTTTTTACCAACTGAATGTGTTCTGATGTTTAATAAATTTTCTTAACCATACAGTTTTACACTATGTGGAGGTGTTCTGTTTCTCTTTTCGGATGAAATATCATTTGAGCGTTATTAAGAAGAAATGTTTGAGCTTGTTTGTGGAGCTGGTGGCCCGTTATAGTCGCCCCTAAGAAAGTGGTGGAGTTGGTTGTGGAGCTGAGGGTTCCCTTGAGTCGCTACAAGGAGTGCCCCAAGGAAAATGGCTGTGAAAACATCCCTTCATCTGTGTATTTTCACCTTTGCCTGTTTGACCCATTAGGTGTATGTCGATTGGGTCCATAAGCTCTGGTACGCCTCCTTAATTTTTGTTGGTGGTGACTCTCTGTGATTACTGGGACAGGAAAACATTTCCATTGGATTATTATCTTTGGTATCCTCTTTGATATACCACCTTTACAGCTTTTCTCAAACATTGTACTAGTAATAAACAAGTTTGATATGTCATTGATACAAGACAATTTTACAATATGTGTTGATATTTTAATACACTGGCTATTCTGTAAAATCACTTTATAGTTCATGTGTGCTTGTTCTTGTTACCCTGGTCACTATTATATGTGAGACATTTATAATAGGATTGCTATAGACACCAGACATTGGAGGTCTCTTTACATCTTATGGATGCACAATATCTCACAAAAGTGAGTACACCCCTCACATTTTTGTAAATATTTTATTATATCTTTTCATGTGACAACACTGAAGAAATGACACTTTGTTACAATGTAAAGTAGTGAGTGTACAGCTTGTATAACCGTGTAAATTTGCTGTCCCCTCAACACACAGCCATTAATGTCTAAACCGCTGGCAACAAATGTGAGTACACGTCTAAGTGAAAATGTCTAAATTGGGCCCAATTAGCCATTTTCTCTCCCCGGTGTCATGTAACTCGTTAGTGTTACAAGGTCTCAGGTGTGAATGGGGAGCAGGTGTGTTAAATTTGGTGTTATCCCTTTCATTTTCTCATACTGGTCACTGGAAGTTCAACATGGCACCTCATGGCAAAGAACTCTCTGAGGGTCTGAAAAAACGAATTGTTGCTCTAAATAAAGATGGCCTAGGCTAAGAAGATTGCCAAAACCCTGAAACTGAGCTGCAGCATGGTGGCCAAGACCATGCAGCGGTTTAACAGGACAGGTTCCACTCAGAACAGGCCTCGCCATGGTCGACCGAAGAAGTTGAATGCATGCGCTCAGCGTTATATCCAGAGGTTGTTTTTGGGAAATAGTCGTATGAGTGCTGCCAGCATTGCTGCAGAGGTTGAAGGGGTGGGGGGTTAGCCTGTCAATGCTCAGACCATACATTGCACACTGCATCAAATTGGTCTGCATGACTGTCGTCCCAGAAGGAAGCCTCTTCTAAAGATGATGCTGCCGGCACTGGGGAGCTACAGTTCATTGAGGGAACCATGAATGCCAACATGTACTGTGACATACTGAAGCAGAGCTTGATTCCCACCCTTCAGAGACTGGGCCACAGTATTCCAACATGATAACGACCCCAAACACACCTCCAAGACGACCACTGCCTTGCTAAAGAAGTTGAGGGTAAAAGTGATGGACTGGCCAAGCTTGTCTCCAGACCTAAACACTATTGAGCATCTGAGGGGCATCCTCAAATGGAAGATGGAGGAGCGCAAGGTCTCTAACATCCACCAGCTCCATGATGTCGTCATGGAGGAGTAGAAGAGGACTCCAGTAGCAACCTGTGAAGCTCTGGTGAACTCCATGCCCAAGAGGGTTAAGGCAGTGCTGGAAAATAATGGTGGCCACAAAATATTGACACTTTGCTCCCAATTTGGACATTTTCACTTAGGGGTGTACTCACTTTTGTTGCCAGCGGTTTAGAAATTAATGGCTGTGTGTTCAATTATTATTAGGGGACAGCAAATTTACCCTGTTATACAAGCTGTACACTCACTACTTTACATTGTAGAAAAGTGTAATTTCTTCAGTGTTGTCACATAAAAAGATATAATAAAATATTTACAAAAATGTGAGGGGTGTACTCACATTTGTGAGATACTGTATATGCATTTGGACATATCACAAGGTCTACAAAGTCCATATACAGTAATATGTTATATTTTTTAGCCCCTTTTTTGTTTTGTCATTCGATTTGATGCAACATTTGTACACAAGATATTGTGACACTTATAATAAGATCTATGAGGGTGCCTTTTTGATAGGATTCCCATATATCCCATTTTCAATACATTAGCGCTGCACATCTTTATTTTTATCTTTACAAGTTATCCATGGAATTACTTCCAAATTTATAGCTAAAGACCCTCTACTTTGTCTGTTTGGATATCTCATACATACCAATTTGACTCTATCTTCTTGACGAACATTCGTTTCTTCATGGATTTTATTTTGACTACTTATAGCTCGCAGAGTTATACAAAAAGCTTGGACATCTCTTTTGGCTCCATTGGATGCCATGGTGAAGAACTAAAATCCCTGCCAAACTTTTTTTTGATACGTGGAAACTTCATGGAGCATACATCATCAGATGTGTAAATTTCTCTCTAAAATGACACCATGTCAATACTCAGGTATTCAAAGGCTAACCTTTCCAACTCTTTAGGCAAATGAAAGCTCAGTAAATAAATATCCTCTACAATCTTTTAGGATTACTTTGTAAAAGCCAAAATACGGATCTAAGATTACACTCTCCGGGTTTGTTTCACCCAAGTATTTTTAGTTTATTATTAGTTTCTTTAAATTTTTGTTTCTATAAAAAGCTAATTCTTGGTATACCCTTTATAAACTATAACTAATTCTCAGTTTGGGATATATTTCATCCACGCTTAGACCAAAAAAGTTGCAACATCTCTCTTATTGATTAAATGAATGCTTCATTCTGCTAGCATTATTGTAACCTTGATTATAGAACCTTATGTTATTTCTATATACTGGATACTAATCTTCAATGTTTGTTATACCGTTATTGTGTCGTTGTGACACCGCAAATTTATTTTGTTCTTTTTATTTTATTTTCCTGTATATTTGGAAAAACAAAAAGTGGAGTATGCCCACAGAAATACGAATTTGACTTGCACAGTGGATAATGACCAGGTTTGCAGGGACCTGGCTGACAAAAAGGCTGTGCATCCTGCGGTATCTGGATGACCTTTTGCTCAGAAAACTTTCAGGGCGTTGAGTAAGGCCCACCAGATGTGGATCTTCTTGCGTCCAGGTTCAATATGAAGCTGAATAGGTTTGTCTCCAGGACGAGGGATCCACAGGCAATATGGGTGGACACCCTAGTAACACCATGGAATCAGTTCTCTCTATTCTATGCCATCCCTCTAGGCCAGCTTCTTCCGCTTCTTTTATCCAGGATCCAGGAGGGGAAAACACTGGTAGTTTTAGTTGCACTAGCTTGGCCCAGGAGGGCTTGGCTAGCAATATCATTAACTTGATGGTGGATGGTCTTTGGGCGCTTCTGAAAGATTTATCATAGGACTTGGAGGTCTTATGTGTTCTGGTGTGAGACCAGAAACTTAAATCCCCGTAAATAAATGATTTGTCACATTTTGTCTTTCCTCCAATCGGGGTGGGAATAAATTTTGCCTCAAGTACCATTAAAGGTCAGATATCAGCACTTTTGTTTAGGGGGTAACCCGTATGCTTCTGCCAATTAAGGTTCCCCTATGTCAGGCATGTCCAAAGTCCGGCCCGCGGGCCAATCGCGGCCCGGTTTTGAACGGCCTGCCTGGTTATCTACACATATATATCTTTTGTGGCCCCCGGCGATCTCCCAGCGTCGGGGCCACAAAAGATATACCGTATTTATCGGCGTATAACACGCACTTTTTTCCCCTTAAATTCAGGGGTGTGTGTTATACGCCGATCCCTGCTGCCTGTGAGGGGAAGAGAAGCGAGCGCCGCCGAAATAGCCCGAGCCGAGTGTACTGTGTACTTGGCTCGGTTTGGCTCCACTCGCAGTCACGCCCAGTCCCGCCATTGGATGTGTGTTATGTCTATCATAGAAGCCGGGCCAAGGGGCGGGACTGCGAGAGGAGCCGAGTACACTTGAATACACAGGACATCCGGCTCTATCTCGGTGGCAAAATTTAAAATGAATAAAGCTTAATTTTTTGGGCACGGCTGGCTGCAGATGGACACTTGGGACAGGCTGGCTGCAGATGGACACTTGAGCATGACTGCAGATGGACACTGATCATTCCTGGCAATGATAGGTGCTGCATTCCTGGAAATGGTAAATGCATTCCTGGCAATGGTGAGTGCATTCCTGGCAATGATGGGTGCTGCATTCCTGGCAAAGGTGGGTGCTGCATTCCTGGTAATGATGGGTGCTGCATTCCTGGCAATGGTGAGTGCTGCATTCCTGGCAATGGTGGGTGCTGCATTCCTGGCAATGGTGGGTGCTGCATTCCTGGCAATGGTGGGTGCTGCATTCCTGGCAATGATGGGTGCTGCATTCCTGGCAATGATGGATGCTGAAGTCCTGGCAATGATGGGTGCTGCATTTCTGGCAATGGTGGGTGCTGCATTCCTGGCAATGGTGAGTGCATTCCTGGCAATGGTGAGTGCATTCCTGGTAATAGTGGGTGCATTCTTAGCAATGGTGTGTGCTGCATTCCTAGCAATCGTGGGTGCTGCATTCCTAGCAATGGTGGGTGCTGCATTCCTGGCTATTGGGGTTGCTGCATTCCTGGCAATTGGGGGTCTGCAGATGGGCACTGACCCTTATTTTGCTTCACAGTTCTTTATTTAAAATTGTAATACGCCAATAAATACGGTATATCCAAATAATACACCTGAGCTCATCTCTTTACTCACACACAGCCACAAAGGCAAGAGAATTCTTGTTGGGCAGTGTATTAGTGCTCGAACGAACACACTTATACCGAATTTTAATGGTTCAAAGAATGTCAGGCAAAATGGTCGGCCCTCGAGCATGTTCACTTCATCAAATCTGGCCCTCTTTGAAAAAAGTTTGGACACTTCAGCTTAGTCTTTTCTCTCTGGCAGAAAACACCATTTGCACCAATTTGTGACATTCTGTTTGTCCTATTGACTCGGAAGATGGTTTGTTTTGGTGGCAATCATTTAGGTAAAGAGAGTGTTGGAATTGGCGGTTCTTTCCTGTAAGGTGCTGTTTTTAGTTCTTTACCAGGACAAGATGGTTCTGCGTCTTCATCTGTCTTTCTTGCTGAAGGTGGTTTTAAGTTTCATTTGAATCAGGACATTGTCTTACTTTCTTTTTCTTCCTAGTTCTCAGTTGCTGGGGAAAAAAAGCTCTGTACACATTGGATGTAGTTCGGGCTGTTAGGGTTTATTTAAAGAAGTCTGCAGCAGACAGATGGATTTGTTATTCATCCTGCCTGAGGGTCCTAGGAAGGGTCAGCCGGCGTCAAAGTCAACCATTACGCAGTGCATCTATCAGCTTATTACCCAAGTCTAAAGACTCACTCTATTAGGAGCCTCTTGGGCTATCCGTCATCAGGCATCAGTGGCTCAGGTCTGCAAGGCTGCAACCTGGTCTTTGGTATTTACCACTACAAGGTTTTACCAGGGCTGCCGAAGATATTGTTTTTGGCCGCAGTGTATTGCTTGCTGCAAAGTAGTTTTCTTGAGCCTGACAGTGGCTTCTATGTCTCCTTACATGCATTGCTTTGGGACATCCCAGATAGTAATGAGTTATAGTCTGCCCTGTGTCCTGTGGTGTGCAATAAAGAAAACTGGATTTTTGTACTTACCTGTAAAATCCATGTTTTGGAGTACATCACGGAACACAGAGGTCCTTAACCCCTTTTTTGGGAGTTCATTGTTCGCTACAAAACGGAGGAATTTCAGGAGTGGGACATGTTACATATTGAGGACTGTGTTTCTGCCAATGTCCTTTCACCTATAACCCAGGTAGTCATGATTTATAGCGTGCTCTGTGTCCCGTGATGTACTCTAGCTTGGATTTTACAGGTAAGTACAAAAATCTATTTTTTTCCTTTATTTGAGTGTGCTATCACACTGCAGTTTTATTTTGTTTTAAATTTAGTTTTGTTTAACATATGGTGTTTTTTTTTACTAAAAAACTATGCTTGTAGAACATACAACTAACACACAACTGGTTTATTCACAGTAGAAATAAAAAAAATTGTTAGCTGCAAAAGTTACCAGTGAAATCAAAATTATTAGTCGATCCAGAGACTTTGACATCTAAATTTACAGTACATGCAAATCTCAACTTTTTACATATTATGAATGAAGAAGGCTAAATACTATGATTGAGTTGTTATATCTGTCCTGCAGTCTTCTGGATATTGGAAACGGAATCATGTCTACTCCACAAAAAATAAATTGATTAATAAATCAGAAAAATCTACCATATTGCTCGCCACACATTTTAATAGCGTCAAGCCTCGTACACACGGCCGAGATTCTCGTCGAAAAAAACATGTCGTTTTTTTCGACGAGATTCTTGGACAAGAAACTTGTCCCGGCCGAGTGTACACACGCTCGATTCAAAGAACCAGCGGTTCTTTGAATGGAGCGTACGCGGTGACGTCATCGACTACGACGAGCATGCGCTCGTCACATTCGATGCCGTCGCCGCCATCTTGGTATACCCTACCTATGCCTAGGAAGCTACCGCGCATGCGTCGAATTCATTTCGAACATGCGCGGGCTTCCCGGCGGACAGGTAAGTGTACACACACTCACTTTTCTCGTCGAGAAACATGCCGACGAGAATCTCGACGAGAAAATAGAGAGCAGGTTCTCTATTTTCTCGTCGAGATTACTTGTCGGTTTTCTTGACGAGAAACCATACACACGAACAAATTTCTCGGCAAGACATCTCTGCCAGCAAGTTTCTTGCTGGTTCTTGCCGAGAAACTCGGTCG
Source organism: Rana muscosa (assembly GCA_029206835.1). Lineage (NCBI taxonomy): Eukaryota > Metazoa > Chordata > Amphibia > Anura > Ranidae > Rana > Rana muscosa. Next base: position 114,704,686 of record CM055126.1, on the reverse strand, counting down.
TGTGTACGAGGCCTCAGTGTTGGCTGTATGGAAAATAACTATGCTCAAGCTGCTCAAACACTGATAAAGTAAATATGGAAAATGTTCATAGTAAAAGAAAATGTCATAATATAGAAGTGATTGCTAACTTAAAAGTCATCCCTGTGACAGCAATTTACAAGTTCCTTGGAAAACGCCATATCCTCATAAGAGTTTATATGACTGCTATCAGCCGTTGACAACTATGGACTCCAGAAGTCAAGTTTTTTCTTCCAATGAAGCCTTTTTGGAAAGAGTGATTCTGAACCCGATAGTATACATACTAACTTCTAACGATTCCATACTTAGAATGTAAAATTAATCTTTCATTCCCAAAGCCCCATTTCTTAAAGCGCTGTTACCCCAACACTTCATATCCCTGATACGTGCCTGCTGTACCATGTACTTGTATGAGAAAGTATCCTGTTCTCTTTCTGTTGCTTCCTATATGTGAAATCCCTGGTGTTCCTGACAGTCCCTCTGCTTTCCTATTAAAAACTGACCACACTAAGCAGGAGAACACACAGTGGTCAGTTCTCTAGCTATGCTGGGAGCTCAGTGTACTCTCCTCCAATAATCAGACTTGTCCTGACATGCCCCACTGCACGGCCATTCACTGGGAAGCTGCCTCTCCTCCTCCAGCTCTTATGCAGCTGAGAGCAGAGGGAATGTGATCATTTATAAAAAATGGGGGAAAAAGTATTTATTATGTTGTTGTTTTTTTTATATCTATAGAAAAACTGTTTTGCCTTAAATTCCCATTTTAAACTGAATGGGTTGTTTTGCAAGGTGATTGTTTACAATCACTTTGGTTCAGAGTAAAAAAAAAAAGAACCTTTCCTATAAGAAATATTGGGGCTGCCATTGTTATGATCCATCTGAAAATGCTTGTTCCTTGGCTGTTACACCAACCTACCTAGTTTGGGTCACTGGCCAAATGCACATTTTTTTGTGTATTCCTCTGGATCAACTGTGGGTATAGGAATGTGTATGTGGAGGTTTTGTGTGTGTGTGTGTTTTCTCTTTTTGTGTTGGTTGAACTAGATGTATTTGTGTATTTTATCAACATGACTAACTATGTAACTTTGTAGCATGCATATCAGTAAAGTCAGAAATACTTAGTGTTACTAAACCCAGTAATATGAAAATAGTTAATCCCCCCCCACAGTGCCCACAGCTTGTAAATCTTCTTTTTACATTAAAATACTGCCACTATATACCTTTTGGCTGATCTGGATGGTGGTCTGAGAAGATCTGTAATGCTGCAGAGTGCTGGATGATGGCCGTCTGAGGGATGGCCTGTAATGCACAGTGCCCTGGATGCCACTGTCAGTAGTCAGAGGAGGCCTGTAATGCACAATTGCACAGTGTGCTCTGGACAGACGGTGGTCTGAGGGGAGGGGAGGCCTCAGGTTTTTTTTTTTTTCAGCTGTGTCCAGCTATGAGAAGGCCATATGACAGACCCAAGATATAGTAAGGAGCATTATCCAATGAAAAACTGGAGGATAACTCATGTGCAACTAAAGGGAAGTGTAGCCTGCACAGTCTCTGCTATAGCAATCATTGCTAACATAAGTAGGTGGAAGATAAAATGACAATAAACCAATATCAATTTCTTACTAGGAACCTTACATAGAGCTATATTTCTGAAAAAGTGAGGAGTTTTTCTGTGTTTTCCTTTTCCTTCAATATAACAGAAGGGATCTAAGCCCAGTTGTTTTGTTTGTTTAACATTTAAAGGAGCTTCTCAGGTTTTCTGAACTTCCATAAGCAAACACCTTTGCAGGATAATGTCTGCCAGCGTTTGCGGTCAGTAAAATTATGTCAAATGCATTACTCATCACTGATGACTCTTATTTTCTTCTTTCTCTTATTTCTTCTTACTTCTGTTTACATTCATGGACTGCACTCAATGTCCATGGACAGGAAGAAGTATGGAAAGCAGCTTATTGAGACTGATTTCCCAGCTATTCCTTCAAACAGTAGTTGAACATAATCATAACGAAGATACATTTAACCATGAAGAGTTCTTTTTTTGTTTAGTGGGAGATAAGTTCCAGTACAGTGAAAATCTAAGAGAAGAATAGTAAGAGAAGAATAGTCAGTTGGAGAAAGGTTGGCAAGGGGACTACACATTGTGTGTGTAACCTATTTATCCTTATCAATACAGTACAGGACACAGGCTGGATATAGACTCTGGGTTTATAGGCTGGTACCATCAGATGACTGGACATTGGCTGTGTGCACAAGACAGCCGACAACGGCTGGGAAATACCTGGGAAGTGACGTCATTCTTTTTTTTGTTTAATCTCTTTATTACATTTTTTTTCTTTACATATAACATTTTTCTAACATTTACTAACAAAACTTATCCATAATACAAGTGACGTCATTCATAGAGTTACTATGGGGCTTTCGTTGTTGGCTGCCTCTTCCGCACACTCCCACACACAGAAGCTCCCGCTGACAGCTCAGCTTGGAACCGGATTGGAGCGGCTTCAGAAAAGGTATGTTTAGTGATTTTTGCTTTACAGGGTTAGATAGGTTAGTCTTAGAATGTGGCTGCAAGTAAATTTAGAGATTTTAATTTTATGCTGAACATCAACTTTAAAGTGGTTGTAAACCCTGGAAACTTTTTTTTTTTAAATCCAACCTGCAAGACAAAGCCATAATGAGCTAGTATGACTAGCATACTAGCTCATTATGCATCACTTACCTTAAATCGGGGCCTCCGAAGCCGTCCTTGTCTCCCTTTCCAGCCGCAGCCATCACTGCGGCGATAGCCGGAAGGTTACTTCCAGGTATTGCCGCTCCAGCCAATCACAGCGCCGCTCCGGCACTGTGATTGGCAGGAGCGGCGAAAACGTCACTCCATGCGTGCGCGCGGGAGCCGTCAAATCCGGCTAAGCCAGATTTGTGAATGGGATTAACCCTGCAAATGCGCCGTAGACACCGATGCATGTAATTTTTTGCAAATATCTCCTAAACCGTGTAGGTTTAGGAGATATTTCTTGCACCTACAGGTAAGCCTTAATCTAGGCTTACCTGTAGGTGCAAGTTGCATAAGTGGGTTTACAACCACTTTAACCGCTTGCCAACCAGCCGCCGTCATTATACAGTGGCAGGTCGGCACGATCCCACGAACCGTCGTATCTGTACGTTGATACCTTTAAGCAGGATAGCGGGGGTACCGATGCTCGTGACCGGTGGTCGCAGGCACGAGAGGCAGAACAGGGACGTGTGCGTGTAAACACACACATCCCAGTTCTGTGAGGAGAGGAGAGAGAGATCGTGAGTTTCTACGAGCTGGGAACCATGATCTCACATCTCCTATAGTCAGTCCCATCACCCACAGTTAGAACACACACATAGGGAACATAAGTTACATAAGAACATAGTTAACCCCTTGATCGCCCCCTAGTGTTAACCCCTTCCCTGCCAGTGACATTTACACAGTAATCAGTACATTTTTATAGCACTAATCGCTGTATAAATGCCAATGGTCCCAAAAATGTGTCAAAAGTGTCCGATGTGTCTGCCATAATGTCGCAGTCCCGATAAAAATTGCAGATTGCCGCCATTAATAGTAGAAAAAATAATGATAAAAAAAATGCCATAAATCTATCCCCTATTTTGTAGACGCTATAACTTTTGGCAAACCAATCAATATATGCTTTTTTGCGATTTTTATTTCCAAAAATATGTAGAATACATATCGGCCTAAACTGAGGAAACAATTTTCTTTTTTAAAAAAATTGGGGCTATTAATTACAGCAAAAGGTACAAAATATTGTGTTTTATTTTTTTTCAAAATTGTCACTTTTTTTGTTTAAAAACACAGAGATGATTTAATACCACCAAAAGAAAGCTCTATTTGTGGGAAAAAAAGGATGTCAATTTTGTTTGGGAACAACGTCGCACGACCGCACAATTCTCAGTTAAAGCGACGCAGTGTCGTATCGCAAAAAATGGCCTGGTCACTGAGCAGCCAATTCTTTCGGGCTGAAGTGGTTAAGGGCAGGTTTTCCTGGAGGGAGCCTGCTTTTCCTTAAAGGCACAGGGACACATTGAACACCCAGCAAGGGCACAGTGGCAGCTGTAGGCATTGTGTCCCCACACCAAATCCAACAAACCAGCTATACATAAAGATGGCAACCACCTCAATTATAACTAGCCTTTGCAGTAAGTTACACATGATAGGGCAATGAAGAACACAAAGATACAGAAATTTCCTACCACACAAAAAAATAGGTGAAGCCTGACCTATGAATATGGAACAAAGACATGGACAAGTGAGTCGGCTTTACCCTGTACTGGACCAATACTGTTATACATTTCATACCTGGCAGTAAAAAAATCACGCTTCATGCAATATGCTTGCCAACACAGATATGCTCACTTCTGCTCTGCACAAAAACACCTGTATATATTCTGTTCTGTTTGGAGTATACAGATGGTTTGTCTACTTCTGCAACATTTTTGCAAGGTTTGTATCCCCTATATTAAATAATAAAAATGAGAAAGCACTTAGGGAAACTGTCAGACATCAATCGGATCTTCAGTTATTATTCTGACAGCCTAGTTGATGCTCAATAGCTTCAATGTAGAGATCATAGAATGCATGAAGGTAAGAAAAACCTTCAACCGTTAGAACCACTTTAAGGCCTTCATTCAGCATGTAACTCACATTTCTCCGCCGTGTGCTCTCCTGTGTCTTCTTGGGACCTTAATGTGGTTCTCAGAGCTATTCAGAATCTGCCTTTTTAAAGCGTAACTCCACTTTTGTTGAGAAAAAAACATTCCCCTCTGGGAACATTGCAAGGATTATAACAAACTTTGTTGCAGATTCCTACCTTTTGTTGTTCTGAAGAAATCCCTGTGTGTTTCTAATGGGAGTGGTTTCATAATGATCAATCAACTGTAGCACCTGCAGAGCTCTAATGAGGAGATCTGCTGGGCAGAAGAGGGAATCACATGTGGACAGAGCAGTTGATCAGTGCGGCAGGTAGGGAAAATTGCTGCAAACGATCTTCTGTGTGGCTCTCCCTGCAACAGCTGGGAGAGGAGGGAGGAGGAGAATGCCGGCTTTCAGCTGCTGTAGGGAGAGCCACACAAGATCAGTTCTGGTAATTTCTCCCACTGGCTGCATTGGTCACCCTCTCTGTCCACCGGCGGCTCCCCTCTCAATGCTGCACCCAAGGTACATGCCCCCTCCTTATTTTGGGGTCTTATTTAGATGGCGCTTGCCCTGACGAAACCTTTTTATGGTTAATGACCTTACAAACCAATCAGATCTTTGAAGTGGTTGGGCCTTGTCGCAGGAGAAAAATGTAGCCCTTTCTGTAGCATGGACAGTTCTTCAGGAGAGAGCTTCGGTAAGGATAGATTGCAGATCATTAGTGTTTTTCTTTTCGTCTTACTTCTTTTTTGCCCTTACTCTTACTTCCTCTCCAACCTTTTCTGGGGACCCCAGGCCTGTGGGCTTCAGGGGAGGAGGAACCTCTGGTGTTCTGCTGCTACTGTTAATTAAGCCAGGGGCAGTAGGAATAACTGATGGTTTAGTTCTCTGGGTCAATGATGTGGGCAAAGTAGGACCTATTGTCCCCTTTCTTATGATCTGGCCCTAACAGGGGGAGGGAGGTTGTCATGGGACACCCCCCCCCTTTTATCTTCCTTTTCTTTCTTGCCCAATAAAGGACATTGTCAGTTTTGAAATAATTGATCTTTCTTTTGAATTTCCCTGTTTTTTTCTAAATCAGATGCACACTGAGCAACCTTTATTCCGCTACATGCTCTTCATTCCATCTTATTTGTTATTGTATTTTTATTATTTTATTCAATAAAATGGATCATTTTATTAACCACACAATAAGCTCTTTGCGCCAGGTCTCTGTTTTTTTTTTTTTTTTTTTTTTTGCATGACTGTAGAGCTCCTCCCCCTCTGGCTATCTAGCAGAATTCGGACTCTGCACTCTTCATGAGATGCCTGTTACATGGGTTTACTGATGACCATTTTTTTTTTGTTGCATAGGGCCTGTTTGTTCAGTTGACACCAATATTGATGTTTGCACTTGGCTCTGTATTTGCATATTATGTTGGCCATATTCTTTGTGATATATAACAATTGTCCAGCCTTTCCTCCTACTTTCTAGACCCATTTCTATGGGCATTTGGGTTGAGCGCCTTGTCTTTATTTAGTTCACCATATACTGGTCTTGTAGATTTGTTGTCCTGTTGCCATCATTTCATGTTCTTAATTTCGTAGCAATGCACTTTGGCCATGTATCAGAGCAACAAGTTACAGAGCAACACGTCTTTATTAGGTGAGAAGGATTATCACTTGTGTTCAGCACGGGAGCCAGGAATTATGCTTCCCATGTATTGCGTTTAAGGGTTTACAGGATATTTCACTGAATTACTAAATGAAAGCACAGATCTTAAGAGAATTTAAATACATGAGCCTTATAGCAGTAGTATGTTTTGTAGCTGTGTGCAATGACAGCAAGTCAAACAAAAGCCATTAAATACATACTGTATATTTATCTGGTCATTGTGGCTTTCCATGTTCATTGTTCTTCATTGTTCCTTTTACTTTCAATGAGATAATATAATGGGCGTTATTCTGTATAGGCATTTTCATTAAAACTTCAAATGGAACTTAAGCCTTCAAACAAAAGCATTGCTTGTAGATAGGCTTTGTGAGGGGGTTTGCTCGGTAGCGGGTGTGTGTGACCCCCTGGGTGGGCTCCCCACACAAAAACAGGCCCAGCAGACGGAGGTTGTGGTTTTCAAGATCAAAAGGTGCGGTTTATTTCTCTATTTACAGTGACAAAAACACAGCAAAGCAAAAAGAAACATAAACAAAATAAATCCTGGTCAGCTTGACCTCTGACTAAACATGCAGGTTTCCCTAACTAACAACTGGGATCAGCCTGGTGCTGTCCTAGTCCCTAAGTCCCTGGTTTAGTAAATGTCCAAACAAATAGCCACACAGGCTTTGTCTCACCGCACAGGGGTTCACTCTCCCTAGACAGTCCACACAGGTCTGGGTCCAGGCATGAGCAAACACCTAATGAAGCTGGGAGTTTTTATAGAGGCCTTAAACGAGCTGACAAGCTTCAGCTGGTCTCATCAACTCCCTGCCTGCACGACGCCCAGCACTCTCCCTAGAGGTATGAATCATCCATGAGCCCACTAGCCTCAGCTGGGCTTCATCAACTCTCTCCCTAGTTGTATAAGTCGGCATAAAGCCTGAATCTGGGAGAAATATACCTACCCCCCTGGATGCAACCAGGTGACTTTACCTTCCTGCTGTCACATACCCCCCCCCTCTTGTTTTAACCTTGGGGTTGGAACACCAGCAATCAGGCATTCATGTACTCGAGACAAAGCATCCACATTCCCCATTTGAACGCCAGGGCGATGCTTTACTGTGAAGTTGAATTCCTGTAGGGCCAGGAACCACCTATTTACTCTTCTATTTGTCTCCTTGTTTTGAGCCATCCACTTTAACGGAGCGTGATCCGTAACCATGTCAAAGTGCCTACCTAGCAGATAGTACCGAAGGGAATCTAGAGCCCACTTCACCGCTAAACACTCCTTTTCAACCGTGGCGTAATTTACCTCATGGGACTTCAACTTCCTGCTGAGGTAAATGACTGGGTGCTCTTCCCCGTTCCAGACCTGGGACAATGCTGCTCCTAACCCCACATCTGACGCATCACTTTGTACGACAAAGTCTTTAGAGAAGTCGGGTGAGTACAACACTGGCTGGCTACATAAGGCTTGTTTCAAGAATTGGAATGCTGCCTCAGCCTCGGGGGTCCATTTAATCATGACCAACCCTTTCCCTTTCGTCAGGTTGGTTAGGGGCACAGCCTTAAAAGCAAAGTGGGGAATGAAGCGCCGATAATAACCCGCGATTCCCAGAAAGGCTCGTACCTGCTTCTTGCTGTTGGGACGTGGCCAACTCTGGATGGCCTCGACTTTGTTGAGTTGGGGTTTTATTACTCCCCTGCCAATGGTGTACCCAAGATATTTGGCCTCCTCCTGCCCAATGGTACACTTCTTGGGGTTAGCCGTAAACCCCGCTTCCCGGATAGAGTCTAGGACTGCTTGCACTTTTGGCAGATGTGAGGCCCAATCTGTGCTATGGACAATTACGTCATCCAGGTAAGCCGCAGCATACTTCCAATGGGGCCTCAGTATCTGGTCCATTTTCCGCTGGAATGTGGCCGGCGCATTCTGTAACCCGAACGGCATTCTCTTATATTGGAACGCCCCGTCTGGGGTTACAAATGCGGTTTTCTCTTTGGCCGACTTGGCCAGGGGAATTTGCCAATACCCTTTTGTGAGGTCAAGAGTCGTCATGTATCGGGCTGTTCCCAGCCGGTCGATCAACTCATCTATACGTGGCATGGGGTAGGTGTCAAATTTTGTAACTTTGTTCAACTGACGAAAATCGTTACAAAATCGCCAGCTCCCATCCGGTTTAGGCACCAACACAATGGGACTAGACCAATCACTTTGGGACTCCTCTATCACCCCTAAGTTCAGCATTTTCTGTACTTCCTCCCGTATTGCCTCCCGTCGGGCCTCTGGGATCCGATAGGGTTTTAACTTCACCCTTTCACCGGGCGGGGTAATAATATCATGCTCTACCCCAGATGTTTGTCCCGGCAGCTCAGAGAACACCTCCTTGTTGCGAAGCACAAACTCCTTAACCTCCTGTTGTTGGGGTTGTGACAAGGTGGCTGCTATTCCAACCTCCGGAATCACGCAACCAGTTTGAATTGGTGACCAAGTTTCTGCGACTAGGGACTCTCTATCCCTCCAGGCTTTCAACAGATTAACGTGATAGATCTGTTCGGGCTTTCGCCTTCCTGGTTGTCTGACCTTGTAATTCACTTCGCTCACTTTTTCCATTATCTCATAGGGGCCTTGCCATTTGGCAAGGAATTTACTTTCAACCGTAGGGACAAGTACCAATATCCTATCCCCCGGGGAAAAGGTACGGGTCTTGGCTCCACGGTTGTACACTCTCTGCTGTGCCAACTGCGCTTGGGCCAAATGTTCCTTCACGATGGGCATTACCTGTGCAATTCGATCTTGCATCAGGGCGACATGCTCAATCACACTCCTGTGGGGAGAACTCTCACTTTCCCAAGTTTCCTTGGCAATATCCAACAGCCCTCTTGGGTGTCTCCCATACAGTAACTCAAAGGGGGAGAATCCCGTAGAGGATTGGGGCACCTCCCTTATAGCAAACATCAAATAAGGAAGTAGACAGTCCCAATCCTTTCCATCTCTATCCACCACTTTCTTCAACATTTGTTTTAGGGTTTTGTTGAATCTTTCAACCAGCCCATCGGTTTGGGGGTGATACATAGACGTACGCAATTGCGTCACTTTGAACAATTTACACAGCTCTTTCATAACCCGGGACATAAAGGGTGTACCTTGGTCCGTAAGCAGTTCTTTACAAATACCCACCCGGCTAAAAACAAGAGATAGCTCTTTGGCTATGGTTTTGGCCGAGGTATTTCGGAGAGGGATCGCTTCTGGATAACGGGTGGCATAGTCCATTATAACTAATATGTACTGGTGCCCCCTAGCGGACTTGATTATAGGACCTACCAAATCCATTGCGATCCTCTCAAACGGGACCTCAATGATGGGTAGAGGGACCAGCGGGCTACGGAAATGTGGCATCGGAGCCGACCTCTGACACACAGGGCAGGAGGAACAATAATTTTCTATGTCCTTCATCACCCCAGGCCAATAGAATCTCTGTAATACCCTCTCTCGGGTTTTCTCTGTCCCCAGATGACCTCCAAGAATGTGCCCATGGGCCAACTCCAACACCAACTTCCTGTAAGGTTTGGGCACCACAAGCTGCTCAACGGTTTCTTCTGCCCTTTTTGCCACCCGATACAGTAGGTCCTTCTCTACGCTGAAGTATGGGTAAGTGCAGGTATTATCTGGGTTCACTAACTCGCCATCTATTTCCACTACGTTTTCCCGTGCCTTTATTAGGGCGGGGTCTTTTAACTGTTCTGTGGCAAAATTTTCCCTGTGAACCTCAAGATCAGAAAACTCCACAGACGGTAGGTTTTCGTCTGAGGAGGTGGGCTCCTCTCCAGTTTCTTGAGTCTCGCCTGCCAATACTGACAAGGGAAATTCTGGAGAGTCCTCACCACTCTCAGAGGAGTTCTGGCTATCACCTTCCTGGTACATAGGGGCACCAGTGGGGGGCTCAGGATCATCCCACAGTTCCCAGAACTTCGGAAAATCCCTTCCCACAATGGCATCATGCGGTAGTTGAGATACTAACCCCACTGGATGAGAGAGGGTACCTTTGGGGGTCTTGAAACACACTGTAGTCACTGGATACTCTCGGGTGTCCCCATGCACACAAATAACAGCTACCTTGCTATTCCTAGAGACCTCTGTTTTAACTAATTCAGCCTTTATCAGGGTCACAAGGCTACCTGAATCCAGTAATACCACAACATTTCTACCATTAATACACATTTTGCATAAATGTTTCTCAGTTCCCCGAATGGCAGTGCATGCGACTGTCGCACACAGCGACTGACGTCTGTCCGTCAGAAAGTCACATTGCATGGGTTCCTCCACAACCGGGCAATTTGCTGCAATGTGTCCCGCTTGCCGGCAGCGGTAGCAAACAATCCTTTTGGCTGCCTCTTGAGCCCCCGACTTCCCAGGCTGTTCTCGCCAAACCCTGGGCAGAGCTCTCACTCTCTCCACCCTCACCCCTTGGAATCATCTTATCCGCCCCTGGGGATGGTCTGGTCTTAGGGTGGAAAGTCCGAGAGTCTCTGGAAGAGGCCGTCAGGTTCTCTGCAGCCAAGTATCTCTCTACACGATCCACAAGTTTACCGGCCGTTTCTGGGTCTCCATGGCTTACCCACTTTTGAATGGCGGTAGGAAGAGCTCTCAAGAAACGATCCATCACAACACGTTCCACAATCTCCGGTGCGGACAAAGTCTCTGGCTGTAGCCACTTCCTGCTCAGGTGAATGAGATCATACATTTGAGACCTGGGGGGTTTTCCAAGCTGGAAAGTCCAGTTATGCACACGCTGAGCCCGGACAGCCAGGGTGACACCCAGCCTTGCCAATATTTCAGCTTTTAGCATCACATAGTCTTTTGCTTGGTCAGGCTCTAGGTCATAGTAAGCTTTCTGCGATTCACCAGTTAACAGAGGAGCCACCAGTCCAGCCCACTGCTCCTCAGGCCACTTTTCTCTTTCAGCAGTCCTTTCAAATGTGGTCAAAAATACCTCTGGATCATCCTCTCCAGTCATTTTTGTCAATAAACGACTCACCCCAAAGGACGCGGTATTAGTGGGACGGCTTTCCTCACTGGTCTGCGGACGTTGCTGCATTACTGCTTCCATCTGTTGTTGTAGTCTCTGCTCTTGCTTCTGCAACAGGTCTATGAAGCGGGCCTCAGATTGCTGCTGGGCTTGTTGCTGGGCTGCGAAGCTCTGTTGTTGAGCTGCAAGGCTCTTTTGCAAACCTGCATTTGTCTGCTGTTGATTGGCGTTTGCTAGAGCCAGCTGTTTCAGTATCTCCTCCATGCTGGCTTAAAAAAAACCTGCCACTGGTTCTCCACCAACTGTGAGGGGGTTTGCTCGGTAGCGGGTGTGTGTGACCCCCTGGGTGGGCTCCCCACACAAAAACAGGCCCAGCAGACGGAGGTTGTGGTTTTCAAGATCAAAAGGTGCGGTTTATTTCTCTATTTACAGTGACAAAAACACAGCAAAGCAAAAAGAAACATAAACAAAATAAATCCTGGTCAGCTTGACCTCTGACTAAACATGCAGGTTTCCCTAACTAACAACTGGGATCAGCCTGGTGCTGTCCTAGTCCCTAAGTCCCTGGTTTAGTAAATGTCCAAACAAATAGCCACACAGGCTTTGTCTCACCGCACAGGGGTTCACTCTCCCTAGACAGTCCACACAGGTCTGGGTCCAGGCATGAGCAAACACCTAATGAAGCTGGGAGTTTTTATAGAGGCCTTAAACGAGCTGACAAGCTTCAGCTGGTCTCATCAACTCCCTGCCTGCACGACGCCCAGCACTCTCCCTAGAGGTATGAATCATCCATGAGCCCACTAGCCTCAGCTGGGCTTCATCAACTCTCTCCCTAGTTGTATAAGTCGGCATAAAGCCTGAATCTGGGAGAAATATACCTACCCCCCTGGATGCAACCAGGTGACTTTACCTTCCTGCTGTCACAGCTTGTATTGCAGAAGAGAATGTGTATGTTTTTAATGTATGTATCTTTCTAGTGAATGTCTACTGAGCTGTGCATGCACAGCCTTGGGGTTAAAACCTGACTACAGGAAGTAAGTGGATGCCTTTAACCAAATAGGTGTACCCACTAAAAGACTTATGTGGTCAGTAGGACAATAGAGAGGGTGAACCTACCCAATGGGGAAACAGACAGCGTTGATAACCTGATGGTCTCTAACACACCTTCCATTGAAAACTAAAATATATTTTAGACTTGGACTGTGAGCTGGATACAGAGAACACAAAGAATTATGTAGCATTATTTTATTTTACAAAATGATTTATTAATATGCAATTCAACATTTCAGGTCAGCAGTTAGATGGTCACATTGTTTAATAAGCAAACATAAAGCAAAAAATAATAATAAAAAGGAACATATGCAGTAAGATTATGCAGGTTCCCAGGTAACAAATAAAAAAAGGGTAGTCCAAATGTAGCTTTCCGAGGTATCCAAGGGGTCACATGATACCTGCAAACAAGAATGTCCATGTGTAGAACCGAACATATCTGAACAAAATCTTTTGTAATCGAGAGTCTGGGGAGAATGCAACGTGAGAAGAAAAATTTAAATAGCAAAATAACAAAATGTTATTAATATATCCATCTAGACCAGTGTTTCTCAACTTCAGTCCTCAAGGCGCCACAACAGGTCATGTTTTCAGGATTTCCCTCAGATGAAACAACTGTGGTAATTACTAAGGCAGTGAAACTGATCAAATCACCTGGGCAAAATAATGGTAAGCCTGAAAACATGACCTGTTGGGGCGCCTTGAGGACTGGCGTTGAGAAACACTGATCTAGACCAGGGCAATACCTGGCGGCCTGATAGACATAGGAATTTAATGCATAGAGCATAACGGACAGAAGAAAGGAAAGGGAAAAGGAAGGGAATCCTGATAAGAGAAAACAGAACAAGGAGAAAGTAGAAAAAAGGGGGGGGGTCCGCGGGGTGTGCACCAAAGAAGCATTAAATCGAGTGAAGCATACTGTCACACCCGAGAGGGCTGGGTATATGTAATTCAAGAAATTTGTCATGCGTATCCGAGAGGATGGCCGTCAACTTCTCACTCACCATAACATCGTTCATATGGCTTTAAACCGCCTCAAAGATTAGCACAGGGGTTTTCCATGCCCTCGCAATGGTTAGTTTAGTTTGCAGTAAAGAGATGTAGGGCCAGTTGTCATTCTGGGTGTAGCAATTCAACAATTGGTTTGCCAATAAGGGCTTCATAGGGGTCCCTTTTGAGGTTAACATGAAATAAGTTACGGAGAAGAGTATAGACTCTAACCCATAACCTGCATGCCTTTGGGCATGACCACCAAATATGTACCATAGAACCTTTTTTGTGAACATCCCCGAAAGCAGAGGGGGGAGTAAGTTGGGATAAATACCACCTATACAGCAATTTACAGGCATTCTCCAATATATAAGAACATTTCTCAAACACTTGGAAAGGGCTATAGTCTAATGCTACTTTCACACTGAGGCGTTTTTCAGGCGTTTCAGCGATAGAAATAGCGCCTGAAAAACGCCTCCCATGCCAACCCAGTGTGAAAGCCTGAGTGCTTTCACACTGGGACGGTGCGCTTGCTGGACGTTAGAAAAGGTTCTGCAAGCCGCATCTTTGGGGTGGTTTGGGAGCAGTGTATACAGTGCTCCTAAACCGCCCCTAACTATTGAAATGAATGGGCAGCGCTGCCAAAGCTCCTGCAACACGGGCGCTTTTAACCCTTTCTGCTGCCGCTAGCAGGAGTTAAAAGCCCCCCGCTAGTGGCCAAAAAGCGCTGCTAAAACGATCATAAAGCGCCGCTGCAACTAGCAGCGCTTTACCGCTAACGCCGGGCGCTTTCAGTACGAAAGTAGCCAATCCAACTGCCTCCCCAGTTTTCCCATTGGAAATGATAGGGTCTTAATGGAGGCTTTTTTGCAGAAATTATAGATAAATATATCAACGATATTAGGCCCAGGGAGTGGGGTCTGGCTCTACATAGGCTCTCAAAAGGGGTCCGAGGATATGAGGTAGGGCGGGATTTAATGAGTTATTGAAGAATAAGCCTAAATTGTTGGTAGCTATATCGTTCTCGTACGGGAATATTATGAGAAGAACACAAAGCATCAAATGTCAGTATCCTAGTGGGGGTAAACGGAGTGAATGTCCGTGGATTCATTTGCAGTCCACCAGGAAAATTGGGCCGGATTTTCGCAACCTGGAGGGAATAATGAGCAATGTCCCATAATTGTAAAGAGTGGGCTAATGTGTAGCCCTATTGTGGCCAGTCGATGAATAGGAGGGAACCAGGGTAGGGAAGAGATTGTATATGATCGGAGTTGACAACATCAATTGTGGTACCATAGCAGCAGTTGGTATGTTTCATGGAGGTGGGCTAGCGGAGCTATGTTCACTGCAGTATAGTAGGCCTGTAAGTTAGGGACTACCACTGATCCTTCGAGCGTACAAAACCTGTTTACCTATTGAAGGACGGGTGGATTCCCAGATAAACTTCAAAAGCTTAGGTTGATGCATACAAAAAATATGTGGGGGGACTGAAATGGGCAAGACTCGAAAAAAATTAAGTAATTTCGGGAGAATTGCAGTTATCCTACCAAACCAGGACAGTGGTAAGTGGGACCAGGGAGACAACATGTTAGACAATCTTTTGAACAAGGGTGGAAAACTGGCCTGGTACAATCCTGCTTATGATGAGGTGAGTCGGATTCCCAAGTAGGGCAAAGATGAGAGCCAATGAAATGGAAAGGCTGTTTTGAGATCTGTTAATACTGGAAGAGAGAGGTTGACTGACAGTTCTTTAGATTTGGAAGGGTTGACTTGAAGTCTCGAGAGGGATGCAAAAGTATCTAGAAGAGATTGTAGGTTCGGTAGAGAGATTCTGAGGGAGGTTAAAGTTAGCAAAATATTGTCGGCGAATAAGGATATTTTATGAGAAGAGCCCGCAACATTAATACCTTTTATATATGGATGATTGCGGACTGCCTCCGCAAATGGTTCCAGAGCCAGAATAAAAAAGAGTGGTAAAAGTGGGCAACCTTGACGGGTATGTAGCATTATTTTCAAAAATGCAGTTCTGATCCATTTTAGTGCGGCGCCATACGAAAAAATACCTGCTTACTGAATTTTTGATATATACTGTGTATATATATGAGGAGGGAATTGTGCAAACCTAAACCACATACAATGTAGATGATGTGAACCTTAAATTAAACATGTAAATATTATTAATCCAGCACTCAGTGAAAATCAATTAATAAAGGTAATCAAATAATTGTGTGATTATGCTGTATTGTTTAAAGCTATAAATCAAGTGATAATAAATGTTCATATAAACTTCTGATGCAGTGCCTTGATATCTGCAATATCAGCTAGTGGGGGTTTTATTATCCCAGAGGATTTGTCTTACATTTCTCCAATATATGTGAAAGATACCAACCTTGGAAAGACTTTTTGTGACGTCACAAAGCATCAGCTGGCAGTCTGAAAGCTTGCGGCTGTGTCTGTATCAAATTCTTTGCTTTTTTTGTGCAAAACTTGGAATAAAGCTACCATTTCTACTGCACTATGAAGTTTCCTCTTTTCTAAATCTTTCACATATATTGGAGAAATGCAAGACAAATCGATTGGAAGCTTTGGAATCTTTTAATCACCCTTTCTGTCTGTGGTGGAGAAGAGTGGCTAATGTTTGGAGTAGACCGAGTGGAATACTACAGGTGATCACTGTATATATCCGGCATGTCTGACCCTTATAATTTGGGGTCCATCTTGTCCGGTAAGAGGCCATTTGGCTTTATATTTTTCCGCTGAGATAATAAAAACACCCACTAGCTGATATTGCAGATATCAAGGCACTGCATCAGAAGTTTATATGAACATTTATCATCACTTGATTTACAGCTTTGTCTTTGGGACTTTTAAACAATACAGCATAATCACATGTATGTGTTTGAATTGAGTATTTAATTCTAGGGAGTAGCGGCACCTACACATGTTTTTTATATATTTTTTTGAAAAATATATTTTTTCACAAATGTATTTTCTCATATATTCACCAATTTGTTCATATATTTTTTATTATTATTATATTCACGTTCACAGCACTATCTTGGTAAGTGCAGAATATTTAAACTATATACTGAATTTTTGAGCAATGTAGCTTTTAGTGATGCAATTTATCACACCAGAAACAATCATAGCCAAAACAAGTTTAATACATCTGAAGAGCTAACCCTAACCCAACCCTTTCACCAAAACTTACCGTAATAATAAATCTGCCTCTAAACTGTACCTGCCAAGTCTAGACCTGAAGCTACTCACCTCAACACCAGTAATCATTTATAAAACCCAATGCCAATGTGAAATAAATAATTAATAATGCAGACTGCTAGGTGTATGCTAGCACAGCATGCTTCAGTTTGAACTATAGCTCTCAGAAAAGCCCATTCCTACATGATTTTGAGCTGTATTTGTGATTTTTATTGGGGTTCTAACTGCACACGACTGATATCTGCATGGCATGGCTTGTATATTTGTTTGTGTATCAGATGCACCAAGCAGTACATTAGAGTTTATTGAGTAACACATTTAAAATGTTGGAAATGTAGGGCCAATGCACAGCCATAAATATTTCATGTAACATAATGCATATTAGTTTAAATTCTATACGCCTAAGCTTGTTTACACTGGATTAATAAAAAGCACTTGGTGGTAGTTTTGTGGTTCAACAGTCAATAAATGCCAAGCAAAATTATTTGATATATGTACAAACGTTGGTTTGTAAATATTTTAGCAGGCACTATTTTAGATTATATCCTCAGTCTGTTCTAAAGACATTGATGTAGATCTTGCAAGCACTTGTGTCTACTGTAAGTGACTACTACTAAAGGCAGGGTCTACTTCTATTTTGACGACTTTACCAATCCCAGTGATATAAGAAGCATTCTTATATCATCTGTATTCTTTTACCCATGGTTGATTGCTTTCAATTGGTGCACTCAAAATTAATCTGCTTTTGCAATGAAGTTCATGAACTGAAGATCCCAGATGGTGCAAAATAGTGCCTCAAGGTAAAGCTCACCTTACAAGCATGACCCCTGACCCAACAGGATGGCCAAACAAGCATTCCCTTATCAGGATCTAAAAGTTTCCTTATGGCCAATATGGATCCAGGAGAGCAGTTCCTCCGTGGAAGTAACAGTAGCGGTTTATGAAAGCAAATAGAAAGAATATAGTGCTGTCTGCTAGATAATCATTTATTAAATAATGCGAAAACACTTACAAGTCTGGAACTTGTTTCAAACACAAATAACGAGCGCTCTGTATGTACATCTCAAACCAAGAGGATGGCCGTTGGTGACGTCATGCGTAGCTCCTCCTACTTCTTCTTTTTCTCTGGTCAGTACTATACAGTCATCCACATGTATTTTCAGTTCCTCCAGCTGAATGCTTGAATATTGCCTCTTTTGCCACCCCTTGCCTCTTGCAGTCTTTTTCCTAACTTAGAGAAAGCTGCATAGTGGCAACAAGCTCATGGAGAGACCTATAGGCATTGGCTTTGGCTTTAATAGCAAGGTTTTCCACTGTTTTACTATTATATTTAAGTGGTAAGCCCTTGTTATTTTTCTAATAGTTTGTGTCACATATGTCTTTCATTTTGTTCTCAGCAGGACTGTTTTTTTTTCAGCATGCTCTAAAAACATGTTTTCGTATTGGTGCACTTACCAGTAATCCAGCCACTAAGACTGAGTGAATCAACTACAAACTATTTACACATACACCTTTTGAAACTTTATGCTCGACTTGGGGATAATTTATTATTCCATTTACTTGTGGTCAAGCAGCAAATGGTTTTCTTTTATTGCGTGTTTTACATGTTCATATATATATCCTGCTGTTTGTTTGTAGCTGGAACTCCAGAAGACAAGATGCGGTTGTTCTTGATCTATTACATCACGTCTGCACAGCCCCCATCAGAGGTAATGCCAGTACTATACTTTGCTGAAAATATTTCCAATACATTCATGAATGAATTATGAATTCTTTTATAGTGTCACCGTTTAGAACTGGGGTCTCCAAACTACGGCCCAAGGACCAGATGTGGCCCTTTGCTAGCCTTTATCTGGCCCCTGTGGCACTATTCCTCCCACTGACACCAACAAGGGGGCACTATTTATTCCACTGATACCAATGATGGGATACTATTCCTCTTACTAATAGGGGCACTACTATTCCTCCTACTGACCACCAACCTCAAGGCCATATTTATTCTCACTGATGCTGTGCTCAGGGCATTTTCTGCCCTGCTGGCCACAATCCTCCTAAAGTCTGAAGGACAATAAACTGGCCCATGGTTTGAAAAGTTTGGAGACCCCTGGTCTAGAATAAAAATGAAGCTTCTGTGCAAATGGAAATCTACCAGCGATACAGATGATTCCTCAAATTAATCCTTTACTGAAAGAAATTTGGGAACTTCTATTCTTTACCTCCTTCTACAATTGCACTAACATTCAGAGGGTGGCATTGAATTAAATGCCAGACTGGTTTACATTATGGCTCCATGCACATCTGCATGTTCCCATAACATGTAAAATACTGGTGTTGCGCTTGTGGTGCCATTTATTGTTAACAGCACCGCACACGTGGATGCCAATGCACGTTTTGCCATGTGCAAAAATGCATAGTGAAAACCGTGCAAGCCACAACGTGCCAAAATGATCTATTAGCTACTTTAATCAGTGGACTGCCCTATGCGCGCTGCAGGAAAAACGCACCAAAAATGTATGCTCCCACTACATTGCCTATAAATAGTCAATGAGTTTGTAAACTCTCACATGGTAGCACTTAGCAGGCTAGACACTGAGCCATGAGAAGGTAGAAAAGAACAGTCAAAAGACCTGCGTAACAAGGTAATGAAACTTTACAAAGATGGAAAAGGATATAAAAAGATATCCAAAGCCTTGAATATGCCAGTCAGTGCTGTTCAATCACTTAATAAGAAGTGGAAAATTTGGGCATCTCTTGATACCAAGCCAAGGTCAGGTAGATCATAAATGTGATTAAATTATGTGAGAGCTAACAAACTCATTGACTATTTACTGTATACACAGACACTAATTGTGATTTAAAAAGCCACAAATGTGGGAAATTAACCTTTAATTGCCATTTTAACGTGTGTGCCACCTTCTGTGTCTGTACCAAGGCCAAACATTCCAGGGTATGTAAACTTTTTATCGAGCCATTTGGGTGATTTCTGTTATCCTTATGATTTTAAAAGGATCCAAAAAAACTATGTGATAATAAATGGTTTCATGTGATTGCTGTTCTTAAATAAAAGACAGCTTTTTTGGCATGATCAGTCATATTTTCAATATTAATGCCAAATTTTCACAATTTCTGCCAGGGTATGCAAACTTTTAAGCACGACTGTATATCATTATCTTGTATATCTCATTCTTCAATGACACTCATTTGTTCATGGTTCTACAGCTTAACTCATCAATTCAATTATGTTTTTATTTTTCTATCTGATTTATACCTTTTTAGATGGTATAAAATGAGTGTCATCTTGCATGTCTTCTCAGCTTTTTCGTATTTTTTGGTTTTTCCTTTGAAACTCTAATAGAATACTTTTGCTTTAATATGAGCCCAACTGTAATTTATACATTTGAATTGTAGCAGAGGGTTTGGGGAGCTGAAGGACTGTTGTTGGTGAACATTTATTTTATGTTATTTCTTATATCTCCCTGTATCAGACTGACCTGGATCAATATAAGAAGGCACTTGAGGATGCAGGATGCAATTTGGCACCTTTAAATTACATCAAACAATGGAAGTAAGTTGTACAGTTATTTTATGCATTCTGTAGTTACCACTAACAGCATGACCAAAGTACTGCAGTTTTTTGTTATTACAGTAACATGGTCTGTTAAATTATTATTTTTCTTTGATTCAGAGCATTTGCAAAGATGGCATCAGCACCAACAAGCTATGGTCTTTCTGCAACTAAATCCAAAGGGTAAGAAATGTACTTGTGTTAGCGTGTATTTTACTACTTGCAGTTTATTAAATTAAAGGTCCTAGCTTTCATAATTTGTAATAATGTTTTGTAGGGGTAAAAGGGTACGAAGTAAAATAAAACAGAGAATGTACACATTCAATGGCAACTTCCTTTAACACCATATTGTATATTTTGATAATATATTGCCCATTTTACAACAATAACAGTATTATAGGAATTCAGTCACCAATTTTTCTTTCCTTATTTGCAACAAGAGCAGACAATGCATACGTTCAGGGGTTGTGACTGCCTGTTACACATTGACAGTTCTTAAAGTCAGAAGTTTTTTTTTTTTATCTTAATGCATTCTATGCATTAAGATAAAAAAAACTTATGTGTGCAGCAGCCCCCCCCCCCCCCCACCCTCAATACTTACCTGAGCCCCATCTCGATCCAGCAATGTTGCAACAGAGTCTTCGCTTCCAGAGACTCCCCTGATCATTGGCTGAGACAGCAGCGGGGCGCCATTGGCTCCCGCTGCTGTCAATCAAAGTCAGTGAGCCAATGAGTAGAGAGGCGGCTCCATGTCTGAATGGACACACAGAGCAGTGACTCAGCTCGGGTGCCCTCATAGCAAGCTGCTTGCTGTGGGGGTACTCAGCAGGAGGGAGGGGCCAGGAGTGCAAGTGAGGATCTGGCCTGCACTGTGCGAAACCACTGCACAGAGCAGGTATGTATAACATGTTTGTTATTTTTAAACAACAAAAAACAAGACTTTAATATCACTTTAAAGGACAACTTCAATTCATATAACACATGTAATTGTTACAGAAGTCAATTTGTCAAATAGGGTTATAACAAAAAAGTGACTTTCTATTTAGGTTTGCAGCCATCTGATATTCTAAAACTGCCCAGTAATTAAAATGTTTAAAATGAACATTATTTGGAGCACATGGATTGAGTCTGTTGGAATTGTTTCTTTTGCTTACTGGCCAATCCCTCTGGCTTTAGTGGTTGTTTTACGCTAATATCAACCAATGGTTACCACAGCTTGATCTGGCACCCCTGCAGTACTCTGTTATTAACCATTGGTTGATATTAGCATAAAACATCTATTAAAGCCTTGATAAGAAGCCGCAGTGGTTGCCCTTACATTCTAGCCTTTCGGTAGCTATCAAAAAACATGTTGGGCCAGAGGGATTGGCCAGCAAGCAAAATAAACAATTCCAACAGACTCAATCCATGTGCACCAAATAATGTTAATCAGGAATAATCCATTGATACAGACACTACTGTTAAAGTTCAATGTACTACACAGTGCAACTAGAAAAGCAATAATGTAGCAGTAAAATAAATCTCAAGAGAAATAGCTGATCAGGTTACCTAAAGCTGTGATAAGAAGCGGCAGTGGTCACCCTCACATTCCAGCAGCTGACACGCTGGAAATGCCGGCCTTTTTATGTCCCCCACTCGGTCGGCATCTGACGTCACCGGCCGGGCGCGGACAAATGGCTGAAATGTGATGGCGACCACTGCGGCTTCTTATCACGGCTTTAGTGGCTGTTTTATGCTAATATCAACCGATGGTTACCGCAGCTTGATCTGGCGCCCTTGCAATCCTCTTTGTTAATATGATCATTTGACATGGTCGGCTTGTGTCCCCTGTGGTCGCACAGAGCTTCCCTCCCACATAGTTGTGGATGTACTCACTGACTCTCTTTGATGGTTATTTGGTGTTTTGTGAAATGTGGTGATCTGTAAATTCCCTGAAAAAGCAATTCCTTACGAAACATGTTGGGATCAAACACCACGCTTTGACCATCTATGTTTTTGGAGATCAGTGATCGATGATATGATGTGTATACATTCATAATGTATTTTTATTGAACCCATCTTTTAACTTTATGTGAATAAACTTCATTTGTTTATATATATATATATATATATATATATATAAATTGGTTTTCTATAACTTGTGGCACCACTATAATCCCACACAATACCAAGCTATCCAATCTAGTATCTTATAAAGTTTGACTGCAAAGGCTTCTATAGCTAGGTGCAGAATAAGAGATATATAAAATAATAAATGTATTTTAAAATAATGTGTAGAATATTATAATATGTGGAAATCCTTCTCAATCCTCCTGCCACATTGCTGCCAATGACCTGGTGTGACTTTGCACATGAAACCTAATAGATTGGCCGAATCATTCTAATGGCTTTAAAGTGATTGTAAAAGCAGAAGTTTTTTTTATCTTAATTCATTCTATGCATTAAGATAAAAGGCCTTCTGTGTGCAGCAAACCCCTGATATTTACCTGAGGTCCCTCTAGATCCAGCGATGTTGCAGGAGTGTCTCGGCTGCCCGGGACTCCCCTCCTCATTGGCTGCGACCGCACCGCGACCCCATTGGCTCCTGCTGTCAATCAAAGTCAGTCAGCCAATGAGGAGAGAAAGGGGGCAGGCCCTGTTTGGATGGACACAGGGAGCTGTGGCTCGTCTCGAGTGCCCCCAAAGAAAGCTCCTTGCTGTGGGAGCACTTGACAGGAGGGAGGGTCCAGGAGCACTGAAGAGGGACCGAAGAAGAGGAGGATCAGAGCTCTTCTGTGCAAAACCATTAGGCCTCTTGCACACTGTAGCTTGAAAAAAGCTCAGTACAGTTTTTTTGTTTTTTTTACTGAGCTAAAATACAGCCCATTGATTGTAAGCGCCGTGCATTCTTCAGTAAAAAAATTAATAGAAAAATCAGCTTTTTTGGTCAGTAACTTACGTCCAATGTGCACAAATCCGTGTGATAGCACACAAATGCACGCAATTGGCCAGATACATATTGTGCAGAAGGAGAACACCAAATTAAGTTTGCAAGAACGCATATACATGAAAATCCATGTAAATATGTGCAAATACATACAAAAAAGAATGTCTGAAAAAGTAGATGCTCAAACAGGAGTATCATGTGCAAGAGGCCTTACACAGGGCAGGTAAGTATAACATGTTTGTTATTTTTAACTAAAAAGAAATATAAACTTTAAAAAACACTTTAATTTGGAAAACCCATTTTATGTTTCCTAAATAGTAGTTCTCCTGCAAGTTATACTACATAATAGGGGTTATTTACGAAAGGCAAATCCACTTTGCACTACAAGTGCAAACTACACTTGAAATTGCACTGAAAGTGCACTTGGAAGTGCAGTCGCTGTAAATCTGAGGGGTAGATCTGAAAGGAGGGGAAGCTCTGCTGATTTTATCATCCAATCATGTGCAAGCTAAAATGCTGTTTTTTATTTTCCTTGCATGTCTCTCTCGGATCTACAGCGACTGCACTTCCAAGTGCACTTTCAGTGCAATTTTAAGTGCACTTTGCACTTGTAGTTTTCACTTGTAGTGCAAAGTGGATTTGCCTTTAGTAAATAACCCCCAATGTCCTCTCCTTTTGCAACAGTGACCTGTATGTGAAAGTAGGCTGCAGCCCTCCTAGTAGTATTGTGACTTTCATATTCCATCCCAATTAGTGTTTCTATGCCATTCCATGGGAAGCTGGAAAAGCTGCCAAGGTTGGCATTTCACAGTTCCCCCTCCACCACAGAGGATCTCTTGTCCTTCTACGCTCCCTCTCCCTCTACTGTCAGACAGATTACATAGACACATCCACAACCGAAGCCTTCAAAGCTACACACTGTTTATTCAGGTACAATGATGGTCTTCTCTGCAGCCTGTGCAGGGCGGAGGATCTGGCACAGAGGATGCATCTCTTTATACCCTGCCTTCTTTTTTCTACTTCCAGGCTGCTCTCCAGAGTCATGAATTCGGGGTCACAGTTTGTCATGGAGGGGGTGAAAAATTTGGTTTTAAAGCAGCAGGTAAACAGACTATGAAGCAGGCTTTATTTTGACAAGTGTATACTACAATCTCATCCACCACTGACAAGAGTGTAATTGAGCTGCCTGTGCTGAGTGACTGCAGATAGGGTTTAATGTAAGTTTAGCCCTGTCTTCAGCATGTCATTATACTTGTGGTGCACCACATATACACAGCTGTGTGGCCGTCCAGTCCTGCACAGAACACACAGCCTGCATTCAGTTTAATGGTAATTGCATTGATACTAATGTTGCCATTCCACTGTTGAATTCTGTACTGCTGAAACTCTTTGTGTTCCCATCCATCACATCTACATATGGGTTAATGCAGCTGCCTTCCTATCCTGCCCAGTTCCCCTATCCTGTTTGTTTTGGCTGCTCAAAACAAGAAGCTTTGTGAATGTGTTTGGACATTTGATACACGCACTAGGTACAGAACCTTCTGTCACATCTCCCGCTGTGCCCTTAGTAAATGTGTCTGCTCTTCCCAGAATGTCAGCTGCAAGATGTGAATATATATAGTTAGTAACGTGTGTGTCTATGGAAATTTAAATTAGAGCTTTACCATATTGTATTTATTTACGCCAAACATAATACTACAGACATCAGTCATCAATATAAGATTAAGCCATGGGACAAGACTGGGCTCCCTACATTTCTCAACTCCAAGCCAGAAGTTTGAGACTCTTGACAGCAAATACAGGCAGCTTCTAGCTTCCCAGCTGTGATGAAATTGTAATGCTGGCATGGATGCTCTGACATAATAATATTGATAACACTGTTTAAGCTACATAGAGCTTCACAGCAGCCTAAATATTCCTTGCCATGTGTGGGCTTAACTGCTATACTTGTCAAATGACACGAATTGTAATCTAGTTAAAATAATGTGCACTTTGATTTAAACCATAAAGGTTTGGGGATCTCTATGGGTTGAAGTAAAATAATTTTAAAATTGGGCTGGGTTTTACCCATGCAGGGCAAAGCAACCGTTTTACTGTAATTCTTTAGAAACACGTACTGTACTCACCTCCCTTGCACTTATTGTATACCTATTAATTATCTTCAAAAGCATGTGTTTTTTTTTTATATATAAAAAAAATATTATTTTAATATTTTTACTTAAATGTAAAACTCCAGCATCCAGCAATTTTTTTTTGCTGAGTTTAGGATAGATTTAGAAGGATTACAATATGGTTTTTATTGGTCCGTATCATGGAGTCCCCTAAACTTCTTGTTCCAGAGACACAACAGTATGTAAGAGGAAATGCCTGCAAACGGGGAAAATCCCCTGTAAGTCAGTTGTCACCAAACAAGTACGCTCCATTGCTGCTCAGCAACTGTTGTCTAGTTGTTACTCCATGTGGTGAGTTTTTTTGTGTTGAGCCCTGATAAAAGGGGCGTTTTGTTGCCCCGAAAATATGTTGGCTGTTTTTTTATGACCTCCTTTACCAGCAATTAAATTATCTTGAACTTATTTATCAGGTTTTGGTCTGGTCCTCCTTTGTGTATTTTTATGGTTTAAGCGAACGTTGGGTGCCCATCAAGGGGGCAGCCTTGCTGTGTGGGAGCTGCCTTGTCAGAGCTATTAGGCTTGTTAGAAGTGTTCCTTCATCTCACTACACATGCTGGTCTAAATGTTCCCAGCACCTTTTTGATTATGCCATTCTGGACCCATCTACTGGTGACACCCTCACTTTCTCAGTGACCGTGATCCCTGGGACAAATAGTGGGGTTAGGTCTCCTCAGCTAGGACACAAGCATCAATAAAGAGCTGACTGTGAGGCGGTATAACCCCACTCCATACTAGAAAAAGTTATGACTGAAGTTTTATACTTTAGCTGATGCATTCACATACTGTATATACTATGTTTCCCTTTAAAGCTTTGTGGTTACATCAGATAGTAACAAATCTCTCTATATATTTATTGTTCCCCAGTTCATACATGTCAGTCTTTGTCTTTGTAGAACCTGCCAGTCACCCGAGTTCTTGATAGCCTAATGGAGGTGAAATCTAACCCGGTAAGTAACAGTCAGACTTACAGTATTGTTCAATTAATACCTTGGCCTTTCCCGTATGTAATCTACAGTTACAGAAATGCCTGTAACGCAGAAATAATAAAAAGAAGCAAGATCAAAGTATTCCAGACAACAGGTTATAATTTACTTTGTAAAATCTGAGGTTTTTCTTGATATTTATAACCTCAAAGTAGGCATATAACGTTTGCAGCTGTTGTGCCAGCCTTAGGCCTACGTTATTACCTCCCGTTTCCAAGCATCATAAATATATTAAAGTGTTTCAGGATCACTCTGTTCCTACCAGTTGTTTTTATTTTCCTTTTCGTATATTTGTGTTTTTGTGATTGGTGGTTTTATTTGCTCCCAGCTGCAAGTTAAAAAGGGAATTAGAAAAAATGTGTTTTGGAAATGACTCTAGCCCCAACCGGACGCCCTCCTTAAAGTTGCTTCCATTGCCAGGAGCTCGTAAACTGATGGCTCTGGGGGCCATGTGTTTGTATACAAAGCTTGATTTCCATGTACTTGTTTAACCTACATCCAGAGCCAAACTTTGTGTTTAGATACATTTTTTTCCTTAAACTTAATAGTATTTCATATTACAATGAAAGTTTTGAATTGGTTCTTTATAAAGTGAACACCTTTTGTAAATGGATCTGAAGAGCATTATGTGAAAATATGTACAGTATGCCGGGGACAAGTGAACTGTGAAAATAATATTTTTGATGCTTCCTGTCTGGCTGTAGTTTTCTATTGTGCCTTGTTCACCACTCTACTGTTATTTATTTGCCATATGTGTCCGTAGAGCAACCCAAAAACCTTTGGAAGGTTGAAGTGATCAAAATTATGACTTTAAATATCCATAGAAAGCAAATGTCTAAAAATGCTGCAGCCTACAGTGCCTTGAAAAAGTATTTATACCCCTTGAAATTTTTCACATTTTGTCATGTTACAACCAAAAATATAAATGTATTTTATGTGATAGACCAGGGGTGCCCAACCTTTTGAGGAGCGAGGGCCACTTTAGCAACCTGGTAACCGGTCGCGGGCCACAATGAGCGTAAAGGGGGTATGGCAGGTCTGTGTCCAATCTGCATATGTAGAGCAGACACGGACGCAACCCGCTCTACCCTAAGGGCCCTCCGATCCGCCCAGACAGAAGGGGACAGATCCCCTTCTGTTTTTTTTAAGCAGATCGGAATGCAGGTAGGCGGGTGTAAACGGACACAAGTCCGTTTTACATCTGCCGCGCTATAGGGGTGAGTAGGGAGTCCGTTTGAATCCACCTGAAAAACAGACAGGCAGACCCGATCGGACCGATTATGTGAAAGGGGCCTAAAGCTGCTTTCACACTGATGCACAGCGGTTTACCTGCACCTCAACTGACCTCAATCTTCACTTCTTCCTCAGGATTCCTGTAGCTGGCTGGTACTGCCGGTGGGTATTGCTGACAGGTGCTGGTACTGCTGGTGGGTACTGCTGGCTGGCACCGCTGACTGGTACTGCTGGCAGGTACTGGTACTGCTGGCGGGTACTGGTACTGCTGGCTTGTACTGGTACTGCTGGTGGGTACTGATGACTGGTACTGCTGGCGGGTACTGGTACTGCTGGTGGGTACTGGTACTGCTGGTGGGTTCTGGTACTGCTGGCTGGTTCTGGTACTACTGGCAAGTACTGGTACTGCTGGCAGACACTACTGGCTGGTACTGGTACTGCTGGCAGGTTCTGGTAATGATACTGGTACTGCTGGCTGGTATTGATGGTTGGTACTGCTGGCAGGTTCTGGTACTGATACTGGTACTTCTGGGTGGTATTGATGGCGGGTACTGCTGGCTGGTACTGGTACTGCTGGTTTATACTGCTGGCTGGTACTGGTACTGCTGGCGGGTACTTCTGGCCGGTACTGGTACTGGTGGCTGGTACTGATACTGGTGGCTGGAATTGATACTGGTAACTGGTACTGATGGCTGCTGTCCCAGATGGCGGGTTCCGTGTCCCAACCCTCCATCCCAGAGCATAATTGTGACAGAAACATGCGGCTGCAGTAGAGAGCAGAGCCGATGCTTCCTGTCACAGGCGGAGTACATTTGGTATCACTCCGCCTGTGAAGGAGCCGACGCTATACAAGAAGCATCGGCTCTGCTTCCTCTAGCGGCTGGATGTATGTATATACCTCTTGCGGCGGCTCCGTTCTTAGCACTAATGCTCGGAGATGGTGGGTCGGGAACCCGCGATCTAGGCTTGCCGACCCACCATCTCAGAGCAAGACATGGCAGGCCACATCAGAGGGTGCCGCGGGCCACATGTGGCCCGCTGGCCAGCGGTTGGGCACCCCTGCAATAGACCAACACAATGTGGCACATAATTGTGAAGTGGAAGAAAATGATAAAATGTTTTTTAATTTTTTATACAAATAAATATATGAAAAGTGTGGCATTTGTATTCAGCTCCCTTTACTCTGATACCCCTAACTAAAATCTAGTGGAACCAATTGCCTTCAGAAGTCACCTAATTAGTAAATAGAGCCCACCTGTGTGTAATTTAATCTCAGTATAAATACAGCTGCTCTGTGAAGCCCTCAGAGGTTTGTTTTGAAAGCCCTCAGAGGTTTGTTTTGAACCAACAGCATCATGAAGGCCAAGGAACACACCAGACAGGTCACGGAGCACATCTCACGGAGCACTGTTCAATCCATCATCCGAAAATGGAAAGAGCATGGCACAACTGCAATCCTACCAAAACATGGCCATCCACCTAAACTCCAGGCAAGGAGAGCATTAATCAGAGAAGCAGCCAAGAGGCCCATTGTAACTCTGGAGGAGGTGCAGAGATCCACAGCTCAGGTGGGAGAATCTGTCCAAAGGGCAACTATTAGTAGTGCACTCCACAAATCTGGCCTTTATGGAAGCGTGGCAAGAAGAAAGCCATTGTTGAAAGAAAGCCATAAGAAGTCCCGTTTACAGTTTGCGAGAAGCCATGTGGGGGACACAGCAAACATGTGGAGACCCAAATTGAACTTTTTGGCCTAAAAGCAAAACGCTATGTGTGGCGGAAAACTAACACTGCACATCACCCTGAACACACCATCCGCACCGTGAAACATGGTGGTGGCAGCATCATTTTGTGGGGATGCTTTTTTTTTAGCAGGGACAGGGAAGCTGGTCAGAGTTGATGGGAAGATGTATTGAGCCAAATACAGGGCAATCTTAGAAGAAAACCTGTGTTGGAGTCTGCAAAAGACTTGAGACTGGGGTGGAGGTTCACCTTCCAGCAGGACAACGACCCTAAACATACAGCCAGAGCTACAATGGAATTGTTTAGATCAAAGCATATTCATGTGTTAGAATGGCCCAGTCAAAGCCCAGGCCTAAATCCAATTGAGAATCTGTTGCGAGACTTGAAATCTGCTGTTTAAGGACGCTCTCCATCCAATCTGACAGAGCTTGAGCTATTTTGCAAAGAAGAATGGGCAAAAATGTCACTCTCTAGATGTGCAAAGCTGGTAGAGATATCCCCAAAAAGACGTGCAGCTTTAATTGCAGCGAAAATATGAAAATAATACTGCAAAGTATTGAATCAGGGGGGCTGAATACAAATGCACGCCACACTTTTCACATATTAATTTGTAAAAAAAAATTGAAAGCCATATATAATTTTCCTTCCACTTCACAATTATGTGCCACTTTGTGTTGGTCTATCACATAATATTCCCAATAACATACATTTAAGTTTTTTCTGCTCATGTGCGCAGACACATAGGTTAACATAGAGGTTCACATCAATGTGGCGGCATGTCTACTTTACTTCTCTGCAACGCCATTCTTCTGCCTGGAAGGAAGAGAAATATCAGGTGCTTATGTGTATGGGCAGCTTGTGACTTTCCCTCCTCCCATAATGCAGTGGTGGATGCTTGAGCAGATAATTGGAGAAAACAACTTGCTCCCCATTCCCAGAGATACTGGGTTTTTCTCTTCACTCCCAGGAGCACACAGGTTCACAGGTGGTAAACCTCACCTTAACCGCTTGCTCACTGGGCACATATACCCCCTTCCTAACCAGGCCAATTTTCAGCTTTCAGTGTTCTCACTGCAATACTCACTGTACCCATATGACATTTTTGTCCTTTTTTTCCCCACACAAATAGAGCTTTCTTTGGTGATATTTAATCACTACCAGGTTTTTTATTTTTTGCGCTATAAATAAAAAAAGACCAAACATTTTGTAAAAAAGTGAATTTTTCTTTGTTTCTGTTATAAAATTTAGCAAATTAGAAATTTTTCTTCATACATTTTGGCCAAAATTTATACTGCTACATATATTTGATAAAAATAACCAAAATTATTTGGTCTTTGTGAAAGTTATAGAGTCTGCAAGCTATGGTGGCAATCATTGAAAATTGATCACACCTGATGTACTGACGGCCTATCTAATGTTTTGAGACACTAACAAACCAGGAAAGTACAAATACCCCCCAAATTACTTCTTTTAGGAAAGTAGACATGCCAAGGTATTTAGTAAGAGGCATGGTGAGTTTTTTGAAGTTGTAATTTTTTCCCACAATTCTTTGCAAAATTAAGATTTTTGTTTTTGTTTTTACAAAATTGTCATATTAACAGGTTATCTCTCTCACATGGCATATGCATTCTTGCACCTACACCCCAAAACACATTCTGCTACTCCTGAGTATGGCGATACCACATATGTGGGACTTTTTTTTACAACCAGGCCACATACAGAGGCCCAACATGTAGGGAGCATCGTCAGGCGTTCTAGGAGCATAAATTACACATTTAATTTCTTGACTACCTATTACACTTTTGAAGGCCCTGGAGCACCAAGACAATGGAAACGCCCACAAAATGACACTATTTTGTAAAGCAAACACCCCAACACATAATCTAGGAGGCATAATGAGTCTTTTGAACATGTAATTTTTTTTCACAAGTTTTGGGAAAATCTGAAAGGAAAATGAAAACGCATTTTTTTTTTTTTTTTTTTTTTACACAAAGTGGTCAATTTATAAGATATTTCTAACACGTAGCATGTACATAGCAAAAATTACACCCCAAAATACATTCTGCTACTCCTCCCGAGTATGGCGATACCACATGTGTGAGACTTTTACACAGCCTGGCCACATACAAAGGCCCAACATGCAGGGAGCGCCATCAGGGTGAGCACTGATATGGCATGGATGAGCACTGATGTGGCATGGATGTGACATGGATGAGAACTGATGAGGCATGGATAGGCACTGATGAGGCATGGATGAGCACTGATGTGGTATGGATGAGCACTGATATGGTATGGATGAGGCATGGATGGGCACGGATGAGCGCTGATGTGGCATAGATGGGCATGGATCAGCGCTGATGTGGCACAGATGAGCGCTAATGTGGCACGGAATGGCATTGATGTGGCAAGGATGGGCACTGATGTGGCACAGATGGGCACTGATGTGGCACAGTTGGGCATGTATGAGGCACGGTTGGGCATGTATGAGCATGTAGGAGGCACAAATGGGGCATGTAGGAGGCATGAATGAGCACAGATCAGCGCTGTGGGCACATCAGATCCAGCCCACAGCGCTGCTGCACCGGCTCCCTCCTCTCCCGCACACTGTACCAATCGCATGTGAGGAGAGAGAGCTCAACCGGACATGCAACGGTTTGTTCACAAGTGATCGCTCCGTCATTGGACGGAGTGATCACGTGGTAAAGGGCCCCTGTCATTAGCCCTTTACCCCGTTTTGTGATGCGCCAGGTCCAGAGGCCCCAGCGATCACGGACGCTTCCGGGTGCGTGCGGGAAGCGCGAGTTCGGGAGGACGTCCCTGTACGTCCTTCCAGAACTAGCCGACCGTGCTGTAGACATCATTTTGGCTATGGCCCAGTCGTCAAGTGGTTATATAGGACAAATAAGAAAGGCGCTATCACTAACAAATGGTGCACTGATGGTTTTAGTAGGTAAATCTAAAATGAGTCAATCAGGAGAAACACAAACAAATTTCA
Organism: Rana muscosa; assembly: GCA_029206835.1. NCBI lineage: Eukaryota > Metazoa > Chordata > Amphibia > Anura > Ranidae > Rana > Rana muscosa. The sequence continues at coordinate 114,672,455 of CM055126.1, read as the reverse complement.
CTAAAAGTGGAACTAGTAGAAAATTAGGTCCTGCTGGATCACTTCAGGCTGGCCCCTTTTGCAGGTATAGCTATGTAAAACATTACAAATAAGTGCCTATACTGTTTGAAATCCAGTAATACACGGTTTCACTCTGCAGTTGCTTTTTATTTTTAGACACTGTGCTGAATTTGTAGAAGCCAATCTGCTGACAGCCTAAAGATTTACTGCTGTTCAGGGGCTCGAGACTTCAGCAAAATGGCAGCCTCCAGCAACAAGAAACAGGAACAATGCTGGAGGCAATTTACAGCACACACTAATTTGTACCCAAAGTGGAAGCTCCGCTTATTGATGACAGGTACCCGTCCCCACTTCCGAGAGTACTTGCAGAGAGATAACTCGGAGGCAAGGCTTCACTGCTGGGTTCCCTTACTACGAATGGCAGGGGCAGAACCTTAGAGCCGATGGAAATATTGGCTGGGGTGCCAACATCACTGGATTCCAGGATAGGCAAGTGTCCTAATATTAAAAGTCAGCAGCTACAGTGTGTGTAGCTGCTGACTTAAATTTTTTTGCTGGGGAGGGCGGAACTCCTCTTTAATGTGGAATGTATGTTCCTTGCTGAAGAACATTATTTTTTATCAAGCTTTATGGCTAAAGTTTCACTTTAAGCCTATTGGGCACTTTATGAATTAGGCAAATACGCTGACAGTGAGTCATTGAATTATTTTGTGGAACAAATGTATTAAATTTTAATATATATGCAGCACTTCACACAGTTCGCACCATTTAAAGAAGCTTACAGTCTCATGTCCCTTTCACTAACAGAAGCTCACAATCTAATGTCCTGGTTACTTAAAGGAAGCACACAGTCCAATATACCTAACACACTAGGGCCAGTCCAGGAGAAGACCAAGTGACCTACTAATATACCTAGGGCCGAAACAACTAATCGATTAATCGACAACTAATCGATTATGAAATTAATCGATTACCATTTTCATAATCGATTAATCGACCAGTAACATAATGGGGTTAAAAAAAAAAAATTAGCCCTTTATAGTACAAAAAGAACAAATCGCTACTGTAAATATTACTTTCACTGTCCCACAGTAAAAAAATGAACCCCTTACAGTAGCGATTATTTGCTCTTTTTGTACTAATTTTAGTTTTTTTAACCCCATTATGTTACTAAACATCTCAGGCCTGGGTCACACCTCTGTGTTTTGGTGCTTTTTGCAGAAACACACTACAGTTCATTTACATGGTTTCCTATTGGACACGTTCACATCCATGATTTTTTCAGCTGCTGCGTATTTGGAAAGGGCAAGGACTTTTTTTAACGCAAAACGGTGCTATTTTGTTTTTTGGTTTAATATACTTCAATGGAGAAGCTGCAGAAGAGCATGTAATGTGTTTTTGCGGCAATTTGTGTTTTGTAATCTGCCCAACAACAAATTGGGCAAAAAAATTGGGCGAAAAAAAAATGCAAATCGCAGCAAAATTACCTCTTTTTTTTTTTACGTTTATTAACCGATTAGTCGATTAATCGAAACAATAATCGGCCAACTAATCGATTATGAAAATAATCGTTAGTTGCAGCCCTAAATATACCTGTATTTCAGGATTCAACTTGTTGAAGTAGATGGACTTATGACGGTTTTTCAACTTGACTAACTATTTAACTATGGATAACACAAGGTGAGAGTACTAACTGTGCTCTCAGTACAGATGTCAACAAGCAAGAATATGTGGTGTAACAGCAGCACCACATGATTAAACCTGTGAGTGGGTGAAATGCCTTAGGGGGTGTGGCTTGAGAGGAGACAGGCTGAAGCTGAATTGCTACACAATAGACCGGGTGGTCTCCCGATGTGGGCTTCTGTGTTCTCTTATTTGATAGTGATAGCAGTAAAAATGTATTACCTAAAGTTCTCATTTATACAGGTCATAATATAGCTAGTAGTTGACTGCTAACTATTACCACTACCGCAAATTTTTTTAATGTACTCATGTAGATTATGCTTTTCATCTTATAGGATACAGATGACTACAGATATTTTGATCCCAAGATGTTGCGGGGAAATGACAGGTGACACTTGCATGCCTGCATATTTGTATAATAAAGCACTATTTACGCCAACAGGTGCATCCAAGCACATGTTTTGTTTTTTTTGCAGTCTGGCAGTTTTTTGCAATTGTCTAATAGCAAGCTTTTTTTTTTTTTTTTGCAAAATCTTTTTTATTGAAGTTTATGTTAGCATACAAAACTAGCCCATGCAGGGGCCGAACATTTGCCCACGCAGGGGCAGTTCCTCTGTTACGGCAACACACCTCAACAGGGCACAACACAAACAACCTATCTTAACTTATACTATAACCCCAATGTGGGAAGAGGTTCAGTTCAATATAATCTGTGCTCAAATTGATACCGACAGGATAATGCAACATGAGAATAGTTGGGACAATAAACTAACAGACTAAAGATATATTGTCAATCTAGGCATTGGTTACTGCATCGTTTGCCGTGGTATTATCATCCAGCCAACAACTCCATACCTTCTCAAATTTTTGTGGACATCCCCTGCCTGAGTAGGTGGCTTTATATAGGGGCAAACTGGCATTCACTAGGCTTTTCCAGAATCTGACAGAGGGGGGGGAGACGATTGTTTCCAGTTCATCGTAATGGCTTTACGAGCATAATATAGTAACAGGGATATAAGTATTTTCCTGGCTCTGATCATTGGCATTTGTTCCACCAGGCCTAGCAGACAATATATAGGATCATAAGGAACACAAGTCTTGGTGACCTTAGTAATCACCTGCAGAGGGAGGACAGCTCGGGGATGGCAGCAACCAACAGGGATCCATAGAGCTGAGACGTGGGTTTCTCTAGGTCTTTTACCCAGAGGGTGGACTCGAGCTCAGAGTATACCAATTCAACTGGTTGGCCTAAAAATTGACACCTGTAGGCATGAGCAATTTGAAGATACCCATAATGGGCCCGTGCAGGCACATTAAATTTGGTACATAAAATGTGAAAGGGGGTGAGCTCTCTGTTGGTGATAATATGTTTAAGGGTCAGTATTTTGTATTTGGCCCAGGCCTGTGGATCCGGGATAGTGTTGAAATGCGATAGGTTAGGATTCAGCCACAGGGGGGTGTGAGGAGACCAAGAGTTCGGCTGGGGTGCCCTCAGCACCTCACCCACCTGCCATGCCCGTAGAGTGGTACGCATCGAAGCGGTGAGATTGTTTTAGGCCCCCTGAATGTCTAATAGCTAACTTTAAGGTCTCATGCACACTGGATGTTAAAAAAAAAAAAGCTGATAGCGTTAACTGTAGAATGAGTTTTCCAGCGTTTTTTAGCTTTTTATAACAAAACTATACTCCCACAAAAGCTTATGGCTCAAAAACGCTGATAAATGCAGAATAGCCACAATTTTTTGCCTTTTAAAGCTTTTTGTCAGAGTTGGAGCATGTTTACAGCTGAAAAACTCCTCTCAAACCCCACTAGTTCTGTTTTATTTTCCAGCCAGAACAGGCCCCTGTCAAAAACTGATGATATGTGCATGGACACATAGGATAGCATGCTGGAGAGTTTATTGGCTGCAGAAAAAAACGTCTGAAGCCAAAAACAGCAGCCGTATAAACGTCCAGTGTGCATGAGGCCTAAATGTCATCTAGAGAAGTGATTTAAGTAGGAAGCACGATAGAACTTAAATATTTTCCTAAAGAATGTCCTGTTGGATTACATAAAAATAACTGAAAATATTACTGAATACCGAGTCTGAAACTTTTATAGTTTCTTTCTCGTACATCACGGGACACAGAGCGGCATAGTCATTACTATGTGGGTTATATAGTTTACCTTCAGGTGCTGGCACTGGCAACTTCCAAACCGGAAGTACCCTCCCCTATATAAGCCCCTCCCATCCGGGAGCACCTCAGTTTTTTGCCAGTGTCTAAGGTGTTGGCCAAGAAGTAACATGTGTTTTTCACTGAGCTTGCGTACAGGTTCTTTTGGGCCTCAGTAAGCTATTCCGGATCCAACCAAAAAAGCTTCATAGCTAAACGGTCGGTACCCGGGCCTTGCAGAGAAGAGCAAGGTTTTGCCTGTAATGCTTCTCTTAGGAGAGCTGGACCCTGGGATCCAGAGCTCTGGTCATACCCACGACTAAGATGCTTTCTGTGCAGGGTGCTATACAGGTCCAGGGGAGTGGAATCCTTGGGAACCCGGTCCCTGAAGGTTTAATTACAATGCCTGCCGTGAGAGGTGAAGTTTGGGCTTCTGTGGACCAAACAGAGTCCTGCGGCGGGGAAAAGGTAAGTGGGGGCCCCCCAGGAACTTGGTTCTATTAGGGAACCCCCAAGCCTAATATGTCTTTCTGCCTGTTACCTAACGGTATTCCCGCTAAATATCTGTGCATGCCTGTAACTACTAAAAAAATTTAATAATTTTAATAGTGGTCAAGAAAAAAATAAATAAATAGACAGACCGCGGTACCTGTGTTAATCCACTAGAGGCCGCTGTGGAACGTTTCTTGTCATGTGGACTTTTTCTTTTCATCAGAGTCAAGTCCAGGCAGATGGTGAGTTCTCTTGTGGGAAACTGCTTCCTCTGCCATGTTGCAATGCTCGTCCATCCCCCGGCCTGCGGCAAAAGGGCCCTGTCTCCTGTCCCTAGTTTCCTTTTTCAAAAAAGAGCGCCGAAGGCGCACGTGCCCGCGCGTGTGCGCGAGCACGCGCCTCTATATATAGAGGTGAGCTGGAAGAGGGGGCGGAGCTTGGGGGATGACGCTCTGTGCGCGCCGCAGCGCTTCTGCGCATGTGCGGGCGTCCCAGCATGTTAAAAGGCACAATTATGTGTTGTGAGCTGGCTATGGAGTGCAGAGACAGAGCTGGCAACATTTAAAAAAGGCATACAGCAAGCGGTTGATGCGGGCATCCCCATAGAAAGGCACATTAGTAGACACCAACTGTTTTTATAGCAGCAATTGTGCTAGACTATTGTCAGTAAGTGGTGTATTTCGGCTGGAATACCTCAGCTTTGGGCTTAGGAATATGCCGTCTAAAAACTCCGGGACTAAAAATCCCAGGAAGCATAGGGGGTCTCCATCGGGCTCTGAGGATCTTGGGCATGCTTCGGCTGCACCAGTCTCCCCTGAGGAATCAGAGGTTAGTGACCGTAGAGCACCCTCAGAAGTACCTGGTACTGTGGCTGTCCTCAGTTCACCTGCTCCTGTGTATGTAACAGAGGAGGTTTTTTCCTCAGCTCTGGGAGGGCTGGAAGAGAGATTGTCAACATTGATCGCTGCTTCCCTGTCAGAGGATTTTACAGGATTTTACAGGTAAGCTGTTATAAAAATCCTATTTTTGATCAAACTATATAATATATAGGTAAATACAAACTATTAGGATAGAAATATTGGAACTGCCCATGACAAAATGTTTTTAGGAGTATTTAAAAGTTACTCTAAGGCTGGGTTCACATATCAGCCGCATGCGGCTCACAGCAGGGGTCAGGTGCGTGCTGGTTAACGATTTCAGGTCCGATATCAGTCCTGAAATGGACCAAAAGACGCACAACGTTTTTGTGCAAAACGCAACGGAACCCGCTGTGGAGATATGTGAACCGGCTCCATAGAGAGCCAGTCAAAATCTCCTGCTATTGCAAATTGGATGCGGGGATCCCGCATCCAATTCACAATGGTGTGAACCCAGCCTTAATCTAAGAGATCAAGAACAAAAAATGCAGTAGATTGCAGCTTTTTTTAACCTGATGTAGTTAGCAGCATATTTCCTGTCCTACAGTGACAACACTACTCCTTGGAACAGCAGTGTTGTCCTACTAGGACAGGAAATGCATTAGGGCTACAGAACACCCCCTCTCCTCCTTTCCTCAACCTAGGGAGGAAGTATGTGGAAAAGAACTCCGAACAAATGCAGTGCAGCTTAGGCAGGAAGCTCATAAAACATTCAACTGATAAGATTTCTGGTAGGACCAATAGGTGTCTTTTCCACTCATGAAATGGATATAGCACATCTCTTTCACCTCCTATATTTACCAGATCAAAGGAGCTAGTAGAAGAGGTTCAGGGTTTACATAATGTACGTTTTAAGACTGTAAGCACTGAGGTTGTTATCCTCATCCTTGCTTCATTACTTGGTAAGTAACTGACCTGTAATACGTCTGCAGGTCAGGAGTCCCAACACTTCATTGGGTGGGTGACTCTTTGCAGTGATATCAGGATCATTCTGATAGTGATGCACCACAAAATGATAGCAGGATCAGAGTGGCTGTGACATACAATGGCATTAAATCCCAGATCTGGATGACTGTGACACATCAAGTCAGGATTAGGATGACAGTCCAAGAGCATAAATGTTCAAATCAAGTGATCAGTGACAGCTCTCAGATTTCTGGCCTGCCAGGTTCCTTTAAAAATGTTAAACTTTCCATCTATTAAATCTTCTGCCCTTGTTGTTTTAAATTTGGATAGTAAAATCTTTTTTTCTGCCAGTAAATACCTTATACAGCCCACTTCCTGTTTCTTGTCGGTTAAGAAGCCTAGGCTTATGACATCATGCACCGCGTTCGCTCTCTCTCACTTACTCTCGTGAGAGTTTGTCAGTAAGGGAGGAGGGATGAGCCAGAAGAGGGCCAATCGGGAGCTGCAGAGCTGGAGGTGTGCCTCTGTGTGTCTTTGTAAATCCAGGAAGTGAACAGGCTTCAGTTGCCTACAGTTAAAATGGTTGCAGCCAGACTCAGTGGAGGGAGATTTCTGCAGCATATTTGGCAGATAAAGAATCACAGTATATATAAAATATGTAAAGTGGTTGGAAGGAAGCTTCAGAATGGCAAAGATGTTTTTATTACAAATTATGTGAACAGACTGCAGTTCCTCTTTAAGTAACGTCTGTCTCATTGGAGTGAATCTGAAATCTTCTCTTGATTAATACATACCTTTTTGTTTTGTAATAACAGTTCTGTACCAAGGAACAAGAACCCCTTTCAAGAGGTAAGCCAAGTAACACCTTATTCACAATATAAATATGTTAAATGACTGACAACCACTTATAGTTCCGAGACAGTTTTGCACATGTTGTACCTCCATTTTTTGGCAGATCTGTACATCATAGGAAGTAATGCTTTCTATTTTTGTGTAATTGTTCTTCATAATTATGTTTCTTAGCTCCTCTTACACTCACACTATATAAAAATCAGTCCTGTGTCAAGTTCTTGCCAGAATGTAGCTGTAACTAATTTGTATCAGTTTCTGCAAAATATCCACACACGTCACTGAGTTCAACAGTAACTAGATACATTGGAATTTTATTTGGTTCATGTGTAAAGAAGAACCCAATTCTAAACCTTTCTATAATTTTTAATGGCATAGCTGTTTAGGTGCCTACGTGTATGCTGTTAAAACTTTTCTCTGTTCCTAATGGGAGGACTGCTTGATATACTAGCCAGCTATTTAAAAAATGTAAGTCCTGCCTCAGAGTAGTCTCAGCAAGGTACTCATCACTTGGCCAGAAAAAAAACTTTCTTTGCACCCCACTGATCCTGGGTTTTACTAAGGGTTGAGGTGCTCAGATTGTAGGACTAAGCCTGGCCAGCAACTGTCACCCCCTGACTTAGTCCTCTGAGAGGATCTCAATGGCTTATCAGAAAAGGGGGGGGGGGGGTTACAGAAGAGACTTTTCTGGCTAACAAGAATAATTGCAATACAGCTAAATGGATTTCATTTCTATTTTGAATTGAAAATAATTGGGAGCCTTGTTGTGTCTGTGCATGCCTTTCTCCACCTTGCACTATAATTAATAATACATTCAGCACTTGTGTGCTGGTTTTTGGGAGCAGAAGTTGTTGCTGGGCATGCCTAGTTGTGACACACTGAGGAGGAGTGACTAAAGATAATTCATATTTTATTATTGTACATCACGGGACACAAAGCAGGCTATAAATCATGACTACCTGGGTTATGCACCACCTATAGGTGAATGGACACTGGCAGAAAGAACAGATGGGACGTCCCCCTGTATAACCCCCCCCCCCCCCCCACTCAGAAAGTGGTAATTTTTTTCACCAGTGTCTGTAAGGTGATGGTCATTGAAGTGCTGCTCTCTGCATAGTAGTACCAGGTTCTCTGGTTCTGGATCCATATCTACAACAAGGGATGCTAAGATGGATGGTACCTGGGCCCTGATGCACCATGTCCCCACCGGTTGTGGAGGAATAAGGGTTGGATATTTACAAGGAGGAAGTTGGGGTAGAACTTGAGGAGAGTCGGATGGTGGAATCCACATCTGAGGACTCTGAACCTGAAGATGTTCAGGGACTGTCTGTCTAACAAGCTCAGAAGATTTACTTGTGCTTGTAAACCTTTACAAATACCCACGTAAGTGACTGGCCTCAGGTAATACACAGAGATGAAACAAATATTCATATGTTGTACCTGTTTATCTGCTGTCTTCTCTTCTTTACATCCGTTCAAGTCCAGAATTTATAAATCTTGCCTGAGCTTTCAGAAAAAAGGGTGGAGGAGAGCTGAGATCATACACTGAAGAGCTGATTGGACCCCCCCCCCCCCTTGCACACAGGAACAGAGCGGAGGCTGTCAATCAGCTGGAGTTTGTGTTTTGCAATAGGTGCTCTGAAGGATCCTATCCAACAGACTTCTCATTTTGCACTGATGTCTGTTCATATGCGCAGGATTCTTTGGTTACAGACCTGATCTGCTGAGCTTCCCTGTAAATAGTTACTGGCAGGATTTCCTTTTCATGGGGAATTGCTATTCTGGGATGACGCGGGCAAACATATCCAAAAGATATCTGGCAGTAAAAGATCTCTTGCCGCTTGGGAAAAAAGGGCACACGTCCAGCTTATAGAGGTGCAGTTACTTCCGGCTCCTCGTCTTCCAGGCAGTAGTTTCTCTCTGGCGGCTGGGTCTAGAGCAGCCTTTCTCAACCTTTTCAACACAGAGGAACCCTTGAAATAGTTCTCCGGTCTCGGGGAACCGCTGCTAAAAATTACAGATCTACAATTCATGAAACCTTAGTGTGATGGTCAGTGGAAAGAATGGTCCTTACACTTGTGGTCATTGGGAAGAATTACCTCCTTACAGATGGCTAAAAAGATCAATGGGGTCAGTAGGAAATTATCTGAGAGGCAGAAATTGCCCAATGCTGAAGGAACCCCTAGCAACCTCTGCAGGAACCCTAGGGTTCCACGGAACCCTGGTTGAGAATCACTGGTCTAGAGGAAGAACAAAGGGCCCAGGGCAGAAGAGGTCCTGGCCAGCCAAGTCAGCCATACCAGAATCCAAGTCCTCTTCACTGTGAAGGGGCGCCTTACTTGTTTGGGTAGGAGGGAGACTGCAGGCTTTTTCATGATCCTGGCATGAAGTGATTACAGACAATTGGATACTTTCCACAATCTCTCAAGGCTCTCTTAGGGCCAAATGTACTTGTAGATAAGCAAAAGTGAGCATTATTGTTTCAGGCACTTGATTGTTTGCTCAGACGGTAATCAGGTTGTTTCCATTAACCGAGAGGGGCCAGTCACTCCTTTTCTTTTTTAACAGTTGAAGTTTATTAGGACAGGTACAGACTTACACGTGTAACAATTGGTAGGATAGTTCACACATTACAACCTTAAATACACAGACGACAACGGTACATAAGACATGTCAGAAACATAAACAGTATGACCTGGCTCAATCTCTCATGTAGAAAGTGATATGTACGGGTGGCAAACAAAGAGGGGGGGGACACCAGACCCATAAAGAATAAGCATGTCACTACTTATCAAAGGTAAGACTTCTATCCTCAACTCAGGCTGACCAAATTTTTTTCAAACTTCTGGGGGCAATTACGCCCCATGTAGGTAAGGCGATAGAGGGGGAGCCCAGCATTCACCATTGATCTCCATGCTGCCACATTTGGAGGATCTGCTAATTTCCCTTTTGAAAGGATCGTCTTTCTGGCTTAATATGATGTATAAAATATAAACAGCTTTTGGTGTGTAGAGGCCTGGAAGTTATCAGTTATACCCAGCAGCAGGATTAAAAGGTCTAATGTGATCCCTGCTGCCCCAAGGTTGTTTATGTCAGTGACCACCGCCCTCCAGATGTCCTGATTATATGAGCAGGACCATACCATATGAATCAAACTCCCCACCTCAGTTAGACATCTAGGACAGCTGTCTTGTGTGGTCCGGTAAATTACTGATAGTCTCTGTGGGATGTAGTAAATTCGGTGAAGGAATTTTATTTGTACTAACCTATCACAGGCTGAGATCATCAATGGAATGTACTGCTGGATCCCTGCGTCCCAGTCTTGGTGTGTGTGGGCAAATCCTGATTCCATTTCTGAAATAATTGGTCAATCTTAGAGTCAGCAGAGACAATAAGTCTGAGTTATATAGAGGACAGCAGCCTGTCAATGATATGAGCTGTCAGCAATTTTTCCGCTGAGTGGGGGGCCAGGTTGACCAGATTAGGAAACTGCTTCTGTCTTAATTGGAAAAACCTGAACAGCATCCAGGAGGGTAGTTGAAATTGACGTTTCAACTCGTCAAAAGATTATAAATGCCCCTCAGGCATAATGTGACACAGATTCTTTTATGCCCCATCCAGCCCACACCTGGGGGTCTGGGACAGTTCTTAGATGGGGTAAGGTGGGATTGCCCCGTATCAGGGTATGGAGCGAGACAGTCTGACCCTCACTCATCACCCTAGTCACCTGTCTCCAGACAAAGACGGGGGTCTTCATAGGAGTGGTGATATTAGGATTCGATCAGGGGCCTCTGTAAACCAGGTTACCAAGCTCCGAATAGGACCCCGGCAGTGCCGCCTCCAGATTGACCGCCAGATTGGTATCAATTTGTTCAAACCACCACCTCACTGTTACCAGCACTGCGGCCCAGTAATAGCTCTTGAAGCAGGGCAGGGCCAGGTCACCCCCCATCAAGTGCAATTCTAAGGTGTTTCTAGCCAGTCTGGGGACCTTCCCAGAGAAAATATGAAATGACCCGTTCTAACATCTGAAAAAATTTATTAGGCACCGTCACTGGGGTATTCTTGAAAATGTATAAAAACTTGGGAAGATGGGACATCTTCACCAAATTCACCCTACCCACCCAGTGAGAGGCAAGGACTTCCAAATCCCATTTTTTTTGTGTTAAGTGCTGTAAGACTGGATATAAGTTGTTCTCTAAGTATTAATAATAGGATTTTTATAACAGCTTACCTGTAAAATCCTTTTCTTGGAGTACATCACGGGACACAGAGCGGCATAGTCATTACTATGTGGGTTATATAGTTTACCTTCAGGTGCTGGCACTGGCAACTTCCAAACCGGAAGTACCCTCCCCTATATAAGCCCCTCCCAGCCAGGAGCACCTCAGTTTTGTAGCAAAGCAATAAGTGTCCCCAAAAGAGGGGTGGGAGCTCTGTGTCCCGTGATGTACTCCAAGAAAAGGATTTTACAGGTAAGCTGTTATAAAAATCCTATTTTCTTTCTCGTACATCACGGGACACAGAGAGGCATAGTCATTACTATGTGGGATGTCCTAAAGCAATGCCCAATGAGGGGGGGGATACACCATACATAAGCTGAGCGCTATCAGACATGAGGATCTTTTGCGGCCTGCAACACACTGCGCCCAAAGGCGACATCCTCCTGACTTCTAACGTCCACCTGGTAGAACCTAGTAAACGTGTGTACTGAAGACCATGTTGCGGCCTTACAGATTTGAGCCAGGGAGGCCTGGTGATGCACTGCCCATGAAGTTCCAACTGCTCTCGTGGAGTGCGCCCTAACTTTGAACGAAGGCGGTCTCCTTCTCAAGCCATAGGCTTGCATAATGACCTGTCGAATCCACTTGGCTAAAGTAGATTTTGACGCTGCCTGACCCCTTCTGGGGCCTTCCGGCAGAATAAACAAAGTATCCGTTCTGCGAATCTGAGCAGTGGCTTTTAGATAAGCTTTAACTGCTCTTACTACATCCAAAGAATGTAATAATTTTTCCTCTACTGAACTAGGCTTGGGGAAAAAAGAAGGAAGAACCACATCTTGGTTCAAATGAAACCTCGATACCACCTTAGGAAGAAAGGCTGGATGAGGACGTAACACTACTCTGTCCTTATGGATAACCAGATATGGCTCCCTACAGGACATAGCGGCTAATTCCGACACTCTTTTAGCCGAACAAATGGCTACTAGAAAAATCAATTTCCTGGTGAGAAGAACCAGGGAAATATGCTGTAATGGTTCAAATGGTTGTTTCTGTAGAACCGACAGAACCAGGTTTAAGTCCCATGGACATATGGGAATATTAACCGGAGGGCTAATACGCATCACTCCTTGTATAAAGGCTTTGACTAGTGAATGCGAAGCCAAGGGCCTCTGAAAAAATATTGACAAGGCCGAAATCTGACCCTTGATAGTACTCAAGGCAAGCTTCCTATCTACAGCCCACTGTAGGAAGTCCAGAATCCTACCTATTACGTACTTACGTGGATGCCATTTCTTGGCCTCACACCAGGCGATGTACGCCTTCCAGATTCTATAGTAGATCTGCCTGGATACCGGCTTCCTGGCATTGATCATGGTAGATACTAGGGTTGTCCCGATACCGATACTTGTATCGGTATCGGTACCGATACAGAGCATTTGCCCAAGTACTTGTACTCGGGCAAATGCTCCCGATGCTTCACCCGATACCTGGACAGTCAGCGGTGATCAGTGCGTGGGAGATCACCGCTGTATAGATTTAAAAGTCTCTCCGCCTTCCCCCCCCCCCCTTTAAGCTGCTGTAGTGAAATCAGCGGTGATCGGTGCTTGTAACTCACACACGATCACCGCTGACTGTCCTCGCATCCTCCTCCAGCCCCCCTCCGTTCTGCGGTCTCGTGTCCCCTCCACTCTGGTGTCTCCCTCCACTCTGGTGTCTCCCTCCGTCCGTGACCCCCTCCACTCTGGTGTCTCCCTCCGTCCGTGACCCCCTCCACTCTGGTGTCTCCCTCCGTCCGTGACCCCCTCCACTCTGGTGTCTCCCTCCGTCCGTGACCCCCTCCACTCTGGTGTCTCCCTCCGTCCGTGACCCCCTCCACTCTGGTGTCTCCCTCTGTCCGTGACCCCCTCCACTCTGGTGTCTCCCTCCGTGCTGCCATCCCCTTCCGTTCTCCTCCTCCACCCCCTCTTACTGTCAGGATGGAGAGCGGAGGTAGGAGCCGGTAAACCCGGCTCCTTACTGTTCCGAATGAACAGAGTCAGTGATCACTGACTCTGTTCATTCACAAAACTGAAACATCGTAAACTGTGTTACAATGTTTCAGTTTATGAATGGAGAGGAGCCGCTGTCTTCTCTCCATTCATTTTCAGCGCAGCTGAGGCTGCTGAGAAAGGGACTGGGGAATCTGTCCCTAGTCCCTTTCTCTGTCTCAAAGGGGAGATGTCAGAGGTCTGTTAAGACCCCTGATATCTCACCAAAGCCCCCCAACAGGGCTGATAAAAAAATAAAAAAATTAATAAAAAAATAAATAATAAAGAAATGAATTGTAAAAAATAAATAAAATAAAATAGAAGAAAAAACACACTGACACTGTCCACCCCCCACCCCTTAAAAAAAGAAAACATTATAAAAAATCAATCAATAAATAAAAAAAATTGTAAAAAAAAAAAAAAAAAATTGTAAAAAAAAATTTTTTTTTTTTAAAAGAGATAAAAAAAAAAAGTATCGGTATTCGGTATCGGCGAGTACTTGGAAAAAAGTATCGGTACTTGTACTCGGTCTTAAAAAAGTGGTATCGGGACAACCCTAGTAGATACCACAGGATTAGAGAGACCTCTCTTTTTTAGAATGTGGGCTTCAATAGCCAGGCCGTCAAACCTAGGGCTGGTAAGGAAGGGTGGTATATCGGTCCTTGCGAAAGCAGGTCCGGACGATGTGGGAGGGTCCAAGGACTCCCCACAGACATTTTTACAATCTCCGCGTACCATGCTCTTCGGGGCCACGCTGGAGCCACCAGAATCACTGGTTTATTTTCTACCCTGATTCTGCGGAGTAATCGAGGTAACAATTGTGGCGGTGGGAACGCATATATCAGCTTGAACTGATCCCAAGGGAACACTAGGGCATCCGAGCCGCAAGCTAGGGGATCCCTTGTCCAAGAGACAAACCTGTCCACTTTTGCGTTGAATCTGGATGCTAGCAGATCTACATCCGGTGTTCCCCACCGCTGACATATTGTCCGGAAAACCTTGGGGTGAAGGGACCATTCCCCTGGGCATAATTGTTGGCGACTTAGAAAGTCCGCCTTCCAATTCTCCACTCCTGGAATGAATACCGCAGATATGGCTGGGACATATCTTTCTGCCCATTTCAGGATGCAATTTACTTCCCTCTGGGCTGCACGACTCCTGGTGCCACCCTGATGATTGATATATGCCACTGCCGTGGCATTGTCCGATTGAATTCTGACAGGGGACCCTTGGAGTTTGGATGTCCATGCTACTAGGGCATACCGGGCTGCTCGTATCTCTAAGAGATTGATGGGCAGGGCCTTTTCTGCATCCGACCATCTGCCCTGGAGAGACCATTGCTCCAGTACTGCTCCCCAGCCTATAAGGCTGGCATCTGTAGTGACCACCTTCCAAGAAATCGGACTGAAGGATTTCCCTTTTTCCAGATTCTGGGGAACCAACCACCAACGGAGGCTTTTGCGAACGGAAGGGGACAAGGACATTGGTAAGTCTAGGGCCTGAACTCTTTTGTTCCAGGCTGACAGTATGGCCCTTTGCAAATTCCTTGAATGGAATTGACCGTAGGGTACTGCTTCGAATGATACCACCATTTTTCCCAGCAGCCTCATGCACAGGCGTATGGATGGCTGTCTTTTTGTACCCACTAGGTGGATCAAATCTCTCAAAGACGACACCTTTTCTTGAGGCAAGAAAATTTTTCTCTGGTCTGAATCCAGCCTTAGCCCCAAGTATTCCAGACTTTTGACTGGTTTTAGGGCTGACTTGTCTCGGTTGATAATCCAACCGTGATATTCCAGATACTCGATTGTCTCGTGAACAACCACTTCTAGTTTTTCCACTGAGTGGTCTATCAGCAACAAGTCGTCTAGATATGCCATTATCGTTACACCTCGTGTTCTTAAATTGGCCAATAATGGGGCCAGAATTTTTGTGAACACTCGTGGTGCTGTGGCCAGACCGAAGGGTAAGGCTCTGAACTGAAAATGGTGCCCTTCTACCGCAAAGCGTAGAAATTTTTGGTGGACTGGAAAGATGGGAATGTGCAAATAAGCATCTTTGATGTCGATCGAGGCCAACCATTCCTCCCCTTGTAGGGCAGTGGCCACCGATCGGACCGACTCCATCCGGAAAGTCCTGATATGTAGGAATTTGTTTAGCCCTTTTAGATTTAATATGGGCCTCACGTCCCCGTTTGGCTTCGGGACTGTAAAGAGGTTTGAGTAAAACCCGAACCCCCATTCTTCCAGGGGAACCTCTATAATTACTGCTTGGAGCAATAATTGTTCTAGTGCCAACAGGAGGGATCCTCTCTTCTGGGGATCCCTTGGCACGTTTGACCTTATAAAATGGGAAGGAGGGGAGTCTTTTAACTCCAATTTGTATCCCAGACTTACTGCGGAGAGCACCCATCTGTCTCTGATCGTGTCCCGCCAGGTCTCTGCGAACAACTGAAGTCTTCCCCCCACCCGATTGAGTGGGGGCAACCCTTCATGCATTTGACTTTGGGGGAGGTTTTGTACCTCTCCTGATCCAGGGTTTCTTGTTACCCTGCAATTGTCCCTGATTTTTACCCCCGGGATTTGACCGAGGAGGCCGTCGGAACTGTTTCACAGCCGATGTCCTAGGGACTGGAGAAGCAGGCCTCTTAAAAGAGGGACCTCTAACTCTGTTTTTAACCGGCAAAAGTGTACTTTTACCGCTGGAAATTTTCTGGATATATTTGTCCAGGTCTTCCCCGAATAAGCGCTCACCATGAAATGGGAAGCTGACCAGCAATTTTTTACAGGGAGCTTCAGCAGACCAGTTTTTGAGCCACAAAAGCCTGCGCATATGTACTACAGACAGCGTAAGGCGGGAAGCCTGATGGATTGAATCCTTTATAGCGTCAACCGCAAAGCATAAGGCTCTAGGTAGATCAGCTAGGGCAAGAGCCTGCTGATCTGGCAAGTCCCTTAAGACCTGTTTCAACTGATCCTTCACTGCTTGGCAGACCCCAATAGCTGCCACTGCTGGTTGTGTCACCAAGCCTGCTGTAGCAAAAGCAGATTTTAATAAGGACTCCAATTTTTTATCTATTGGGTCCTTGAACATTTGGACATTATCCACTGGACATGTCAGTGATTTATTCACACAAGAGATGGCTGCGTCCACTGTAGGGACCCTCCATTTTTTGATGAACTTATCCTCCATGGGATAGACCACCTGAAATCTCTTGGGAGGAGTAAATATTTTATCAGGATGCTCCCAATCCTGGTAAATGAGCCCTTCCAGTAAAGGATGGATTGGAAAGGAACAAACAGTCTGGGGAGCTTTTAGCGACCCCAACGAGGAGACAGAAGTGGATGATGGCTCCGCAAGGGGCATTTTAAATGCTGATCGGACCATGTTAGTCAGGGACTGAACCCATAATCTTTCAGCATGTGATGCTGAGAATGGTTCTTCCACTGTTGATTCCTCTACAACAGAATCGACCTCATCCTGATCCCCTTCAGGTAGGTCGATCCCTGTATGGGACTGTTGCTCTGCTAACAGGTACTCTGAGGGAGGAGACGGAGATCGAGCGCTCTTTCCCTGTGACAGGGAAGCAGCGATCAATGTTGACAATCTCTCTTCCAGCCCTCCCAGAGCTGAGGAAAAAACCTCCTCTGTTACATACACAGGAGCAGGTGAACTGAGGACAGCCACAGTACCAGGTACTCCTGAGGGTGCTCTACGGTCACTAACCTCTGATTCTTCAGGGGAGATTGGTACAGCCGAAGCATGCCCAAGATCCTCAGAGCCTGATGGAGACCCCCTATGCTTCCTGGGATTTTTAGTCCCGGAGTTTTTAGACGGCATATTCCTAAGCCCAAAGCTGAGGTATTCCAGCCGAAATACACCACTTACTGACAATAGTCTAGCACAATTGCTGCTATAAAAACAGTTGGTGTCTACTAATGTGCCTTTCTATGGGGATGCCTGCATCAACCGCTTGCTGTATGCCTTTTTTAAATGTTGCCAGCTCTGTCTCTGCACTCCATAGCCAGCTCACAACACATAATTGTGCCTTTTAACATGCTGGGACGCCCGCACATGCGCAGAAGCGCTGCGGCGCGCACAGAGCATCATCCCCCAAGCTCCGCCCCCTTTCCCAGCTCACCTCTATATATAGAGGCGCGTGCACGCGCTCACACGCGGGCACGTGCGCCTTCGGCGCTCTTTTTTGAAAAGGGAAACTAGGGACAGGGGACAGGGCCCTTTGCCGCAGGCCGGGGGATGGACGAGCATTGCAACATGGCAGAGGAAGCCGTTTTCCACAAGAGAACTCACCATCTGCCTGGACTTGCTCTGATGAAAAGAAACCAGTCCACATGACAAGAAACGTTCCACAGCGGCCTCTAGTGGATTAACACAGGTACCGCAGTCTATATATTTTTTTTTTTCTTGACCACTATTAAAAATATTACATTTTTTAGTAGTTACAGGCATGCATAGATATTTAGCGGGAATACCGTTAGGTAACAGGCAGAAAGACATATTAGGCTTGGGGGTCCCCTCAATAGAACCAAGTTCCTGAGGGGCCCCCACTTACCTTTTCCCCGCCGCAGGACTCTGTTTGGTCCACAGAAGCCCAAACTTCACCTATCACGGCAGGCATTGTAATTAAACCTTCAGGGACCGGGTTCCCAAGGATTCCACTCCCCTGGACCTGTATAGCACCCTGCACAGAAAACATCTTGGTCGTGGGTATGACCAGAGCTCTGGATCCCAGGGTCCAGCTCTCCTAAGAGAAGCATTACAGGCAAAACCTTGCTCTTCTCTGCAAGGCCCGGGTACCGACCGTTTAGCTATGAAGCTTTTTTGGTCGGATCCGGAATAGCTTACTGAGGCCCAAAAGAACCTGTACGCAAGCTCAGTGAAAAACACATGTTACTTCTTGGCCAACACCTTAGACACTGGCAAAAAACTGAGGTGCTCCCGGATGGGAGAGGCTTATATAGGGGAGGGTACTTCCGGTTTGGAAGTTGCCAGTGCCAGCACCTGAAGGTAAACTATATAACCCACATAGTAATGACTATACCGCTCTGTGTCCCGTGATGTACGAGAAAGAAATTTAGATAAGTCAGTTTGGATCTGAATTTCCAGATACCTAAACCTGGATACCCATTCCAAAGGGGTCTGCAGGGATGCCGAACTCACTCCAAGAGTCAGAGGGAATAAGACAGATTTACTCCATTTGATTTGAGATCCCGAAAAGGAACCAAAAAAGTTTATAATCTCTAGGCTGCAGGCAAGGAGTGTTGAGCATCATTAAGATATAATAAGGTGTCATCCTCATAAAGTGATATCTTTTCCACTAACGGACCCACCTGTATGCCCTGAATACTGGGAGACGCTCTGATAATTATTGCAAGAGGTTCAACAGCTAAGGCGAAGAGGCCCGGTGAAAGGGTGAACCCCTGTTGTGTGCCTCGGTGGAGTGGGGAAGGATTCAGGTAAGATATTATTTGTGCGTACCCTGGCTGTCGTGGCCACGTACAACTTCTGCACCCATGAAATGAAATTTGGGCCGAAACCGAATTTGCGCAGCACCATCCGTAAATAGTCCCACTCCACCGAATCAAAAGCTTTTTCTGCATCCAAGGAGGACATTACCCCCAGAACCCCAGGGGTAGTGCGAGGAAAGGTGTTGGGCATGTGAGGAAAGGTGAGAAGTCATCAATATAATAGACTAATAATGACCTTATGTAACTCGTATAATTCTAATCCATAGTAATCAAAGTAATCCTGTGTTGGTTATGTAACAACACTCCAGAGAAAATGAAGTGGAAGTAATCTGAATTATTTGTGGGCTAAAGAAATTCTGTGTATTTTATGCACACATATTGTATTATAGGGTTAAAAGACCCCTTTGTGGAAAATACTGTTTTAATAATTAACGTGTCATGTGCTCTTATCACATTATTTATGCAGGTTCAATGCACATTCATGTGTTTTATATGCGTTATAAAACCACCATGTCATAATTCTATAATTTAGTTAATAGGTTTCCAACATCCAACAAAGGATTGTGCTGCCATTACTATCCGCTGGTATTTTTCCAGTGCTAGTTATAAAATGAAAGTGCAACCTGATTTGTAAATTCGAGCACTTTAAATTCCAGACGCTGGGCATATTTCAGCATTTGCAATTGAGAACAACGACCCAGTATCTCCAAATAGGATGATTTTGGTAGTATCTGGAGACTGCAGCTGTTCCTCCCATGTACACTGTGCAGTTATTGTCCAAACATATCAGATAAGGGTCTACAAAATATAACACTGAAGACCTAAAGTGATTTCCAAAAATTAACTGCTGTACGACAGAATATGCAAATAATTGTTTTCCACCTCTTAATTTTCTTCTACCAAGTTAAAAATTGAACAGCAGCTTACTGACTTTGCAATAACTGTCTAAAGATGTCCATAAACTTCATAATGTCATAGTAAAATGCCTGTGCAGTTTTTGTTACATTTTCCAAAAGATGTAATAAAGAGGGTCTATCTAAAAACAATCCACTTACTTTGAGGGCCTGTTCACACCAGAACGCAGTGTGGGAAACTTGCTTTCCGTGCACGGTTCCCGCACTGCGTTCAAAACACGCTGCAGTTGCAATCTGTAACAGGTGTCAATATTAAGTTAATGACAGCTCAAACGCAGGTCGCAAACACTGTGCATTTCCCCACACCGGATCGTATAGTACAGAAGTAGCATGCAATACGGTTGCAGTGAGTTAGTGGTGCAATTTCAGCCCTTTCATTTTAAAATGGGATCACACAGGAACGCACAGCGCATCCTCAACCCAGACAGGCCCTGTTGCTACAGAGTTGTTGGTAGTTTTACAGATGGTACAGCCAGTGTGAAAAACATTTGATCGGGTTCGGACTGTTGATTATACTAATCGTGTATTTTTTTTTTTACCCGCAGGCCATTGTGTTTGTTGTTGGAGGAGGAAACTATATTGAATATCAGAATTTAGTAGACTATATAAAGGTTGGTGTATATCCTGACTTTAGTGCTTCTTTAGCATATACATCATAGTTTTCTTCAGTTGGAGAATTTTGTTTAATACTGAAGCATACTTTTTAATGAAATACTTATAGCAAGGCTCTTACCTCATCATCATATCCCTTCATTCCTCAAGGTCATTTATTTACCTATTCCATCGTCAATCTTCTTGCCCAGCTTTGCTGGTTCTTAAAGAAGACCTCGGAAAAACGAATGTATGCGCTCATTAGATCACTTATGCATTCCTTTAAAAGAGAAGTATGGAAAACATATTTTTTTCTGGAATCTCTGTCCCCTGCCGGCTCTAACACTGAGAAGCGAACGATCAAACACTGCCGATCATCCGGTTCTCAGAGCTTACTGAGAAGAGAGCTGGTGACTGTTAGTCACCTGCTCTCTGCTCTGCCTCCCCACACTCACTGGATCGCTGAGAGGCTGTGCCGGTCCAGGCATGTGAGTGGTTTTCACATAGTCACGATCTTGCTCGAGCCCAGACCAGCTCTGTGACATCAGCCGACAGCAGGCTTCAGCCCGCTGTCTGCTGAAAATGTGTCACAGGAGTGCAGAACGAACTGCACTCCTGTGATTCACAGGAGAAATGCAGCCAAACAAGCTTTGGCTGTACTTCCCCTTTACAAAGTCATGTAATTTTTTTATGTTGACACATGCCATCTAAAAGCTAAAATCTGATTTGAAATGGGATTTCTACCCTGTTAACTGATGGGCTTCAGGAGAAGGTAAATAGGTAGCATTGCAGAAAAAACAAGCCTTATACCGCGTACACACGAACGGAAATTCCGACAACAAAACCGTGGATAAATTTCCGACAGATGTTGGCTCAAACTTGTCTTGCATACACTCGGTCGCACAAATGTTGGCGGAAATTGCGAACATCGAGAACGCGGTCACGTACAGCATGTACGACGGCACAATAAAACGGAAGTTCCATACCAAGTGCGCCACCCTTTGGGCTCCTTCTGCTAATCTCGTGTTAGTAGAAGTTTAGGTAGAGACGATTCGCGTTTTTCAGCTTCATGCTTTTCAGTCCGTTACAGCGTGACGAATGTGCCATCTCCATTACGAACGCTACTTTTAGCAGACCGAGTGCTTCCGTCTCGTACTTGATTCAGAGCATGCATGGAATTTTGTGCTTCAGAATTGTCTACACACACTCGGAATTTACGAGAATGGATTTTGTTGTCGGAAAATTTGAGAACCAGCTCTTAAATTTTTGTTGTCGGAAATTCCGACAGAAAATGTCTGATGGGGCCTACACACGGTCGGAATTTCCGACCAATAGCTCCCATCGAACATTTGTTGGCGGAAATTCCAAGCGTGTGTACGCGGCATGAGAGTAGCCATCAGCAGTGTTGTGATGTTCTTGACACTGGTGAAGTTCAAAGTACAGGTAAGGGAGCAGCTTGGATTATGCAGATCCAGCTGCTGTGAGTGGATACTTGGACTATGTGTATCACTTTATAAATATTGTGCAAGGTAAAACATTGTCTCAGTGGGGTTTATTTACTAAAACCGGAGAGTGCGAAATCAGGCGCACTTCTGCATAGAAACCAATCAGCTTACAGGTTTTATTGCCAAAGTTTAATTGAACAAGCTGAGGTTAGAAGCTGATTGGTTTCTATGCAGAAGTGACCCTGACTTTGCTCTTTCCAGTCTTAGTAAACAAAC
Organism: Rana muscosa; assembly: GCA_029206835.1. Lineage (NCBI taxonomy): Eukaryota > Metazoa > Chordata > Amphibia > Anura > Ranidae > Rana > Rana muscosa. Next base: position 114,650,490 of record CM055126.1, on the reverse strand, counting down.
CCCAATGTGTCATTAAGCTGTGTTTAGCTGCAGATGCATGCAAATCTGTAAGTTGCCGACAGGAACTTTAGATTACCTTGACCAGCGTAATATTCTAGTTTGCCACCTAAAATTTCCAGTTCCGTTTCACTTTTCTTTATGCATTTACCTACCCTTTCTTGACCAATCGCCCCTTTGAGACTACTAAGACCCCTTTCACACTCAGGTGCTATAGCGCTAAAAATAGCACCTGCAAAGCGCCCTGAAAGAGCGGCTCCATTCACCTGAAGGCTTTCACACTGGAGCGGTGCGCTGGCAGGGCGTTAGAAAAAGTCCTGCCAGCAGCTTCTTTGCAGTGCATTAGGAGCGGTGAATACACCTTAAGTGCCCCTGCCCATTGAAATCAATGGGCAGCAAAGCTGTAGCGGCGCTTTTAACCCTTTTTTGGCTGCTAGCGGGGGTTAAAAGCGCCCCACTAGCGGCAGAAAAGCACCGCAAAAACTACGCTAAAGCGCTGCTAAAAACAGCAGCGTTTTACCGCCGCCGCCTACAGCGCTATGAGTGTGAAAGCACTCTAAGTGAGGCTACTGCCTGTCACTTAATAAAGTGTTAAAACAGGATGAGTGTTTTCTTAACTCATCTCTCTTACTTTTCACTCAATTTCCTGAACTTTTCTTTGTTGCTTCTTGATTTATTTTTCTCTTTTGCTACCCTCCACACTTTTTTAGTTTAGTTCCCCTGTCCCTCTATCCTGCATTCTTTCCTTTCCCCAATTTAGACTCTCCTGCTGTCTCTCATCTACCATCTCCTCTTCAGTCACACAACTTTGGCTAATTGAAATGCAAAAAGGAATCTACCTTATAAAAATGAAGTTTTGTGGCAGGCAACCAGCTCTGGCTTTTGCTTTGCTTTTGTATCCTGTTACTGGTTGCTAAGGCCTGTCCTTCCTTTTGCTTATTCTGTCAAAGATGTTATTTATGTGGCCTTCGCCAGTTCCTCAGATCAACTCCTTTGCCTATTTTTTCATCCTCTTAGCCTGCTACTGTTATATTATTATTAACACTTTAAGAAGCATTAGCTAAGTAGAGTTTAATTTTATGCTTCTAAAACGTAGAGCATGTAACTCAACACTGTGTGTTATCTCTTTTTCTATTTTTTTTTTCTTCTTTTTTTCAGACCAAACAAGGAAAGCACATCCTTTATGGCTGCACAGAGCTTTTTAATGCTTCACAATTTGTTAAACAGGTAATGGGTGCCTTTTCTGCATACAGATGTAATTAAGTAAAGCACGTTAAAATGGCTGGTTCATAACGCAGGTTCAAGTTTGGCCCCTCAGTCTTACTAGACTTAAATCTGAACTCCAGAAATTCAGCCGTTTTCTAAAATGTGCCAGATGGCTATAGATTAAAGGGTTACTCCACTTTGATAGGAAAAAAAATAGCAAATGAATAATATAGCATATACAATTGTGATACAAGTCATACTGTAATTAAATGTTATTAAAAATGACCTTCCCTTTTGTAATCTGCAGAGCTGTAATTTTCTGTAAAATGCAATATGGCTAGCTGGAGGTATTCTATACACAGATGGTGTACAGAACGCCTCCCAGTCATTTCCCACTTGTGTGATTGGCTTATTGATTTCCCCAGAAGTCTGCACCAAGATACAAATTGGCATACCCTGCAATAAAAAAAAATTTTTTTGGTGTAATACTCTCAAAGAAAAATGTCTAACGGGATGCAGACCCAGCAGCTTTCCTCATTGGAGCCCTGCAGGTGCAGCAGCTGATTGATAATTATAAAACCACTCCCATATGGACTCACACAGACAAATAAAACGGCTATTTATTTCAGAGTAACAAAATTTAAAGGTAGGAATCTGCAACAAAGTTTGCTAAAATTCTTGCAATGTACATAGATCACCCAGAGGGCAATGGTTTTTTTTTTCTCAACAAAAGTGGAGTTAATCTTTAAGTCCAACCAGGTGCATGCCTTTAATTTGCAATCTACATTTTTTACTGAGCGCTGGGAGCATAGCTATCACTATACTTCCATTGCTTGACTTAGGCCCCTTTCACACGGAGGGTCCGTTCAGGTCCGCCTGTCAGTTTTTTAGGCGGACCTGCACGGACGCTCCATGTAGCCCTATGGAGCCACGGATGTCAGCGTTGACATGTCCGCTGACATTCGCTCCGCCAAAGTGTGACGGAGGAAAACCCTATTTTTCCTTCCATCGGCGGAGCGGATCGGATGACAACGGACTTTACGGTCCGTCATCATCCGATCCCCCATAGGGGAGAGCGGCGCTCTGACAGGGCGGTCCCTGCACAGTGTGCGGGGACCGCCCAGTCATCCGCCGGCTCAGCGGGGATCAACGGAGCGATCCCCGCTGAGCAAGCGGAGCTTCACGGGGCGGATCTTCACGGATCCGCCCCGTGTGAAAGAGCCCTTACTGGTCTCAGCTCCTTCAGCTGCAGAGTCTTATGTGGTCACTCTGGCCCCCACCCCCTCCTCTCCGCTTTGTATTATGTGAACCTATTCACAAATACAAAGCCTGCTGTGAATGGACAATGAAGGGGAGGGGAGCGGGCAAAATTCCTGGAGTTCAACCTTAATACCGTATATACTCGAGTATAAGCCAAGTTTTTCAGCACATTTTTTTGTGCTGAAAATGCCCCCCTCGGCTTATACTCGAGTCACCTTTTTGCGCCTGATCTCCCAGACTTTGGGGTCCCGGTACCGGCCGGCCGTAGGTCCTCTGGACCCCAAACTGGCATACATGTAGCCCTCCCTCTTCCTCTACAAGTGTGCAAAGTTTGTTGTCCGGGGGACATACAGCCGGGGAGCACCAATTTTTCAAACTGGGCACCCCTTCCATAGACTCCCATGTTAAACGGTAATTTCGCTGGTGACTTTGGGGACCCGGTACCGGCCGGTCGTAGGTCCCCTGGACCCGGAACTTGGTACACATGTAGCCCCATTTCTCCGTTATAAGTGTGCAAAGTTTGTTGTCTGGGGAACCTAAGGTTGGGGAGCACCGATTTTTTTTAAAGCCGGGCACCCCTTCCATAGACTCCCATGTTAAACGTCCGTCTAGTCATGGGCACAGTGAGGCATGCAGATGGACACCCTAGGCTTATACTTGAGTCAATACGTTTTCCCAGTTTTTTGTGGTAAAATTAGGTGCCTCGGCTTATATTCGGGTCGGCTTATACTCGAGTATATACGGTATATAAAAAGATATATGAACTGATAGTCTGATAGACATTCTCCATAGCAACCGGGGAGACTCCTGCTTTCATTTTGTAAACCGTTAAATAATAGGACTGATGGTGATCGGTGGGCAACTAATAAACCAGAAAACTTTGTCCTATACAAATCACCTAGCCTCAAGGCCTATGCACACTACTTCTGTACCTCCTGGCACTGTTCCCATTTTTACCTAATTTCATACCCCAACACATTTCTGTTTCTTTTTGTTGCATTGGAAAATGGCTATATATTATAATATTTTCTTAAATGTGCTGTCTTCATCTGTGATTGCTACAGTTGATTTTGGCATAGATTAAGCTGCATGTAAAACAGATATATTCCCGTTTCTATAATAGAAGTCCGACAATAACAATTGGTAAAGTAATTATGAACAGTGTTTCATATTTGTTTAAACAGTAACAAGTAGTGTCAGCATTTCTGAATTTTCATAGAGCTCTCAGCATTTTCAGAAATGATATAATCAGATGTTAACAATTATTACATTATCTGCTCTAGAAAAATAAATGTTTAAACTTGATTGCTATGGGGATTACCTCTATATATCATTCCTTTGGTTTTTAAACATGTTTTTCATTCGACTTGGGGTCCTAAATGTCAGTACTGAATTTCAATGTGCTTTTGTCCCACATTGGTAGATTAAGGGTCCTTGCACATGGTACTGATGTATGAATGCCAGATCTTCCTAGTGAAAAATTAACTGCACAAAAAACACGAGTATTGTCTGTATTATGCATGCTTATATGCATCTATAAGTGTGTAAAATTTCTGCTAGCTTCTGTGATGTCAAAATATATTATGTACTCAAGGAGCAAATGTGATTTATGCATGTAGTCACGCAAAATACTGACCAGTAAGGGCTCGTTTACACTTGCAGTTAGGGACGCTAAAAAAAACATGTGGTTAAGCCACGTTCTTACTGCCCTCCTTGAACTGCAAGGGCAGCTGGAAGTGGGTGTACATGCTACAGTGGCAGTAAGAATTAAACTCCTTGTTGCAGTCATCTGGCAGTACCTTTTTACACAATCCATTCAAGTGAATGGGGCCGCGCCACAACCACATGCAATGCACTCATTTGCAGTGCAGTGGTACAGCCATGTAGGGGTTGAAGTGGTGAGGATAAGACATAACACCAGACACAAGACACAATTTAGATAAAATACAATATTTTTTACTGTCTGCTATAAAACATATGCAATAAAAAAAAAATTGAATTTCTTCATAAATTTAGGCCAATATGTATTTGCTACATGTTTTTGGAAAAAAAACAACCCAATAAGTGTATATTGATTGGTTTACGCAAACGTTATAGCGTCTACAAATTATGATATAGATTTATGTGAATTTTTATTTTTTGTAATACTAGCAATGGCGGTTATCAGCGACTTATAGTGGGACTGCGATATTGCAGCTGTCAATCGTACACAAACTGATACTTTTGACACTTTGCGGGAACCAGTGACACTAATACAGTGATCAGTGCTAAAAATATGCACTGTCACTGTACTAATGACACTGGCTGGGAAGGGGGTTAAACATCTAGGGCAGCCTTTCTCAACCTTTTCAACACAGAGGAACCCTTGAAATAGTTCTCCAGTCTCGGGGAACCCCTGTTAAAAAAAATTAGATCTACAACTCATAATACATTAGTGTAATGGTCAGTGGGAAGAATGGTCCTTACACTTGTGGTCATTGGGAAGAATTACCTCCTTACAGATAGATAAAAAGATCACTGGTGTCAGTGGGAACTTATCTGAGAGGCAGAAATTGCCCAATGCTGAAGGAACCCCTAGCAAACTCTGGAGGAACCCTAGGGTTCCACGGAACCCTGGTTGAGAATCACTGATCTAGGGCGATCAAAGGGATAACTGTGTGCCTAGCCTAGCCTTGTATACATAGGCAGATCTCTGTTCTGTTTGTTTTACTGATGGTCGGCAGGTGCCATCAGATATCCAGTGCCCGGCAGCCCTAGATCGACTTCTGCTGTGATTAATGAAAGCAGAAGCAGTGCTCGCACTCCCTGGAAGCGGAAATGCAGAATTATGTATAGTATATATACCTGATCCTGCACAGGGCCGCCCTGTAGCAGTAAATCTGCTATAGGGTGGTCCAGAAGTGGTTAAAGTAATATTAAAGTTTCAGTTTTTTTTTTATCAAAATAAAAAACATGTTATACTTACAGTTGTGCTCATAAGTTTACATACCCGGGCAGAATTTATGATTTCTTGGTCATTTTTCAGAGAATATGAATGATAACCCAAATTATTTTATTTCACTCATGAATAGTGTTTGGCTAAGCCATTTTTTATCAATCAACTGTGTTTACTTTTTTTTAGATCATAATGACAACAGAAACTAGCCAAATTACCCTGATCAAAAGTTTACATACCCCAGTTCTTAATACCGTGTATTGCCCCCTTTAACATCAATGACAGCTTGAAGTCTTTTGTGGAATTTGTGGATAAGGCTCTTTATCTTCTCAGATGGTAAAGCTGCCCATTCCTCTTGGCAAAAAGCTTTCAGTTCCTGTAAATTCTTGGGCTGTCTTGCATGAACTGCATGTTTGAGATCTCCCCAGAATGGCTCAATGATATTGAGGTCAGGAGACTGAGATGGCCACTCCAGAACATTCACTTTATTCTGCTGTAGCCAATGACAGGTCGACTTGGCCTTGTGTTTTGGATCATTGTTATATTGGAATGTCCAAGTACGTCCCATGCGCAGCTTCCTGGCTGATGAATGCAAATGTTCCTCCAGTATTTTTTGATAACATACTGCATTCATCTTGCCATAGATTTTGACCATAGATTTTGACCAATTGTTAACTCCTCTCAAAATGTAGCGTTTATGGTTGTGGCCAAAAAGCAAAATTTTGGTCTCATCACTCCAAATGACTTTGTGCCAGAAGGTTTGAGGCTTGTCTCTGTGCTGTTTGGCATATTATAAGCGGGATACTTTGTGGCATTTGCATATTAATGGCTTTCTTCTGGTGACTCGACCATGCAGCCCATCTTTCTTTAAGTACCTCCTTATTGTGCATCTTGAAACAGTCACACCACATGTTTTCAGAGAGTACTGTTTTTCACCGGAAGTTATTTGTGGGGGGTTTTTTTTGCATCCCCCACAATTTTCACGGCAGTTGTGGCTGAAATTTTAGTTGGTCTACCTGACCATGGTTCAGTTTCAACAGAACCCCTCATTTTCCACTTCTTGATTAGAGTTTTAACACTGCTGATTGGCATGCTCAATTCCTTGGATATCTTTTTATATCCCTTTTTTGTTTTATATAGTTCAACTACCTTTTCCCGCAGATCCTTTGACAATTCTTTTGCTTTCCCCATGACTCAGAATCCAGAAACGTCAGTGCAGCACTGGATGAAAGATGCAAGGGTCTGTCAGGAGTCCAGAAACTCATTGACATTTTCTATCTCGTACATCACGGGACACAGAGCGACATAGTCATTACTAATGGGTTATATAGATACCTTCAGGTGCTGGCACTGGCAACTTCCAAAACCGGAAGTACCCTCCCCTATATAAGCCCCTCCCATCCGGGAGCACCTCAGTTTTTTGCCAGTGTCTAAGGTGTTGGCCAAGAAGTAACATGTGTTTTTCACTGAGCTTGCGTACAGGTTCTTTTGGGCCTCAGTAAGCTATTCCGGATCCGACCAAAAAAGCTTCATAGCTAAACGGTCGGTACCCGGGCCTTGCAGAGAAGAGCAAGGTTTTGCCTGTAATGCCTCTCTTAGGAGGGCTGGACCCTGGGATCCAGAGCTCTGGTCATACCCACGACCAAGATGTTTTCTGTGCAGGGTGCTATACAGGTCCAGGGGAGTGGAATCCTTGGGAACCCGGTCCCTGAAGGTTTGATTACAATGCCTGCCGTGATAGGTGAAGTTTGGGCTTCTGTGGACCAAACAGAGTCCTGCGGCGAGGAAAAGGTAAGTGGGGGCCCTCGGGAACTTGGTTCTATTGAGGGACCCCCAAGCCTATTTTGTCTTTCTGCCTGTTACCTAAGGTATTCCCGCTAATATTCTGTGTATGCCTGTTACTACTGAGAAAATGTAAAAAAATGTAATAGTAGGCAAGGAAAAAAAAAAAAAATGTAAGACCGCGGTACCTGTGTTAGACACTAGAGGCCGCTATGGTTCTTTTTCTTGTAATGTGGATTTTTTTCTTCCAGAATCAAATCCAGGCAGTTGGTATGTTCTCTGCTGGGAAGCTGTCTCCTCTGCCCTGTTGCTGCGCTCATCCATCCCCGGGCCCTGCGGCAAAGGGACCCTGGCTCCCATCTAGCTCCTTATTGTTTTCAAAAAAGGCGCCGAAGGCGCACGCGCGTGCGCGTGCATGCGCCTCTATATATAGAGGCGATCTGGAAAAAGGGGCGGAGCGGGTGGATGACGCTCAGGTGTGCGCCGCGGCGCTACTGCGCATGTGCGGGCGTCCAGCGTGTTTTAAAGCACATTATAGCTGGCTATTGAAGTGCACAGACAGAGCTAGCAACAGTATAAAGGCACACAGAGGCGGTTGATGCAGGCATCCCCTAGAAAGGCACTTTAGTAGACACCAACTGTGATATAGCAGGAATTGTGCTAGACTATTCTCAGTAAAAGTGGTGTATTACGGCTGGAATACCTCAGCTTTAGGCTTAGGAATATGCCGTCCAGAAGCTCCAGAACTGAATCTTCCAGGAAGCGAAGGGGGTCTCATCGGGCTCTGAGGATCTTGGGCATGCTTCTGCTGCACCAGTCTCCCCTGAAGTTCAGAGGTAAGTGACCGTAGAGTCCCCGCAGGGGTACTTGGTACTGTGGCTGTCCTCAGTTCACCTGCTCCTGTGTATGTAACAGAGGAGGTTTTTTTCCTCAGCTCTGGGAGGATTAGAGAGAGATTGTCAACATTGATCGCTGCCTCCCTGTCAGGGAAAGCACGCCCGATCTCCGTCTCCTCCTTCAGAGTGCCTGTTAGCAGAGCAACAGTCCCATACAGGGATCGACCTGCCTGAAGGGGATCAGGATGAGGTTGATTCTGTTATAGAGGAATCAACAGTGGGGGAACCTTTTCTCAGCATCTCAAGCTGAAAGATTATGGGTTCAGTCTCTGACTAACATGGTCCGATCAGCATTAAAAATGCACCTTGCGGAACCATCAACCACTACTGTATCCTCGTTGGGGTCGCTAGAAGCCCCCAGACTGTCCCTTCTTTTCCACTTCACCCTTTACTGAAAGGGCTCATTTACCAGGATTGGGAACGTCCTGAGAAAATATTTATTCCCCCAAGAGATTTCCGGTGGTCTATCCCATGGAGGATAAGTTCATCAAAAAATGGAAGGTCCCTACAGTGGACACAGCCATCTCTTGTATGTATAAATCACTGACATATCCAATGGATAATGTCCAAATGTTCAAGAACCCAATAGATAAAAGATTGGAGTCCTTATGAAAGTCTGCTTCTTTCTACAGCAAGCTTGGTGACACAACCAGCAGTGAGGTCTGCTAAGCAGTGAAGGATCAGTTGAAACAGGTCTTGAGGGACTTGACAGATCAGCAGGCCTTGCCCTAGCTGATCTACCTAGAGCCTTAGGCTTTGCGGTTGACGCCATAAAGGATTCAGTCCATCAGGCCTCCCGCCTTACGCTGTCTATAGTACATATGCGTAGGCTTCTATGGCTCAAAAACTGGTCTGCTGAAGCTCCCTGTAAAGAATGGCTGGTTAGCGTCCCATTTCATGGTGAACGCTTATTCAGGGAAAACCTGGACAAATATATCCAGAAAATTTCCAGCGGTAAAAATACGCTCTTGCCGGTTAAAAACAGAGTTAGAGGTCCCTCTTTAAGAGGCCTGCTTCTCCTGTCCCTGGGGCATCGGCTGTGTAACAGTTCCGACGGCCTCCTCGGTCAATTCCCGGGGTAAAAAAAAAAACAGGGACAATAGCAGGGTAATGAGAAACCCTGGGTCAGGGGAGGTACAAAACCTCCCCCAAAGTTAAATTCATTGAAGGGTTGCCCCCACTCAGTCGGGTGGGGGGAGGACTCCAGTTGTTCGCAAGAGACCTGGCGGGACACGATCAAGACAGATAGGTGCTCTCCGCAGTATGTTTGGGATACAGTTTGGAGTTAAAAGACTCTCCTCCTTCCCATTTTTGAGGTCAAACGTGCCAAGGGATCCCCGGAAGAGAGAGTCCCTCCTGTTGGCACTAGAACAACTATTGCTCCAAGGAGTAATTATGGAGGTTCCCCTGGAAGAATGAGGGTTCGGGTTTTACTCAAACCTCTTTACAGTCCCGAAGCAAACGCGGACGGGAGGCCCATATTAATTCTAAAAGGGCTATACAAATTCCTGTATATCAGGACTTTCCGATGGAGTCGATCCGATCGGTGGCCACTGCCCTACAAGGGGAGGATTGGTTAGCCGCGATCGACATCAAAGATGCTTATTTGCACATTCCCATCTTTCCAGTCCACCAAAAATTTCTACGCTTTGCAGTAGAAGGGCGCCATTTTCAGTTCAGAGCCTTACCCTTCGGTTTGGCCACAGCACCACGAGTGTTTACAAAAATTCTGGCCCTTTATTGGCCAATCTAAGAACACAAGGTGTAATGATAATGGCATATCTAGATGACTTGTTGCTGATAGACCACTCAGTGAAAAAACTAGACGTGGTCGTTCACAAGACAATCAAGTATCTGGAATCTCACGGTTGGATTATCAACCGAGACAAGTCAGCCCTAAAAACCAGTCAAAAGTCTGGAATACTTGGGGCTAAGGTTGGATTCAGGCCAGAGAAAAATATTCTTGCCTCGAGGAAAGGTGTTGTCTTTGAAAGATTTGATCCACTTAGTGGGTACAAAAAAGACAGCCGTCCATACGCCTGTGCATGAGGCTGCTGGGAAAAATGGTGGCATCATTCGAAGCAGTACCCTACGGTCAATTCCATTCAAGGAATTTGCAAGGGGCCATACTGTCAGCCTGGAGCAAAAAAGTTCAGGCCCTAGACTTACAATGTCCTTGTCCCCTTCCGTTCGCAAGAGCCTCCGTTGGTGGTTGGTTCCCCAGAATCTGGAAAAAGGGAAATCCTTCAGTCCGATTTCTTGGAAGGTGGTCACTACAGATGCCAGCCTTATAGGCTGGGGAGCAGTACTGGAGCAATAGTCTCTCCAGGGCAGATGGTCGGATGCAGAAAAGGCCCTGCCCATCAATCTCTTAGAGATACGAGCAGCCCGGTATGCCCTAGTAGCATGGACATCCAAACTCCAAGGGTCCCCTGTCAGAATTCAATCAGACAATGCCACAGCAGTGGCATATATCAATCATCAGGGGGGCACCAGGAGTCGTGCAGCCCAGAGGGAAGTAAATTACATCCTGAAATGGGCAGAAAGATATGTCCCAGCCATATCTGCGGTATTCATTCCAGGAGTGGAGAATTGGAAGGCGGACTTTCTAAGTCGCCAGCAATTATGCCCAGAGGAAGGGTCCCTTCACCCCGAGGTTTTCTGGACAATATGTCAGCGGTGGGGAACATCGGATGTAGATCTTCTAGCATCCAGATTCAACGCAAAGGTGGACAGGTTTGTCTCTCGGGACAAGGGATCCCCTAGCTTGCGGCTCGGATGCCCTAGTGTTCCCTTGGGATCAGTTCAAGCTAATATATGCATTCACACCGCCACAATGGTTACCTCGATTACTCCGCAGAATCAGGGTAGAAAAGAAACCAGTGATTCTGGTGGCTCCAGCGTGGCCCCGAAGAGCGTGGTACGCGGAGATTGTAAAATGTCAGTGGGGAGTCCTTGGACTCTCCCACGTCGTCCGGACCTGCTTTCGCAAGGACCGATATACCACCCTTCCTTACCAGCCCTAGGTTTGACGGCCTGGCTATTGAAGCCCACATTCTAAAAAAGAGAGGGCTCTCTAATTCTGTGGTGTCTACCATGATCAATGCCAGGAAGCCGGTATCCAGGCAGATCTACTATAGAATCTGGAAGGCGTACATCGCCTGGTGTGAGGCCAAGAAATGGCATCCACGTAAATACGTAATAGGTAGGATTCTGGACTTCCTACAATGGGCTGTAGATAGGAAGCTTGCCTTGAGTACTATCAAGGGTCAGATTTCGGCCTTGTCAATATTTTTTCAAAGGCCCTTGGCTTCGCATTCACTAGTCAAAGCCTTTATACAAGGAGTGATGCGTATTAGTCCTCCGGTTAATATTCCCATATGTCCATGGGATCTAAACTTGGTTCTGTCAGTTCTACAGAAACAACCATTTGAACCATTACAGCATATTTCTTTGGTTCTTCTCACCAGGAAATTGATTTTTCTAGTAGCCATTTGTTCTGTAAGGAGCCATATCTGGTTATCCATAAGGATAGAGTAGTGTTACGCCCTCATCCAGCCTTTCTTCCTAAAGTGGTATCGAGGTTTCATTTGAACCAAGATGTGGTTCTTCCTTCTTTTTTCCCCAAACCTACTTCGGTAGAGGAAAAGTTATTGCATTCTTTGGATGTAGTAAGAGCAGTTAAAGCTTATCTAAAAGCCACTGCTCAGATTCGCAGAACGGATACTTTGTTTATTCTGCCGGAAGGCCCCAGAAGGTGTCAGGCAGCGTCAAAATCTACTTTAGCCAAGTGGATTCGAAAGGTCATAATGCAAGCCTATGGCTTGAGAAGGAGACCGCCTCCGTTCAAAGTTAGAGCGCACTCCACGAGAGCAGTTGGAACTTCATGGGCAGTGCATCACCAGGCCTCCCTGGCTCAAATCTGTAAGGCCGCAACATGGTCTTCAGTACACACGTTTACTAGGTTCTACCAGGTGGACGTTAGAAGTCAGGAGGATGTCGCCTTTGGGCGTAGTGTGTTGCAGGCCGCAAAAGATCCTCATGTCTGATAGCGCTCAGCTTATGTATGGTGTATCCCCCCCCCTCGTTGGGCATTGCTTTAGGACATCCCATTAGTAATGACTATGTCGCTCTGTGTCCCGTGATGTACGAGAAAGAAAATAGGATTTTTATAACAGCTTACCTGTAAAATCCTTTTCTTGGAGTACATCACGGGACACAGAGCTCCCACCCCTCTTTAGGGACACTTATTGCTTTGCTACAAAACTGAGGTGCTCCCGGATGGGAGGGGCTTATATAGGGGAGGGTACTTCCGGTTTTGGAAGTTGCCAGTGCCAGCACCTGAAGGTATCTATATAACCCATTAGTAATGACTATGTCGCTCTGTGTCCCGTGATGTACTCCAAGAAAAGGATTTTACAGGTAAGCTGTTATAAAAATCCTATTTCTTTTTCGTACATCACGGGACACAGAGCGACATAGTCATTACTAATGGGTTATATAGATACCGTCAGGTGCTGGCACTGGCAACTTCCAAAACCGGAAGTACCCTCCCCTATATAAGCCCCTCCCATCCGGGAGCACCTCAGTTTTTTGCCAGTGTCTAAGGTGTTGGCCAAGAAGAAACATGTGTTTTTCACTGAGCTTGCGTACAGGTTCTTTTGGGCCTCAGTAAGCTATTCCGGATCCGACCAAAAAAGCTTCATAGCTAAACGGTCGGTACCCGGGCCTTGCAGAAAGAAGAGCAAGGTTTTGCCTGTAATGCTTCTCTTAGGAGAGCTGGACCCTTTGATCCAGAGCTCTGGTCATACCCACGACCAAGATGTTTTCTGTGCAGGGTGCTATACAGGTCCAGGGGAGTGGAATCCTTGGGAACCCGGTCCCTGAAGGTTTGATTACAATGCCTGCCGTGATAGGTGAAGTTTGGGCTTTTGTGGACCAAACAAAGTCCTGCGGCGGGGAACAGGTAAGTGGGGGCCCCCAGGAACTTGGTTCTATTGGGGGACCCCCAAGCCTAATTTGTCTTTCTGTCTGTTACCTAATGGTATTCCCGCATAATTCTGTGCATGCCTGTAACTACTAAAAAAATGTAATAATTTTTAATGGTGGTCAAGAAAAAAAAAAAAAAAAAATTTTTTTATATATATATTTAATATATTAGACTGCGGTACCTGTGTTTGTCCACTAGAGGCCGCTGTGGAATGTTTTCTTGTCATGTGGACTAGCTTCTTCTCAGCAGAGCAAAGTCCAGGCAGATGGTGAGTTCTCTTATAGGAAACTGCTTCCTCTGCCATGTTGCAGTGTTTGTCCATCCCCCGGCCTGCGGCAAAGAGGGGCCCTGGCTCCTGTCCCTTGTTACCATATTTGAAATTAGCGCCGAAGGCGCACGTGCCCGCGCGCGTGCACGCGCCTCTATATATAGAGGTGAGCCGGGAAAGGGGGCGGAGCCTGGGGGATGACGCTCTGTGCGCGCCGCAGCGCTTCTGCGCATGTGCGGGCGTCCCAGCAGTTTTAAAAAAACCACAATATTGTAGTGAGCTGGCTATGAAGTACAGAGACAGAGCTGGCAACATTTAAAGGCATACAGCAAGCGGTTGATACAGGCATCCCCTAGAAAGGCACATTAGTAGACACCAACTGTGATATAGCAGCAATTGTGCTAGACTATTCTCAGTAAAAGTGGTGTATTACGGCTGGAATACCTCAGCTTTAGGCTTAGGAATATGCCGTCCAGAAGCTCCGGAACTGAATCTTCCAGGAAGCGAAGGGGGGTCTCATCGGGCTCTGAGGATCTTGGGCATACTTCTGCTGCACCAGTCTCCCCTGAAGTTCAGAGGTAAGTGACCGTAGAGACCCCGCAGGGGTACTTGGTACTGTGGCTGTCCTCAGTCACCTGCTCCTGTGTATGTAACAGAGGAGGTTTTTTCCTCAGCTCTGGGAGGATTAGAGAGAGATTGTCAACATTTATCGCTGCCTCCCTGTCAGGGAAAGCACGCCCGATCTCCGTCTCCTCCTTCAGAGTGCCTGTTAGCAGAGCAACAGTCCCATACAGGGATCGACCTGCCTGAAGGGGATCAGGATGAGGTTGATTCTGTTATAGAGGAATCAACAGTGGGGGAACCTTTTCTCAGCATCTCAAGCTGAAAGATTATGGGTTCAGTCTCTGACTAACATGGTCCGATCAGCATTTAAAAATGCACCTTGCGGAACCATCAACCACTACTGTATCCTCGTTGGGGTCGCTAGAAGCCCCCAGACTGTTTGTTCTTTTCCACTTCACCCTTTACTGAAAGGGCTCATTTACCAGGATTGGGAACGTCCTGAGAAAATATTTATTCCCCCAAGAGATTTCCGGTGGTCTATCCCATGGAGGATAAGTTCATCAAAAAAAAAAAAAAAAAAATGGAAGGTCCCTACAGTGGACGCAGCCATCTCTTGTATGTATAAATCACTGACATGTCCAGTGGATAATGTCCAAATGTTCAGGAACCCAATAAATAAAAGGTTGGAGTCCTTATGAAAATCTGCTTGGTGATACAACCAGCAGTAGCAGCTATTGGGGTCTGCTAAGCAGTGAAGGATCAGTTGAAACAGGTCTTGAGGGACTTGACAGATCAGCAGGCTTTGCCCTAGCTGATCTACCTAGAGCCTTAGGCTTTGCGGTTGACGCCATAGAGGATTCAGTCCATCAGGCCTCCCGCCTTACGCTGTCTATAGTACATACGCGTAGGCTCCTATGGCTCAAAAACTGGTCTGCTGAAGCTCCCTGTAAAGAATGGCTGGTTAGCGTCCCATTTCATGGTGAACGCTTATTCAGGGAAAACCTGGACAAATATATCCAGAAAATTTCCAGCGGTAAAAATACGCTCTTGCCGGTTAAAAGCAGAGTTAGAGGTCCCTCTTTAAGAGGCCTGCTTCTCCAGTCCCTGGGGCATCGGCTGTGTAACAGTTCCGACGGCCTCCTCGGTCAAATCCCGGGGATAAAAAACAGGGACAGTAGCAGGGTAATGAGAAACCCTGGGTCAGGGGAGGTACATAACCTCCCCCAAAGTTAAATTCATTGAAGCCCCCACTCAGTCGGGTGGGGGGAGGACTCCAGTTGTTCGCAAGAGACCTGGCGGGACACGATCAAGACAGATAGGTGCTCTCCGCAGTATGTTTGGGATACAGTTTGGAGTTAAAAGACTCTCCTCCTTCCCATTTTTGAGGTCAAACGTGCCAAGGGATCCCCGGAAGAGAGAGTCCCTCCTGTTGGCACTAGAACAACTATTGCTCCAAGGAGTAATTATGGAGGTTCCCCTGGAAGAATGAGGGTTCGGGTTTTACTCAAACCTCTTTACAGTCCCGAAGCAAACGCGGACGGGAGGCCCATATTAATTCTAAAAGGGCTATACAAATTCCTGTATATCAGGACTTTCCGGTGGAGTCGATCCGATCGGTGGCCACTGCCCTACAAGGGGAGGATTGGTTAGCCACGATCGACATCAAAGATGCTTATTTGCACATTCCCATCTTTCCAGTCCACCAAAAATTTCTACGCTTTGCAGTAGAAGGGCGCCATTTTCAGTTCAGAGCCTTACCCTTCGGTTTGGCCACAGCACCACGAGTGTTTACAAAAATTCTGGCCCTTTATTGGCCAATCTAAGAACACAAGGTGTAATGATAATGGCATACAGTATCTGGATGACTTGTTGCTGATAGACCACTCAGTGAAAAAACTAGACGTGGTCATTCACAAGACGATCAAGTATCTGGAATCTCACGGTTGGATTATCAACCGAGACAAGTCAGCCCTAAAAACCAGTCAAAAGTCTGGAATACTTGGGGCTAAGGTTGGATTCAGGCCAGAGAAAAATATTCTTGCCTCGAGGAAAGGTGTTGTCTTTGAAAGATTTGATCCACTTAGTGGGTACAAAAAAGACAGCCGTCCATACGCCTGTATATGAGGCTGCTGGGAAAAATGGTGGCATCATTCGAAGCAGTACCCTACGGTCAATTCCATTCAAGGAATTTGCAAGGGGCCATACTGTCAGCCTGGAACAAAAAAATTCAGGCCCTAGACTTACAATGTCCTTGTCCCCTTCCGTTCGCAAGAGCCTCCGTTGGTGGTTGGTTCCCCAGAATCTGGAAAAAAGGAAATCCTTCAGTCCGATTTCTTGGAAGGTGGTCACTACAGATGCCAGCCTTATAGGCTGGGGAGCAGTACTGGAGCAATAGTCTCTCCAGGGCAGATGGTCGGATGCAGAAAAGGCCCTGCCCATCAATCTCTTAGAGATACGAGCAGCCCGGTATGCCCTAGTAGCATGGACATCCAAACTCCAAGGGTCCCCTGTCAGAATTCAATCAGACAATGCCACAGCAGTGGCATATATCAATCATCAGGGGGGCACCAGGAGTCGTGCAGCCCAGAGGGAAGTAAATTACATCCTGAAATGGGCAGAAAAAATATGTCCCAGCCATATCTGCGGTATTCATTCCAGGAGTGGAGAATTGGAAGGCGGACTTTCTAAGTCGCCAGCAATTAGGCCCAGAGGAAGGGTCCCTTCACCCCGAGGTTTTCTGGACAATATGTCAGCGGTGGGGAACATCGGATGTAGATCTTCTAGCATCCAGATTCAACGCAAAGGGGGACAGGTTTGTCTCTCGGACAAGGGATCCCCTAGCTTGCGGCTCGGATGCCCTAGTGTTCCCTTGGGATCAGTTCAAGCTGATATATGCATTCACACCGCCACAATGGTTACCTCGATTACTCCGCAGAATCAGGGTAGAAAAGAAACCAGTGATTCTGGTGGCTCCAGCGTGGCCCCGAAGAGCGTGGTACGTGGAGATTGTAAAATGTCAGTGGGGAGTCCTTGGACTCTCCCACATCG
The DNA here is from genome assembly GCA_029206835.1 of Rana muscosa. NCBI lineage: Eukaryota > Metazoa > Chordata > Amphibia > Anura > Ranidae > Rana > Rana muscosa. The sequence goes on along the minus strand of CM055126.1, from coordinate 114,633,544 downwards.
TCCGGACCTGCTTTCGCAAGGACCGATGTACCACCCTTCCTTACCAGCCCTAGGTTTGACGGCCTGGCTATTGAAGCCCACATTCTAAAAAAGAGAGGGCTCTCTAATTCTGTGGTATCTACCATGATCAATGCCAGGAAGCCGGTATCCAGGCAGATCTACTATAGAATCTGGAAGGCGTACGTCGCCTGGTGTGAAGCCAAGAAATGGCATCCACGTAAGTACGTAATAGGTAGGATTCTGGACTTCCTACAATGGGCTGTAGATAGGAAGCTTGCCTTGAGTACTATCAAGGGTCAGATTTCGGCCTTGTCAATATTTTTTTCAAAGGCCCTTGGCTTCGCATTCACTAGTCAAAGCCTTTATACAAGGAGTGATGCGTATTAGTCCTCCGGTTAATATTCCCATATGTCCATGGGATCTAAACTTGGTTCTGTCGGTTCTACAGAAACAACCATTTGAACCATTACAGCATATTTCCTTGGTGCTTCTCACCAGGAAATTGATTTTTCTAGTAGCCATTTGTTCGGCTAAAAGAGTATCGGAATTAGCAGCTATGTCCTGTAAGGAGCCATATCTGGTTATCCATAAGGACAGAGTAGTGTTACGTCCTCATCCAGCCTTTCTTCCTAAGGTGGTATCGAGGTTTCATTTGAACCAAGATGTGGTTCTTCCTTCTTTTTTCCCCAAACCTACTTCGGTAGAGGAAAAGTTATTGCATTCTTTGGATGTAGTAGGAGCAGTTAAAGCTTATCTAAAAGCCACTGCTCAGATTCGCAGAACGGATACTTTGTTTATTCTGCCGGAAGGCCCCAGAAGGGGTCAGGCAGCGTCAAAATCTACTTTAGCCAAGTGGATTCGACAGGTCATAATACAAGCCTATGGCTTGAGAAATAGACCGCCTCCGTTCAAAGTTAGGGCGCACTCCACGAGAGCAGTTGGAACTTCATGGGCAGTGCATCACCAGGCCTCCCTGGCTCAAATCTGTAAGGCCGCAAGATGGTCTTCAGTACACACGTTTACTAGGTTCTACCAGGTGGACGTTAGAAGTCAGGAGGATGTCGCCTTTGGGCGCAGTGTGTTGCAGGCCGCAAAAGATCCTCATGTCTGATAGCGCTCAGCTTATATATGGTGTATCCCCCCCCTCATTTGGCATTGCTTTAGGACATCCCATTAGTAATGACTATGTCGCTCTGTGTCCCGTGATGTACGAAAAAGAAAATAGGATTTTTATAACAGCTTACCTGTAAAATCCTTTTCTTGGAGTACATCACGGGACACAGAGCTCCCACCCCTCTTTGGGGACACTTATTGCTTTGCTACAAAACTGAGGTGCTCCCGGATGGGAGGGGCTTATATAGGGGAGGGTACTTCCGGTTTTGGAAGTTGCCAGTGCCAGCACCTGACGGTATCTATATAACCCATTAGTAATGACTATGTCGCTCTGTGTCCCGTGATGTACTCCAAGAAAAGGATTTTACAGGTAAGCTGTTATAAAAATCCTATTTTTTACACACACACTAATTACAAGCAAACAGATCACAGGTGTCAACTTGTGTGCATGTTATCAGGCCAAAATCACCCGGGTATGTAAACTTTTGATCAGGGTCATTTGGGTAGTTTCTGTTGTGGTTATGATTTAAAAAGAGTAAACACAGTTGATTGATAATAAATGGCTTCAGCCAAACACTAATCATGAGTGAAAGAAATGTTTTTGTGTTATCATTCATATTTCTTTAAAAAATGGCCAAGAAATCATTAATTTTGCCAGGGTATGTAAACTTTTGAGCACAACTGTACCTGCTCTGAGCAATGGTTTTGCACAAAGCAGCCCTGATCCTCTTCTTCTGGGGTCCCCTGCTGGCACTTCTGGCTCCTCCTCTTCGGCAAGGACCCCCACAGAAAGCCACTTTTTATGGGGGCCCTTGTGTGGGACAAAGCTATCAATCTGCCCAATCTGCACATCGCTGGATCGAAATTGGGCTCACATAAGTATAAGGCAGGGGCTGGGGGAGATCATGCAGCACAGAAGGTTTTTCACTTAAGACTAGAATCGCCCCCCTGGAGTTTGCACCTTTAAAACTTGTCGGTCCACATATTTAGTCTTGGCAGGTTTCCTGTAATGAAATTGGTTATATTTCTGTAATTTTGTGTATCTATTTCTTGTGGCAAGAGGCTTCATGGTTTGTTTGTTTTTCTTCGGTTTCTCTTCTAGTTGTCTCAGCTTGGACAGAAGTAACAGATGACATGGCCCCAGATCATGTTCTGCTTGTCTCCAAGGTGTGATCTGACCATACATGGACTTAAAGACCCAGCCTATACTTGCACCGTTCCATTAATCCTTCTATCAGCAGAGTCGTGCACCCGTGCCTGCAGGTCTGACAGAAAAAGTAACATATCGATTCTGCAGACTCGGAGATAAAAGCTGTGCTGGTTCCTCTAACTTTTTGAAAAGACTCCCGTATTTAACTTTGCTGGAGGTTCGCCAGCCCCAGTAAATTGGCATTAACTTTCTCTCTGTACAAAGAGGTTATTTCAAAATAAAAACAAGATATTGTTTAATTTTATAAAGCACATTGTGTGTTCAGAGTTCTGCTTTCTAAATAGGGTTACAGTAGAAAGTGGATATATAGCACTGAATACACTGCAAATTTCTTATGTCCACATGTAGCCTTGTTCACACCAGCTGCTGCCATGCAACACAGCAGCTGGTGCGTGGTGCGGTCAGGCCAGACCAGCATAGTGTTGATGCGCTGAAACTGGTACATCGCACTGTTCTGAACTTTATTGGAATGTCACAAAGTGATGTTTCATTGAGCTCTAGCCGCTGGCATTCGTGGAGTCGCACTGCGCTGGAAAAAAAGTACAGTACACTGCACATTTTTTCAGAGCACACCATGGCAATGCAGTGGTGTGAACCAGCCACACTGGAGACAGGGCACTTTTCCATGTCTTGGAGTAGAGGTGTGGTGGGACTGCACTGGAATAGCTACCCAATGCATTCCCACCATACTTGGTGTTAGTGGACCCTAAAGCCATCTAATACTAGAAATCATTAACTTGTTCAGCTTATGAGACACTTCTAAATAGAAACAATGCAAATGGGCTGATTCAATGAGGCAAATGGCAGTAGCTAGTAGCATTCACAGTTTAATTTCTGTAAACTGTTTTAAATTTATCTTATATCCATTTGGTAATAAAAATGCATAGCCTTCTATTGGCTTCATGTTATGACACAGGAGACATTTACCAATTAAATTATCACCACAATCAGATGTAAATCAGGCTTCCTCTCATTCAGCAATGCCTCTGCGACAGGTTTACTTTATATTTTACCCCAAGACTATAATACTGTCAGCCAACTGTGACAGATTTTTAACGTTCAGTGAAAAATGTATCATGGAAGATGAGTAAGGTTTTTACTCCAAACAGATACAAAATTAAATTTTGTTTATACCCTAAGTTTTGGATAGAATTGGGGAATGTCGAAACCCTGTCAGGGTCAAATGTAAGCCGGGCCTCCGTTTCCCTAACTTTTTAAACTGGGGACAATATTTAAACAGACAGGAAGTGATAGAAAATATGCAGGGGATAACGATAAAAAGTTAACTGAGGTTGTAGCATTCCCTTACTTAAAGGGAATCTATGGTCACAGCATACACTTTCATTTCACATCAGCGTTGTAATAGCAATACAAACAATACTTATTATTGACAATCCAATAGAAGCTTACCTGAAAAGTCTCCTTTCCTGTTGTGAGTTCTGCCTGTCATTCCACACTTTTCTGCATGGTTTGCCGCTTTTCTTCTATTTATTTTACATTTCTAAAGACTACATATTCCATGGTACCCTGCTGCCTGCGAGTGGGGATTCCTGTACCAACCCAGCCTCCCGAAACCCCTCGTTCAGCACCTCCTGTAGTTCAGACAGGAGGCTCTGTGAAATGTGTGGCACAGCTGTGCCTACTTACAGGGCATAGCAAATACCCCACAGAATTCAAGGTAAATGTGTGGGGATCTTCAAAAAGTAAGTCTTTAAACTACAAGATTGATCGGATTATTAGAATTAGGCTAGAAATAATTGAAATACAATGTGGAGATGAATAAATAATTTTACATTTTGACTATAAATATGCTTTAACTTAAAAAAACAAAAACAAAACATTTTAGTTCATTCTGTGCTGTTGTTAGTGAAATGTTCCCTCACTTCTTGCCCTGTCTTATTTTACCAGACAGGAAGTGAAGGAATCTCTCCAACTATACAAGTGTGTCTATAGATACTCTTTAAGAAAAGATAAGGGACAGGTTTATTCTGATGGAGTGCTACTTTAGAGCAGCTGAGGAAGTATTTTATTAATCAAATTGTACCCTTGTAATAAATCTGTCTCACTGCTACTGTGTAGCATTGCTTTTCTGTGCAACTGAACGAATAAATGTTGCATGTGGTGTTTACAGAAGATGGGCAGACCTAGAAGAACTGCTGTGTGCAAATTTAAATATGTAATGAGAATTTCATGCATCTCCCAAGGTTACTGGTTGTGGACCTCTAATCTAAAATATTCCTAGTTAGAAATATATGATTTTAGTAGAATTCTTTTTTTTTTTTTTGTTTTGTTTTTTTCTCTTTGCAATAAAAAATAATTTAAAGAACTAAATAATTGGTAATCTGTAACTTCTTTTCTTTCTTGTCCTTTTGTGGAACTCTGTAATGCATATGCTGTTGGATTATATTGCAGCCTACAGGCTTGGTCAATGGCAAGCAAAAATGGTATGTCAGTCCAGGATAACTCTTCCGCTGCCCAGCATGTCTCAGTTTTTTGCTAGTGTCCTAGGAGAATAGGCATCTTTCTTTCTCGTACATCACGGGACACAGAGCGACATAGTCATTACTAATGGGTTATATAGTTACCGTCAGGTGCTGGCACTGGCAACTTCCAAAACCGGAAGTACCCTCCCCTATATAAGCCCCTCCCATCCGGGAGCACCTCAGTTTTTTGCCAGTGTCTAAGGTGTTGGCCAAGAAGAAACATGTGTTTTTCACTGAGCTTGCGTACAGGTTCTTTTGGGCCTCAGTAAGCTATTCCGGATCCGACCAAAAAAGCTTCATAGCTAAACGGTCGGTACCCGGGCCTTGCAGAGAAGAGCAAGGTTCTGCCTGTAATGCTTCTCTTAGGAGAGCTGGACCCTGGGATCCAGAGCTCTGGTCATACCCACGACCAAGATGTTTTCTGTGCAGGGTGCTATACAGGTCCAGGGGAGTGGAATCCTTGGGAACCCGGTCCCTGAAGGTTTGATTACAATGCCTGCCGTGATAGGTGAAGTTTGGGCTTTTGTGGACCAAACAAAGTCCTGCGGCGGGGAACAGGTAAGTGGGGGCCCCCAGGAACTTGGTTCTATTGGGGGACCCCCAAGCCTAATTTGTCTTTCTGTCTGTTACCTAACGGTATTCCCGCTAATATCTGTGCATGCCTGTAACTACTAAAAAAAATGTAATAATTTTTAATGGTGGTCAAGAAAAAAAAAAAAAAAAAAAGAATGTTTTTTTTATATATGTTTAGTATATTAAACTGCGGTACCTGTGTTTGTCCACTAGAGGCCGCTGTGGAATGTTTTTCTTGTCATATGGACTAGTTTCTTCTCAGAGAACAAAGTCCAGGCAGCTGGTGAGTTCTCCTACAGGAAACTGTTTCCTCTGCCATGTTGCAGTGTTCGTCTATCCCCCGGCCTGCGGCAAAGGGGGCCCTGGCTCCTGTCCCTGGTTTCCATGTTTGAAAATTAGCGCCGAGGCGCACGTGGCCGCGCGCGTGCGCGTGCACGCGCCTCTATATATAGAGGTGGCCGGAAAAAGGGGCGGGGCCTGGGGGATGACGCTCTGTGCGCGCCGCAGCGCTTCTGCGCATGTGCGGGCGTCCCAGCAGGTTTTTAAAAAGCCACATTATTGCAGTAAGCTGGCTATGAAGTACAGAGACAGAGCTGGCAACATTTAAAGGCATACAGCAAGCGGTTGATACAGGCATCCCCTAGAAAGGCACATTAGTAGACACCAACTGTGATATAGCAGCAATTGTGCTAGACTATTCTCAGTAAAAGTGGTGTATTACGGCTGGAATACCTCAGCTTTAGGCTTAGGAATATGCCGTCCAGTAGCTCCGGAACTGAATCTTCCAGGAAGCGAAGGGGGTCTCATCGGGCTCTGAGGATCTTGGGCATACTCCTGCTGCACCAGTCTCCCCTGAAGTTCAGAGGTAAGTGACCGTAGAGACCCCGCAGGGGTACTTGGTACTGTGGCTGTCCTCAGTCACCTGCTCCTGTGTATGTAACAGAGGAGGTTTTTTCCTCAGCTCTGGGAGGATTAGAGAGAGATTGTCAAAATTTATCGCTGCCTCCCTGTCAGGGAAAGCACGCCCGATCTCCGTCTCCTCCTTCAGAGTGCCTGTTAGCAGAGCAACAGTCCCATACAGGGATCGACCTGCCTGAAGGGGATCAGGATAAGGTTGATTCTGTTATAGAGGAATCAACAGTGGGGGAACCTTTTCTCAGCATCTCAAGCTGAAAGATTATGGGTTCAGTCTCTGACTAACATGGTCCGATCAGCATTTAAAAATGCACCTTGCGGAACCATCAACCACTACTGTATCCTCGTTGGGGTCGCTAGAAGCCCCCAGACTGTTTGTTCTTTTCCACTTCACCCTTTACTGAAAGGGCTCATTTACCAGGATTGGGAACGTCCTGAGAAAATATTTATTCCCCCAAGAGATTTCCGGTGGTCTATCCCATGGAGGATAAGTTCATAAAAAAAAAAAAATGGAAGGTCCCTACAGTGGACGCAGCCATCTCTTGTATGTATAAATCACTGACATGTCCAGTGGATAATGTCCAAATGTTCAAGAACCCAATAGATAAAAGATTGGAGTCCTTATGAAAATCTGCTTGGTGATACAACCAGCAGTAGCAGCTATTGGGGTCTGCTAAGCAGTGAAGGATCAGTTGAAACAGGTCTTGAGGGACTTGACAGATCAGCAGGCTTTGCCCTAGCTGATCTACCTAGAGCCTTAGGCTTTGCGGTTGACGCCATAGAGGATTCAGTCCATCAGGCCTCCCGCCTTACGCTGTCTATAGTACATATGCGTAGGCTCCTATGGCTAAAAAACTGGTCTGCTGAAGCTCCCTGTAAAGAATGGCTGGTTAGCGTCCCATTTCATGGTGAACGCTTATTCAGGGAAAACCTGGACAAATATATCCAGAAAATTTCCAGCGGTAAAAATACGCTCTTGCCGGTTAAAAGCAGAGTTAGAGGTCCCTCTTTAAGAGGCCTGCTTCTCCAGTCCCTGGGGCATCGGCTGTGTAACAGTTCCGACGGCCTCCTCGGTCAAATCCCGGGGGTAAAAAACAGGGACAGTAGCAGGGTAATGAGAAACCCTGGGTCAGGGGAGGTACAAAACCTCCCCCAAAGTTAAATTCATTGAAGCCCCCACTCAGTCGGGTGGGGGGAGGACTCCAGTTGTTCGCAAGAGACCTGGCGGGACACGATCAAGACAGATAGGTGCTCTCCGCAGTAGGTTTGGGATACAGTTTGGAGTTAAAAGACTCTCCTCCTTCCCATTTTTGAGGTCAAACGTGCCAAGGGATCCCCGGAAGAGAGAGTCCCTCCTGTTGGCACTAGAACAACTATTGCTCCAAGGAGTAATTATGGAGGTTCCCCTGGAAGAATGAGGGTTCGGGTTTTACTCAAACCTCTTTACAGTCCCGAAGCAAACGCGGACAGGAGGCCCATATTAATTCTAAAAGGGCTATACAAATTCCTGTATATCAGGACTTTCCGATGGAGTCGATCCGATCGGTGGCCACTGCCCTACAAGGGGAGGATTGGTTAGCCACGATCAGCATCAAAGATGCTTATTTGCACATTCCCATCTTTCCAGTCCACCAAAAATTTCTACGCTTTGCAGTAGAAGGGCGCCAGTTTCAGTTCAGAGCCTTACCCTTCGGTTTGGCCACAGCACCACGAGTGTTTACAAAAATTCTGGCCCTTTATTGGCCAATCTAAGAACACAAGGTGTAATGATAATGGCATATCTGGATGACTTGTTGCTGATAGACCACTCAGTGAAAAAACTGGACGTGGTCGTTCACAAGACGATCAAGTATCTGGAATCTCACGGTTGGATTATCAACCGAGACAAGTCACCCCTAAAAACCAGTCAAAAGTCTGGAATACTTGGGGCTAAGGTTGGATTCAGGCCAGAGAAAAATCTTCTTGCCTCGAGGAAAGGTGTTGTCTTTGAAAGATTTGATCCACTTAGTGGGTACAAAAAAGACAGCCGTCCATACGCCTGTATATGAGGCTGCTGGGAAAAATGGTGGCATCATTCGAAGCAGTACCCTACGGTCAATTCCATTCAAGGAATTTGCAAGGGGCCATACTGTCAGCCTGGAACAAAAAAGTTCAGGCCCTAGACTTACAATGTCCTTGTCCCCTTCCGTTCGCAAGAGCCTCCGTTGGTGGTTGGTTCCCCAGAATCTGGAAAAAAGGAAATCCTTCAGTCCGATTTCTTGGAAGGTGGTCACTACGGATGCCAGCCTTATAGGCTGGGGAGCAGTACTGGAGCAATAGTCTCTCCAGGGCAGATGGTCGGATGCAGAAAAGGCCCTGCCCATCAATCTCTTAGAGATACGAGCAGCCCGGTATGCCCTAGTAGCATGGACATCCAAACTCCAAGGGTCCCCTGTCAGAGTTCAGTCAGACAATGCCACAGCAGTGGCATATATCAATCGTCAGGGGGGCACCAGGAGTCGTGCAGCCCAAAGGGAAGTAAATTACATCCTGAGATGGGCAGAAAGATATGTCCCAGCCATATCTGCGGTATTCATTCCAGGGGGGAGAATTGGAAGGCTGACTTTCTAAGTCGCCAACAATTATGCCCAGGGGAATGGTCCCTTCATCCCGAGGTTTTCCGGACAATATGTCAGCGGTGGGGAACACCGGATGTAGATCTGCTAGCATCCAGGTTCAACACGAAAGTGGACAGGTTTGTCTCTTGGACAAGGGATCCCCTAGCGTGCGGCTCGGATGCCCTAGTGTTCCCTTGGGATCAGTTCAAGCTGATATATGCATTCCCACCGCCACAATTGTTACCTCGATTACTCCGCAGAATCAGGGTAGAAAAGAAACCAGTGATTCTGGTGGCTCCAGCGTGGCCCCGAAGAGCATGGTACGCGGAGATTGTAAAAATGTCTGTGGGGAGTCCTTGGACCCTCCCACATCGTCCGGACCTGCTTTCGCAGGGACCGATATACCACCCTTCCTTACCAGCCCTAGGTTTGACGGCCTGGCTATTGAAGCCCACATTCTAAAAAGGAGAGGGCTCTCTAATGCTGTGGTGTCTACCATGATCAATGCCAGGAAACCGGTATCCAGGCAGATCTACTATAGAATCTGGAAGGCGTACGTCGCCTGGTGTGAAGCCAAGAAATGGCATCCACGTAAGTACGTAATAGGTAGGATTCTGGACTTCCTACAATGGGCTGTAGATAGGAAGCTTGCCTTGAGTACTATCAAGGGTCAGATTTCGGCCTTGTCAATATTTTTTCAAAGGCCCTTGGCTTCGCATTCACTAGTCAAAGCCTTTATACAAGGAGTGATGCGTATTAGTCCTCCGGTTAATATTCCCATATGTCCATGGGATCTAAACTTGGTTCTGTCGGTTCTACAGAAACAACCATTTGAACCATTACAGCATATTTCCTTGGTACTTCTCACCAGGAAATTGATTTTTCTAGTAGCCATTTGTTCGGCTAAAAGAGTATCGGAATTAGCAGCTATGTCCTGTAAGGAGCCATATCTGGTTATCCATAAGGACAGAGTAGTGTTACGTCCTCATCCAGCCTTTCTTCCTAAGGTGGTATCGAGGTTTCATTTGAACCAAGATGTGGTTCTTCCTTCTTTTTTCCCCAAACCTACTTCGGTAGAGGAAAAGTTATTGCATTCTTTGGATGTAGTAAGAGCAGTTAAAGCTTATCTAAAAGCCACTGCTCAGATTCGCAGAACGGGATACTTTGTTTATTCTGCCGGAAGGCCCCAGAAAGGGTCAGGCAGCGTCAAAGTCTACTTTAGCCAAGTGGATTCGACAGGTCATTATGCAAGCGTATGGCTTGAGAAGGAGACCGCCTCCGTTCAAAGTTAGAGCGCACTCCACGAGAGCAGTTGGAACTTCACGGGCAGTGCATCACCAGGCCTCCCTGGCTCAAATCTGTAAGGCCGCAACATGGTCTTCGGTACACACGTTTACTAGGTCCTACCAGGTGGACGTTAGAAGTCAGGAGGATGTCGCCTTTGGGCGCAGTGTGTTGCAGGCCGCAAAAGATCCTCATGTCTGATAGCGCTCAGCTTATATATGGTGTATCCCCCCCCCTCATTTGGCATTGCTTTAGGACATCCCATTAGTAATGACTATGTCGCTCTGTGTCCCGTGATGTACGAGAAAGAAAATAGGATTTTTATAACAGCTTACCTGTAAAATCCTTTTCTTGGAGTACATCACGGGACACAGAGCTCCCGCCCCTCTTTGGGGACACTTATTGCTTTGCTACAAAACTGAGGTGCTCCCGGATGGGAGGGGCTTATATAGGGGAGGGTACTTCCGGTTTTGGAAGTTGCCAGTGCCAGCACCTGACGGTAACTATATAACCCATTAGTAATGACTATGTCGCTCTGTGTCCCGTGATGTACTCCAAGAAAAGGATTTTACAGGTAAGCTGTTATAAAAATCCTATTTTTCTTCAGTTCTGCAAAGAAAATTCTAACCAGTTTTTGCTAGTCTTTTTTTATTCAATGTATTCTTGTATTTGACTTCAATCAAGAATCTTCACTACATCACTGCTTGAGCTCATTTCTTCGTGGCAGGTATTCGGATAGGCCGATCGGGCCAAGCATCAGGAGCTACCTTGCCATTTGTACCTCTGCTTGCTTTTCCAATTTCCTGCTACCTTTGGTTTTACCGCTGACAGGGTAAATGCTGAGCAACTGAGTGCTGACATCATCTGCTGTTTTGATCGTCACGCATGTGTGTTCTTTGCTCTCTTTCCTGCTATTCAGCATGGATTGTTCCGTTGCTATTCTTGCTTTAATAAGCACCACATGGGATTACGTTCTCTGTTCAGTGACCTGATCACCTCCGAAAATCTCACCCTCATTAGCCACTACCTGCCTAGGTTTGTACCTTGCCTCACACTTTGGACCTAGTTGCATCACCACCACTTCGCAACATGTCTGTACTGTGACAGCAGGAAGGTAAAGTCACCTGGTTGCATCCAGGGGGGTAGATATATTTCGCCCAGATTCAGGCTTTACGCCGACTTATACAACTAGGTGGAGAGTTGTATAAGGCTAGTGGGCTCATGGATGACTCATACCTCTAGGGAGAGGACTGGGCGTCGTACAGACAGGGAGTTGATGAGGCCAGCTGAAGCTTGTCAGCTCATTTAGGCCTCTATAAGAACTCCCAGCTTCATTAGATGTTTGCTCATGCCTGGAACCAGACCTGTGTGGACTGTCTAGGGAGAGTGAACCCCTGTGCGGTGAGGCAAAGCCTGTGTGGCTATTTGTTTGGACTTTTACTAAACCAGGGACTTAGGGACTAGGACAGCACTAGGCTGATCCCAGTTGTTAGTTAGGAAACCTGTATGTTTAGTCAGAGGTCAACTTGACCAGGATTTATTTTGGTTATGTTTCTTTTGCTTTGCTGTGTTTTGTCACTGTAAATAGAAAATAAACCGCACCTTTTTTTGATTTTGAAAACCACAACCTCCGTTTGCTGGGCCTGTTTTGTGTGGGGAGCCCATCCCGGGGGTCACACACACCCGCTGCCGAGCTAACCCCCTCACAGTTGGTGGAGAACCAGTGGCAGTTTTTTTTAAGCCAGCATGGAGGAGATACTGAAGCAGCTGGCTCTAGCAAATGCCAATCAACAGCAGACAAATGCAGGTTTGCAAAGGAGCCTTGCAGCCCAGCAGCAGACAAACGCAACTTTGCAACAGAGTCTGGAGGCTCAGCAACGAGCCCAGCAGCAATCTGAGGCCCGCTTCATAGACCTGTTGCAGAAGCAAGAGCAGAGACTACAACAACAGATGGAAGCAGTAATGCAGCAACGTCCGCAGACCAGTGAGGAAAGCCGTCCCACTAATACCGCGTCCTTTGGGGTGAGTCGTTTATTGACAAAAATGACTGGAGAGGATGATCCAGAGGTATTTTTGACCACATTTGAAAGGACCGCTGAAAGAGAAAAGTGGCCTGAGGAGCAGTGGGCTGGACTGGTGGCTCCTCTGTTAACTGGTGAATCGCAGAAAGCTTACTATGACCTAGAGCCTAACCAAGCAAAAGACTATGTGATGCTAAAAGCTGAAATATTGGCAAGGCTGGGTGTCACCCAGGCTGTCCGGGCTCAGCGTGTGCATAACTGGACTTTCCAGCTTGGAAAACCCCCCAGGTCTCAAATGTATGATCTCATTCACCTGAGCAGAAAGTGGCTACAGCCAGAGACTTTGTCCGCACCAAAGATTGTGGAACGTGTTGTAATGGATCGGTTTTTGAGAGCTCTTCCTACTGCCATCCAAAAGTGGGTAAGCCATGGAGACCCAGAGACGGCCGATGGTCTTGTGGATCGTGTGGAGAAATACTTGGCTACAGAGAACCTGACGGCCTCTTCCAGAGACACTCGGACTTTCCACCCTAAGACCAGACCATCCCCAGGGGCGGATAAGAGGATTCCAAGGGGTGAGGGTGGAGAGAGTGAGAGGGTGGGAGCTCTACCCCAAGTTTGGCGAGAACAGCCTGGGAAATCAGCGGCTCAAGAGGCGGCAAGAAGGATCGTTTGCTACCGCTGCCGGCAAGCGGGACATATTGCAGCCAATTGCCCGGTTGTGGAGGAACCCATGCAGTGTGACTTTCTGACGGGCAGACGTCAGTCGCTGTGTGCGACAGTCGCATGCACTGCCATTCGAGGAACTGAGAAACATTTATGCAAAATGTGTGTTAATGGTAGAAATGTTGTGGTATTGCTGGATTCAGGTAGCCTTGTGACCCTGATAAAGGCTGAGTTAGTTAAAACAGAGGTCTCTGGGAATAGCAAGGTAGCTGTTATTTGTGTGCATGGGGACACCCGAGAGTATCCAGTAACTACAGTGTGTTTCGAGACCCCCAAAGGTACCCTCTCTCATCCAGTGGGCTTAGTATCTCAGTTACCGCATGACGCCATTGTGGGAAGGGATTTTCCGAAGTTCTGGGAACTGTGGGATGATCCTGAGCCCCTCACTGGTGCCCCTATGTACCAGGAATGTGATAGCCAGAACTCCCCTGAGAGTGGTGAGGACTCTCCGGAATTTCCCTTATCAGTATTGGCAGGGGAGACTCAAGAAACTGGAGAGGAGCCCACCTCCTCAGACGAAAACCTACCGTCTGTGGAGTTTTCTGATCTTGAGGTTCACGGGAAAACGTAGTGAAAATAGATGGCGAGTTAGTGAACCCAGATAATACCTGCACTTACCCATACTTCATAGTGCAGAAGGACCTACTGTATCGGGTGGCAAAAAGGGCAGAAGGAACCGTTGAGCAGCTTGTGGTGCCCAAACCTTACAGGAAGTTGGTGTTGGAGTTGGCCCATGGGCACATTCTTGGAGGTCATCTGGGGACAGAGAAAACCCGAGAGAGGGTATTACAGAGATTCTATTGGCCGGGGGTGATGAAGGACGTAGAAAATTATTGTTCCTCCTGCCCTGTGTGTCAGAGGTTGGCCCCGATGCCACATTTCCGTAGCCCGCTGGTCCCTCTACCCATCATTGAGGTCCCGTTTGAGAGGATCGCCATGGATTTGGTAGGTCCTATAATCAAGTCCGCTAGGGGGCACCAGTACATATTAGTTATAATGGACTATGCCACCCGTTATCCAGAAGCGATCCCTCTCCGAAATACCTCGGCCAAAACCATAGCCAAAGAGCTATCTCTTGTTTTTAGCCGGGTGGGTATTTGTAAAGAACTGCTTACGGACCAAGGTACACCCTTTATGTCCCGGGTTATGAAAGAGCTGTGTAAATTGTTCAAAGTGACGCAATTGCGTACGTCTGTGTATCACCCCCAAACCGATGGGCTGGTTGAAAGATTCAACAAAACCCTAAAACAAATGTTGAAGAAAGTGGTGGATAGAGATGGAAAGGATTGGGACTGTTTACTTCCTTATTTGATGTTTGCTATTAGGGAGGTGCCCCAATCCTCTACGGGATTCTCCCCCTTTGAGTTACTGTATGGGAGACACCCAAGAGGGCTGTTGGATATTGCCAAGGAAACTTGGGAAAGTGAGAGTTCTCCCCACAGGAGTGTGATTGAGCATGTCGCCCTGATGCAAGATCGAATTGCACAGGTAATGCCCATCGTGAAGGAACATTTGGCCCAAGCGCAGTTGGCACAGCAGAGAGTGTACAACCGTGGAGCCAAGACCCGTACCTTTTCCCCGGGGGATAGGATATTGGTACTTGTCCCTACGGTTGAAAGTAAATTCCTTGCCAAATGGCAAGGCCCCTACGAGATAATGGAAAAAGTGAGCGAAGTGAATTACAAGGTCAGACAACCAGGAAGGCGAAAGCCCGAACAGATATATCACGTTAATCTGTTGAAAGCCTGGAGGGATAGAGAGTCCCTAGTCGCAGACACTTGGTCACCAGCTCAAACTGGTTGCGTGATTCCTGAGGTTGGAATAGCAGCCACCTTGTCACAACCCCAACAACAGGAGGTTAAGGAGTTTGTGCTTCGCAACAAGGAGGTATTCTCTGAGCTGCCGGGACAAACATCTGGGGTAGAGCATGACATCATTACCCCGCCCGGTGAAAGGGTGAAGTTAAAACCCTATCGGATCCCAGAGGCTCGACGGGAGGCAATACGGGAGGAAGTACAGAAAATGCTGAACTTAGGGGTGATAGAGGAGTCCCAAAGTGATTGGTCTAGTCCCATCGTGTTGGTGCCTAAACCGGATGGGAGCTGGCGATTTTGTAACGATTTTCGTCAGTTGAACAAAGTTACAAAATTTGACACCTACCCCATGCCACGTATAGATGAGTTGATCGACCGGCTGGGAACAGCCCGATACATGACGACTCTTGACCTCACAAAAGGGTATTGGCAAATCCCCCTGGCCAAGTCGGCCAAAGAGAAAACCGCATTTGTAACCCCAGACGGGGCGTTCCAATATAAAAGAATGCCGTTCGGGTTACAGAATGCGCCGGCCACATTCCAGCGGAAAATGGACCAGATGCTGAGGCCCCATCGGAAGTATGCTGCGGCTTACCTGGATGACGTAATTGTCCATAGCACAGATTGGGCCTCACATCTGCCAAAAGTGCAAGCAGTCCTGGACTCTGTTCGGGAAGCGGGGTTTACGGCTAACCCCAAGAAGTGTACCATTGGGCAGGAGGAGGCCAAATATCTTGGGTACACCATTGGGAGGGGAGTAATAAAACCCCAACTCAACAAAGTCGAGGCCATCCAGAGTTGGCCACGTCCCAACAGCAAGAAGCAGGTACGAGCCTTTCTGGGAATCGCTGGGTATTATCGGCGATTCATTCCCCACTTTGCTTCTAAGGCTGTGCCCCTAACCAACCTGACGAAGGGGAAAGGGTCGGTCATGATTAAATGGACCCCCGAGGCTGAGGCAGCATTCCAGTTCTTGAAACAAGCCTTATGTAGCCAGCCAGTGTTGTACTCACCCGACTTCTCTAAAGACTTTGTCGTACAAAGTGATGCGTCAGATGTGGGGTTAGGAGCAGTATTGTCCCAGGTCTGGAACGGGGAAGAGCACCCAGTCATTTACCTCAGCAGGAAGTTGAAGTCCCATGAGGTAAATTACGCCACCGTTGAAAAGGAGTGTTTAGCGGTGAAGTGGGCTCTAGATTCCCTTCGGTACTACCTGCTAGGTAGGCACTTTGACATGGTTACGGATCACGCTCCGTTAAAGTGGATGGCTCAAAACAAGGAAACAAATAGAAGAGTGAATAGGTGGTTCCTGGCCCTCCAGGAATTCAACTTCACAGTAAAGCATCGCCCTGGCGTTCAAATGGGGAATGTGGATGCTTTGTCTCGAGTACATGAATGCCTGATTGCTGGTGTTCCAACCCCAAGGTTAAAACAAGAGGGGGGGGTATGTGACAGCAGGAAGGTAAAGTCACCTGGTTGCATCCAGGGGGGTAGATATATTTCGCCCAGATTCAGGCTTTACGCCGACTTATACAACTAGGTGGAGAGTTGTATAAGGCTAGTGGGCTCATGGATGACTCATACCTCTAGGGAGAGGGCTGGGCGTCGTACAGACAGGGAGTTGATGAGGCCAGCTGAAGCTTGTCAGCTCATTTAGGCCTCTATAAGAACTCCCAGCTTCATTAGATGTTTGCTCATGCCTGGAACCAGACCTGTGTGGACTGTCTAGGGAGAGTGAACCCCTGTGCGGTGAGGCAAAGCCTGTGTGGCTATTTGTTTGGACTTTTACTAAACCAGGGACTTAGGGACTAGGACAGCACTAGGCTGATCCCAGTTGTTAGTTAGGAAACCTGTATGTTTAGTCAGAGGTCAACTTGACCAGGATTTATTTTGGTTATGTTTCTTTTGCTTTGCTGTGTTTTGTCACTGTAAATAGAAAATAAACCGCACCTTTTTTTGATTTTGAAAACCACAACCTCCGTTTGCTGGGCCTGTTTTGTGTGGGGAGCCCATCCCGGGGGTCACACACACCCGCTGCCGAGCTAACCCCCTCACAGTACATAGACACAGAGGAGACAGTCCTGTGACTGCAGCCCATACTCCCCTAACAGTTCCAGGGACATTCGCATAATCTGGGTGCACTGACATCTGAAAGCTATTGGCCCTATGGTTTAGGGTTCCCCGTAAGGTAAGATTAAGTCCCTTACCTGGTCGTCAGGGGCCCCTACATAAGACTCTTACAGATAGTGACCACAAAGGTTCCAGTCTTGCTCCAAAACCTTCCCTTTCAGAGTCGTTCTCTGACTTTCCCAGGATCAGGTTTCTGTTTGCGGTGACCATCTCTGACCCATTCAGAGTCTCAACAGTCTATCTCTTAAGTTTTTCAGACAGTGCAGTTTCCTGTCATTACCCCAAACGGTTCAGCTATTATTGCTGCAGTAAGCCACACAAAATGATCAGGCGCCTGATGAAAGGGACAACATTGTGGAGAAAATGACAAATGGGCAAACCAAAGGGCCTTAGCTGCTAGGACTGACTCCTTGGGAGAAGAACCATAAGAAAAAGCTGCAAATAAAATCCATAAGCACTTAGGTCCAGGTGTAGCTGTGTTTCTTGTATTACCTGGCATAAAACATGGGAATACCAGTTTTGTAAACAAGAAGTAGTAGTTTATTGAAGTAAAAACCTTAAAAGTCCATGCAATCACATGTGTCAGATTTTATAACCAACCTTCGAGGTTGTGTAGTGCTTGCTTATCTGCAGTTGGAAAGGTCTGAGATGTGTCTCACCACTCACAATGGGAATGTGCGTCAGCTGAGCTGGGCAGGAAATTCCAGGAGCTGCGGGGGGGCCACTGTGAGGATGGCCGTAGTGGTGCTGGAGAGATGAACAACCGCAGGCTGTGGCAATTCACCCTGTGGAGACAACACTAGTAATGGCAGCCGGGTGGAAGCCCAAGCCAGGGAGGAGGAAACACTTTGAGAGCAAGCTAAACGTGTTAGTTCTGTCACTATGACGACATGTTTTGCACTCCTGGGCCTTGTCAAGTCATGACACGCTACTAGTGTTGTCTCCATGGGGTGAATTGTCACAGCCTGCGGTTGTTCATCTCTCCAGCACCGCCTACGGCCATCTGACACATGTGATTGCATGGCCTTTTAAGGTTTTTAATAAAGCGATTATTGATGTAGTGCCTACCATCCTGCATTTTTGGGATCAGCTTGCTGTCTCCTGCCTTCTGTCATTCAAAGCCCCCTACAGTTGCAAAGACTTTTCCATTGCACCTAATATTTAAGGTATTTCTCTATGCAGCCTGGAAACGACCTGAAAGGTCCTGGGCCCCATCTGAATGTGTGTTGGATATGTTCCTGTTTCCATTGGAGATGGAATTAAATGATGTTAGATGGTGGTCTAGTCACTGCGGATCTGTGACCCACCTTAACAGGGAAACTACTAGACCTGTAGAGGACATGCTTACCTTATTTTACTGACCAGCAGTTTTGGGTCCCTCCTTAAATTTCAGTTCTCTCTGGCAGGTTGTGCCTTCTGTTCTGTGCTGGCTCTAAAGAGATCTTTCCAATGCCAGGTAGACCATTTCTTAATAGAGTAGATGGAACAGATGTTTGAAGCTTTACTCTGTAGTGGTGATTATTATTATTATTATTCAGGATTTATATAGTGTCAACAGTTTGCGCAGCACTTTGCAATGTAAAAGGAGATAATACAGCAACAATACAATACAATTCAATACAAGAGAGTTAGGAGGGTCCTGCTCCTGGGAGTTTACAATCTAATAGGGAGGGGTTAAGTAAAAGATTCAGTTGTTAGCTGAAGGCAGGATAAGCTTCCCTGAAGAGATACTTTTTCAGGGATATCCAGACTCTCTGTACCAGGCCCGGACTGGGACAAAAAATAGGCCCGAGCATTTTAGACTGAGCAGCCCGGGGGGGGGGGGGGCGCGGAGGCGGCGCTTCGCAGGGGCGGTTAATGATGGGATGTGGGGTTCTAGCACCTTGTACCTCTGGACCCCTTTACATTACACAACACCTTGCACCTCTGGACCCTTTTACATTACACAGCACCCTGCACCTCTGGACCTCTTTACATTACATAGCACTGCACCTCTGGACCCCTTTACATTACACAGCCCCCCCACATTTTGTTAGACAGACACCCCCTAACAGTTCTGGACCCCCTGCATGTTACACAGACCTCCCTACAGTACAGACTCCCTCCCTACAGTACAGACCCCCTCCCTACAGTGCAGACCCCCCTACAATACAGACCCCCCTACATTACAGACCCCCCTACAATACAGAACCCCTACATTTCAGACCCCCCTACAATACAGAACCCCCTACATTTCAGACCCCCCCTACAATACAGGACCCCCAACAATACAGAACCCCCCCTACAATACAGAACCCCCTACATTTAAGACCCCCCCTACAGTACAGACCCCCTACATTACAGACCCCCCTACAATACAGACCCCCTACAATACAGACCCTCCCTACATTAAAGACCCCCCTACATTACAGACCCCTCCCTACAGTACAGAACCCTCCCTACAGTACAGACCCCCCTACAATACAGACCCCCTCTACAAAACAGAACCCCCTTACAATACAGAACCCCCCTTACAATACAGAACCCCCTACATTTCAGACCCCCCTACAATACAGAACCCCCATACAATACAGAACATTACAGAACCCCCCTACATTTCAGACCCCCCTACAATACAGAACCCCCCTACATTTCAGACCCCCCCTACATTACAGAACCCCCCTACATTACAGACCCCCCCTACAATACAGAACCCCCCTACAATACAGAACCCCCCTACAATACAGACCCCCCCTACATTACAGACCCCCCTACAATACAGAACCCCCCTACATTTCAGACCCCCCTACAATACAGAACCCCCCTACATTACAGACCCTCCTACAATACAGAACCCCCCTATAATACAGAACCCCCCTACATTACAGACCCCCCTACAATACAGAACTAGCCCTACATTTCAGACCACCCCTACAATACAGAACCCCCCTACAATACAGAAACCCCCCTACAATACAGAAACCCCCCTACAATACAGACCCCCCTTCAGACCCATAATGCACCTCAGATCAGCGCGGGACTGCATGTCGGGTCCCCTCCCCCTGTGTAGACATAAAGGAGAAGAGGGAGGCGGCTTCACTCTGCTCTGCTCGGCTGTGTGAGACAGCCGAACCGAGACTGAGCAGATCATCAGAGCCACCGTGCCAGAGAGAAGGGGATTGTTGCGGGTCCCCTAATTTGCCGATGGGTGTCACTCGAGTGCGGCTCCGACTCGCAGCTGAGAGTGCACTTGGGGGAGACGTGACATGCGGGCCGCCATCACCCACTGGGCATATGCCCGGTATGCCCTATGGCCAGTTCGGGCCTGCTCAGTACCTAGAACCCCTCAGCATCCACATTTTTCAGAGGGACCTTATGACCTGCTAAGTCAGTCGGGACCAGCCTTGACTCTCCCTCAGCCAGATAGGGATCTAAATGCCCAGTGTCTTCCATGCATGCTTGATACTTCTCAGAGCATTTACTTCTCTGTTTGGTCTAATGCCTTTTCCTTGCATCTCCATCCCCATCGTGGAACACTCAGATAATATCCTGGGTAGAGTGGAGTCACTTTTGATCCTAGTGAACAAAATCTTTCCGAAGGGCTTACCAACTGTAAGATTCAGCTAGATTTTGCTTCAGGTTTCAGAAATTGAAACTGTCACCTGTAGGTAAGGATAACCACCATAGTTTCTTGCTACAAAGTTCCATAGAATGTTTACCTTCAGGCCCCTCATCATCAGACAGGGAGTTAACCCTCTCTCCTCACTTGCAGGATCGTTTGGTGTTGGGGGAGCAACTCGGCCTGTTTGAACCAAGTAGTCTCTGGTGTGACCACTTAGCTTCTCCATTAGATGGCTTGTTAAGATTCTTTTCCCCACGTCAGGGGGCTTTTCCTCAATGGAGAATTATCTGGGGCTGTTTTTTTATCCTCCAAAAAAACTGGATCCCTCTGCTGCACAGGATCCTGTCTTGTGCAGATCTCCTGGTTTGGACCCCCTTGGACACCATCAACAAGCTGCTGTGTCTTTAGTATCAAGGAAAAAATAGGAGTCCTTCCTGCCTCGGGAGAGAGAATCTGATATCTGCTCTGGACAACTGTTTGCTTAAGGAAAATCCAGTTGGAACCAGTTCTTCTCAAATGGTAGCCTTTGGACATAGAAGAAATGTTCATGCTTCGAAGAATGTCTCCAACTCTGAGTGACAAGTCAAGCTCATCACAGGAGGACCCTGTGTCTCCCTGGATTTGTCCGCAGGCAGAGAACACCTGCTGTGGGTATCATTTGACAGAAACAGGTAGTTTCCTAATGACTGTAGGGGACCCTTAAACCTGCTGTTAGATCCTTTTCCTTAGTTGATTCTCAGCCTATTGAGGTAGGCATTAGACCTTTGGCTTTATTCTAGTGATAAGCAGGCTTGTTCTTTGGCAGAATCACTCTGGGGTAGCCCCTGAGACATCTCTTGTGTACTAAAGGAGATGTTCAGCTTCCCTTACACATTACTACTTCAGTCATTAAGACTTTACATAATTGTTATATATATGTGTGTACAATCATTAACAGCACTTCCCACTGATTCCATAGCAAAATGCCATGTTCTCAACCAGTCAGCATCTGCATTACTAATGGTCATAAAGAGGGGCAGATATTTTCTTTCCTGGATTTGTCTTGATTTACCAGCACCCACTATAAATATTCACAGTATTTATATATCAGTAAATTTGAAGCCCTCGGATGTCAAACTGTAATAAAAACCGACTGCCTCCCAAAGGAAAGATCTCTCTTGACTGGAATTATGTGCAAAACACAGGACCTACTGATAAACTCACCTCTATGACTTTAATGATGAGAATGGACTGGGAGCCCTTGCTGCCATTGGGATATACAAGTTGTGGTTACAATTCTGATATACAGGCTATTAATCAATGACGTTTAATCATTTCTATGTTTCTATGATAGTAAAGAGGAAGTAAAATCCCCTTGTTTGATTGAACCTATATTTAAGCCTATAGGTACTGTAAATATCTCCTAAACTTGCACCATTTAGGAGATATTTTCTGTATACTGTGCCATTTCTTCAGGGCCCTGTTTCAGGTGTAACAGGGCTTTTCAAGTACTGAATTTACCAAAACAAGCTTCTCCAATTCCTACTTGAGCTGAAGTCGCATGTTTTAGTTGGAATTTAGGGTGCCAAACTCATATTGAAGCTGTAAAAAGGATTTGAAAGAGCTATGCTCATATAACTCATGAATGTACTTCAAACGTTTCTGTGCCCAGAGACCAGCATCAGGCAGCATAAAGGAGTGCGAAAAGGTAGGATTGTACCAAATTGGTTGAGTGGGTGAGATAGACTGGGATGAGTCATGGACATGCACTGTACGTAGATTTTCAACAAAACTTTTATCATATCTACATCTTCGGTAGAAGGTATGGACTTCCCATAAATCAAATTGGCCAGTGTTTCAAATGAGGAAACTAGAGGCCGTGACGGCATTATTAACTGGAGGAAAAGCCACCAATAAATATACGCAAGTTGAGACACGTATTAGTATAGACATAAATTTGGTTTCGTGCCCCTGGAAGAAGTACGTTTTTTACGAAACGGACGCTTCGTGCGACACACGGTTTCCAGTAGGACTGGTGTCTGTTGTATGTGCACCGGCCGGCACACCAGACTTAAAGGCCTATTTTTAGCTACATAAATGTAAGTGCAATACTAATTGTTTCAATAACCTTTTATACTTTTAACGCATTATGTGGTGCCATTATATTTTTTCCATATCGGGTGCATCTGCTGATGGTTGTTGGGAGTTATTGCCATAAGGAACACGCACTGTGATTGCTGACTTGTGGAGAGAGCTGTTTACTTTATGCATTCACTGATCCTCTGTCATGCTGGATCGTGACTAGTTGGTAAGGAGGAATTTCTTCTGTTTGGTGGTGGATCACGTTTTATTTTTGGATACGATATCTCACTATATGGACTTCAATTTCACAGAGCACCGGTGTTTTATAATGGACTTTATTTTGTGCATTCACTAATGGATTCAATCCCTTATTATTAATTTTGTGCATTCACTAATGGACTCAATCCATCGTTATTAATTTTTTCAATTTTTTATTATTTTGTGTTTCACAATTTAGTGTTTATTTTATTTATTTATCACATTATTTGAGTCATTCATGTAGTGTTGTTTATATTGTTCACATATCTATTATCACTTAATGGTCATGGGTTAGCGCGATTTATTTTCTTTTCCATAAATTTGGTAGAGCTAGACCACCCTGAGTAGTAGGACACAGTAGGGTTTCTGTGGAGATTCTATGGTTCTTTGGGTGCCACAGAAAAGAGGAAATTAGAGAATCCAATTATTTAAAGATGAACTGCAGTCTGCTCACGTATTTGTAATAAAATAAATAAATAAAAATCTTTGCCATTCTGAAGATTTCCTCCAACCACGTTGTATATTATTTTATATATACTGTGATTCTGTACTTGCCAAATATGCTGCAGAAATCTCCCTCCACTAAGTCTGGCTGCATCCATTTTAACTGTGAGCAGCTAAAGCTGCTGCCTGTTCACTTCCTGGATTTACACAGACACACAGAAGCACACCTCCAGCTCTGCAGCTCTCATTGGCCCTCTTATGACTCACCCCCCTCCCTTCCTGGCAAACTCTCACAAGAGTGAGAGAGAGCGCTGTGCACGATTTCATAAGCCTAGGCTAATGACCAGACAAGAAACAGGAAGTGGGCTGTATAAGGTATTTACTGGCAGAAAAAAAAATGTTTTACTATCCAAAGTTAAAACAACAAGGGCAGAAGATTTAATAGATGGAAAATTGGAAAAATGACTGAAGGTCCGCTTTAAGAACCTGCTTAGGGATATACACTAGGCAATTAAACAAAATATATAAAAATTCAATTATTAAAGGAAGTTATACATAGGAGATTGTTACCAATGTATGTAGATAAAGGTTGCTGGACCATAATCCCGAGATATTTCAAGGATATTCACCAAATGTTTACGGCAGAGAAGATTGTTGGTGTATGTGTTTTAGATGCCAGTGATTTATTCACCACCAGTGAATGGTTGTTGAAAGTTAGATTCACTGCTTTATAAATATGCCCCTAAAGCAACAGTCTTGCTGCAAATATACAGCTGATCCTCTGATCTAGGTGAATACTCAAAATTTCCTGTGGAAATCGGTATTTTGGAAATAAATAATAACGAACACAAATCCTGTTGGTTGTGAAGACCAGTGGAACTTTATAAATCAAGTGGATGGTAACCCAGCAGGTATGGGAAGAAAACGTGGTTGAAAAGTGACAAAAGATCATATTCGTTCCTTCATTAATAGCCCCCTTCAAAGTTTAATACTAGGCTTAAAAGTGTGTTTGTGGATGGCCTCATCTTGGCAATGTGCCACTACCGAATTTGCTTCGATAACATAAATCCCTAGCTATTGCAGGAGAACGTGAAGCTATTTCATGCTGTACAGCTGAAGGTTATTAGGCTTTGGAAAGAGAATATATCTGCCAATTCCAGGTATTGTAATAAACTGCTCATGACATCTGCTTCCCCCACATATTAACAAATACCCATTTCTTACCTAGTTAAACTCTTACCACATCCAGAGTTTATTGTATTCATTAATGGGTTTCATGTAAAACCATGGCTTCTGGTAGAAGGTATACCACTCAGACCCTACACACAAGTCAAGAACTAAATATGCATGTTAATATAACCACAATAAAATGTCATAATGGATTACCATTTAATCCAGCTGTACATTTTAAATAAATCATTCACTATATTGTAGTTTTAATAGGAATGATTTATGTACAGTGGAACCTTGGATTACGAGCATATTCTGTTCCAGGAGAATGCTTGTAATCCAAAGCACTCGCATATCAAAGCGAGTTTCCCCAAAGAAGTCAATGGAAACAAAGATAATTCGTTCCACATTGACTTCTATTGCATGCAATACAGCATGTGGCCAGACATGGGGGGCGCCAGAGAGACTCAGAAATACTCAGAGACCACTCGGATGCACTCAGGAACGGAGTGTTTCTGAGTATTTCTGAACGGCTCCGAGTGTCACTGGCGCCCCAGCACCTCTGGCCAAATGCAATACTGCACACCGCAGAGGCTTGAATCCTGCTAGTTTTGCGAGACAACACTTGCAAACCGAGTCAGGATTTTTTTTTTATTAATTTGTATTGCGAAACGCTTGTTATTCACGTTACTCGCAATCCGAGGTTCCACTGTACTGTACTGTACTTGAGTTTGTCTTGATATACACCTATCTGAATCCTTAAACAGCAAGTATGGGAAGTACCAGCCCTCTGGGGCAATCAGCCTCTACAAAATTGCACAATAGTGTCATTCTAACACAGGGTGCTTGATGGCAGGAGAAGATGGAGCAATTAACTCACTGGAGTAGTGTTGTCCCTCATTGTCCAAGCAGCAGGCTGGGGTTGGGTAAGTGACTAAGCCATAGTGCTTAAAAATAACCCATCAGGATATAAATATGGATGCTAACATTGTTGGCTTGTTTTCGAATGTCTGCTCCATATTCCAGGGTTGTCATGTTTAATTCTTTCTTCACTAATGCATAAATGAGTGATCTGAAACAAGCATGTGCATTCAAGGTGTTGGGATCCCTGATTTGCACTTATTTTGGTCAGTGACCAACTAGGTAGTGAAGGAAGGATTAAAGATGCCAACTCTGGAGTCTGCATCTTCAGAATGTCAGCAATAACTGGATGTGCTGTTTGGCAGGTTGACTCTGGATCACAAGACTGGATGGACAGTTGGACACAATTACAGATCTTTTGGCAGGAGAAACAGTTCATGTATATGTACTTCAGCTGTGTTTTAGCTGCTTGCTCGGAGTTCAGCTTTAATGGGTGAGCCTAAATCATTTGTCTTTTTCATCTTAATGTATAAAAATGGTTTATAGACAGTCTTGTTTGGCTTCTGGACAACACCATAAAATAGATATACTGTATGGTGGTAAAATAAATAGTCTGTGATATCAAAACACTGCCGATGACTGCTCAAAGGAATGATCCTAAGATGAACAGATATAACAGGTAAATTGCAGACATCTGCTTGTCACTTCTCACCCATAGAAAACCAAGCAGAATGCAGAAATATATTTCTCGTACATAATAGTTTCCAAATCAAGCACATGAAGTTGAGTCTTGCTCTAGATTGTTTATCCAGTAGAATAGCAGCAATTAACACATTATGGTAAATATTCAACATTACCATAAATAATCATTATTGCCTTCAAGATCTTTAAAGCGGAGTTCCGCCAAATTATTATTATTTTTTAAGTCAGCAGCTACAAATACTGCAGCTGCTGACTTTTGAAATAAGGACACTTACCTGTCCAGGGTGCCCGCGATGTTGGCACCCGAAGCCAATCTATACCTCGGCTCTCGAGTGCTGCCGCCGCCATCTTCAGTAAGGGAATCAGGAAGTGAAGCCTTGCGGCTTCACTTCCTGGTTCCCTACTGTGCATGCGCGACTCACACTGCGCGATCCCACTGGTCCCTGCTGTCTTCTGGGACCTTGTGTCTCCCAGAAGACAGCAGGGGGGGGGCGGAAAAGGTGCCAGAAGTGGCGTAGATACCCACGGGTGGCTCGGGAATCAATGCCCGGAGGTGGGAGCAAAATACCTGTATTAGACAGGTATCTGCTCCCCCCTGAAAGGTGCCAAATGTGACACTGGAGTGGGGTTGGAATCCGAAAAGCAGAAGTTCCATTTTTGGGTGGAACTCCGCTTTAAATCTAAACAAAATAAGAGCTTTTGCTAGAAAACAATATGTTAGGCAATAGACAGCATGGATTTACAAAAGACCAAAGCTGTCAAAAAAAAATCTTAATTACTCTTTCGTTCATGGACGGACACAGCTTCCTATTGACAAGTGGGTATTATCCTTCATTTAGGAGTGACTAGGCAGAAAACTTGTAGAAAGTGTTAACACACCACACCCTCTACAGCACAGCCCAGGGAGCGGACCCTCTGGGTATAATCCCTCTATCTGCACCTCACAGATCATTTTTTTTCTGCCTAGTAAGGAGAAGGACATGGCTCCCTTCGGGCCCATTGGTCCGGGGGGGATTTTTTTCTACGTCGTTTTTTTTGTTCCTGAGATCTTCGATCAACTGCCGACTGGGTGGCAGGCTGGATCCTCGATCCTTGTAGTCTCCCCAGTTTCGGCCATCGAGCGTGTGCCGACCCTAGCTACGCGCTGGGTTTTCCACGACATGCCCGTCGCTCCACGGGTGGCCAGTGAGCTTCGCGCTCCAGGGCATGCATATGATCGTTCCTTAGGGCTCAATCACAGCATGCCTGGCCGACAGTCACCTCCGTGCGCGGATGATGATCTGTCCGGAATGTCTTCCAGCATGATCCACGCAGGAAGTGTAAGTAGCTCCCCTGCTTCGGCAGGGTGACTTGGCTGGACATTCCTGGAGAGATCAAGTAAGTGGTTTTACCCTTTCGTTCCTCTCTCCCTGCCTTCCCTCCTCCCTGGGCTCTGAGCTAGGCTGGTTGCTGGGTGCTGGGGGTCGCCTAGAGGGCTCCATCTGGAGCGGGGCTGCGCTGTACTGTCGTTTAAAAAATTTAATTTTTTCTTACCTGTGTGTGCCTTCTCCCTCCATGCTGTCGGCGGCCATTTTCGGGTGGTCCACGCCTGTTTGGCCTCTGGTGACTGTCTGGCGGCCATTTTCTTGTGGTTTGCGCCTATATGTATGTACCGGCATAAAAGCAGTGCAGCGCAGCAAAAAAAAATTAATTTAAATAAAAATAAAAATAAAACCCAAAATAAATCATAAAAAACAAACAATAATACTGAGAACGGTAGTAAATAGTTAAAAACAATGTGTCCATAGAATTCCTCTTAGCAAGAATAGAAGCCCAAGACAGTGTCCATATAGGAAGTGACTCCTAAAGATTATCAAATGGTGACTTATGTGATATTCCTCCACCACCGAAATAGGTTTGCAGCTCACCTCAGAGCATGGACCCCTGAACCAGTCAGTCAGGTCATGCAAGCATGTTTCCCTTGTGGGACAAATATTCCAAGGTAGATAAACTCAGGAAGGCAATACGATAGGGGGAATCCACAGGTCACTAGATCAGAGCTCCGGTCCGGGTGTAATAATATGCAAGAGAATATATAGAGATCTAATGCTCTCCGTATGGTACAACATATGTTTATTTAAAAAAAAGAAGAAATGCACTTACATACATAGCACTGTATAAACCCCAGTGCATGGGAATGCCGGCATGTAATAAAACGAGTGACCAGGTGTAACGAGTATCAGCATGGAAGAGAGGCGCGGGTGACGTCACATCTGCTCACGTATTCCGTACGCGTTGCGTCCTAGCACTGGGCGGGACTTCATCAGCGGTACGGAACAGCGTGAATCACCCGCTATAAATATCAATGGAACGTGGAACCGGCCAATCACAGCACAATCAACAATCGATTGTCATGGAAACCCTGCCAGCAGGGGAATAAGACGGAGGCCGGTACGGACCAAAATGAAGAAAAAAGCAAAGATCCCTTTAAAAGGGAAAAACTTTACTGCACCACTAGCGTGGAGCATATAATTTTGCTCAATCGATTATCAAATCAAGAAACAAATGAACAGTATGTGAATCGTAACCCACGTCTCCTGCTGACACTGAAAATACAATATATACTATCCCAATATATTAAGAAAAAATTTAAAAGAAGGGAAAGATAGCTGGAATCAGGGAAATCAGTGACAGGTCATGCATATCTAAAATACACTGTTGACCCTATTGAAAAATTCCTAAACAAATAATTTAAAAAAATATACATATAAATAATGTAAAATGAGCATAATAAAATACCACAGAAATTCATTTTAAAATCAGGCAAAATAAAATAAAATATGGCAAAATTAAAAATTCAACGATCAGAGATAAAACAATTTAAATCAAATTCAACATTCAAGCCAGCAGGTACTAAAACTTGTGTCTCGTGTATCCACTGAGATTCCCTGCGGCTTAACTGGCGTATAAAACTACCACCTCTCCAATGTTTGATTACTCATTCGATGCCCCAAAATTTCAAACCTCTAGGGTTTTGATTATGCATCAATTTAAAATGTCTAGACACATTGTGTGTTTTAACTCCTCTTTTAATGTTGTTCACATGCTCCCCTAGACGAACGTGAAGTGGTCTAGAGGTTCTACCAATATACTGAAGACCACATTCGCATTCTAGCATGTAAACAACACCTATAGTGGTGCACGTAATCAACTGACCTATCTTATATGATTTTTTGGTAGCAGTGGCAAGAAAATCTTTCCTCTTTTTTATATTGCACTTAGAATGCTTGCAGGCTGTGCATCGCCCGCAAGCATAAAAACCAGCGAGGAAGGAGAAGAGTCTGTTTTCAGAATGCACTGGGGGGTCAACAACTCCTGGTGCCAGACAATCACGCAAAGACGGAGCTTTCTTATAGATAAATGCTGGGCGTGATGGCAACAGCGGGCCCAAAACCTTGTCTTGCTTTAGTATTGACCAGTTATTTGAAACAAGTTTTTCAAATTTCTTATATTGTACGTTATAATTGAGTACCATTTTGAAATTCGAGATACTAATATTGGTTTCTCTGACTTTATCAGCTACCAATGATCCCCTATCCAAGGAACGTACATTCTCTATCTCTTTATCTAAAGAGTCCCTATTATACCCTTTCTGTTGGAATCTGGATGACATCTGTGCCTGTGTGAGAAAGTCCTCCTCCCTTGTGCAATTTCGCCTGAGCCTAATAAACTGACCTTTCGGTATATTGCATAGCCACGATTTATGGTGGCAACTATCAAGTGGTATGTATGCATTACGATCAGTAGGCTTAAGATAATTACACAGGCGGAATTGCTCACTATCCTTCCAGATTTCCAAATCTAGGAACACAATATTTTTCATACTAATATTCCAGGTTAATTTAATATTCTTGGTATTCTCATTCATTGTCCCGATAAAGTAATCAAGACTGGGACGATCCCCCTCCCAAATTAGAATGAGATCGTCTATGTACCTTTTGTAACAGACTAACTGGGGGGGACGATTCTTGAAAACCACGTCCTCCTCCCAGTGGGCCATAAAAAGGTTGGCCACACTGGGAGCAAAACGGGCTCCCATCGCGACCCCCCTTGTCTGCAAAAAGAACTGACGATTGTACCAAAAATAATTTCTAGATAAACAAAAACCCAGACTGGTCAAAAGAAAATCCTTATGTTTAGCCGGAAGATCTGAAGATGCTAAAGCCCACTGCACGGAAGACAAAGCATCCTCATGTCCTATTATAGTGTACAGTGAGCCTACATCCGCAGTGACAAGGATACTGGATGGTGAGCATGTGACAGCCTCCAATAATTGAATAATATGTTTGGTGTCCCTAAGGTAGGCTCTAGTTTCTGACACCAGGGGTTGCAGAAATGAATCTATATACTGCCCCACTCTCGAGCTAATGGAGTCAATGCCATTAACGATAGGCCTCCCCGGAGGGTTGGCACTATCCTTATGGATTTTTGGAAGGCAGTATATGATTGGTGTTCTACAGAACAAAGGATCTAAATAGAGGGCCTCCTTTTTATTAAGGACACCCATAGTTTGTCCTGATTCTACTAACAGATGAAGCTCATCCTTATATGTCAGCATAGGATCCCTATTCAAAATACGGTAAGTATCATGATCACTCAATAACCGATCCATTTCTGCTGTATAAACAGCTTTATCTAGAATAACCAATCCACCCCCTTTATCCGCCGGACGGATAATAATTTCTTTACGTTTTTCTAGAGATTCAATCCCCTTTTTAATGTACTGTGGGTCCATCACTATATGTATGTACCGCCTTTGGTTGTGGTTTGCGCCCGCTTTTGGCCTCTATCGACTGCTCGGCGGCCATGTTTCTTATGGTTCTCGCCTGTATGTATATACCACCGCTCGGCGGCCATCTTTTTGTGGTCCACGGTCGCTTTTGCCTCTATGGACGGCTCAGCGGGCATTTTCTTATGGCCCACATTGTTTTCAATGCGGCCGCTTCGCGGCCATCTTGCGGAAGTCTTCGGCCTCTAGGGTGCATTTCACTGGCGCAAAAATCATACAGAGAAACGCTGAGAAGGATCAGACTGACACAGGCAGCAGTGGGAGAGCATCTCAGGCAGGAGCAGACGGCAGCAATAGCAGTACCGTTCTAAGGGTGGTGAGTCCTCTGGGAGACCCTGCATCTCTGTAGCAGCTAGGAGGGTGGCCTATTGATACCTTGCCTTTGAGTCCCTGTGGGTGTCACGCGCGTGGGTCAGCATGACGTCAGAAGCAGACGTCTTCTTCCCTGTAACACCTGAGTTGGCAGCTGGTGCCTGGAGGCTTTTGTTGCCAAGGTGGAAACGGCGCATGGGAACACGGGGGGTGGTAAAACGCCCCCCTCCCCAGCCATCTTCTGGGGATAGATCTGATGCAGAACCAGGCCCGGCTGTGGCTCATGGCCCGGATTCTGATGCATCACAGACTGCAGACCGTGACCGGTCGGACAGGGAGAATGTCTCCAAGTCCAGGTCAGCACGAAAAGAGGGCTTTGGTATCTGACCTTATCACTGCAAAGTTGGACAATGCTGCAGAAGCAGCAAGGACACCGGTCCCCTTTGGGTTCCGTAAACCGGTCCGCACTGCCAGGGTGTTTCCTTGTGTGTCTTATCTTGATAAGTTTTTTGTACAAGGAGTGGGAAGACCCACTGAAGGTTTTTTTTTTGCACCCCCAAAAGATTTTAATTTTTTGGGGTTCGGTACCCCTTTGAGGAGAGTTCCTGAAAAAATGGATCTCTCCCCCGATAGTGCACCCCCCTTGTGTCCAGACTTAACAAGTTACCACGATTCCAGTGGAAGGGGCTCCTGTCTTCAGGGACACTCACTACCTATACACAGTGGTAGGCTCACCGGTGCGTCCAGCATGGCTGGGGTTTTCTGATGGCTCAGTCACTTACCGAGTACGCAATGAGGCTTCTCCAGGGGTTAAAGTCATGGGAGACTCCTCCGAACGAGGTAGCTCTGACCAACCAGTTGGTACAGGGCCTTGACTCTGTCTGCAAGTCAGACATGGATACTATCCCCTTGCTGTCTTGGGCCTCCATTTATGCGGTGACGTTACGCCGCCTGATCTGGCTAGGTGCTGGTCTGCGGACCAATCTTCCTAGAGGGCCCTGTTGGATCTGCCGCTTTAGGCAACAGATTTTTTTTGGGGCCTCTCTGGATGACATCATTTAAGATGCCACAGGAGGTAAGAGCATGTTGCTTCCGCAATCCAAAAAGCGGGGTAAGGGCCACACCATAGGCTAGGGCCCTCCTTCACCGCGCACAAGCAGTTCTTTCGTTCGCCTAGTACGGCAAGTAAACGACCCCAGGCTGATAAAGCGTCTGCTGAGGGACAGAAGCGTCCCTGGGTTCGCAAGCCCAACCTTGCTTGCCTACCGAACAGATTGTTTTCCCTCTTAACTGCCAGCTTCAGCCGACTTATCAGGAAGCCCTACATGGGGCGGTCTAAGACCTGCTGGGACACAGGGTGGGCCTTCCTGTCTTAGTACATGAACGGGTTCAGGGGTTCTACTCAAATCTGTTCGTAGTGCTGAAGAAGGAGGGGGTTCGTCCTATCTTGGATCTCAGGACCCTCAACTGCTTTGTGAGGTACAAAGATTCCGGAAAGGAGTTGGCTCGCTCTGTTGTCGCTGCACTCCATCCGGGGGATTTTCCGGCATCCTTGATTTTCAAGGACGCATGCTTGCATGTCTCCAGATGCACCAGGCATCAGAGATGTTTGCATTGGTGGCTGGGGAAGACCACTACCAATGGTGGCTCTCCCCTTTGGCCTGGCATCGGCACCAAGGGAGTTCACCAAGGTGCTTGCCCCGATTCTGGCCCTACTACTAAGACAGCGGGGCATCGTTATCATGGGCAACTTGGACGATCTTCTTCTGAGGGTCACTTCAAACTTAAATATAGAAGTGAGCGTGTCTATAACCTTTCAGACCCTCCGATACTTGGTTGGGTGCTGAACACTCAGAAGTCAGTATTGGTACCGTCCCAACTCCTAGTGTGTCTAGGGTTGATTCTGGACTCCTCAGAGGCGTAGGTTTTTTCTCCCTAGGGGAAAGTTGCAGACCCTTTGGGCTGCGGTGCGGCAGTTGACATCCCAAGGATGGGTTGTCACGCCACTTTTTGCAGGCAAGTCCTGGGCCTCATGGTAGCCTCCTTCGAGGCAGTACCATAAGCACTATTTCACACGCGAGTGTTACAGAAGGTAAGTCTGTCCTGAAGGGTCAAGTGTCCTTCATCCCTGGATTGTCAAGATCCGGGTGAACCACCTAATCAGGACCTCCCTAGTTGGTGGTCGACATCACCGGCATTCTGTCGGGGAAGTTCCTTCCTTTTTACTGGATGTTGGTCACGGCGGACGCCTGTCTTCCCGGTTGCGGGGGAATCCTTTTTGCAGGTCATTGGCCTGAAATCCGGGCGATCGGGCTTTGCCTTCCCACATGGTCTCAGAGGCTACAAGGGCGTCCAGTCAGAATCCAGTCTGACAAACACCACAGTGGTGGCATATGTCAATCATCAAGGAGGAACAAGCAGCTCTGCTGCAGCATCGGAGGTCGCTCACCTCCTAAGGGGGCTCCCTTACCAGAGGGGAAGCATGCCAGTTGTATATCTCCTGGCTTCTCGACTCAATCAGAAGGTATTGAGGTTTGTGGCCAGGTCAAGAGACCCATGGGCTAACACGACAGATGCGTTGATGGCACTGTGGAGTCAGTACCAACTAATCTA
The DNA here is from genome assembly GCA_029206835.1 of Rana muscosa. Classification (NCBI taxonomy): domain Eukaryota; kingdom Metazoa; phylum Chordata; class Amphibia; order Anura; family Ranidae; genus Rana; species Rana muscosa. The sequence continues at coordinate 114,599,828 of CM055126.1, read as the reverse complement.
TGCCCTTCCTCCTCGGAAGCTCCTTCCTCATCTGCTTCGCAGACTGGAGGCAGAGAGGATTACAATGGTCCCAATTGCTCTGAATTGGCCTTGGCGTCCTTGGTACGCCGATCTAGTGCATCTGGTAGCAGACGCCTTTTGGCATCTACCGCTAAGAAAGGAACTGCTGTCGCAAGGTCCCATACGCCATCCTGTTTTTTTACAGTCACTGGCTTAACGGCATGGCTTGAGAGCCAGGTGCTAAGAGACCGGGGCCTGTCAGACTCGGTGATCTCTACAATGAGGAGTGGTCGGAAATCATCCCCTAGGAAGATTACCATCGCACTTGGAAGACCTGCATATCCAATTGTGAAGAAATGAGGTGGCATCCGCGTACTTATTGGTTCCAGAGTCCTGCTGTTCTTCAGCAGGGAACGGGACAAAAATTTTACTTTAGGTACAATTAGGGGGCAGGTATCTGCCCTGGCTGTCTTTTTCAACGACCCCTGGTGGCTCACTCTCTAGTGAGAACGTTTGTACAGTGGGTTCAGCAGGCGGCCCCTCCAATCCACCCTCCACTACCTCCGTGGGGCTTGTGTAGCAGAAGTCCTTTTGGCTTCTACCACTACGAGAGGACCTGCTGTCGCAGGGTCCCATATACCATCCTGCTTGCAGTCAATGGCTTTAACGGCATGGCCTCTAAGTGCCTCAGAAACCACCGTTTGAGAACATCAGGGAAATTCCCTTGTTGACACTTTCTCAGAAAGGGGTCCTTTTGGTGGCTGTTATGCCAGTTAAGACGGGTTTCTGAGTGGGCAGCCTTGTCATGCAAGCCTCCCTATCTGATCTTCCACAAGGATAAGGTGGTGCTGCTTCCGCAGCCTTCTTTTCTTCCTAAGGTCGAGTTTTGACCTTCCATCTCAAGGAAGACATTGTACTGCCATCCTTGTGTCCTCATCCGTCGAATCCTAAGGAGACAACGTTGCATTTCTTGGACATTGTCCAAACTCTGAGAGAATGCTTGTCTGGTACTGCTATGTTCCAGAGTCCAGACTCACTGTTTGTTCGGTGGCTGGTCCCAAGTAGAGCCCAGCGGTCTCGTCGGCCACCATCTCTAGGTGGATCTGACAGATCGTGATCAGACTTACGCTATGAAGGGTCAGGCGCCACCCTTTCCCGGCGCATTCGACCAGGGCAAGAGGGGCCTCTTGGTGTTACGTCAGTTAAGACGGTTTTCTGAGCCGGTGTCTTGTCGATCTGGTTCCCCTATCGATATGGTTCCAGGCTCGACTGCGCAGGCGCTGCCGAACAGCTGTTAAAGCTCAGAGATTTCCGTATGCTCGACTTGCGCCTGCGCAGTCAAGAGGGAACCAGATCGATAGGAGGAACTATAGGCTCGGCAGCTGTGGACGCGCTCACCCCCGATGCTTCATTACACACGCCGCTTTCTTCTTCATGCCGCTCTATACAGCAAGGGGCGGATCAGATGTGATCTTGAGCAGTGCGATTTGTTTGTTTATACACGACGCTCTATACAGCCCCTTGCTCTATAGAGCGTCGTGTATAAACAAACAAATCGCACTGCTCAATCTCATCACATCTTATCCGCCCCTTGCTGTATAGAGCGGCATGAAGGAGAAAGCGGCGTGTGTAACTAAGCAACGGGAGCGAGCGCATCTGCAGCTGAAGAACAGCTGTTACACCTCGGAGATTTCCGTAGCCTCGGTTTGCGGCTGCGCAGTCGAGCTCGGAACCATATCGATAGGAGGAACCAGCTCGGCAGAACACCGGCAGCCTTGTCTTGCAGGGCTCCTTATCTGATCTTCCACAAGGATAGGTGGTGCTGCGTCCGCAGCCTTCTTTTCTTCCTAAGGTCGTTTCGACTTTCCATCTCAAGGAAGACATTGTTCTGCCATCCTTGTGTCCTCACCTGTCAAATCCTAGGAGACGACGTTGTATTTTTTTGGACGCTGTCCGAGCTCTGAGAGCATCAAGCGTCTGTTTCACCAGGTGTGTAAGGCGGTGACCTGGTCGTCCTTTCACACTTTCACTAAACTTTACAAGTTGATGTGTGTGCATCTTCAGATGCTTCTTTTGGCCGCAAGGTATTGCAGGCGGCTGTTTAGAGTTGCAACTCCTCCGTTGAGGAGCTCTGGTTGTTTGGGGTGAAGTTTGTTTAATGCCATTTTCCCACCACTCGTTTTTGACACTGCTTTGGGACATCCCACTTGTCAATAGGAAGCTGTGTCCGTCCATGAACGAAAGAGTAAATAGGATTTATTACTCACTGTAAAACCCTTTTCTCTGAGTTCATGGACGGACACAGCACCCACCCCTCGTTTTAAGTTTGTACTGCTTTTTGACGAACTGATCTGCGAGGTGCAGAGAGAGTGATTATACCCAGAGAGTCCACCCCCTGGGCGGTGCTGTAGAGGGTGTGGCGTGTTAACACTTTCTACAAGTTTTCTGCCTAGTCACTCCTAAATGAAGGATAATACCCACTTGTGAATAGGAAGCTGTGTCCGTCCATGAACTCAGAGAAAAGGATTTTACGGTGAGTAAAAAATCCTATTTTTTATGACAAATTAAGCAAAAACTTCAACAAAATTGTGGCTGTGGACATAGTATACTTGGACTTTGGCAAAGCATTTGATGCAGTTCCTGCAGATCTGTTCTACACTAAGGCCCCATACACACTATTGGATTTTCTGCAGATTTTTGTCTTCAGATTTACCAAAACCATATATAATGAGGTCAAACCTTAATGCCCTGTACACACATTCGGATTTCCGATGGAATAAAATCCAATGGAATTTTCCGTCGAAATTCCGATGAAGCTGACTTCCATCAGTCTTGCATACACCCCATCAGACAAAATTCCGACCGTCCAAAATGCGGTGACGTAAAACACTCCGACGACCCGAGAAAAATTAAGTTCAATGCTTCTGAGCATGCGTCGACTTGATTCTGAGCATGCGTGGGTTTTTTCTCCGTTGGAGTTCCACACAGACGATCGGAATTTCCTATCGTTTTTTTCCATCTGAAAAATTGAAAACATGTTCTATTTTTTTACACCGATGGAAAAAAGTCAGATTTGGCCCTGTACACATGATCGTTTTTTCCGATGAAAAAAGTCCATCTGACTTTTTTCATCGGAAAAAACGATCGTGTGTACAGGGCATAAGAGTTTCAATTTGTATGCAATCAGGCAGGCCCTTGCACCACATGGTTTTGGTAAATCTGAAGACAAAAATTTACAGAAAATCGAGTAGTGTGTATGGGGCCTAATGCCGCGTACACACGATCATTTTTCACGCCGTTAAAAATTCCATTTTTAAAATTGGGCATTAAAAACGATCGTGTGTAGGCTCCAGAGCATTTTTAACGACGTGAAAAACGGCCATTAAAAATTTCGAACATGCTCTATTTTTTCATGTCGTTTTTCATGTCTTTTTTTTTAACGTCGTGAAAAACGGTAGTGTGTATGCTTTTACGAGGGGAAAAAAAACGCGCATGCTCAGAATCAAGTATGAGACGGGAGCACTCGTTCTGGTAAAACTAGCGTTCGTAATGGAGATAGCACATTTGTCACGCTGTAACGGACTGAAAAGCACGAGGCTGAAAAGCGTGAATCGTTGCTCAACAAACTTTACTAACATGAAGGGTGGCGCCATCCGAAGGGAACTTCCCCTTTATAGTGCCGTCGTACGTGTTGTACGTCACCGCGCTTTGCTCAAGCGTTTTTTTTTAATGAACGTGTGTATGCAAGACAGGCTTGAGAGGAAACAAGAAAAATCACGTCGAGAAAAACTTTGTATTTTAAAATGACATTAAAAACGGTCGTGTGTACGTGGCATAAGGCCTGATTCACACTTGTGCAGGTTGCAGTTTGCATATTGCAGGTGCATTTTTTCAATACGCATCTTTAAATCATTGAAGTCTATGGAATCAAAAACCAGAAAAAAAACCCTGGCCCTTTCCAAATGTGAACTACATCCATAGGAAACCATGGTAAATGGACTGTAGTGTGTTTCTGCAAAACTGAAAACGCACTAAAAAATGCATAGATTTGAACCAGGCCTGACGCAGGTTCTATACTTTGTTATACTGCATTAATTAGTTGATCTTTGTAATTAAATTATATATTTATTTATTAGCAGCAAAGCACGCATATTTCAAATTTTTCTATTGTGGGAACACAATTAGTGTTTGCAGAAGCTAAATTTTATGATTACAATTTTTGGGAGGTTTGCAACACAGATTCGCATTGTAATTTACACTGGTTTCACTTTATTTTAAATACACAGCAGTATTGGTAGCGCAGGAGTTACTTATACTATTAATTGTATCTACTCGCAGCTAATGTAAGTTAAAGTATACAGGCTTAGAAAATTCAGTTTGTAAATTGATAGAAAACTGACTAAATGACAGTATTCAGAGTAGAGGAGTAAATGGTGGAGAAGGATCTGGGTGTATTGGTAAATTGTTGACTTAAAGCGGAGGTCCACCCTGAAAAAAACTTTACATTAAAAATCCTAAAAAAAAAAAAATTAATAGAAGAAAAAAATAAATTTATACTCACCCTAAATGCCTGTTGCTATGCGGAAGTCCCCTAATCTGCCTCTAATGTTCCTCTTCTCGTCTGCGGTGGGTCTCCTTCCGCTTCCTCTTCTTGTGAATGGGCTGCGCTGCCTTCTGGGAACTGTGTGTATCCCAGGAGGCAAGCGCAGTAGGAAACAGGCAGTGAAGCCTTACGGCTTCACTGCCTGTTTCCCTTACTCAGGATGGAGGAGCCGGGACCTGCCAGCAGCGATCGATCGCCGTGGCAGGACCGACATTGCGGGTGAGTAGGACAGGTAAGTGTCCTTATTAAAAGTCAGCAGCTACACTGTTAGTAGCTGCTGACTTTTTTTTCCTGCACCTCCGCTTTAATAATAGCATGAAATACCAAGCTGCAGTTTTTAAAGCAAGCAAGATATACTTTCTTGTATTTAAAGAGGTTACTCCAGAGAGAGAGAGACATCATTTTTCTTTTCTTTTTTTTTTTTTTAAAGATACAGTGGAACCTTGGATTACAAGCATAATCCGTTCCAGGAGAATTCTCGTAATCCAAAGCACTCGCATAACAAAGCAAGTTTCCCCATAGAAGTCAATGGAAACGAAAATAATTTGTTCTGCATTGACTTCAATGGCATGCAATACCGCATGTGGCCAGAGGTGGGTGGGGGGGGCGCCGGCGAGCCTCTGAAACACTCAGAAAGGCCCAGGGACAACTCGGCTGACCTCGGAAACCCTCGGAAAGGCTCGGAAACACCCGGGAACGGAGTATTTCCAAGTATTTCTGACCGGCTCTGCTCGGCTCCGGCGCCCCCCGCACCTCAGGCCAAATGCGATACTGCACACCCCATTAGCTTGAATACTGCTAGTTTTGTGAGACAACACTCGCAAACCGAGTCAGAATTAAAAAAAAAAGTTGCTCGTCTTTCAAAATGCTCGTTAACCGCGTTACTCGTAAACGGAGGTTCCACTGTATGCGTTTTCAAGGAGTCATTTAAAAAAAAAAAAATGTATGGCCCCTGTACAAATCATTAGTAAGATATGCAGTTCAGTTTTGGGTACCGGTTCACAAAATGGATATTAGAAAACTGGAGAAGGTGCAGAGAAGGGCAACCAAACTGATAAGAGGCATGGAGGAGCTCAGCAATGAGGACAGATTAGCTGAACTGAATTTATTCTCTCTTGAGAAGAGATTAAGGGGGATATGATCAACAGGTATAAATACATTGTCCATATGTTTTTTACATAGTGGTCTATATATATTGAACTTGGCGTCGAGTTATTCACTTTACGGTCATTACCCACTTAAGGCCTGGACCAATACGGGCCATAATGACCAGAGGTGATTTCACAATTTGGCACTGCGCTGCTTTAACTGGTAATTGTGCGGACATGCAATGTTGTACCCAAATGAAATTTGCGTCCTTTTCTTCCCACAAATAGAGCTTTCTTTTAATGGTATTTGATTGCCTCTGCGATTTTGTATTTTTTTTGCGATATAAGGGAAAAAGACTGAAAATTTTGAAAAAAAATGATATTTTCTACTTTTTGTTATAAGAAAAATCGAATAAACTCAATTTTAGTCATACATTTAGTCCAAAATGTATTCAGCCACATGTCTTTAGTAAAAAAAAATGTCAATAAGCGTATATTTATTGGTTTGCGCAAAAGTTATAGCGTCTACAAACTAGGGTACATTTTCTGGAATTTACACAGCTTTTAATTTATGAGGGCAGTACAAAACCCCCCCAAATGACCCCATTTTGGAAAGTAGACACCCCAAGGAAATTGCTGAGAGGCATGTTGAGCCCATTGAATATTTTATTTTTTTGTCCCAAGTGATTGAATAATGACAAAAAAAAAATACAAAAAGTTGTCACTAAATGATATATTGCTCACACATGCCATGGTTATATGTGGAATTGCACCCCAAAATACATTTTGCTGCTTCTCCTGAGTATGGGGATACCACATGTGTGGGACTTTTTAGGAGCCTAGCCGCGTACGGGACCCCGAAAACCAAGCACCGCCTTCGGGATTTCTAAGGGCGCAAATTTTTGATTTCACTCCTCACTACCTATCACAGTTTCGAAGGCCAGAAAATGCCAACATAGCACAAAACCCCCCCAAAATGACCCCATTTTGGAAAGTAGACACCCCAAGCGATTTGCTGAGAGGCATGGTGAGTATTTTACAGCTCTCATTTGTTTTTGAAAATTAAGAAAGAAAATATATATATTTTTTTCTTTTTTCAAATTTCAAAACTTTGTAACAAAAAGCGAGATCTGCAAAATACTCACCATACCTCTCAGCAAATGGCTTGAGGTGTCTACTTTCCAAAATGGGGTCATTTTGGGGGGTTTTGTGCCATCTGGGCATTCCATGGCCTCCGAAGCCCCCCGCCCGCAGACCCCGACAACCAACGGCCAGGGTTGTCGGGAAGAGGCCCTGTCCTCATCAACATAGGGGCAGGGTGCTCTGGGGTGGGGGGGCCGCAGGTCGCCCCCCCTGCCCCAGAGCACCAAACCCCCCATGTTGAGGGCATGCGGCCTGGTACGGTTCAGGAGGGAGGGGGGCCGCTCTCTCGTCCCCCCCTCTTCCCCTGTGGCCTGCCAGGTTGCGTGCTCGGATAAGGGTCTGGTTTGGACCTCGAGGGGGACCCCCACGCCGTTTTTTTGGCGTAGGGTTTCCCCTTCAAATCCAGACAAGACCCAAGGGCCTGGTATGCTCCTGGAGGGGGAACCCATGCCGGTTTTTTCTTTAAAAATTGGCTTGGAGTTCCCGCTCAGGATTCATACCTCACGCAGTACCTGGTATTGGCGGGAATCCACGTCGGATCCCGTTCAATACAGTGTCGCGTCTCCCTCTCGCTATTGCAGCGAGCGCGGGATGTCGGCACTCCTGTCGCCGAGAATCTCGGCGATGGGAGCGCGATAGATATACAATATCGGCGGCACCTACTGTACGTCTGGTAGCAGACGTCACCTGGCGCCTACCACTATCGCAAGGTCCCATACTCCATCCTGCTTTAGTCACTGGCTTTAATGGCATGGCTGTTGAGAACCAGGTACTGAGAGACCGGGGCCTATCAGATTCAGTAATCTCTACTATGAGAAGTGCTCGGAAACCGTCCTCTAGGAAGGTCTATCACCGCACTTGGAAGGCCTACATCTCCATGTGTAAGGAAATGAAATGGCATCCGCGTACTTATTTGGTTTCCAGAATCCTGCTGTTTTTACAGCATGGGGTGGACCAAAGGCTTGCCCTAAGTACGATTAAGGGACAGATATCTGCCCTGGCTGTCTTTTTTCAGCGACCCCTGGCGGCTCACTGTCTCGTGAGTACTTTTGTGCAGGGGGTTCGACATGTGGCCCCTCCGGTCCGCCCCCCGCTACCTCCGTGGGACTTGAACCTGGTCCTCTCGGTGCTTCAGAAGGCACCGCTTGAGAATATTAGAGATATTCCCCTGTTGACATTTTCTCAGAAAGTGGTCCTTTTGGTGGCTGTTACGTCAGTTAGACAAGTCTCTGAGCTGGCAGCCTTGTCCTGCAAGGCTCCCTATTTGGTTTTCCACAAGGATAAGGTGGTGCTGCGGCCGCAGCCTTCCTTTCTTCCGAAGGTCGTTTCGGCTTTTCATCTCAACGAAGACATTGTACTTCCATCCTTGTGTCCTCATCCGTCGAATCCTAAGGAGTCGGCGTTGCATTCCTTGGACGTTGTCCGAGCTTTGAGAGTATACTTATCTGCTACTTCCCTGTTCCGGAAGTCAGACTCACTGTTTTTTTTCGGTGGCTGGTCCCAAGAAGGGCCAAGCAGTCTCGTCGGCCACCATCTCTAGGTGGATCCGACAGATAGTAATCCAGGCTTACGCCTTAAAGGGTCAAGCATCCCCCTTTCCTGTCACGGCGCATTCGACCAGGGCAATAGGTGCCTCTTGGGCTTTCCGACATCAAGCGTCTGTTTCCCAATTATGTAAAGCGGCGACTTGGTCGTCCGCTCACACTTTCACAAAATTTTACAAAGTTGATGTAGGTGCATCTTCGGATGCCTCTTTCGGCCGCAAGGTTTTGCAAGCGGCTGTTTAGAGTTGCAGCTCCTCCGTTGGAGGAGTGCTGTTTTGTGTTTTGGGGTGAAGTTTATTTTTATGCTGTTACCACCCCTCGTTTTTTCTCTGACACTGCTTTGGGACGTCCCACTTTGTCAATAGAGAAGCTGTGTCGGTCCATGGACGAAAGAGTAAATAGGATTTTTTACTCACCGTAAAATCCTTTTCTCTGAGTCCATGGACCGACACAGCACCCACCCCTCCTTTTAAGTTTGTACTGCTTTTTGACGAACTGATCTGCGAGATGCAGACTGAGAGGTTATACCAGAGGGTCCGCCCCCTGGGCGGTACTGTAGAAGGTGTGATGCAACACTTTTTACAAGTTTTTCTGCCTAGTCACTCCTAATTAATGGATAATACCCACTTTGTCAATAGAGAAGCTGTGTCGGTCCATGGACTCAGAGAAAAGGATTTTATGGTGAGTAAAAAATCCTATTTCGCACAAACGCGCAGTGGCGACAAACTACATACATTTTTAAAAGCCTTTACAGGTTACCACATTAGATTTACAGAGGAGGTCTACTGCTAAAATTTGGACAAAAAGACTAAATGGTGGGACTTTGTATGAGGCACATGACTAAGTAAATGGACCAATCAGTATAAACATTGTATTTATTGCAAGAAGGGGCATACATACACGTATAGGGAACAGATATAAAATTCAAAAGGGTAAATGGTTGTGTTGCTGGATCTTTGGCCTCGTACACACGACCGATTTTCTCGGCAAGAACCAGCAAGAAACTTGCTGGCAGAGAGGTCTTGCCGAGTAAATCGGTCGTGTGTACGCTGCTATCGGGTTTCTCGTCGAGAAAACCGACAAGAAACCTCGACGAGAAAATAGAGAACCTGCTCTCTATTTTCTCGTCGAGATTCTCCTCGGCATGTTTCTCGACGAGAAAAGTGAGTGTGTGTACACTTACCTGTCCTCCCGGAAGCCCGCGCATGTTCGAAATGAATTCGACGCATGCGCGGTAGCTTCCTAGGCATACGTAGGGTAGACCAAGATGGCGGCGACGGCATCGAATGTGACGAGCGCATGCTCGACGTAGTCGATGACGTCACCGCGTACACTCCTTTCAAAGAACCGCGGGTTCTTTGAAACGAGCGTGTGTACACTCGGCCGGGACAAGTTTCTTGTCCAAGAATCTCGTCGAAAAAAACGACATGTTTTTTTCAATGAAAATCTCGGCCGTGTGTACGAGGCCTCAATGAATAAAATCTAGACAGTTCATAGAGGTACACAATAGTCTCAACATATTATACATCAAAGGGTAAAACAATATATTGATAGATCTCAATAGACAAAGTCTAGACAATTCATGATGATAGTGATTGATCTGAGTATAACAACCATATATGTGGCCTAGGGTATGTAAACCAAAATTGCACTTGTAGCACATAAACAAAGTGACAGTGCTGGATTGGTACATTATAATAAAATAAACTTCAATATTGTACAGATATAAACCATGGACATTTTAGCATAGCTTCGTAGGAAAGCTCTACGTGTTTCGTGGTTATTAAATACCACTCGTCAGGAGCAGATGCAAGGTATGGGGGTATCTATGGTAGAGAAACAAGAAATATATATAAAAAAGTTGCCCGACTAATATGGTAATAAAAGAGGGGAAAAACAGAAGAAAGAGAGGGGACATGAGAAGTCCCAAACACTCTCACCTATCTGTAGTATAAGGTACGATTGTAGATATTGTAAATGGTGGACGGCAACTAGAAACGTCAAACCGGGAGGTGAGATGGTATCAGGCACCAATGGCAGTTGTAGGCAAAGAATGGAATGTCGAGTCATCAGCTGTGAATGGTAAATTAGATTGTAAAACTGATTTATTATATAAATATTTCCCAGGGGTATCTGTGGAAATTAATAAATTTGACAGTAAGCTAATTACACAGTTGAACGTCAAATTTATTCATACCCTTACGGGGTGCACATTTAAGACCAAGATTTAGAATGTTTTTTTCTTTATGGTTAAGTTCTATTTTACTCAAGTTGAAGATGCCGGCATCTAGTGATTCCTTCTTCTCTTTCTGGGATTGTTTTCTCCTCCCTGCACGGCATCCTCTCCTTCTCTGTGGTAAGGCCCCGCATCTCTGTACGAGTAATATGGGGCTGGGGTTCTCCCTCCTCCTCTGTTGTTCACAGGGTGGGGATTGCCACGTGGTGTACCTCCCCTCCCCCCCCCCCGATGATCTAAAAAAGGGGGATATTGTTGTAAATTATATCCGTTATAATCATCAAATCCCAGGGCTTGATATCTATTTTGTGTAGGTATCGCATATCTCTGATCTCCATATTGATTAGAAGGATATTGGTTCCAATGCTGTTGATCAGATTGGGCATTATAAGAATAATCATTCCCCCTATTCTGTTCCCCATGTCTGTAATTATTATAATTTGCTCCGTACTGATTACCTACAGATTGGTTACCTCTATTTTCTTGGGGCATCCCACTACGATTCCCTTTGGGGGTATTACTACGATGACCTCCAGGAATACCAGTACGGTTACCCCTAGGTGTATTTGGTCTTCCCCTGGGGTTGTACGTTGTATCTCCCTTATTTTGACTATTTTTTGATGGTATATTTTCAACTATCACTTTTCTATCAGCCACTGTCTCATTGGCACCATCTATTATTTCAATACCGGTACCCGTGGCTAGGCTGGCATTCTGCCATAAATAAACATTGTTACTCTTAAAATCACTTGAGTCTCTATTGTATTTTTTTACTTTTTTTCTTTGTGTGTCTCTGTCCACTTTCTCTAATTTTTTCCGCACAGGATGGTGTTGCTGCTGAGGTATTGTGGTCACGGGGACACAGGCATAACGCAAGCGCTCTGGATACCTAATCAAGTCAGTGACGTATGTATTTAGTGAGGAGTATAAAGGGGAGGTGTTTTTGCCGCTTAGCCAATCCCAATGATTAAGTCTGGATGACGAAACATGTCTGGGCGTGGCTTATGCGGTTAGCGTGAAGTGAGGAATAACGTTTGCAAGCACCGGCTGTTGAGGTAGATTGACACGCACAAGTTTATTCGTACAATTAATTTGAAAAAATATTTTTTGAGTCACCCCTCCGATACATCTAGAAGATCTATTAATGAACCAGTGAGAGTAGATAGCGGCTTGCGAAATAAATCTATATTTAATCCTCAAAATTTTAATAATCATTATGTTGAGGTATTCAAAAGTCTGGTACTAAAGGATATAGAAGAACTCCACCCGAAAAAATGAGTAAACCCTGAATATATCCGGGAAGGTATTAAATCTTTAGAAGACAGAAGGGATATTGTAATCCGTCCGGCGGATAAAGGGGGAGGGATAGTACTTTTGGATAAAACCTTTTACCATAATCAACTAGTAGAGCTGCTGAGTGATCAGACGACATATAGGAAACTTACATCTGATCCTACTGGAGTATATAAGGAACAATTACGTTTGTTAGTGGATTGGGGCTTTAGAAATAATGCTCTTAGTCTAAAAGAAAATAGATACCTTAATCCCAGTATATGCAGAATACCGGTAATATACACTTTACCCAAGATTCACAAGGATGCAATCTTACCACCAGCACGCCCTATTGTTAATGGAATTGGGTCGGTGACAGCTAGGCTTGGTGAATATCTGGACAAGTTCTTGCAACCAAGCGTTAAAGCGACAAGGGCATACTTAAAAGACACTGCGGACCTTCTTCGATTACTCGGTGAGATTAAGCTGAATCCAGCTTCGGCGACCTACCTTGTGACCGCAGATGTTTGTTCGCTGTACACCATCATACAGCACGATGATGCCCTTCTGGCACTAAATTGGGCTTTAAGCAAGCGAGAGGACATACCATTTATACAGAAATGTTTTTTGAGTAAAGTACTTAATTTTTGTATGGCCCATAATTATTTTTGGTTTCATGATCAATTCTTCTCCCAGCAGGTTGGCGTGGCGATGGGAGCCAAGTTTGCTCCCAGCCTCGCCAACCTGTTTATGGCTGAATGGGAGGATAGACAGGTTTTCAGTCACAATAGACCTGAATTGAAATTGTATCGCAGATTCATTGATGACCTCCTGTTTATTTGGGAGGGGTCGAAGGAATCTGCGGTTGAATTTGTGCAACAACTCAATTCCAATAATAACAATATAGTTTTGGATTACACCATTAGTGATATAAGTGTCAACTTTTTGGATTTGACTATTGTGAAGGGGGAAACTAAAATACTAACTAAGGTTTACTTCAAACCCACGGATAGGAACAGCTACCTGTCTATTGGGGGTGGACACCATCCTGCATGGATTAGAAATATTCCTAAGGGACAGATATTAAGGGTTCGCCATAATTGTACCAAATCAGAGGATTATTTCGCACAAGCCGATATATTAAAAAATAAATTTCTACAGAAAGGTTATAAGGAGGAAACTATTAATAAAACAATTAAGGAAATTGCAGAAGTACCAAGAGAAGAATGTTTAAGAAAAAAAGACCTAAATTTAGTGGTTAATGACCAACATCAATGGGGGTTTATCTCTGATTTTCATTACCAGTATAGGGAGATAGAGAATATCTTCTCCAAATACTGGTATATATTGCGCAGAGATAAAGATCTGTGCAATGTTCTACCTGAAGGACCTAAATTTATTTATAGAAGGGCCCCCAATTTTGGGGATAGGGTGGTACAGAAAATTCTGGACCCCCCGGCTAAAACTCAGTCATTCGATTTTAAAGGTTTTTATTCATGTCGCAGATGTATTTGTTGCAGAACTGTGCAAGTTAGTAATAGGGGTCGTATGAATATTACTAATGTAGATAATGAGGTGTTTGAAATAGAACACTTTATTACATGTAATTCTTCGTATGTCGTGTACTTGCTGTGGTGCCCATGTGGTCTCTATTATGTGGGCAGAACGAAACGCCTATTGAGGGTCCGCATAGCGTAACACTTAGCTAATATTAGGAAGGGCTTTAAATATCACAGTGTGTCTTTACATTTTAAAGATAAGCACGGCCAGGACCCCACAGTTCTGCAATTTTGTGGTATTGACATTATGCAACCCTCTTGGAGGGGCTCCAATCAGGTGAGGGATTTATCGAGGAGGGAAACCAAATGGATTTTCCTTTTGAAGAGTCTCCACCCAAGAGGGTTGAACATTGACTTAGATTTAAATTGTTTTATTAACAATTTTAAATTTTTTGTTTTTAAGCAGATTTTAGATCTCTTTTATAGAGATATACTCTGAAATAATTAGATCTTATAAAATTAAAAAATATTTTTATATATATTATTATATTATTTTAAATTTAATATCACGTTGGAGTCTAAAAAATAATAGTTTTATATATTGATAATATGTCTGCAATACTTCTACCTCATAAGTGTCTCAAGTATGAGATGATGTATGTGGAATGGTGTGTTTTCTGCCCTGTCTGTATTGGAGGTTGCTATCCATGCATATAGGATCTGCCCAAAGGTTTTATTTTAGTATTAGGATGTAGCACACTATAATCATTATATGTGGATTGTATTGATGTTGAAATAATACACTTATGCCCTGTATGATCAAACGGGATGGTGTTGCTGCTGAGGTATTGTGGTCACAGGGACACAGGCATAACGCAAGCGCTCTGGATACCTAATCAAGTCAGTGACGTATGTATTTAGTGAGGAGTATAAAGGGGAGGTGTTTTTGCCGCTTAGCCAATCCCAATGATTAAGTCTGGATGACGAAACATGTCTGGGCGTGGCTTATGCGGTTAGCGTGAAGTGAGGAATAACGTTTGCAAGCACCGGCTGTTGAGGTAGCTACAGATCCAGGAGAGGAGGCGGACGTGCGAAGGGTGAGAGTGCTGGTTTTTGCTCTGGGTCCGCCGTGGCCGTGATACAATACAGTACACTGCAACAACCCTCCTGTTGAAGATTCTACTTGAAGTTTTGCTGTGATATATCTTCTATGTTGAGGAGTATTTTTTATTCTTTGAAGTGATGTGAGTGTAATGTTTGAAGATTACGAGTGCTTTTTAAAAAGTGTTTTTTAACAGTATTTCACTATTGGAAGCACTTTTACATTCTTTTACATATTCACATCAAGTATTGAGTGGACACCGTCGGAAGAGCTGCAATCACTGTGTGTGATGTGTTTAAGCTTGATTGCCTATGCATGAGAGTGCTAGGTCATTTTTTCTGGTGAGTGCAATACCTTTGGGAGAGGAATCACAGTCACAGCGGTGTTGGTGGAAGGATTTTTCTGTTCAAGATTTATGGACTTTGATTGCTGATTTAAGTTGAAACACTTGGATGCACATATAAGAAGATATATTTTTGCTTTTGGAATTATTTTTACCCCCCTTTTTTTCTTATATTCTTTTGTCAAAGTTTAGCTCACATTTTACTTTGGGACTCACTAAAGGATGTTATATGTTTAATATATCACTTATGTATGATATTTATGTATATTATTTTTGCACACTATCACGTGGTGTGGGTTTGAGATATATACATTTGTTTAGTTATATACTCATCGTATATGGTTTAGCGCCACTCTTTTTTACTTAAAATACGGTTCACAATATTACTTTGTTTAAGTTGGCAGCTGTTAGCTTCATTCATTTCACCTTTTCATGTGCGCAGTGGTGGTTTGATTAATCAGGGTGCGCGTGATTTTTTTGACCTACTTCTAGATAACATGTTTGTTATTTTTATTTTTTTAAAACATTTTTCTCTTTACAACCCCTTTAATTCGGCAAATTAATGAAATATCAAGCTTTCTTCCCTTCAACATCAGAAGATGACCAGCAGTGCCATCAACACAGAACTGGCAGAAACCAATGGGACCCAGGTACACCTGTCTACTGTCCAGAGAAGTCTGGTCTTCATGGAAGAATTGTGGCCAAAAAGCCGGCGTGGAAACAAGGTTAAGTGACTCAACTATGCATGAACGCATAGGAACTGGGGTGCAGAAAAATGGCAGCAGGTGTTCTGGACCGATGAGTCAAAATTTGAAATATTTGGTTGTAGCAGGAGGCAGTTTGTTCACCGAAGGGCTGGAGAGAGGTACAGTAATGAGTGTCTGCACGCAACAGTGAAGCATGATGGAGGTTCCTTGCAAGTCTGGGGTTGCATTTCTGCAAATAGAGTTGGAGATTTGGTCAGGGGTCAATGGTGTCCTCCATGCTGAGAAATAGAGACAGATACTTATCCATCATGCCATACCATCAGAGATGCATGTTATTGACCCCACATTTATTCTGCAGCAGGACAATGACCCCGAACATACAGCCAATGTCATTAAGAACTATCTCCAGCATCAGGAAGAACAAGGAGTCCTTGAAGAGATGGTTTGGCCCCCAAAGATCCCTGATCTCAACATCATCAAGCCTGTCTGGGATTAATTGAAGATATAGAAGGATTTGAGGAAGCCTACATTCACAGAAGATGTGTGGTTAATTCTCCAAGATGTTTGTAACAGCCTATCTAAAGAGCTTCAAAAACCGTGTTCAAGTGTATTTAGAAGAATTTATGCTGTTTTGAAGGCAAAGGGTGGTCCCGCCAAATATTGATTTGATTTGGACTTCGCTTCAGTTTCTATTTTGTTAATTGATAAAAATAAACTATTAACACTTCTATTTCTGAAAGCATTCTTAACCACTTGCCGACCGGGTAATAGCTAAATGACGGCTACAGTGAGGTCAGATAACTCTGGGAGGCCGTCTTATGTGATCACTTGTAAACAAACCGAAGCTTATCCGGTTCGGCTCCTCCCCTCTCCTCACGCCGATCGGTACAGCGTGTGAGGAGAGGGGGAGAGTGGGGTGCAGCAGTGCTGTGGGCTGTATCTGAAGTTCCCACAGCGCTGATATATGCCCAGCCATGGATCAACTATCCATGCTCCATCCATGGCTCATCCATCCATGCTCCATCCATATGAGCTCCATCCATGGCTCATCCATCCATGCTCCATGCGTGCTCCATCCATGGCTCATCCATCCATTCTCAATGCGTGCTCCATCCATGCTCCATCCATGGCTCATCCATCCATCCGTGCTCCACCCATGCTCCATCCGTTCTCCATCCATGCTCCATGCGTGCTCCATCCACGGCTCATCCATCCATCCATGCTCAATGCATGCTCCATCCATGGCTCATCCATCCATCCATGCTCAATCCATGGCTCATCCATCCGTGCTCCATCCATGGCTCATCCGTGCTCCATCCATGGCTCATTCATGCTCACCCATTCCCATCCATGGCTCATTCATGCTCATCCGTGCCACATCATTGATCATCCATGCCACATCAGTGATCATCCGTGCCACATCCATGCAACATCAGTGCTCATCAATGCCACATCCATGCCACATGAGTGCTCATCTGTGCCACATCAGTGATCATTCGTGCCACATCCAAGCCACATCAGTGCTTATCCATGCCACATTCGTGCCACATCCATGCAACATTAGTTCTCATCCGTGCCACATCAATGCCACATCAGTTCTCATTCGTGCCACATCAGTGCTCATCTGTGCCACATTCATGCCACTACAGTGCCCATCAGTGGCACTACAGTGCCTCACAAAAGTGTAATAGGTAGTCAAATTAGATTTGAAATTTATGTCCCTAGAACTCCTGATGGTTCTCCCTGCATGTTGGGCCTCTGTATGTGGCCAGGCTGTGAAAAAGTCACGTGGTATCGCCATACTCAGGGGGAGTAGCAGAATGTATTTTTGGGTGTCATTTTTGCTATGTACATGCTATGTGTTGGAAATATCTTATAAATGGACAACTTTGTGTAAAAAAAAAGAAAATACGTTTTCATTTTCTTTCCACATTTTCCAAACACTTGTGAAAAAAACATGACATGTTTAAAGACTCATAATCCCTCATAGAATATACGTTGGGTGTTTACTTTCCAAAATGGGGTCATTTTTAGGGCATTTCCATTGTCCTGGTGCTCCAGGACCTTCAAAA
This sequence comes from Rana muscosa, assembly GCA_029206835.1. Classification (NCBI taxonomy): domain Eukaryota; kingdom Metazoa; phylum Chordata; class Amphibia; order Anura; family Ranidae; genus Rana; species Rana muscosa. The sequence continues at coordinate 114,582,219 of CM055126.1, read as the reverse complement.
GTGTAGAAGGCAGTCTAGAAATTAGATGTGTAATTTATGCTCCTAGAATGCCTAATGGTGGTCCCTGAAAGGTTCTGGTTCTGTTGGACCTTCTTGGCTCGAGCTGGACTCGGGATCTGTGGAAGTCTCTCTGACCGGCCGGATATTCAAGACACCAATAAACAGTGAATGGTATACAGGAATATGGTTTAATGGTTACATGTCCCTTTTTTTATACACAGCGAGAAAAGTTGCCTCCCTCCTATGGACCTATCAGCAATAAGCAAAAACCTCATGATTTAGACAAAAATAAATTCTAACAGGTTTTTTGACTTCTGCAAAAGCGGTCAGTTAACATACGTCAATTGTGGTCAAACTAGACATGTTCTGACATTTGAAACAGGAAGATAAGAAACGGCAGATGTCAGTTGGTCAATCTGTCAGTTAAAAAGCAGAAGTAAGATAGACTTTTTCCTGGAAAAGGCCTAACCACAAAGTCTAAATATACTTGGCTGTCAGTTACACAGAAGAAAGATTAGTTTGACCACAAAAGTCATATTCTGTTTTACAGTTCAGAAAAACATATTCTGTACTAATACATATATTTAAAGAGAACTCTAATCATGAATATTAGTTCATATTGGTTGATACCTTACAATCCCTCCGTATGATCATGGCTTCAAGAATTGAAGCCCATCGATCATTGGATTATTAAGGACGACAGGTGGTGTGCCGTTTAGGAGAGGGGTGAAGTTTAGAGGTACTGCCATTAGGGGGATCCTAGCAGTGCTAGGATGGAGTTTACTACATATCCAACATTTTTCATATCCTGATTTTTGAGCATAAGCATACTTAAATTTAAGCAGCAGCATTTTACCACTAAAATTGTCTTCCATACTTCTTTTTGGTCTGTTAGAATTATCTGACCAACAGTGTCCTATGATTATGAGCATTAAAATAAACAATGTAATCATTAAGGAAAAAATAAAAAGTTTTGCCGAAGTGACCCCTCCTTTTTGACCATTAGTGTCTATGGGTATGGAACTCTGAGTTTCTTGTTTTTTATGGTCAACTAGGGAGTATTTTCCGGATCCTTTTCTGGAATACTCTCCAGAACAGAGGTCTTTGTCTTCTCCTTCACCTTCTTCCAGTTTCCCTTCGGAAATGTCTTTAGTCTGGATGCATGGATCCATTGTGGTCCTTGATCTGTAAGAACGGCTGTTCTGGCAACCTTCAGAATTTCAAATGGTCCTGGGAAGATAGGGCCTGGTTGTTTCCGGACGGCAAGTTGTTTTATCAATACTTTGTCTCCTGGGATATACGGATGTGTAGGCTCTGTGGAGAGAGGAGGAAAAGTGACAGCAACCTTGTCCTCTGTTTCACTAAGGCTACTTACCAGATGTTTCACGTACTCTTCCTGTAAAGAATAAAGATTAACCTCCTCTCCCTCATCAGGTTTCCTCTGTGCTGGTCTACCCATAAGTATTTCAAATGGTGACAATCCTGTTCTAGAATTAGGGGCTGTCCTAATTTGAAACAAAACTGCTGGGAGGTAATCAATCCACCCTTTCATGGTTCCTCCTGTTGCCTTTTTAAGTTTATCCTTTATGGTTCTGTTCATTCTTTCCTCTACTCCTGAACTCTTTCACTAAGGTCGAGGTAAATGCTGGACCTTGATCTGACCATATAGTGGCCGGAAGGCCAAACCTACAGATCCACTAGTACTCTAGCTGTCTCTCCTGTGGTAGGGATTGCTTCTACCCATCCTGTAAATCTGTCAACTATAACCAAAAGATATTCTAAATTGCCCTTCTGTGTGGGGACTTGTGTGTAATCTAGGGATTCTATCATATGGTGCACCCCTTTTATTCCCTATTATTCCCTCCTTGGTTGACCAAAGTCCAGTAGTTGATACCTTACAGTCCCTGCATGTTGGGCCTCTTTATGTGGCCAGGCTGTGTAAAAGTCTCACATATGTGGTATCACCATACTCAGGAGGAGTAGCAGAATGTGTTTTGGGGTGTAATTTGTGGTATGCATATGAGGTGTGAGAGAAATAACCCATTAATATGACAATTTTGTGGAAAAAAAAAATATGTATAAAAAAAATCTTAATTTTTCACAGAATTGTGGGAAAAAAATATAATCTAAAAAAACTCACCATGCCTCTTACTAAATACATTGAACTGTCTACTTTCTAAAAATGTGTCATTTGGGAGTATTTATACTGTCCTCGCTTGTTAGGGTCTCAAGAAATTAGATAGGCTGTCAGTACATCAGGTGTACATCAGGTGTGATCAATTTTGGCACCACAGAATGTAGATTCTATATCTTTCACAAAGACCAAATAATTTACACTGATTTGGGTTATTTTTACCAAAGATATGTAGCAGTATAAATTTTGGCCAAAATTTATGAAGAAAAATTACAAATTTCCTAAATTTTATAACAGAAATAAAGAAAAATGCATTTTTTTTACAACATTTTCTGCCTTTTTTCATTTATAGCGCAAAAAATTAAAAACCCAGAGGTGATAAAATACCACCAAAGAAAGCTATATTTGTGTGAAAAAAAAGAAAAAAATTTCATATGGGTACAGTGTTGCATGACTGAGTAATTATCATTCAAAATGTGACAGCACCGAAAAGCTGAAAATGGGTCTGGTAAGGAAGGGGGTTTAGGTGCCCAGTGGGCAAGTGGTAATTTAAAGGATTTTCTCACACCTGCCTAAAACGTTTGCACAGCAGTGCATATACAGTATAATATACGATAAGCTGAATACAACTTGCCTATTATTTACAAGGTAGATGCACAATATTATATCTTTTGCATTTTTTAGTACACAAACTCTACAAAACCACTATACAAGATTTAAAAAATAATTTTTATTACATATAAATAAAATCCTGTCTGTACACCCTTTTAATTCATTGTGCCCACACTTTTATATAGAAAGTTTGAAGTGTTTTTTTTTTTCTCACTAGCCATTTTTTTTTTTCTTTCTCGTACATCACGGGACACAGAGCGACATAGTCATTACTAATGGGTTATATAGATACCGTCAGGTGCTGGCACTGGCAACTTCCAAAACCGGAAGTACCCTCCCCTATATAAGCCCCTCCCATCCGGGAGCACCTCAGTTTTTTTGCCAGTGTCTAAGGTGTTGGCCAAGAAGAAACATGTGTTTTTCACTGAGCTTGCGTACAGGTTCTTTTGGGCCTCAGTAAGCTATTCCGGATCCGACCAAAAAAGCTTCATAGCTAAACGGTCGGTACCCGGGCCTTGCAGAGAAGAGCAAGGTTTTGCCTGTAATGCTTCTCTTAGGAGAGCTGGACCCTGGGATCCAGAGCTCTGGTCATACCCACGACCAAGATGTTTTCTGTGCAGGGTGCTATACAGGTCCAGGGGAGTGGAATCCTTGGGAACCCGGTCCCTGAAGGTTTGATTACAATGCCTGCCGTGATAGGTGAAGTTTGGGCTTCTGTGGACCAAACAAAGTCCTGCGGCGAGGAAAAGGTAAGTGGGGGCCCTCAGGAACTTGGTTCTATTGAGGGACCCCCAAGCCTATTTTGTCTTTCTGCCTGTTACCTAAGGTATTCCCGCTAATATTCTGTGTATGCCTGTTACTACTGAGAAAATGTAAAAATTTTAATAGTAGGCAAGAAAAAAAAAAATAAAAAAAATGTAAGACCGCGGTACCTGTGTTAGACACTAGAGGCCGCTATGGTTCTTTTTCTTGTAATGTGGATTTTTTTCTTCCAGAATCAAATCCAGGCAGTTGGTATGTTCTCTGCTGGGAAGCTGTCTCCTCTGCCCTGTTGCTGCGCTCATCCATCCCCGGGCCCTGCGGCAAAGGGGGCCCTGGCTCCCGTCTAGCTCCTTATTGTTTTTAAAAAAGGGCGCCGAAGGCGCACGTGCCCGCGCGCGTGCGCGTGCACGCGCCTCTATTCATAGAGGCGATCTGAAAAAAGGGGCGGAGCGGGTGGATGACGCTCAGGTGTGCGCCGCGGCGCTACTGCGCATGTGCGGGCGTCCAGCGTGTTTTAAAGCACATTATAGCTGGCTATTGAATGCACAGACAGAGCTAGCAACAGATAAAGGCACACAGAGGCGGTTGATGCAGGCATCCCCTAGAAAGGCACTTTAGTAGACACCAACTGTGATATAGCAGCAATTGTGCTAGACTATTCTCAGTAAAAGTGGTGTATTACGGCTGGAATACCTCAGCTTTAGGCTTAAGAATATGCCGTCCAGAAGCTCCGGAACTGAATCTTCCAGGAAGCGAAGGGGGTCTCATCGGGCTCTGAGGTGGGCATGCTTCTGCTGCACCAGTCTCCCCTGAAGTTCAGAGGTAAGTGACCATAGAGACCCCGCAGGGGTACTTGGTACTGTGGCTGTCCTCAGTCACCTGCTCCTGTGTATGTAACAGAGGAGGTTTTTTCCTCAGCTCTGGGAGGATTAGAGAGAGATTGTCAACATTGATCGCTGCCTCCCTGTCAGGGAAAGCACGCCGATCTCCGTCTCCTCCTTCAGAGTGCCTGTTAGCAGAGCAACAGTCCCATACAGGGATCGACCTGCCTGAAGGGGATCAGGATGAGGTTGATTCTGTTATAGAGGAATCAACAGTGGAGGAACCTTTCTCAGCAGCTCAAGCTGAAAGATTATGGGTTCAGTCTCTGACTAACATGGTCCGATCGGCATTAAAAATGCACCTTGCGGAACCATCAACCACTACTGTATCCTCGTTGGGGTCGCTAGAAGCCCCCAGACTGTCTGTTCTTTTCCACTTCACCCTTTTACTGAAAGGGCTTATTTACCAGGATTGGGAACGTCCTGAGAAAATATTATTCCCCCAAGAGATTTCCGGTGGTCTATCCCATGGAGGATAAGTTCATCAAAAAAAAAAAAAAAAAAAAATGGAAGGTCCCTACAGTGGACGCAGCCATCTCTTGTATGTATAAATCACTGACATGTCCAGTGGATAATGTCCAAATGTTCAAGAACCCAATAGATAAAAGATTGGAGTCCTTATGAAAGTCTGCTTCTTTCTACAGCAAGCTTGGTGACACAACCAGCAGTAGCAGCTATTGGGGTCTGCTAAGCAGTGAAGGATCAGTTAAAACAGGTCTTGAGGGACTTGACAGATCAGCAGGCCTTGCCCTAGCTGATCTACCTAGAGCCTTAGGCTTTGCGGTTGACGCCATAAAGGATTCAGTCCATCAGGCCTCCCGCCTTACGCTGTCTAGAGTACATATGCGCAGGCTTCTATGGCTCAAAAACTGGTCTGCTGAAGCTCCCTGTAAGGAATGGCTGGTTAGCGTCCCATTTCATGGTGAACGCTTATTCAGGGAAAACCTGGACAAATATATCCAGAAAATTTCCAGCGGTAAAAATACGCTCTTGCCGGTTAAAAACAGAGTTAGAGGTCCCTCTTTAAGAGGCCTGCTTCTCCAGTCCCTGGGGCATCGGCTGTGTAACAGTTCCGACGGCCTCCTCGGTCAATTCCCGGGGGTAAAAAACAGGGACAATAGCAGGGTAATGAGAAACCCTGGGTCAGGGGAGGTACAAAACCTCCCCCAAAGTTAAATTCATTGAAGGGTTGCCCCCACTCAGTCGGGTGGGGGGAGGACTCCAGTTGTTCACAAGAGACCTGGCGGGACGCGATCAAGACAGATAGGTGCTCTCCGCAGTATGTTGGGGATACAGATTGGAGTTAAGAGACTCTCCTCCTTCCCATTTTTGAGGTCAAACGTGCCAAGGGATCCCCGGAAGAGAGGATCCCTCCTGTTGGCACTAGAACAACTATTGCTCCAAGGAGTAATTATGGAGGTTCCCCTGGAAGAATGAGGGTTCGGGTTTTACTCAAACCTCTCTACAGTCCCGAAGCAAACGCGGACGGGAGGCCCATATTAATTCTAAAAGGGCTATACAAATTCCTGTATATCAGGACTTTCCGATGAAGTCGATCCGATCGGTGGCCACTGCCCTACAAGGGGAGGATTGGTTAGCCGCGATCGACATCAAAGATGCTTATCTGCACATTCCCATCTTTCCAGTCTACCAAAAGTTTCTACGCTTTGCAGTAGAAGGGCGCCATTTTCAGTTCAGAGCCTTACCCTTCGGTTTGGCCACAGCACCACGAGTGTTTACAAAAATTCTGGCCCTTTATTGGCCAATCTAAGAACACAAGGTGTAATGATAATGGCATATCTAGATGACTTGTTGCTGATAGACCACTCAGTGAAAAAACTAGAAGTGGTCGTTCACAAGACAATCAAGTATCTGGAATCTCACGGTTGGATTATCAACCGAGAAAAGTCAGCCCTAAAAACCAGTCAAAAGTCTGGAATACTTGGGGCTAAGGTTGGATTCAGGCCAGAGAAAAATATTCTTGCCTCGAGGAAAGGTGTTGTCTTTGAAAGATTTGATACACTTAGTGGGTACAAAAAAGACAGCCGTCCATACGCCTGTGCATAAGGCTGCTGGGAAAAATGGTGGCATCATTCGAAGCAGTACCCTACGGTCAATTCCATTCAAGGAATTTGCAGGGGGCCATACTGTCAGCCTGGAACAAAAAAGTTCAGGCCCTAGACTTACAATGTCCTTGTCCCCTTCCGTTCGCAAGAGCCTCCGTTAGTGGTTGGTTCCCCAGAATCTGGAAAAAGGGAAATCCTTCAGTCTGATTTCTTGGAAGGTGGTCACTACAGATGCCAGCCTTATAGGCTGGGGAGCAGTACTGGAGCAATAGTCTCTCCAGGGCAGATGGTCGGATGCAGAAAAGGCCCTGCCCATCAATCTCTTAGAGATACGAGCAGCCCGGTATGCCCTAGTAGCATGGACATCCAAACTCCAAGGGTCCCTTGTCAGAATTCAATCAGACAATGCCACGGCAGTGGCATATATCAATCATCAGGGGGGCACCAGGAGTCGTGCAGCCCAGAGGGAAGTAAATTACATCCTGAAATGGGCAGAAAAATATGTCCCAGCCATATCTGCGGTATTCATTCCAGGAGTGGAGAATTGGAAGGCGGACTTTCTAAGTCGCCAGCAATTAGGCCCAGAGGAAGGGTCCCTTCACCCCGAGGTTTTCTGGACAATATGTCAGCGGTGGGGAACATCGGATGTAGATCTTCTAGCATCCAGATTCAACGCAAAGGGGGACAGGTTTGTCTCTCGGACAAGGGATCCCCTAGCTTGCGGCTCGGATGCCCTAGTGTTCCCTTGGGATCAGTTCAAGCTGATATATGCATTCACACCGCCACAATGGTTACCTCGATTACTCCGCAGAATCAGGGTAGAAAAGAAACCAGTGATTCCGGTGGCTCCAGCGTGGCCCCGAAGAGCGTGGTACGCGGAGATTGTAAAATTTCAGTGGGGAGTCCTTGGACTCTCCCACGTCGTCCGGACCTGCTTTCGCAAGGACCGATATACCACCCTTCCTTACCAGCCCTAGGTTTGACGACCTGGCTATGGAAGCCCACATTCTAAAAAAGAGAGGGCTCTCTAATCCTGTGGTATCTACCATGATCAATGCCAGGAAGCCGGTATCCAGGCAGATCTAATATAGAATCTGGAAGGCGTACATCGCGTGGTGTGAGGCCAAGAAATGGCATCCACATAAGTACGTAATAGGTAGGATTCTGGACTTCCTACAATGGGCTGTAGATAGGAAGCTTGCCTTGAGTACTATCAATGGTCAGATTTCGGCCTTGTCAATATTTTTTCAAAGGCCCTTGGCTTCGCATTCACTAGTCAAAGCCTTTATACAAGGAGTGATGCGTATTAGTCCTCCGGTTAATATTCCCATATGTCCATGGGATCTAAACTTGGTTCTGTCGGTTCTACAGAAACAACCATTTGAACCATTACAGCATATTTCTTTGGTGCTTCTCACCAGGAAATTGATTTTTCTAGTAGCCATTTGTTCGGCTAAAAGAGTGTCGGAATTAGCAGCTATGTCCTGTAAGGAGCCATATCTGGTTATCCATAAGGATAGAGTAGTGTTACGTCCTCATCCAGCCTTTCTTCCTAGGGTGGTATCGAGGTTTCATTTGAACCAAGATGTGGTTCTTCCTTCTTTTTTCCCCAAACCTACTTCGGTAGAGGAAAAGTTATTGCATTCTTTGGATGTAGTAAGAGCAGTTAAAGCTTATCTAAAGGCCACTGCTCAGATTCGCAGAACGGATACTTTGGTTATTCTGCCGGAAGGCCCCAGAAAGGGTCAGGCAGCGTCAAAATCTACTTTAGCCAAGTGGATTCGACAGGTCATAATACAAGCCTATGGCTTGAGAAGGAGACCGCCTCCGTTCAAAGTTAGAGCGCACTCCACGAGAGCAGTTGGAACTTCATGGGCAGTGCATCACCAGGCCTCCCTGGCTCAAGTATGTAAGGCCGCAACATGGTCTTCGGTACACACGTTTACTAGATTCTACCAGGTAGACGTTAGAAGTCAGGAGGATGTCGCCTTTGGGCGCAGTGTGTTGCAGGCCGCAAAAGATCCTCATGTCTGATAGCGCTCAGCTTATATATGGTGTATCCCCCCCTCATTGGGCATTGCTTTAGGACATCCCATTAGTAATGACTATGTCGCTCTGTGTCCCGTGATGTACGAGAAAGAAAATAGGATTTTTATAACAGCTTACCTGTAAAATCCTTTTCTTGGAGTACATCACGGGACACAGAGCTCCCGCCCCTCTTTGGGGACACTTATTGCTTTGCTACAAAACTGAGGTGCTCCCGGATGGGAGGGGCTTATATAGGGGAGGGTACTTCCGGTTTTGGAAGTTGCCAGTGCCAGCACCTGACGGTATCTATATAACCCATTAGTAATGACTATGTCGCTCTGTGTCCCGTGATGTACTCCAAGAAAAGGATTTTACAGGTAAGCTGTTATAAAAATCCTATTATTTTATACTCATAGACATTAGATAGCCATCTGAAGTCAAATATTAAGATCTTTAAAACCAAAGATAATTTGTTGGCAAAAAAAGTTGTATTGTAGAAGGGGATTTTTCTTTCTTTCTTTGTGATTTCTCTGTAATTGAGACTAAGACACGTGGATATTTTTAAATAATATGTTTACATGTTTTTTTCCTCAGTATTTACCGAAATATTAAACATCACTTAAAATATTATATATGCTACCAAGATATGGGTGGATAAAACTCAGCATTCTCTTTTTAGTTTTCTTCTTTGAGCATTTTATATAACAGTCTAAACAAAGAGGGATAAACCATACAGACTCAATTAGCAGTGAGTGAATCATTCTGAAAACCAGGCAAAAATCTGCAAATTGCAATTATTTTCACTTCCTCTAAATAAACATACAGCTTTTTCCAGTCTGGACAAAATAACAAAATCATGAATAATGATGGTCTACATCCTTTAAAGGCCAAATTCACCTTTAAGAGCAGGTTACATGTTACATCCATATCTAGGATGTAACATGCTCCTATACACCCACCTCCGGCTGCCAGCACCCCCTGGTCGGTGACAGCAGATGGGGATCTTCTCCCCGCACCCTCTGTCACAATTTGAAAATAGCTCACAGTCACGTCATTCATTCATAATAATCCTGTACAAACACCTGGAAATACAATCCTGTATACATCTACTGCTGGAAGCAGGGCATAATTCACATTATATTCATACTGACAAACTACCGTATCTAGTTTATCATCATTAATTATATATGGTAACAGTACAGTTTACCAGCGCAGCATTTGGTCAGCTACATTTTAGCAGAGCTTAAAAACAAAGTGATTGGGCTGTTACAGTGTTCACAAATATATTTACTTGAAAGGAAAAGATTTTGTTAGGTTTGAGTGTGTCTTCTGAAACTGGTTGTGACAAAAGTGTTTAAGGGCCCTTTTGCATGGGCATTCCGATCAGATCCACCGGTAATTATTTTAGGTGGACCTGATTGGAAGCTCCATGCAGCCCTATGGACAGGCGAATGTAAACACATTTGTGTCCATTTACACACCCACCTCCGGGTCTATCCAGGTCTGGAAAAAAATGCTTCCTTTTCAGTTTTTTCAGACTTAAATGTGACGAATTGGAGGTAGCCTGATGTAAATGGACAGCAGTTCTTTACATCCAGCTGCCCATGTCCACTGGGTGCAAACTGAACTGGCATAGATGTAAAAAAACAAACAACTGACATCCACCCCATTCAGCTCCGATTCAACAGGGGATATGCTCATGGATCCCCTGCTGATCAGAGCAGACTCCACTCCATGTCATAGGAACCTTAAGCAAAGAAGTTCCTTATCTGCAGAGCAGGAAAATCCCCAAAACTTTGCTCCCTCTCTTCAACAGAGACCACATAATAAAATGTCCAGATTTTGGTTTGATAATTTTCTCCAGGCTGGTTAAATATTTCAGTACTTTTATTATTTTGTAATTCAGTATTCTCAGTAAGGCTTCATGTACACTACAGCTCCTAAATTTGAGTTTAGGAGCTTTGGCCGTTTTTTTCCCAAAGCTCCTAAACTAATTTCCATGAAAACCTATGTGTCCATGTACGCATAGGCTTTTAGGATCATTTAGGAGCTGCTGCGGTTAGGGGTTCTTCCAAGGTTTTAAGAGATTATTGTGATAGATTTGCTCTGGTTTCCTTTTTTCTGGCTGGTAAACTTTGTAGTTTACTTCCCCTACTCTTTCCATAATTTCAAAGGGACCTTGCCACTTTGCTAGGAATTAGGGATGAGCTCGGTGTTCGAGTCGAACGCATGTTCGACTCGAACATCGTCTGTTCGCCGAATTGCGAACATTATGGGCCGTTCGCGCCAAATTCGTGTGACGCGAACGGCCCACAATGCACTGCGCCATCGCACTGCATTTCCGGCGCTGTGATTGGCCAAGCATGCACTGTGACCCCGCATGCTTGGCCAATCACAGCGCCGGCAGCGAGGAGAGCCATAATTGGCCACAGGCAGGATGCCTGTGGCCAATCATAGCTCAGGGGGGTTTAGTACATGCCCCACACTATAAAAGGCCACCAGCGCGGCGGCCTCGTGCAGTGTGTTCCGGCGTGCAGGGAAAGAGATACACAGGCAGGGACAGTGTGTTCTATGTTCTATTTTTTTCTCAGGCATCTGCAGGAGTTAGTGGGTGTTGTGTTCCTCCAGCACAGTATACACCTGGATCTACACTTTATTGCTATTCTCTTAGCTAGATAGACAGGCAGGAAAAGAGATACATAGGCAGGGACAGTGTGTTCTATGTTCTATTCTTTTCTCAGGCATCTGCAGGAGTTAGTGGGTGTTGTGTTCCTCCAGCACAGTATACACCTGGATCTACACTTTATTGCTGTTCTCTTAGCTAGATAGGCAGGCAGGGAAAGAGATACATAGGCAGGGACAGTGTGTTCTATGTTCTATTCTTTTCGGCATCTGCAGGAGTTAGTGGGTGTTGTGTGCCTCCAGCACAGTATACACCTGGATCTACACTTTATTGCCGTTCTCTTAGCTAGATAGGCAAGCAGGGAAAGAGATACATAGGCAGGTTCTATGTTCTATTCTTTTCTCAGGCATCTGCAGGAGTTAGTGGGTGTTGTGTGCCCCCAGCACAGTATACACCTGTATATATCCGTCATTGCTGTTCTCTAAGCTAGATAGGCAGGCAGGGAAAGAGATACATAGGCAGGGACAGTGTGTTCTATGTTCTATTCTTTTCTCAGGCATCCGCAGAAGTTAGTGGGTGTTGTGTGCCCCCAGCACAGTATACACCTGTATATACCTGTCATTGTTGTTCTCTAATACAGGCATCTGCAGGAGTTAGTGGCACAGTATACACCTGTATATACCCGTCATTGCTGTTCTCTAATAAAGGCATCTGCTGGAGTTAGTGGGTGTTGTATGCCTCCAGCACAATATACACTACCCAATTGCTGGTTTTCCCATATCCCTGCAGGCCATTACTATGTCTGGAAGGCCAACAAAGAGAGGCATACAGTCACGAGCCAATAAAAGAGGGCAAGCAGGCTCTGTGTCTGGGGGCAACAGTGCTGGTCGTGGACGCGGTGCATTGTCATCAGCACGTGGCCATGGGACACGTTTGTCCTTATTTTCAGCAGCTGGACGTGTTGAGCCGCATCATGCCGAAGACTTGAGTGGATGACCAAGCCCTCCTCATCCTCCTCATCCTCTCTCACCCAGGCTCAGGGTACTGGCAAAGCAGCTGCCAAAGCGTCCTCTTCCCTCGTATCAATGTCATCATCAGTCACTCCTTCCCTAGACCCACCATGTCCTCCTGAGTAGTCCCCCGAACTGTTTGCGCACAGTGTTGGGTACATGCTCCAGGAGGATGCCCAGCGTTTTGAAGGGTCTGATGATGATACCCAGCTAGAGAAAGGCAGTAGCATGAGCGCAGAGAGAGGGGATGCTCAAGAAGGACAGCAATCTGGCAGTCATGTTCCAGCAGCTGCAGCATACTGCCAGATTGGCTCCAGTGATGAGGGAGGGGATGATGAGGTCACTCACTCCACGTTGGTGCCTGATAGGAGAAAGGAGGATGAGGAGGAGGCACGTCTCCAACGAGGCAGGATGCCCTCCGGGCGCCAGCGTAAGGGCAGCACACCGACTGAATCACACCGCAGAGCTACGCCTGTGCAGGGCGCTGCCTCTGCCCGTTATTCCAAAAGTTCCTTGGTGTGGGCCTTTTTGAGTCAAGTGCATCAGATCGCACCACTGCTATTTGCAACATATGTCTCAAGCGTATCTCTCGTGGCCAAAACATCAGCCGCTTGGGCACCACTTGCTTGACTAGACATATGTTGACCTGCATGCAGCTCGTTGGCATGCGTACCTTAAAGACCCACACCAAAGAACAAAGCGGACCTCTCCTTGCTCCTCATCAGCTGGGATCTCCAACCCCACTATACCTTCAGTCCTCTCTGAAACCTGCATTGAGAGGAATAAAGGTGTAGAATTAGGTGTGTCACAGCCAAGTACTTGCGGGCACTCTGCTAGCAGTACACCGACGTCCGATTCTAGCAGGCAAATTTCCCTGCCCCAGCTGCTGGACCGTCGAAAGACGTTCACTCCCAGCCATCCACATGCCCAGCGGTTGAATGCTAGCTTGGCTAAATTGCTAGTAATTCAACTGCTGCCTTTTCAGTTAGTAGACTCAGCCCCCTTCCGTGAGTTTATGCAATGTGCGGTTCCTCAGTGGCAGGTTCCGAAACGCCACTTTTTCTCACTTAAGGTGATTCCGGCTCTCTACCGGGATGTGGAAGGCAATGTCCATGCCTCGCTGGACAGGGCGTTCAGCGGTAAGGTGCATATTACCGCTGACTCATGGTCCAGCAGGCATGGACAGGGACGTACCTTTCTTTCACGGCCCATTGGGTCACTCTTTTGGCAGCTGGGAAGGATGCAGGACAAGGTGCAGTAGTGTTGGAGGTTGTTCCGCCGCCACGCCTCCAAAATGCTACTACTGGTTGTGACACACCTCTCTCCTCCACCCCCCTCTTCTTCTTCCTCCATGGCCTCTTCCTGTGCTTTGTCCTCGGAACCAGCGGTGCTTCGTAGGCGTTCAAGGGGCTACGCAAGTGCGCAGGCAAAAAGATGCCATGCCGTGCTTGCGCTGGTGTGTTTGGGGGGACAGGAGCCACACTGGGGCAGAGGTTCTGTCAGCTCTGCAGGGGCAGGCCGAGAGGTGGTTGATGCCACGCCAGCTTAAGCCAGGAATGGTGGTTTGCGACAATGGCACCAACCTCCTCTCCGCCCTCCGACAGGGACAACTGACCCATGTGCCCTGTGTGGCTCACGTCCTTAACCTGGTGGTGCAGCGGTTCATGGGCAGGTACCCGGGCTTACAGGATGTCCTGAGGCAGGCCAGGAAAGTCTGTGTGCATTTCCGCAGATCATATAATGCCAGTGCTCGGCTGGCTGAGCTGCAAAAGGAGTTGAACCTGCCCAAGAACAGCCTTATATGTGACATGCCCACCAGGTGGAACTCAATGTTGGCCATGCTGCAGCGGCTGCACACGCAGCAGAGGGCCATCAATGAGTACCTGTGCGACTACGGCACCAGGACAGGGTCAGGGGAGCTCTGGTTTTTTTCACCACGCCAGTGGGGCATGATCAGGCATGCATGCACTGTCCTGGCACCATTTGAGGAGGCCACGAGGATGGTGAGCAGTGACAGTGCATGCATCAGTGACACTGTACCTCTTGTCCACCTGTTGGAGCATACGCTGCGTGGAATAATGGACAGGGCACTTGAGGCAGAACAGAGGCAGGAAGAGGAGGACTTCCTTGCCTCTCAAGGCCCCCTTTACCCAGACAGTGTTCCTTCAGTCCCACCCATCGCACAGGAAGAGGAGGAGGAGGAGGATTGTGTCAGCATGGAGGTGGAGCCTGGCACTCTGCATCAACAGCAGCAGTCTTTTAGGGATGATTTACAGTCCCAAGAAACCCGTGGACTTGTACGTGGCTGGGAGGAGGTGGCTGCGGATCATGTCGTCCTTAGTGACCCAGAGGACTCCGGACCGAATGCCTCAACTAACCTACGCTGCATGGCCTCCCTGATCCTGCAAAGTCTGCGGAAGGATCCTTGTATTCTTCGGATCAAGGAGAGGGACCATTACTGGCTGGCCACTCTCCTTGATTCACGGTACAAGGGTAAGGTTGCGGACCTTATCTTACCTTCGCAGAGGGAGCAGAGGATGAGACATCTCCGGGAGGCCTTGCAGAAAGGTCTGTGCAATGCGTTCCCAGAGACTGGGAGATTACAAACTCCTGGTCCTGGACAACGAGTTGCTGAGGCTTCGGTCAGTCAAAGAAGGAGCGGTGGGGAAGGTGGCCGTCTGACCGATGCGTTCAGACAATTTTTAGTCTGCAGCCCCAAGGTATGATCGGTTCCAGCAACCATCGCCAGCATCTGATATACATGGTGCAGGAATACCTAGGGGCAAGGTCAGACTTGGACACCTTTCCCACCGAAAATCCTCTGGCTTACTGAGTCTTGAGGATGGATCACTGGCCAGAGCTTGAACAGTATGCAATTGAGCTACTGGCCTGTCCTGCATCCAGCATTCTTTTGGAACGCACATTCAGTGCTGCTGGAGGCTTTGTCATGGATCACAGGGTGCGCCTGTCCACCGACTCGGTTGATCGACTGACCTTCATAAAGATGAACCAGTCTTGGATCACCACCAGCTACCAAGCACCTGAAGCTGATATAACAGAATAATTTATTTTGAAATGTCACATCCCTTCAAGACTGCCTATGCTGATGCTGAGTTACTATCCTGTTATGTTGACAGACTATCCTCCTCCTCCTCCTCAATGATCCGATTCATGATGATAGCTTGGAAGAACATTTTTGTTCCTGGGTGCCGCCACCAGTTGTTAAGACCCAATTTTTCAGCCCCTGTTTAACAGGGGCATGTAATTACAATTATTGATGCAATGCTTTGCAGCAGGGCTCATTCCTGCACTCCAACTAGAGTATCTGGGAGAGGTTGCAGTGTCGTGGCACCAGCACCAGTGCCTAAGGCCCAATTTTTTAGCCCCTGTTTAACAGGGGCGTGTAATTACAATTTTTAATGCAATACTTTGCAACAGGGCTCATTGCTGTGCTCCAAGTACAGTATCTGTGAGGGGTTGCAGTGTTGTGGCACCAGTGCCTAAGGCCCAATTTTTCAGCCCCTGTTCACAAGGGGCGTGTAATTACAATTTTTGATGCAATACTTTGCAACAGGGCTCATTGCTGTGCTCCAAGTACAGTATCTGTGAGGGGTTGCAGTGTTGTGGCACCAGTGCCTAAGGCCCAATTTTTCTGCCCCTGTTCAACAGGGGCATGTAATTACAATTCTTGATCTAATAATTCACAGCAGGGCCCATTCCTGTGCCCACCAAGAGTAACTGTGAGGACTTACAGTGTTGTGGCAACACCACCACCACCACCAAAGGCCCAATTTTTCCTACCACTGTTCAACAATGGCATGCAATTACAATTCCTGATATAATAGTTCACAGCAGGGCGTTCCAATGCCTACTAAGAGTAACTGTGAGGGCTTACAGTGTTGTGGCAACACCGACACCTAAGGGGCAAATTTCTGCAGAGTATATACAGCAGGCCCCTACTTTCAAACATCCAACTTACAAATGACTCCTACTTGCAAACGGAAGGAGACAACAGGAAGTGAGAGGAAATCTACCCCTAGGAAGTAGGGATGAGCCGAACACCCCCGGGTTCGGTTCGCACCAGAACCTTTGAACGGACCGAAAGTTCGCGCGAATTTTCGAACCCTATTCGTTATAATGGACGCGAACGTTCGAAATCAAAATTGCTAATTACAACGGCCAATATGCATGTTAATGTCATAAAACAGGTTTGGGGACCCGGGTCCTGCCCCAAGAGGAAATCTACCCCTAGGAAGTAGGGATGAGCCGAACACCCCCGGGTTCGGTTCGCACCAGAACCTTCGAACGGACCGAAAGTTCGCGCGAATTTTCGAACCCTATTCGTTATAATGGACGCGAACGTTCGAAATCAAAATTGCTAATTACAACGGCCAATATGCATGTTAATGTCATAAAACAGGTTTGGGGACCCGGGTCCTGCCCCAGGGGACATATATCAATGCAAAAAGAAATTTTAAAAACTAAAGTTTTTTCGGGAGCAGTCATTTTAATGATGCATAAAGTGAAAAAAAAAAAAGTGAAATGTTCCTTTAAATATGGTACCTGGGGGGTGTCTAAAGTATGCCTGTGAAGTGGCATGTGTTTCCCGTGTTTAGAACTGTCCTTGCACAAAATGACATTTGTAAAGGAAAAAAAGAAGCCATTTAAAACCACTTGCGGCTTTAATGTCATGTCTTGTCCTGGCCGCCATATGGCTGAAAATCCTTGAGAAAAATGGCATGGCTACCCCATCACCCCCCCCCCACCCCAGCCCCTTTGGGTCTTGTATGGATACTAAGGGGGACCCCGCACCCAAAATAAAACCCTATACCTACAACCCTATATACTCTGAACAGCAGTATATAGGTGGTGCAAACAAGACATGGACTGTAGGTTTGTTCTTAAGTAGAATCTGAACAGGTACATTATGAAGTGTAGCTACATCCCAAAAAAAACAATTTTTAAGCTTTTTGGAGAACATAGGGAGGGGTTATCACCCCTGTAACATTTGCTGTCTTTGCACATCTGTTCAGAACATGTCACCTCACTTTCCGTCCCAATGACAAATGTTTTTGGAAAAGTGGGGTTTTAATTGAAACAAGGATTGGTGATAAAGCATCAGTAGAGAGGAGATACCTTTTTCCCAAATTAAGTCTAACAGGATAGAATTTTCCTTCCTAGGGGTAGATTTCCTCTCACTTCCTGTTTTCTCTTGCCGTTTGCAAGTAGGAGTCGTTTGTAAGTTGGATGTTTGAAAGTAGGGGCCTGCCGTATATACTCTGCAGAAATTTGCCCTATTAGATGTTGGTGTAGCCACAAGACTGGTGGGCACAGGAATGGGCCCTGCTGTGAGTTAATAGATCAAGATTTGTACTTGCATGCACCTGTTGAACCGGGCAGAAAAATTGGGCCTTTGGTGGTGGTGGTGGTGGTGGTGGACGGTGTTGCCACAAGACTGTAAGCCCTCACAGTTACTCTTGGTGGGTGCAGGAATGGGCCCTGCTGTGAGTTATTAGATCAAGATTTGTAATTGCATGCACCTGTTGAACAGGGCAGAAAAATTGGGCCTTTGGTGGTGGTGGTGGTGGTGGACGGTGTTGCCACAAGACTGTAGGCCCTCATAGTTACTCTTGGTGGGCGCAGGAATGGGCCCTGCTGTGAACTATTAGATCAAGATTTGTAATTACACGCCCCTGTTAAACAGGGGCTGAAAAATTGTGCCTTAGGCATTGGTGCTGGTGCCACAACACTGCAACCCCTCACAGATACTGTACTCTGAGCACAGCAATGAGACCTGTTGCAAAGCATTGCCTAAAAATTGTAATTACACGCCCCAACAGGGGCTGAAAAATTGTGCCTTAGGCACTGGTGCTGGTGCCACAACACTGCAACCCCTCACAGATACTGTACTCTGAGCACAGCAGTCAGACCTGTTGCGAAGCATCTTTTTAAAAAATTGTAATTACACGCCCCTGTTATACAGGGGCTGAAAAATTGTGCCTTAGGCACTGGTGTGGTGGCATGGATCATTGAGGAGGAGGAAGAGGATAGTCAGTGAACATAACAGGACAGTCACTCAGCATCAGCATAGGCAGTCTTGAAGGGATGTGACATTATAAATTATTCCGTTATATCCGCTTCAGGTGTCTGGTAGCTGGTGGTGATCCAAGACTGATTCATTTTTATGAAGGTCAGTCGATCAACCGAGTCGGTGGACAGGCGCACCCTATGATCGGTGACAAATCCTCCAGCAGCACTGAATGTGCGTTCGGAAAGAACGCTGGATGCAGGACAGGCCAGTAGCTCAATTGCATACTGTGCAAGCTCTGGCCAGTGATCCATCCTCAGGACCCAGTAAGCCAGAGGATTTTCGGTGGGAAAGGTGTCCAAGTCTGACCTTGCCCCTAGGTATTCCTGCACCATGTATATCAGACGCTGGCGATGGTTGCTGGAACCGATCATACCTTGGGGCTGCGGACTAAAAAATTGTCTGAACGCATCGGTCAGACGTCCACCTTCCCCACCGCTCCTTCTGCTACTGACCGAAGCCTCAGCAACTCGTCGTCCAGGACCAGGAGTTTGTAACCTCCCAGTTTCTGGGAACGCGTTGCACAGACCTTTCTGCAAGGCCTCCCTGAGATGTCTCATCCTCTGCTCCCTCTGCGACGGCAAGATAAGGTCCGCAACCTTACCCTTGTACCGTGGATCAAGGAGAGTGGCCAGCCAGTAATGGTCACTCTCCTTGATCCGAAGAACACGAGGATCCTTCCGCAGGCTTTGCAGGATCAGGGAGGCCATGCAGCGTAGGTTAGCTGAGGCATTCGGTCCGGAGTCTTCTGGGTCACTGAGGATGACATGATCGCCAGCCACCTCCTCCCAGCCACGTACAAGTCCACTGGTTTGTTGGGACTGTACATCATCCCTAAAAGACTGCTGCTGCTGATGCTGAGTGCCAGGCTCCACCTCCATGCTCACACAATCCTCCTCCTCCTCCTCCTCCTCCTCTTCCTGTGTGATGGGTGGGACAGAAGGAACATTGTCTGGATAAAGGGGGCCTTGAGAGACAAGGAAGTCCTCCTCTTCCTGCCTCTGTTCTGCCTCAAGTGCCCTGTCCATTATCCCACGCAGCGTATGCTCCAACAGGTGGACAAGAGGTACAGTGTCACTGATGCATGCACTGTCACTGCTCACCATCCTCGTGGCCTCCTCAAATGGTGAGAGGACAGTGCATGCATCCCTGATCATGCTCCACTGGCGTGGGGAAAAAAAGCCAAGCTCCCCTGACCCTGTCCTGGTGCCGTAGTCGCAAAGGTACTCATTGATGGCCCTCTGCTGCGTGTGCAGTCGCTGCAGCATGGCCAACGTTGAGTTCCACCTGGTGGGCATGTCACATATTAGGCGGTTCTTGGGCAGGTTCAGCTCCTTTTGCAGCTCAGTCAGCCGAGCACTGGCATTATAAGATCGGCGGAAATGCACACAGACTTTCCTGGCCTGCCTCAGGACATCCTGTAAGCCTGGGAACCTGCCCAAGAACCGCTGCACCACCAGGTTGAGGACGTGAGCCATACAGGGCACATGGGTGAGCTGCCCCTGTCGCAGGGCGGAGAGGAGGTTGGTGCCATTATCAGAAACGACCATTCCTGGCTTAAGCTGGCGTGGCGTCAACCACCTCTCGGCCTGCCCCTGCAGAGCTGCCAGAACCTCTGGCCCAGTGTGGCTCCTGTCCCCCAAACACACCAGCGCAAGCACGGCATGGCATCTTTTTGCCTGCGTACTCGCGTAGCCCCTTGTACGCCTACGGAGCACCGCTGGTTCCGAGGACAGAGCACTCGAAGAGGACATGGAGGAAGAAGAAGAGGAGGGGGTGGAGGAGAGAGGTGTGTCACAACCAGTAGTAGCATTTTGGAGGCGTGGTGGCGGAACAACCTCCAACACTACTGCACCTTGTCCTGCATCCCTCCCAGCTGCCAATAGAGTGACCCAATGGGCCGTGAAAGAAAGATAACGTCCCTGTCCATGCCTGCTGGACCATGAGTCAGCGGTAATATGCACCTTACCGCTGACCGCCCTGTCCAGCGAGGCATGGACATTGCCTTCCACATGCCAGTAGAGAGACGGAATCGCCTTCCGTGAGAAAAAGTGGCGTTTGGGAACCTGCCACTGAGGAACCGCACATTGAACAAACTCACGGAAGGGGGCCGAGTCTATCAACTGAAAAGGCAGCAGTTGAAGTGCTAGCAATTTAGCCAAGCTAGCATTCAACCGCTGGGCATGTGGATGGCTGGGAGTATACTTCTTTCGACGGTCCAGCAGCTGGGGCAGGGAAATTTGCCTGCTATAATCGGACGTCGGTGTACTGCAAGTACTTGGTTGTGACACACCTAATTCTACACCTTCAGTCCTCTCAGAGCAGCTTTCAGAGAGGACTGAAGATATAGTGGGGATGGAGATCCCAGCTGATGAGGAGCAAGGAGAGGTCCGCTTTGTTCTTTGGTGTGGGTCTTTTATGTGTGCTTGCCAACGAGCTGCATGGCAGGTCGACATATGTCTGCTCATGCTTGTGGTGCCCAAGCGGCTGATGTTTTGGCCACGCGAGATACGCTTGAGACAAATATTGCAAATAGCAGTGGTGCGATCTGATGCACTCGTCTCAAAAAAGGCCCACACCAAAGAACTTTTGTGATAACGTGCAGAGGCAGCGCCCTGCACAGGCGGAGCTCTGCGGTGTGGTACAGTTGCTGTGCTGGCCTCTAGCTGGCCTCCAGGGGGCATCCTGCCTCGTTGGACATGTGACGCTGCATCCTCCTCCTCCTCCTCCTCTCTCCCTTCAGGCACCCACGTGGAGTCAGTGACCTCATCATCCCCTCCCTCTTCACCACTAGAGCAAACCTGGCAGTAATCTGCAGCTGGTGGAACACTACTGCCAGATTGCTGTCCTTCAGCATCCCCTCTCTCTGCGCGCACACTACTGACTTCCTCAAGCTGGGTATCATCATCCGAGCCTTCGAATCGTTGGGCATCCTCCTGGAGCATGTACCCAACACTGTGCTCAAACAGTTCGGGGGACTCCTCAGGAGGACATGGTGGGTCTAGGGAAGGGGTGGCTGATGATGCCATTGAGTACGCGTTGGCAGCTGCTCTGCCAGTACCCTGAGCCTGGGTGAGAGAGGATGAGGAGGATGAGGAGGGCTTGGTCATCCATTCTACCAAGCCTTCGGCATGATGCGGCTCCACATGTCCAGCTGCCGAAAACAAAGACAAGCGTGTCCCATGGCCACGTGCTGATGACGATGCACGACCACGTCCACGGCCAGCACTGTTGTCTCTAGAAACAGAGCCTGCCTGCCCTGTGTTCTTGCCTCGGCACGCTCTGCCTCTCCTTGGCGGTCTTCCAGCCATTGTAGTCGGTAGTGTATATAGTATAAAAAATAGAACTCCTATGTGTGCTCACAACACACTGTAGGTCCTATGGGTGCTGACACTAACACACTATAGGTACTATGTGTGCTGCTGACAAGAAAATATAGGAGCTCTGTTTGCTGCCACTAACACACTAGAAGTCCTATGGGTGCTTCTGAGAAGAAAATATAGGAGCTCTGTGTGATGCCACTAACACACTAGAAGTCCTATGGGTGCTGCTGAGAAGAAAATATAGGAGCTCTGTTTGCTGCCACTAACACACTAGAAGTCCTATGGGTGCTGCTGAGAAGAAAATATAGGAGCTCTGTGTGATGCCACTAACACACTAGAAGTCCTATGGGTGCTTCTGAGATGAAAATATAGGAACTCTGTGTGATACCACTAACACACTAGAAGTCCTATGGGTGCTTCTGAGAAGAAAATATAGGAGCTCTGTTTGCTGCCACTAACACACTAGAAGTCCTATGGGTGCTGCTGAGAAGAAAATATAGGAGCTCTGTGTGATGCCACTAACACACTAGAAGTCCTATGGGTGCTTCTGAGATGAAAATATAGGAGCTCTGTGTGATGCCACTAACACACTAGAAGTCCTATGGGTGCTTCTGAGATGAAAATATAGGAGCTCTGTTTGCTGCCACTAACACACTAGAAGTCCTATGGGTGCTGCTGAGAAGAAAATATAGGAGCTCTGTGTGATGCCACTAACACACTAGAAGTCCTATGGGTGCTTCTGAGATGAAAATATAGGAGCTCTGTGTGATGCCACTAACACACTAGAAGTCCTATGGGTGCTGCTGAGAAGAAAATATAGGAGCTATGTGTGATGCCACTAACACACTAGAAGTCCTATGGGTGCTTCTGAGATGAAAATATAGGAGCTCTGTGTGATGCCACTAACACACTAGAAGTCCTATGGGTGCTGCTGAGAAGAAAATATAGGAGCTATGTGTGATGCCACTAACACACTAGAAGTCCTATGGGTGCTTCTGAGATGAAAATATAGGAGCTCTGTGTGATGCCACTAACACACTAGAAGTCCTATGGGTGCTGCTGAGAAGAAAATATAGGAGCTCTGTTTGCTGCCACTAACACACTAGAAGTCCTATGGGTGCTGCTGAGAAGAAAATATAGGAGCTCTGTGTGATGCCACTAACACACTAGAAGTCCTATGGGTGCTTCTGAGATGAAAATATAGGAGCTCTGTGTGATGCCACTAACACACTAGAAGTCCTATGGGTGCTGCTGAGAAGAAAATATAGGAGCTCTGTGTGATGCCACTAACACACTAGAAGTCCTATGGGTGCTTCTGAGATGAAAATATAGGAACTCTGTGTGATGCCACTAACACACTAGAAGTCCTATGGGTGCTGCTGAGAAGAAAATATAGGAGCTCTGTTTGCTGCCACTAACACACTAGAAGTCCTATGGGTGCTGCTGAGAAGAAAATATAGGAGCTCTGTGTGATGCCACTAACACACTAGAAGTCCTATGGGTGCTTCTGAGATGAAAATATAGGAGCTCTGTGTGATGCCACTAACACACTAGAAGTCCTATGGGTGCTGCTGAGAAGAAAATATAGGAGCTCTGTGTGATGCCACTAACACACTAGAAGTCCTATGGGTGCTGCTGAGAAGAAAATATAGGAGCTCTGTGTGATGCCACTAACACACTAGAAGTCCTATGGGTGCTGCTGAGAAGAAAATATAGGAGCTCTGTTTGCTGCCACTAACACACTAGAAGTCCTATGGGTGCTGCTGAGAAGAAAATATAGGAGCTCTGTGTGATGCCACTAACACACTAGAAGTCCTATGGGTGCTTCTGAGATGAAAATATAGGAACTCTGTGTGATGCCACTAACACACTAGAAGTCCTATGGGTGCTGCTGAAAAGAAAATATAGGAGCTCTGTTTGCTGCCACTAACACACTAGAAGTCCTATGGGTGCTGCTGAGAAGAAAATATAGGAGCTCTGTGTGATGCCACTAACACACTAGAAGTCCTATGGGTGCTTCTGAGATGAAAATATAGGAACTCTGTGTGATGCCACTAACACACTAGAAGTCCTATGGGTGCTGCTGAGAAGAAAATATAGGAGCTCTGTTTGCTGCCACTAACACACTAGAAGTCCTATGGGTGCTGCTGAGAAGAAAATATAGGAGCTCTGTGTGATGCCACTAACACACTAGAAGTCCTATGGGTGCTTCTGAGATGAAAATATAGGAGCTCTGTGTGATGCCACTAACACACTAGAAGTCCTATGGGTGCTGCTGAGAAGAAAATATAGGAGCTCTGTGTGATGCCACTAACACACTAGAAGTCCTATGGGTGCTTCTGAGATGAAAATATAGGAGCTCTGTGTGATGCCACTAACACACTAGAAGTCCTATGGGTGCTTCTGAGATGAAAATATAGGAACTCTGTGTGATGCCACTAACACACTAGAAGTCCTATGGGTGCTGCTGAGAAGAAAATATAGGAGCTCTGTTTGCTGCCACTAACACACTAGAAGTCCTATGGGTGCTGCTGAGAAGAAAATATAGGAGCTCTGTGTGATGCCACTAACACACTAGAAGTCCTATGGGTGCTTCTGAGATGAAAATATAGGAACTCTGTGTGATGCCACTAACACACTAGAAGTCCTATGGGTGCTGCTGAGAAGAAAATATAGGAGCTCTGTTTGCTGCCACTAACACACTAGAAGTCCTATGGGTGCTTCTGAGAAGAAAATATAGGAGCTCTGTGTGATGCCACTAACACACTAGAAGTCCTATGGGTGCTTCTGAGATGAAAATATAGGAGCTCTGTGTGATGCCACTAACACACTAGAAGTCCTATGGGTGCTGCTGAGAAGAAAATATAGGAGCTCTGTGTGATGCCACTAACACACTAGAAGTCCTATGGGTGCTTCTGAGATGAAAATATAGGAACTCTGTGTGATGCCACTAACACACTAGAAGTCCTATGGGTGCTGCTGAGAAGAAAATATAGGAGCTCTGTTTGCTGCCACTAACACACTAGAAGTCCTATGGGTGCTTCTGAGAAGAAAATATAGGAGCTCTGTGTGATGCCACTAACACACTAGAAGTCCTATGGGTGCTGCTGAGAAGAAAATATAGGAGCTCTGTTTGCTGCCACTAACACACTAGAAGTCCTATGGGTGATGCTGAGAAGAAAATATAGGAGCTCTGTGTGATGCCACTAACACACTAGAAGTCCTATGGGTGCTTCTGAGATGAAAATATAGGAACTCTGTGTGATGCCACTAACACACTAGAAGTCCTATGGGTGCTGCTGAAAAGAAAATATAGGAGCTCTGTTTGCTGCCACTAACACACTAGAAGTCCTATGGGTGCTGCTGAGAAGAAAATATAGGAGCTCTGTGTGATGCCACTAACACACTAGAAGTCCTATGGGTGCTTCTGAGATGAAAATATAGGAACTCTGTGTGATGCCACTAACACACTAGAAGTCCTATGGGTGCTGCTGAGAAGAAAATATAGGAGCTCTGTTTGCTGCCACTAACACACTAGAAGTCCTATGGGTGCTGCTGAGAAGAAAATATAGGAGCTCTGTGTGATGCCACTAACACACTAGAAGTCCTATGGGTGCTTCTGAGATGAAAATATAGGAGCTCTGTGTGATGCCACTAACACACTAGAAGTCCTATGGGTGCTGCTGAGAAGAAAATATAGGAGCTCTGTGTGATGCCACTAACACACTAGAAGTCCTATGGGTGCTTCTGAGATGAAAATATAGGAGCTCTGTGTGATGCCACTAACACACTAGAAGTCCTATGGGTGCTTCTGAGATGAAAATATAGGAACTCTGTGTGATGCCACTAACACACTAGAAGTCCTATGGGTGCTGCTGAGAAGAAAATATAGGAGCTCTGTTTGCTGCCACTAACACACTAGAAGTCCTATGGGTGCTGCTGAGAAGAAAATATAGGAGCTCTGTGTGATGCCACTAACACACTAGAAGTCCTATGGGTGCTTCTGAGATGAAAATATAGGAGCTCTGTGTGATGCCACTAACACACTAGAAGTCCTATGGGTGCTGCTGAGAAGAAAATATAGGAGCTCTGTTTGCTGCCACTAACACACTAGAAGTCCTATGGGTGCTGCTGAGAAGAAAATATAGGAGCTCTGTGTGATGCCACTAACACACTAGAAGTCCTATGGGTGCTGCTGAGAAGAAAATATAGGAGCTCTGTTTGCTGCCACTAACACACTAGAAGTCCTATGGGTGCTGCTGAGAAGAAAATATAGGAGCTCTGTGTGATGCCACTAACACACTAGAAGTCCTATGGGTGCTTCTGAGATGAAAATATAGGAGCTCTGTGTGATGCCACTAACACACTAGAAGTCCTATGGGTGCTGCTGAGAAGAAAATATAGGAGCTCTGTGTGATGCCACTAACACACTAGAAGTCCTATGGGTGCTTCTGAGATGAAAATATAGGAACTCTGTGTGATGCCACTAACACACTAGAAGTCCTATGGGTGCTTCTGAGATGAAAATATAGGAGCTCTGTGTGATGCCACTAACACACTAGAAGTCCTATGGGTGCTTCTGAGATGAAAATATAGGAACTCTGTGTGATGCCACTAACACATTAGAAGTCCTATGGGTGCTGCTGAGAAGAAAATATAGGAGCTCTGTTTGCTGCCACTAACACACTAGAAGTCCTATGGGTGCTGCTGAGAAGAAAATATAGGAGCTCTGTGTGATGCCACTAACACACTAGAAGTCCTATGGGTGCTGCTGAGAAGAAAATATAGGAGCTCTGTTTGCTGCCACTAACACACTAGAAGTCCTATGGGTGCTTCTGAGATGAAAATATAGGAGCTCTGTGTGATGCCACTAACACACTAGAAGTCCTATGGGTGCTGCTGAGAAGAAAATATAGGAGCTCTGTTTGCTGCCACTAACACACTAGAAGTCCTATGGGTGCTGCTGAGAAGAAAATATAGGAGCTCTGTGTGATGCCACTAACACACTAGAAGTCCTATGGGTGCTGCTGAGAAGAAAATATAGGAGCTCTGTTTGCTGCCACTAACACACTAGAAGTCCTATGGGTGCTGCTGAGAAGAAAATATAGGAGCTCTGTGTGATGCCACTAACACACTAGAAGTCCTATGGGTGCTTCTGAGATGAAAATATAGGAGCTCTGTGTGATGCCACTAACACACTAGAAGTCCTATGGGTGCTGCTGAGAAGAAAATATAGGAGCTCTGTGTGATGCCACTAACACACTAGAAGTCCTATGGGTGCTTCTGAGATGAAAATATAGGAACTCTGTGTGATGCCACTAACACACTAGAAGTCCTATGGGTGCTGCTGAGAAGAAAATATAGGAGCTCTGTTTGCTGCCACTAACACACTAGAAGTCCTATGGGTGCTTCTGAGAAGAAAATATAGGAGCTCTGTGTGATGCCACTAACACACTAGAAGTCCTATGGGTGCTGCTGAGATGAAAATATAGGAACTCTGTGTGATGCCACTAACACACTAGAAGTCCTATGGGTGCTGCTGAGAAGAAAATATAGGAGCTCTGTTTGCTGCCACTAACACACTAGAAGTCCTATGGGTGCTGCTGAGAAGAAAATATAGGAGCTCTGTTTGCTGCCACTAACACACTAGAAGTCCTATGGGTGCTGTTGGGGTGCAATGCTGTGCTAACAGCACTGCGGTTGGTACTACTGCAATACTGTACTAACAGTAAGCACGCACCAGACTAATCCCCAGCAGCAGCTAATAACACGCTAACTGTGCAATCAGCAGCAATGAACGATCAATGACTTAGGTAGCAATGGTTTAGCAAAGAAATAGCCAATGGTTTAGCAAAGAAGAGCAAATCTTTCAGTATCAAGCAAAGACAGAATCAGCAGACTGATCTCTCCTAAAGCCGGAACTCATGTGACCGGGGCCGATGGCGTGGCGGCCTTTTAAATGGTGGGGCATGTACTAAAGCCCCTGAGCTGTAATTGGCTACAGGCGTCCTGCCTGTAGCCAATTATTGCTCTCCGAGTTTCGGGCGCTGTGATTGGCCAAGCATGCGGGGTCACAGTGCATGCTTGGCCAATCATCAGCCAGCAATGCACTGCGCCGGCCGCGCCGGCCGCAATGCATTGCGGGGCCGCTCGCATCACACGAATGTGATGCGAACGGCCCAAATAGTTCTGGGCTCGACGAGCGAGCGAACGCCCGGTGCTCGATTCGAACATGGGTTCGAATCGAGCACCGGGCCCATCCCTACTAGGAAGGAAAATTCTCTCCTGTAAAAGTTAATATGGGAAAAAGGTGTCTCCTCTCTACTGATGCTTTATCACCAATCCTTGTTTCAATAAAAACCCCACTTTTCCAAAAACATTTGTCATTGGGACGGAAAGTGAGGTGAAATCTTCTGAACAGGTGCACAGACAGCAAAACAAATGTTACAGGGGTGATAACCCTTCCCTATGTTCTCCAAAAAGCTTAAAAATAGATTTTTGGGCTAGAGCTACACTTAAAAAATGTACCTGTTCCAAATTAGAAAAAAATTCTACTTAAGAACAAACCTACAGTCCCTGTCTTGTTTGCACCGCCTGTATACTGCTGTTCAGAGTATATAGGGCCTTTTTTTAATTTTGGGTGTGGGGTTCCCCTTAATATCCATACAAGAGCCAAAGGGGCTGGTAGTGGGGTGGGGGGGTACCCATGCCATTTTTCTCAATGATTTTCATCCATATTGCTGGGACCAGACATTACATTAAAGCCGCAAGCAGTTTTAAATAACCATTTTTTTCCTTTAGAAATGTCATTTTGTGCAGGGACAGTTCTAAACACGGGAAACACGTGGCACTTCACAGGCATACTTTAGACACCCCCCAGGTACGATATTTAAAGGAATATTTCACTTTTTTTTTCACTTTATGCATCATTAAAATGACTGCTCCCAAAAAAACTGCAGTTTTTAAAACTTTTTTTTGCATTGATACATGTCCCCTGGGGCAGAACCCGGGTCCCCAAACCCTTTTTAGGACAATGACTTGCATATTAGCCGTTATAATTAGCACTTTTGATTTTGAACGTTCGCATCCATTGTATTTAATAGGGTTCTAAAGTTTGCGCAAACTTTCGGTCCGTTCGCAAGTTCTGGTGCGAACCGAACCGGGGGGTGTTCGGCTCATCCCTACTAGGAATTTACTCTCAACTGTCGGGACTAGTACCAACACTCTATCCACAAGGTTGAAGGTCTGGGTCCCGATTATAAACCCTTCTCTGGGCCTCCTGGGCTTGCTCCATATGTTCCCGTACAAGCGGCATGATAGCCTCGATTCTATCTTGCATCAGTGAGATATGCTCAATGACGCTTCTATATGACGTGGTCTATCCCTCCCCCGTTTCTTTTGCAACGTTTCTTTTGCAACCTGTAGATGCCTGAGGTACCTCTCATATGGCAAACATGAGGTATGGCAGCAAACAATCCCAATTTCTCCCATCTTTGTACCTTTTTAAACATGTTTTTGAGACCATCAGTTTGGGGGTGGTGGACAGAGGTACGAAGATGGGAGATTTTAAACAACTTACACAATTCTTTTGTGACTCTGGACATAAATGGTGTGCCTTGATCCGTTAATATTCATTTTGGAATACCCACACGACTAAATACCTGGACAAGCTCTTTGGCAATAGTCTTAGCTGAGGTATTACGTAAGGGAATGGCTTTAGGATACCGCGTGACATAGTCCAGTATTACCAGTATGTGCTGATGGCCCCGGGCAGACTTTACTACTGGTCCCACCAGATCCATGCCAATTCTTTAAAAATGCACTTCAATTAACGGTAACGGTACCAGCGGACTGCGAAAATTGGGTGATGGCGCAGAATACTGACACTCTGGGCAAGACTCACAGTATTCTTTGACATCTGCATACAACCCAGGCCGAGTTATTCTCTTCTTAATTTTCTCAATACACAGGTGTCCACCCATTACATGACCATGGGCCAAATCTAACAACATCTGGCGGTAGGTTTGGGAACCACTAGCTGCTCTACCTCCTCCTCCCTTTGCTTTACCATTTGATACAGAAAGTTATTTTTAAGAGCTATGTAAAGGAAAAGACATCCCTACATTAGGTTCAACAGGTTCCCCATTAATCATTCTAATGTTCTCTCTGGCTCTAATGAGTGTGGAGTCTCTTAGTTGTTCCATACAAAAGCCAGGCCGTTGCTGCCGCTCCTGGTCCTCCATACCCAGGTCGTCAGAAACGGTGAGATAGTACCTCACCCCAGGCTAAGGGTGCCTGAGGTGGAACTGGAACAAAGCCTCCGGGCCTAGGGCACCCTGAGATGACACACACACGCCCAGGCTGAAGGTGCCTGAGTGTGGACGAACTCCACACACACACACACCCAGGCTGAAGGTGCCTGGGTGTGGACGACTCCTCAGAAGAAGATGTCTGCCCCTTTTATATCCCCTCCCGGCATGCACAGCAGGTTCCCGCCCCACTGTACAGCTGCCAAGAGGGGTCACAAAAGGCACAGCACTGCGCTCGCGGTTCAACCCGTGCCCAGAATGGCAGCGCCACCCACCGGCCACAGGGAACACATCACCAGCATTAACCCCTGAGAACAAAAAATGGTCCATAACTTCTAACAATTCAAGGTGTCTGAGCCTTGTTACCACTCAGACACTTCCCCCAAATTGAACACCCCGCTACTCAAGCATAATATTTGTAATGAAACATCATCTACTACATATATATAAGAAAAAATGGTGTCAGCGCCTAGTGTAGATATACAAAACACTGTGATAACAACTACCAAGACAAATTGCAGCGCTTAGCACAATATCAATAAACACAAAACACCTCAAGTCTTATGATAGTGAGTCCAACATTAAAACTTTTCAAAAGAAACAAACATAGAATAGTTCTTATGAAGAAGTGATCTCCCTACTCTAGTGCTTCGATCACCCAGTGCGACCTCCACCAATGTCAGAAAAACGCACTTATCAGATATAGTTGCTGTCTAATGAATAGAGCAGCAAAAATTGCATATGATAAGATCCTGGTCATCAGAGGTATGTAGTCATCATTAGCTCATATTTATCTCCTCTATCTAAATCGCGGGACCCTCTTCTGAATGTATCCAAGTG
This sequence comes from Rana muscosa, assembly GCA_029206835.1. NCBI lineage: Eukaryota > Metazoa > Chordata > Amphibia > Anura > Ranidae > Rana > Rana muscosa. Next base: position 114,551,543 of record CM055126.1, on the reverse strand, counting down.
CATGGATCATGACCAGGAAGTTTTATTTCTCATTTTAAAAACAGCTAAGCATATCCAATCCATAGTAATAAGTCACCAATGGCAAAGAAGAAAAAAATCTCATGGTGCAGTATTTATTGGTGAACCAGTATAAAAACAAACATATAAAACAAAAGCTTTAAAGTAAATTAAAGAAAACATATTTCTTTAGATTTGGATAGAGTGAGTTGTTATGTTTTCATAGCAGTCTTGAATTTTTCAAATCACAAATGTCATGGGTAGTGATGAGCCGAACACCCCCGGGTTCGGTTCGCACCAGAACCCGCGAACGGACCGAAAGTTCGTACGAACATTAGAACCCTATTAAATACAATGGATGCGAACGTTCGAATTCTAAAGTGCTAATTATAACAACTATTATGCATGTTATTGTCCTAAAAAGGGTTTGGGAACCCGGGTTCTGCACCAGGGGACATGTATCAATGCAAAAAGAAGTTTTAAAAACGGTCGTTTTTCGGGAGCAGTCATTTTAATGATGCATAAAGTGAAAAAAAAAAAGTCAAATATTCCTTTAAATATCGTACCTGGGGGGTGTCTAAAGTATGCCTGTGAAGTGCCACGTGTTTCCCGTGTTTAGAACTGTCCCTGCACAAAATGACACTTCTAAAGGAAAAAAAAGCCATTTAAAACTGCTTGCGGCTTTAATGTAATGTCTGGTCCCGGTAATATGGATGAAAATCTTTAAGAAAAATGGCATAGCTACCCCATGACCCCCCCCCCCTACCCCAGCCCATTACCAGCCCCTTTGGGTCTTGTATGGATATTAAGGGGAACCCCGCACATAAAATAAAAAAGGCCCTATATACTCTGAACAGCCGTATACAGGCGGTGCATACAAGACAGGGACTGTAGGTTTGTTCTTATGTAGAATCTGTTTGTAATTTTGAACAGGTACATTGTTTAAGTGTAGCTCCAGCCCAAAAATCTATTTTTAAACTTTTTGGAAAACATAGGTAAGGGTTATCACCCCTGTAACATTTGTTTTGCTGTCTGTGCCCCTGTTCAGAACATTTCACCTCACTTTCCGTCCCAATGACAACTGTTTTTGAAATGTGGTGTTTTTCTTGAAACAAGGATTGCTGATAAAGCATCAGTACAGAGGAGACACCTTTCTCCCATATTAATTCTTACAGGAGAGAATTTTCCTTCCTAGGGGTAGATTTCCTCTCACTTCCTGTTGTCTTCTTGCGTTTGCAAGTAGGAGTCGTTTGTAAGTTGGATGTTTGAAAGTAGGGACCTGCCGTAGATACTCTGCAGAAATAGGCCCCTTAGTTGTTGGTGTTGGCACAACACTGTAAGCACTCACAGTTACTCTTGGTTGGTGCTGGAACGCCCTGCTGTCAACTATTATATCAGGAATTGTAATTACATATAATTGTTGAACAGTGGTAGTAAAAATTGGGCCTTTGATGGTGGTGCTGGTGCCACAACACTGTAAGCCCTGACAGTTACTCTTGGTGGGTGCAGCAATGGGCCCTGCTGTGAATTATTAGATCAAGAATTGTAATTGCATGCCCCTGTTGAACAGGGGCTGAAAAATTGGGCCTTTGGTGGTGGTGGTGGTGTTGACACAACACTGTAAGCCCTCAGAGTTACTCTTGGTGGGTGCAGGAATGGGCCCTGCTGTGAATTATTAGATCAAGAATTGTAATTACATGCCCCTGTTGAACAGGGGCTGAAAAATTGGGCCTTAGCCACTGGTGGCACAACACTACAACCCCTCACAGATACTGTACTTGGAGCACAGCAATGAGCCCTGTTGCAAAGTATTGCTTCAAAAATTGTAATGACACGCCCCTGTTAAACAGGGGCTGAAAAATTGGGCCTTAGGCACTGGTGCCACAACACTCCAACCCCTCACAGATACTGTACTTGGAGCACAGCAATGAGCCCTATGGCAAATTATTGCTAAAAAAATTGTAATTACACGCCCCTGTAAAACAGGGGCTGAAAAATTGGGCCTTAGCCACTGGTGGCGGCACCCATAAACAAAAATGATCTTCCAAGCTATCATCATCAATCGTATCATTGAGGACTCGGAGGAGGAGGATAGCCAGTCAACATAACAGCACAGACACTCAGCATCAGCATCAGTCTTGAAGGGATGTGACATGTTAAAATCAATTAGTCTGTTATATCAGCATCAGGTGTGTGGTAGCTGGTGGTGATCCAAGACTGGTTCATCTTGATGAAAGTCAGTCGATCAACCGAGTCGGTGGACAGGCGCACCCTGTGATCCGTGACAAATCCTCCAGCAGCACTGAATGTGCGTTCCGAAAGAACGCTGGATGCAGGACAGGCCAGTAGCTCAATTGCATACTGTGCAAGCTCTGGCCAGTGATCCATCCTCAAGACCCAGTAAGCCAGAGGATTTTCGGTGGGGAAGGTGTCCAAGTCTGACCTTGCCCCTAGATATTCCTGCACCATGTTTATCAGACGCTGGCGATGGTTGCTGGAACCAATCATACTTTGGGGCTGCGGACTAAAGAATTGTCTGAACGCATCGGTCAGACGGCCACCTTCCCCACTGCTCCTTCTTTGACTGGCCGAAGCCTCAGCAACTCGTTGTCCTGGACCAGGAGTTTGTAACCTCCCAGTCTCTGGGAACGCGTTGCACAGACCTTTCTGCAAGGCCTCCCGGAGTTGTCTCATCCTCTGCTCCCTCTGCGACGGTAACATAAGGTCCGCAACCTTACCCTTGTACCGTGGATCAAGGAGAGTGGCCAGCCAGTAATGGTCCCTCTCCTTGATCCGAAGAATACGAGGATCCTTCCGCAGACTTTGCAGGATCAGGGAGGCCATGCAGCGTAGGTTTGCTGAGGCATTCGCTCCGGAGTCCTCTGGGTCACTAAGGACGACATGATCCGCAGTCACCTCCTCCCAGCCACGTACAAGTCCACTGGTTTCTTGGGACTGTAAATCATCCCTAAAAGACTGCTGCTGATGATGCTGAGTGCCAGCCTCCACCTCCATGCTGACACAATCCTCCTCCTCCTCCTCCTCCTCCTCCTCTTCCTCTTCCTGTGCGATGGGTGGGACAGAAGGAACACTGTCTGGGTAAAGGGGGCCTTGAGAGGCAAGGAAGTCCTCCTCTTCCTGCCTCTGTTCTGCCTCAAGTGCCCTGTCCATTATTCCACGCAGCGTGTGCTCCAACAGGTGGACAAGAGGTACAGTGTCACTGATGCATGCACTGTCACTGCTCACCATCCTCGTGGCCTCCTCAAATGGTGCCAGGACAGTGCATGCATCCCTGATCATGCCCCACTGGCGTGGAGAAAAAAAACCAAGCTCCCCTGACCCTGTCCTGGTGCCGTAGTCGCACAGGTACTCATTGATGGCCCTCTGCTGCGTGTGCAGCCGCTGCAGCATGGCCAACGTTGAGTTCCACCTGGTGGGCATGTCACATATAAGGCGGTTCTTGGGCAGGTTCAACTCCTTTTGCAGCTCAGCCAGGCGAGCACTGGCATTATAAGATCTGCGGAAATGCACACAGACTTTCCTGGCCTGCCTCAGGACATCCTGTAAGCCCGGGTACCTGCCCAAGAACCGCTGCACCACCAGGTTAAGGACGTGAGCCACACAGGGCACATGGGTCAGTTGTCCCTGTCGGAGGGCGGAGAGGAGGTTGGTGCCATTGTCGCAAACCACCATTCCTGGCTTAAGCTGGCGTGGCGTCAACCACCTCTCGGCCTGGCCCTGCAGAGCAGACAGGACCTCTGCCCCAGTGTGGCTTCTGTCCCCCAAACACACCAGCGCAAGCACGGCATGGCATCTTTTTGCCTGCGTACTTGCGTAGCCCCGTGAACGGCTACGGAGCACCGCTGGTTCATAGGACAAACCACAGGAAGAGGCCATGGAGGAAGAAGAAGAGGAGGGGGTGGAGGAGAGAGGTGTGTCACAACCAGTAGTAGCATTTTGGAGGCGTGGCGGTGGGACAACCTCCAACACTACTGCACCTTGTCCTGCATCCTTCCCAGCTGCCAAAAGAGTGACCCAATGGGCCGTGAAAGAAAGGTAACGTCCCTGTCCATGCCTGCTGGACCATGAGTCAGCGGTAATATGCACCTTACCGCTGACCGCCCTGTCCAGCGAGGCCAAGACATTGCCTTCCACATGCCGGTAGAGAGCCGGAATAGCCTTCCGTGAGAAAAAGTGGCGTTTGGGAACCTGCCACTGAGGAACCGCACATTGCACAAACTCACGGAAGGGGGCCGAGTCTACCAACTGAAAAGGCAGCAGTTGAAGCGCTAAGAATTTAGCCAAGCTAGCATTCAACCGCTGGGCATGTGGATGGCTGGGAGTGAACTTCTTTCGACGGTCCAGCAGCTGGGGCAGGGAAATTTGCCTGCTAGAATCGGACGTCGGTGTACTGCTAGCAGAGTGGCCGCAAGTACTTGGCTGTGACACACCTAATTCTACACCTTCATTCCTCTCAGTGCATGTTTCAGAGAGGACTGAAGTTATAGTGGGGTTGGAAATCCCAGCTGATGCGGTGCAAGGAGAGGTCCGCTTTGTTCTTTGGTGTGGGTCTTTGAGGTAGGCTTGCCAACGAGCTGCATGGCAGGTCAACATATGTCTGGTCAGGCATGTGGTACCCAAGCGGCTGATGTTTTGGCCACGCGATATACGCTTGAGACATATGTTGCAAACAGCAGCTGTGCGATCTGATGCACTAGCCTCAAAAAAGGCCCACACCAAGGAACTTTTTGAATGACGGGCAGAGGCAGCGCCCTGCACAGGCGGAGCTCTGCGGTGTGATTCCGTCGGTGTACTGCCCTTACGCTGGCCACCAAAGGGCATCCTGTCTCGTTGGAGATGTGCCTCCTCCTCATCCTCCTCCTCCTCTCTCCTATTAGGCACCCACGTGGAGTCAGTGACCTCATCATCCCCTCCCTCCTCATCACTGGAGCCAATCTGGCAGTATGCTGCAGCTGCTGGAACATGACTGCCAGATTGGTGTCCTTCTTGAGCATCCCCTCTGTCTGCTCTCACCCTACTGCCTTCCTGTAGCTGGGTTTCATCATCAGACCCTTTGAAACGCTGGGCATCCTCCTGGAGCATGTACCCAACACTGTGCTCAAACAGTTCGGGGGACTCCTCAGGAGGAGGACATGGTGGGTCTAGGGAAGGAGTGACTGATGATGAGTCTGACATTGATACCAGGGAAGAGGACGCTTTGGCAGCTGCTTTGCCAGTACCCTGAGCCTGGGTGAGAGAGGATGAGGAGGAGGAGGAGGGCTTGGTCATCCACTCTACCAAGTCTTCGGCATGATGTGGCTCAACATGTCCAGCTGCGGAAAAGAAGGACAAGCGTGTCCCATGGCCATGTGCTGATGACAATGCACCGCGTCCACGACAAGCACTGTTGCCCCCAGACACAGAGCCTGCTTGCCCTCTTTTATTGCCTCCTGACTGTCTGCCTCTCCTTGTTTGCCTTCCAGACATTCTAATAGATGGCCTGCAGGGAGATGGGAAAAAAGCAATAAGGGCTACCTTCAGGTGTCCTTCTCTGTCCCTTGAAACAAGGACTTGCACAGTGAAAGAAACTGACACTCTCCCTACCTACAGTTTTCTGTCCCTAGAAAAAATGTTTTTTTTAAGCACAATATAGCACAAGGAGAATTCACTCACTGTCCTTCCAGGTCCCTGGAAACAAGGACTTGCACAGTGAAAGAAACTGACACTCTTCCTACCTACAGTTTTCTGTCCCTAGAAAAAATGTTTTTTTTAAGCACAATATAGCACAAGGAGAATTCACTCACTGTCCTTCCAGGTCCCTAGAAACAAGGACTTGCACAGTGAAAGAAACTGACACTCTCCCTACCTACAGTTTTCTGTCCCTAGAAAAAATGTTTTTTTTAAGCACAATATAGCACAAGGAGAATTCACTCACTGTCCTTCCAGGTCCCTGGAAACAAGGACTTGCACAGTGAAAGAAACTGACACTCTCCCTACCTACAGTTTTCTGTCCCTAGAAAAAATGTTTTTTTTAAGCACAATATAGCACAAGGAGAATTCACTCACTGTCCTTCCAGGTCCCTAGAAACAAGGACTTGCACAGTGAAAGAAACTGACACTCTCCCTACCTACAGTTTTCTGTCCCTAGAAAAAATGTTTTTTTTAAGCACAATATAGCACAAGGAGAATTCACTCACTGTCCTTCCAGGTCCCTGGTAACAAGGACTTGCACAGTGAAAGAAACTGACACTCTCCCTACCTACAGTTTTCTGTCCCTAGAAAAAATGTTTTTTTTAAGCACAATATAGCACAAGGAGAATTCACTCACTGTCCTTCCAGGTCCCTAGAAACAAGGACTTACACAGTGAAAGAAACTGACACTCTCCCTACCTACAGTTTTCTGTCCCTAGAAAAAATGTTTTTTTTAAGCACAATAAAGCACAAGGAGAATTCACTCACTGTCCTTCCAGGTCCCTAGAAACAAGGACTTACACAGTGAAAGAAACTGACACTCTCCCTACCTACAGTTTTCTGTCCCTAGAAAAAATGTTTTTTTTTAAGCACAATATAGCACAAGGAGAATTCACTCACTGTCCTTCCAGGTCCCTAGAAACAAGGACTTACACAGTGAAAGAAACTGACACTCTCCCTACCTACAGTTTTCTGTCTCTAGAAAAAATGTGTTTTTTAAGCACAATATAGCACAAGGAGAATTCGCTCACTGTCCTTCCAGGTCCCTGGAAACAAGGACTTGCACAGTGAAAGAAACTGACACTCTCCCTACCTACAGTTTTCTGTCCCTAGAAAAAATGTTTTTTTTAAGCACAATAAAGCACAAGGAGAATTCACTCACTGTCCTTCCAGGTCCCTAGAAACAAGGACTTACACAGTGAAAGAAACTGACACTCTCCCTACCTACAGTTTTCTGTCCCTAGAAAAAATGTTTTTTTTAAGCACAATATAGCACAAGGAGAATTCACTCACTATCCTTCCAGGTCCCTAGAAACAAGGACTTACACAGTGAAAGAAACTGACACTCTCCCTACCTACAGTTTTCTGTCCCTAGAAAAAATGTTTTTTTTAAGCACAATATAGCACAAGGAGAATTCACTCACTGTCCTTCCAGGTCCCTGGAAACAAGGACTTGCACAGTGAAAGAAACTGACACTCTCCCTACCTACAGTTTTCTGTCCCTAGAAAAAATGTTTTTTTTAAGCACAATAAAGCACAAGGAGAATTCACTCACTGTCCTTCCAGGTCCCTAGAAACAAGGACTTACACAGTGAAAGAAACTGACACTCTCCCTACCTACAGTTTTCTGTCCCTAGAAAAAATGTTTTTTTTAAGCACAATATAGCACAAGGAGAATTCACTCACTGTCCTTCCAGGTCCCTAGAAACAAGGACTTACACAGTGAAAGAAACTGACACTCTCCCTACCTACAGTTTTCTGTCCCTAGAAAAAATGTTTTTTTTAAGCACAATATAGCACAAGGAGAATTCACTCACTGTCCTTCCAGGTCCCTAGAAACAAGGACTTGCACAGTGAAAGAAACTGACACTCTCCCTACCTACAGTTTTCTGTCCCTAGAAAAAATGTTTTTTTTAAGCACAATATAGCACAAGGAGAATTCACTCACTGTCCTTCCAGGTCCCTAGAAACAAGGACTTACACAGTGAAAGAAACTGACACTCTCCCTACCTACAGTTTTCTGTCCCTAGAAAAAATGTTTTTTTTAAGCACACTATAGCACAAGCACAAAACACACTGACACTCTCCCTACCTATCCTTCTCTTTCCCTAAACTAAAGGAATCCAGGTTAAGCAAGAAAGAAATAAAAGTCACTGTCCCTGCCTATGCTGCTCTATCCCTGCTCCGGAACACACTACACTAGGCCGCCGTGCTGGCGGCCTTTTATAGTGTGGGGCGTGTACTAAACACCCTCAGCAATAATTGGCCACAGGCATCCTGCCTGTGGCCAATCATTGCTCTCCTCGCTGCCAGTGCTGTGATTGGCCAAGCATGCGGGGTCACAGTGCATGCTTGGCCAATCACAGCGCCTGGATGACACTGCGATGGCGTAGTGCATTGTGGGCCGTTCGCGTCACTCGAATTTGGCGCGAACGGCCCAAATCGTTCGATCTTCGTCGAACGATCGAACAGCCGATGTTCGAGCCGAACGTATGTTCGATTCGAACACGAAGCTCATCCCTAGTCATGGGGAATAAACATGAGGGTCAAGCCTCGTACACACGGCCGAGATTCTCGTTGAAAAAAACATGTCGTTTTTTTCGACGAGATTCTTGGACAAGAAACTTGTCCCGGCCGAGTGTACACACGCTCGTTTCAAAGAACCCGCGGTTCTTTGAATGGAGCGTACGCGGTGACGTCATCGACTACGACGAGCATGCGCTCGTCACATTCGATGCCGTCGCCGCCATCTTGGTATACCCTACGTATGCCTAGGAAGCTACCGCGCATGCGTCGAATTCATTTCGAACATGCGCGGGCTTCCGGGAGGACAGGTAAGTGTACACACACTCACTTTTCTCGTCGAGAAACATGCCGAGGAGAATCTCGACGAGAAAATAGAGAGCAGGTTCTCTATTTTCTCGACGAGAAACCCGATAGACGCGTACACACGACCGATTTACTCGGCAAGACCTCTCTGCCAGCAAGTTTCTTGCTGGTTCTTGCCGAGAAAATCGGTCGTGTGTACGAGGCCTAAACCCAAAGTTTCCATCAGAAAAGGAATAAAACAGAGATCTTCCAAAGGGGACAATAGTTCCTCTGACAACTAAGAGGGAGTATCCTGTTACATTCCTTTTATTCTACAGGAAGGAAGTGAAGAAAATCTATCTGAGACATAAATAGTAAAAAACACAGTGAAAATAAAAATACAAAGTTTTGGCTTTGATATACTTTAAGATGTTGGTAATTTTCAATATTTGTAAATCTGCAACTTCAGAGGTGTAAAAATTGCCCCAAACTCGTGTTCCTAGAGGACCATATTTGTGCTTTTTACAAGTAAACATGCAGAAACACGTGTAAGCTTATTCTAGTGGCTACAGTAAAGGAATATTCTAGCCAATAGGTTCCCTGCATACACCTGTAAGCGTAAATAATGATCAGCTCATGCAGTCTGTGCAGTTTTTCAGAGTAGTTTAAATGGTTGTAAACCCTTACATACACCCAGTGAAGTGACTGGCTTTAGGCAATACAATGAAACAAAATACTCCTACATAAATTGTACATGTTCATCTGCAGTCTTCTCTTCATCCATTCAAAGCCCAGAATTTATAAAGCCTGTCTGAGATTTCAGAAAAGAGGGGGCGGAGAGCTGAAATTACAGTTCAGTGAAGAGAGCTCTGATTGCTGATTGGAGGGAAGGGACACACCCCTCTCGCACAGCACACAGGAACAGAGCCGAGGCGGTCAACAATCTAAAGATTCCTCCCCTGTCACCTTTTTTTGTTTGGTGTCAGGAAAACTTGTCTAAAATTATTCTTGCAGAGGAATGAAGCGGCAGACAGAAATTACACTTAGTGCTCTTAACTAAGACAAGTACACACTATAGAGGGATATGCTTTGTTCATATTTAACCACTTCCCGCCGGTCAATAGCAGATTGATGTCCGGGAAGTCGTTCAGTTATCCTGACTGGGCGTCATATGACATCCAGCAGGATAACAGCTGCCGCGTGCCTGTGGGGGCACGCATCGCGGCGATCGGTAGTGCGGTGTGTCAGTCTGACACACCGCAACACCGATCTCGGTAAAGAGCCTCCGGCGGATCAGCCATGATCAGCCGTGTCCAGGAAGAGCCGTTGACAGACGCGAGTAGAGGAGAGCCGATCGGCAGCTCTTCTGACAGGGAGGTTTTCTTTCTTGTACATCACGGGACACAGAGCGACATAGTCATTACTAATGGGTTATATAGATACCGTCAGGTGCTGGCACTGGCAACTTCCAAAACCGGAAGTACCCTCCCCTATATAAGCCCCTCCCATCCGGGAGCACCTCAGTTTTTTGCCAGTGTCTAAGGTGTTGGCCAAGAAGAAACATGTGTTTTTCACTGAGCTTGCGTACAGGTTCTTTTGGGCCTCAGTAAGCTATTCCGGATCCGACCAAAAAAGCTTCATAGCTAAACGGTCGGTACCCGGGCCTTGCAGAGAAGAGCAAGGTTTTGCCTGTAATGCTTCTCTTAGGAGAGCTGGACCCTGGGATCCAGAGCTCTGGTCATACCCACGACCAATATGTTTTCTGTGCAGGGTGCTATACAGGTCCAGGGGAGTGGAATCCTTGGGAACCCGGTCCCTGAAGGTTTGATTACAATGCCTGCCGTGATAGGTGAAGTTTGGGCTTTTGTGGACCAAACAGAGTCCTGCGGCGGGGAACAGGTAAGTGGGGGCCCCCAGGAACTTGGTTCTATTGGGGGACCCCCAAGCCTAATTTGTCTTTCTGTCTGTTACCTAACGGTATTCCCGCTAATATCTGTGCATGCCTGTAACTACTAAAAAAATGTAATAATTTTAATAGTGGTCAAGAAAAAAAAAAAAAATTTTTTTTTTATATATATTTAATATATTAGACTGCGGTACCTGTGTTTGTCCACTAGAGGCCGCTGTGGAACGTTTCTTGTCATGTGGACTAGTTTCTTTTCATCAGAGCAAGTCCAGGCAGATGGTGAGTTCTCTTATGGGAAACTGCTTCCTCTGCCATGTTGCAATGCTCGTCCATCCCCCGGCCTGCGGCAAAGAGGGGCCCTGGCTCTTGTCCCTAGTTTCCATTTTCGAAATTAGCGCCGAAGGCGCACGTGGCCGCGCGCGTGCGCGCGCCTCTATATATAGAGGTGAGCCGGGTAAGGGGGCAGAGCCTGGGGGATGACGCTCTGTGCGCGCCGCAGCGCTTCTGCGCATGTGCGGGCGTCCCAGCATGTTAAAAACCACAATTTTGTGTTGTGAGCTGGCTATGGAGTGCAGAGACAGAGCTGGCAACATTTAAAAAAGGCATACAGCAAGCGGTTGATGCAGGCATCCCCTAGAAAGGCACATTAGTAGACACCAACTGTTTCTTATAGCAGCATTTATGCTAGACTATTGTCAGTAAGTGGTGTATTTCGGCTGGAATACCTCAGCTTCGTGGCTTAGGAATATGCCGTCTAAAAACTCCGGGACTAGAAATTCCAGGAGGCATAGGGGGTCTCCATCGGGCTCTGAGGATCTTGGGCATGCTTCGGCTGCACCAGTCTCCCCTGAAGAATCAGAGGTTAGTGACCGTAGAGCACCCTCAGGAGTACCTGGTACTGTGGCTGTCCTCAGTTCACCTGCTCCTGTGTATGTAACAGAGGAGGTTTTTTCCTCAGCTCTGGGAGGGCTGGAAGAGAGATTGTCAGCATTGATCGCTGCTTCCCTGTCACAGGAAAAAAGCGCCCGATCTCCGTCTCCTCCCTCAGAGTGCCTGTTAACAGAGCAACAGTCCCATACAGGGATCAACCTACCTGAAGGGGATCAGGATGAGGTCGATTCGGTTGTAGAGGAATCAACAGTGGAAGAGCCATTCTCAGCATCACATGCTGAAAGGTTATGGGTTCAGTCCCTGACTAATATGGTCCGATCAGCATTTAAAATGCCCCTTGCGGAACCATCATCCACTTCTGTCTCCTCGTTGGGGTCGCTAAAAGCTCCCCAGACTGTTTGTTCCTTTCCGATCCATCCTTTACTGGAAGGGCTCATTTACCAGGATTGGGAGCATCCTGATAAAATATTTACTCCCCCCAAGAGATTTCCGGTGGTCTATCCCATGGAGGATAAGTTCATCAGAAAATGGAGGGTCCCTACAGTGGACGCAGCCATCTCTTGTGTGAATAAATCACTGACATGTCCAGTGGATAATGTCCAAATGTTCAAGGACCCAATAGATAAAAAATTGGAGTCCTTATTAAAATCTGCTTTTTCTACAGCAGGATTGGTGACACAACCAGCAGTGGCAGCTATTGGGGTCTGCCAAGCAGTGAAGGATCAGTTGAAACAGGTCTTAAGAGACTTGCCAGATCAGCAGGCTCTTGCCCTAGCCGATCTACCTAGAGCCTTATGCTTTGCGGTGGACGCTATAAAGGATTCAATCCATCAGGCCTCCCGCCTTACGCTGTCTGTAGTACATATGCGCAGGCTTCTATGGCTCAAAAACTGGTCTGCTGAAGCTCCCTGTAAAAAAATGCTGGTCAGCTTCCCATTTCATGGTGAACGCTTATTCGGGGAAGACCTGGACAAATATATCCAGAAAATTTCCAGCGGTAAAAGTACACTTTTGCCGGTTAAAAATAGAGTTAGAGGTCCCTCTTTTAAGAGGCCTGCTTCTCCAGTCCCTAGGACATCGGCTGTGAAACAGTTCCGACGGCCTCCTCGGTCAAATCCCGGAGGTAAAAATCAGGGACAATTGCAGGGTAACAAGAAGCCCTGGAGCAGGAGAGGTACAAAACCTCCCCCAAAGTCAAATGCATGAAGGGTTGCCCCCACTCAATCGGGTGGGGGGAAGACTTCAGTTGTTCACAGAGACCTGGCGGGACACGATCAGAGACAGATGGGTGCTCTCCGCAGTAAATCTGGGATACAAATTGGAGTTAAAAAACTCCCCTCCTTCCCGCTTTATAAGGTCAAACGTGCCAAGGGATCCCCAGAAGAGAGGATCCCTCCTGTTGGCACTAGAACAATTATTGCTCCAAGCAGTAATTATAGAGGTTCCCCTGGAAGAATGGGGGTTCGGGTTTTACTCAAACCTCTTTACAGTCCCGAAGCCAAACGGGGACGTGAGGCCCATATTAAATCTAAAAGGGCTAAACAAATTCCTACATATCAGGACTTTCCGGATGGAGTCGATCCGGTCGGTGGCCACTGCCCTACAAGGGGAGGAATTGTTAGCCTCGATCGACATCAAAGATGCTTATTTGCACATTCCCATCTTTCCAGCCCACCAAAAATTTCTACGCTTTGCGGTAGAAGGGCGCCATTTTCAGTTCAGAGCCTTACCCTTCGGTCTGGCCACAGCACCAAGAGTGTTCACAAAAATTCTGGCCCCATTATTGGCCAATCTAAGAACACGAGGTGTAACGATAATGGCATATCTAGACGACTTGTTGCTGATAGACCACTCAGTGGAAAAACTAGAAGTGGTTGTTCACGAGACAATCAAGTATCTGGAATCTCACGGTTGGATTATCAACCGAGACAAGTCAGCCCTAAAACCAGTCAAAAGTCTGGAATACTTGGGGCTAAGGCTGGATTCAGACCAGAGAAAAATTTTCTTGCCTCAAGAAAAGGGGTCGTCTTTGAGAGATTTGATCCACTTAGTGGGTTCAAAAAGACAGCCATCCATACGCCTGTGCATGAGGCTGCTGGGAAAAATGGTGGCATCATTCGAAGCAGTACCCTACGGTCAATTCCATTCAAGGAATTTGCAAAGGGCCATACTGTCAGCCTGGAACAAAAAAGTTCAGGCTCTGGACTTACCAATGTCCTTGTCCCCTTCCGTTCGCAAGAGCCTCCGCTGGTGGTTGGTTCCCCAGAATCTGGAAAGAGGGAAATCCTTCAGTCCGATTTCCTGGAAGGTGGTCACTACAGATGCCAGCCTTATAGGCTGGGGAGCAGTACTGGAGCAATGGTCTCTCCAGGGCAGATGGTCGGATGCAGAAAAGGCCCTGCCCATCAATCTCTTAGAGATACGAGCAGCCCGGTATGCCCTAGTAGCATGGACATCCAAACTCCAAGGGTCCCCTGTCAGAATTCAATCAGACAATGCCACAGCAGTGGCATATATCAGTCATCAGGGGGGCACCAGGAGTCGTGCAGCCCAGAGGGAAGTAAATTACATCCTGAGATGGGCAGAAAGATATGTCCCAGCCATATCTGCGGTATTCATTCCAGGAGTGGAGAATTGGAAGGCGGACTTTCTAAGTCGCCAACAATTATGCCCAGGGGAATGGTCCCTTCATCCCGAGGTTTTCCGGACAATATGTCAGCGGTGGGGAACACCGGATGTAGATCTGCTAGCATCCAGATTCAACACAAAAGTGGACAGGTTTGTCTCTTGGACAAGGGATCCCCTAGCTTGCGGCTCGGATGCCCTAGTGTTCCCTTGGGATCAGTTCAAGCTGATATATGCATTCCCACCGCCACAATTGTTACCTCGATTACTCCGCAGAATCAGGGTAGAAAAGAAACCAGTGATTCTGGTGGCTCCAGCGTGGCCCCGAAGAGCATGGTACGCGGAGATTGTAAAGATGTCTGTGGGGAGTCCTTGGACCCTCCCACATCGTCCGGACCTGCTTTCGCAAGGACCGATATACCACCCTTCCTTACCAGCCCTAGGTTTGACGGCCTGGCTATTGAAGCCCACATTCTAAAAAAGAGAGGGCTCTCTAATGCTGTGGTATCTACCATGATCAATGCCAGGAAGCCGGTATCCAGGCAGATCTACTATAGAATCTGGAAGGCGTACATCGCCTGGTGTGAGGCCAAGAAATGGCATCCACGTAAATACGTAATAGGTAGGATTCTGGACTTCCTACAATGGGCTGTAGATAGGAAGCTTGCCTTGAGTACTATCAAGGGTCAGATTTCGGCCTTGTCAATATTTTTTCAAAGGCCCTTGGCTTCGCATTCACTAGTCAAAGCCTTTATACAAGGAGTGATGCGTATTAGTCCTCCGGTTAATATTCCCATATGTCCATGGGATCTAAACTTGGTTCTGTCGGTTCTACAGAAACAACCATTTGAACCATTACAGCATATTTCCCTGGTTCTTCTCACCAGGAAATTGATTTTTCTAGTAGCCATTTGTTCGGCTAAAAGAGTGTCGGAATTAGCAGCTATGTCCTGTAAGGAGCCATATCTGGTTATCCATAAGGATAGAGTAGTGTTACGCCCTCATCCAGCCTTTCTTCCTAAGGTGGTATCGAGGTTTCATTTGAACCAAGATGTGGTTCTTCCTTCTTTTTTCCCCAAACCTACTTCGGTAGAGGAAAAGTTATTGCATTCTTTGGATGTAGTAAGAGCAGTTAAAGCTTATCTAAAAGCCACTGCTCAGATTCGCAGAACGGATACTTTGTTTATTCTGCCGGAAGGCCCCAGAAAGGGTCAGGCAGCGTCAAAATCTACTTTAGCCAAGTGGATTCGACAGGTCATAATACAAGCCTATGGCTTGAGAAGTAGACCGCCTCCGTTCAAAGTTAGAGCGCACTCCACGAGAGCAGTTGGAACTTCATGGGCAGTGCATCACCAGGCCTCCCTGGCTCAAATCTGTAAGGCCGCAACATGGTCTTCAGTTCACACGTTTACTAGGTTCTACCAGGTGGACGTTAGAAGTCAGGAGGATGTCGCCTTTGGGCACAGTGTGTTGCAGGCCGCAAAAGATCCTCATGTCTGATAGCGCTCAGCTTATATATGGTGTATCCCCCCCCCCTCATTGGGCATTGCTTTAGGACATCCCATTAGTAATGACTATGTCGCTCTGTGTCCCGTGATGTACGAGAAAGAAAATAGGATTTTTATAACAGCTTACCTGTAAAATCCTTTTCTTGGAGTACATCACGGGACACAGAGCTCCCGCCCCTCTTTGGGGACACTTATTGCTTTGCTACAAAACTGAGGTGCTCCCGGATGGGAGGGGCTTATATAGGGGAGGGTACTTCCGGTTTTGGAAGTTGCCAGTGCCAGCACCTGACGGTATCTATATAACCCATTAGTAATGACTATGTCGCTCTGTGTCCCGTGATGTACTCCAAGAAAAGGATTTTACAGGTAAGCTGTTATAAAAATCCTATTTTGCGTTGATTGTTTATCAGCCCAGCCCCCCCTCGAATGCCCACACTGGACCACCAGGATGCTGCCCAGGACCACCAGGGAAGCACCTAACATGTGGATGGCCAGGTAAGTTCCCCATGGCCATCCACATGTACAAATATATGCATAACATATGCCAATCAGTGCCCACATATGGGCACTGACTGGCACCATCATGGCACAAACAAAATTTGTAATGCCCAGCAATGCCACCCACCAGTGTTATCAGTGCCCATCAGTGTCGCCTATCAGTGCCCATCAGTGCCCACTTATCAGTGCCTGTCCGTACCACCTATCAGTGCCCACCCATAAGTGCTCATAAGTACCACCTATGAGTGCCCATCAGTGCCGCCTATTGGTGGCACCTCATCTGTGCCCATCAGTGCCTGTCAGTGCAGCCATATCAGTGCCCGTCATTGAAGAAGAAAAGGTACTTATTTACAAAAAAAATTAACAGAAACAAAGAAAAACTTTATTTTTTTCAAAATTTTCGTTCTTTTTTTATTTGTTGCGCAAAAAATAAAAATCACAGAGGTGATCAAATACCACCAAACGAAAGCTCTATTTGTGGGAACAAAATTTCAAAAAAATTGTTTGGGTACAGTGTAGCATTACCGCGCAATTGTCATTCAAATTGCGACAGCTCTGAAAGTTAAAAATTGGCTTGGGCAGGAAGGTGTATAAGTGCCTGGTATTGAGGTGGTTAATGTCTGATATTTACAACCACTTTTAAAGTGATTCTAAAGTAAGAAGGTTTTTTATCTCTATGCACTCTAGGCATTAAGGTTAAACACCTTCTGTGTGCAGCAGCCCCCCCCCCCCTAATACTTACCTGAGCCCCATCTCAATCCAGCAATGTTGCACGACAGTCATGGCTGGTCAGGACCCTCTCCTCATTGGCTGAGACAGCAGCGGGTGCCATTAGCTCCCGCTGCTGTCAATCAAAGTCAGTGAGCAAATTAGGAGAGAGGGGGCGGGGCCGAGCCACGACTCTGTGAATTGACACACAGAGCAGCGGCTCAGCTCAGGTGCCCCCATAGCAAGCTGTTTGTTGTGGGGGCAGGAGGGAGGGCCCAGGAGTTCTGGTGAGGGTCCTGAGAAGAAGAGGATCTGGATTACTCTGTGCAAATCCACTACACAGAGCAGGTAAGTATAACATGTTTGTTATTATTAAGAAAAAACAAGACTTTA
Organism: Rana muscosa; assembly: GCA_029206835.1. Taxonomy (NCBI): domain Eukaryota; kingdom Metazoa; phylum Chordata; class Amphibia; order Anura; family Ranidae; genus Rana; species Rana muscosa. The sequence continues at coordinate 114,534,518 of CM055126.1, read as the reverse complement.
ATATCACTTTAAAGCGAAAAATATATCAGCCTATAAATATATGGGAGTACAACACCATTAAAAGGAGATCACTATTTTTGACAGGCATAATTGAGAAAAAAACTGAAAGTTATTGTATATATTCAGTGTTTGGTTTATCACTTTTTTTAAATTCTAGGTTCCATCTGTTTTCTTCAGAACGTTGTCAGGAATGACACTGTTCTTTTACTGGAGAGCGAGTTGTTGGGGTCTCTTCACTATAACCATGGTTTAGTTAATAAATGACCTTCATTCATTAGCGGGTTATGCTTTTTAGGCACAGTTAGATTAGCCTTTGTGCTGAAAGTTAATTCCACAGAAGATTTCAGCAGATTAAATTTTGGCTTACAATGTAATTTTAGGTAAATGCCGGGTCACTGTAACTGTATGTCAGGGCTGCAAGACTGGGATCAGTCACTGATCCTTGAATTCAACTCACAGTCACCAGTGCTGAAGGCACAAGGAAAGATCATGAGTGTGGTCCTGAAAGACAGCTCCTTCCTGCAGACCAACAGTTCCAGTGGTGTCCGAGACTTTAATGATGGGGACACAGTAATAGGTGTCTACCTGTTGCTCCTAGGTAAGAAATACAACATAACAATTTTTTGACTGGTCTATTTTTCTCTCTTACAAAAAAAAGCTAAAAAAGAAGAAGCCATAAGCATAGAATTGTATCATTGGGTTTGAATAAAGTAACCTCTTTTATTACTGCTTGGGAAGTTATAACCAAAGTGCAAATGTATACACAGATATTAGCACTTCCGCCTGGCAGCACTAGGGTCATTGGTTCATTTCCCAACCACGGCACTACCTGCCTGGAGTTTCTGTGCCTGCATGGGTTTCTCCGGGTACTCCAGTTTCCACCCACACTCCAAAGACATGCAGGTAGGTTAATTGGATCTAGTCAAAAGTGGCCCAGTATGTGAAAATGTGAGTTAGGGACCTTAGATTGCAAGTTACTTGAGCGCAGGGACTGATGTGAATGTATAATATATATGTGAAGTGCTGCATAATTTGTTGGTGCTATATAAATACCTGTAATAATTTTAGATTCTTCTGGAATTGGAAGGATTAACTAACAACTAGCATGTCTATGTATGTATTCTCAGCATTCATTTTCCAGAGGAAAAGACTAATGCAGGTTGGGATTTTTCTGCACAACCCAAGATACAGTCACTTCCAGAAATCTTCAGTGCCCGTATATATATATATATTGTATATAGTTGAGTCGCTTAGCTTTGTTTCCCCTTTGGAGGTATGGCTTTTTGCCTCCAATTCTTTCATTAAGACCACTTCTGGACAGACTTCTCTGGACAGTAAAGGGGTGTACCTGGGTCCCACTGGTTTCCACCAGTTCTTTGCTGATGGCACTGCTGGACATCTTCTGATGTCAAAGGGAAGTAAGCATGATGTTTCTTTCATCTTCTACATTAAAGTAGAACTATACGTAACACTTTTTTTTGGATAGCGTAAAGGAGGGTTAGAACCCCTGTTGGTTTATTTTTTTGCCATCTGTGTCCCACTGGGGAGAATTACCTTCACTTCCTGTCCATTCAGCCAAAACAGAAAGTGAGAGGAAATCCCTGCAATTTAAATGAATATCTTGGGGACCCCTAGGCCATCAGAACTAGTGTCCTCATTGGAAACTTTCTTCACTAATACTTTTCTGGGGACAACCCAAAATTTGGGATTTTCTTTTACTTTCACTTTCAATGCTAATGGTAAACAGGACAAATAGAGAGGGTGAATCTCCCTAATTGAGGCACGGAAAGCTAAAAAAAACAATCCCTTTCTACTCTATTCATAAATAAAGAACAACGTTTTGCCTTTAGTTATACTTTAAGTTTCCTTGGCCGACCATTGTGTTTACAGTCCTCAACATTGTCCATTTCTGTGTGCTTCTTCATGCAGTATAACTACTTTGTGTCTTGTTGCTGTGCTCAGTCTTGCCATGGTGTATGACCTGTGACATGAAACTGTCTTCCACAACCTTACCTTAGTAGCAGAGTCTGGTTGTTCCTTACCCTGTTTTAAACCACCTACACAGCTGTTTCTGTTTCAGTTAATGACTGTGGGGTTGATTTACTAAAAATGGAAAGTGCAAAATCTGGCGCAGCTCTGCTTAGAAACCAATCAGGTTTTATGCTATTTTTGTCAAAGCGTTTTTGAACAAGTTAAAGTTAGAAGCTGATTGGCTACCATGCACAGCTGCACCATATTTTGCACTTTCCAGTTTTAGTAAATCAATCCCGGGGGGGAGGGTCCAGAGGTAGAGATAGTCAGCGCGGAACATATTCCAGAGGATAGTATTGGGGGCAATATTGGTAGGTTGACTAAAACACATAAACCAAAGTTAAGTATAGTAACAAGTCCTATTTGCAATCTCGGGAACACCCAATAAGAGGACAGTATGTGACCTGTCTAAATTATGTGGCATGTTCACCAATGCCAGGAGCCTGGCGGACAAGATGGGAGAACTAGAGATACTGTTGGGCGAGGAGGACACTTGGTTCAACAGCTCTTATGATTGGCTGGCAACCATTCAAGGTTATTGAATTGCAGGGATAGAGAGGGTAAAAAAGGGGGAGGGGTATGCCTGTATATCAAGAATAATGTACAAGTTATTGTGAGAGATGACATTACTAAGGGAGCTAGGGAGGAGGTGGAATCCTTATGTGTAGAGCTCCAAAGGGATTAAAATAAGGGGAAAATAATACTGGGAGTATGTTATAGTCCCTCTAACCTGAGGGAGGAGGGGGAAATGGACCTCCTATCACAATTTGGATTAGCAGCAAGGATGGGAAGTTTTAATGGGGGATTTTAATTATCCAGACATAGACTGGGCGGAAGGAACCGCGCATTCTCCCTAAGGCTTGCTAGTTTCTAAATGTTTTGCAGGACAATTTCATGGGTCAGATGGTAGACCCATCAACTAGAAACAAAGACCTACTAGACCTACTGATTACCAACAATACAGACCTGATCACAGATGTGTAAATAAGGGGCACTTTAGGAAACAGCGATCACAGGTCAATTAGCTTCAGTATAAATCACACAAATAGGAAACATAGGGGGAATACAAAGACACTAAATTTCAAAAGAGCCAACTTCCCTAAACTACGAACCTTGCTAAAAGATATGAATTGGGATAAAATCTTAGAAACAAAGAACACAGAGGAGAGATGGGTTTGCTTTAAGAGCGTATTAAATAAGGGCATTGGCCAGCGCATCCGACTGGGAAAGAAATTTAAAAGAGAGAATAAAAGTCCTGGATGGCTTAACTCCAATGTAAAAATGCATATAAAAGCAAAAGAGGAGGCTTCCAATAAATAGAAGGCTAAGGGATCATCATCAGCATTCAGACTTTACAAGTAAGAACAAAAAAAAATCCCAAGAAATTCTTTAAGTATATAAACGGTAAAAGAGCGAGGACAGACCATATTGGCCCCATAACGAATGATGAATGGAATCTGGTTACTAAGGATGGGGAGATAGTGAAGGTATTGAATTTATTCTTCTCCTCAGTCTTCACAAGGGAATTGGGGGGCTTCAGTAACCAAAACTGCGGTGTTTATTCTCATGACACATCTCAGGAAGCACCCTCATAGCTAATAGAGGACAGAATTAGAAATAGACTTGGAAAACTTAACATTAATAAGTCACCGGGACCATGTGGCTTGCACCCGAGGGTCCTTAGGGAACTCAGTCAAGAAATTGACAGACTATTGTTCCTAATTTTTACTGACAGTCTACTGACTGGAATGGTACCAGCTGATTTGAGAAAAGCCAATGTAGCACCAATATTTAAAAAAGGGCCAAAATACATCCCTGGGAATTTCAGACCAGTTAGTCTAACATCAATAGTATGCAAGCTCTTGGAGGTGATGATAAGGGACTATATACAAGATTTTAGTAATGAAAACGGTATCATTAGTAGTAATCAGCATGGATTCATGAAAAAATTGTTTTTACCAAACCAATCTATTAACCTTTTATGAGGAGGTGAGCTGCCATCTAGATAAAGGAAGGCACGTAGACGTGGTGTATCTGGATTTTGCAAAAGCATTTGACGCAGTTCCCCATAAATGTTTACTGTACAAAGTAAGGTCTGTTGGCATGGACCATAGAGTGAGTACATGGATTGAAAACTGGCTACAAGGGCGAGTTCAGAGGGTGGTGATAAATGGGGAGTGCTCAGAATGGTCAGGGGGGGAAAGTGGGGTCCCCCAGGGTTCTGTGCTGGGACCAATCCTGTTTAATTTGTTCATAAATGACCTGGAGGATGGGGTAAACAGTTCAATCTCTGTATTTGCGGACGATACTAAGCTAAGCAGGGCAATAACTTCTTCGCAGGATGTGGAAACCTTGCAAGAAGATCTGAAGAAATTAATGGGGTGGGCAACTACATGGTTGTGACAGGAGTGACTTTGGGTGGGGGGTTTGTGCAACTCAGCTTACCTTGGAGAGCTCTGGAAACTCTGTGTCCAGCTTCCCCGACCCCTCTTATGTGTAAATCACCCTGTGTCTCTAATAGGTGCACAGGGTGAAGGAGAACCCCACTATGATCTGTGCTAGTCAGACTCAATCTGGTATATATATATATATATATATATATATATATATATATATATATAGTTGCAAAAAAAAGTATGTGAACCCTTTTGGAATGATATAGATTTCTGCACAAATTGGCCATAAAATGTGATCTGATCTTCATCTAAGTCACAACAATAGACAATCACAGTCTGCTTAAACTAATAACACACATTTTTTTTTTAAATGTTACCATGTTTTTATGGAACACACCATGTAAACATTCACAGTGCAGGTGGAAAAAGTATGTGAACCCCTAGACCAGGGATCTCAAACTGGTGGCCCTTCAGCTGTTGTGAAACTACAAGTCCCATCATGCCTCTGCCTGTGGGAGTCATGCTTGTAACTATCAGCTTTGCAATGCCTCATGGGACTTGTAGTTTCCAAACAGCTGGAGGGCCGCCAGTTTGAGACCCCTGCCCTAGACTAATGAGATCTCCAAGAGCTAATTGGAGTGAGGTGTCAGCCAACTGGAGTCCAATCAATGAGATGAGATTGGAGGTGTTGGTTACAGCTTCCCTGCCCTATAAAAAACACACACCAGTCCTGGGTTTGCTTTTCACAAGAAGCATTGTCTGATGTTATTGATGCCTCGCACAAAAGAGCTCTCAGAAGACATACGATTAAGAATTGTTCACTTGCATAAAGCTGGAAAGGGTTATAAAAGAATCTCCAAAAGCCTTGCTGTTCATCAGTCCACGGTAAGACAAATTGTCTATAAATGGAGAAAGTTCAGCACTGCTGCTACTCTCCCTAGGAGTGGGCATCCTGTAAAGATGACTGCAAGAGCACAGCGCAGACTGCTCAATGAGGTGAAGAAGAATCCTAGAGTGTCAGCTAAAGACTTACAAAAGTCTCTGGCATATGCTAACATCCCTGTTAATAAATCTACGATACGTAAAACACTAAACAAAAATGGATTTCATGGGAGGATACCACAGAGGAAGCCACTGCTGTCCAAAAAAAAAAAAACATTGCTGCACGTTTACAGTTTGCACATGAGCATCTGGATGTTCCACAGCAGTACTGGCAAAATATTCTGTGGACAGATGAAACCAAAGTTGAGTTGTTTGGAAGAAACACACAACACTATGTGTGGAGAAAAAGAGGCACAGCACACCAACATCAAAACCTCATCCCAGCAGCCCCCTGCTGGTAAGACTGTTTACTGATGAGAAGTTTGAACCCACCTGACCTGTGTGTCATTGGACAGTTTAACCCGCCCGGTTTCCAAGGGTGGGGGAGGTGTCTTGAAGTGGGATAACTGTGTAACATGTGCTTGAATAAAGTAGTCTGCTGGATTTTACCCTACACTGTGTTACGGCTGGTGACTGGGTGGGCTAAACAGTCTTGGATAGTGCTGGTTCTGGACAGAGGAAGCATTGATGGCGGACATAGTCCTGTTTGAGGACGAGGGTTTGTCACAATGGCAAATAAGGTTTAATGTGGAAAAATGTAAAATAATGCATTTGGGTGGCGAAAATATGAATGCAATATACTCACTGGGGGAGAACCTCTGGGGGAATCAAGGATGGAAAGTCACCTGGTGGTCCTAGTAGAATGTAGGATCAGCAATGGCATGCAATGCCAAGCTGCTGCTAAAAAAGCAAACATAATATTGGCATGCATTAAAAAGGGGATTAACTCAAGAGATAAAGCGATAATTCTCCCACTCTACAAGACTCTGGTCCGGCCCCACCTGGAGTATGCTGTCCAGTTCTGGGCACCAGTCCTCAGGAAGGATGTACTGGAAATGAAGCGAGTACAGAGAAGGGCAACAAAGCTAATAAAGGGACTGGAGGCTATTAGTTATGAAGAAAGGTTACGAGCACTGAACTTATTCTCTCTGGAGAAGAGATGCTTGAGAGGGGATATGATTTCAATTTACAAATACCATACTGGTGACCCCACAATAGGGATAAAACTTTTCTGTGGAAGGGAGTTTAATAAGACACGTGGCCACTCATTAAAATTAGACGAAAAGAGGTTTAACCTTAAACTGCGTAGAGGGTTATTTACTGTAAGAGTGGCAAGGATGTGGAATTCCCTTCCACAGGAGTTTCAGCAGGGAGCATTGATGGTTTCAAAAAACTATTAGATAAGCACCTGAACGACCACAACATACAGGGATATACAATGTAATACTGACATAATCACACACATAGGTTGGACTTGATGGACTTGTGTCTTTTTTCAACCTCACCTACTATGTAACTATGTAACTATATGACGTTGTGAGGGGGTTAGCTCGGCAGCGGGTGTGTGTGACCCCTGGGATGGGCTCCCCACACAAAACAGGCCCAGCAAACGGAGGTTGTGGTTTTCAAAATCAAAAAGGTGCGGTTTATTTTCTATTTACAGTGACAAAACACAGCAAAGCAAAAGAAACATAACCAAAATAAATCCTGGTCAAGTTGACCTCTGACTAAACATACAGGTTTCCTAACTAACAACTGGGATCAGCCTAGTGCTGTCCTAGTCCCTAAGTCCCTGGTTTAGTAAAAGTCCAAACAAATAGCCACACAGGCTTTGCCTCACCGCACAGGGGTTCACTCTCCCTAGACAGTCCACACAGGTCTGGTTCCAGGCATGAGCTAACATCTAATGAAGCTGGGAGTTCTTATAGAGGCCTAAATGAGCTGACAAGGTTCAGCTGGTCTCCTCATCTCTGTCTGCACGACGCCCCACACTCTCCCTAGAGGTATGAGTCATCCATGAGCCCACTAGCCTTAGCTGGGCCTATACAACTCTCCACCTAGTTGTATAAGTCAGCGTAAAGCCTGAATCTGGGCGAAATATATCTACCCCCCTGGATGCAACCAGGTGACTTTACCTTCCTGCTGTCACATACCCCCCCCCCTCTTGTTTTAACCTCGGGGTTGGAACACCAGCAATCAGGCATTCATGTACTCGAGACAAAGCATCCACATTCCCCATTTGAACGCCAGGGCGATGCTTTACTGTGAAGTTGAATTCCTGGAGGGCCAGGAACCACCTATTCACTCTTCTATTTGTTTCCTTGTTTTGAGCCATCCACTTTAACGGAGCGTGATCCGTAACCATGTCAAAGTGCCTACCTAGCAGGTAGTACCGAAGGGAATCTAGAGCCCACTTCACCGCTAAACACTCCTTTTCAACGGTGGCGTAATTTACCTCATGGGACTTCAATTTCCTGCTGAGGTAAATGACTGGGTGCTCTTCCCCGTTCCAGACCTGGGACAATACTGCTCCTAACCCCACATCTGACGCATCACTTTGTACGACAAAGTCTTTAGAGAAGTCGGGTGAGTACAACACTGGCTGGCTACATAAGGCTTGTTTCAAGAATTGGAATGCTGCCTCAGCCTCGGGGGTCCATTTAATCATGACCGACCCTTTCCCCTTCGTCAGGTTGGTTAGGGGCACAGCCTTAGAAGCAAAGTGGGGAATGAATCGCCGATAATACCCAGCGATTCCCAGAAAGGCTCGTACCTGCTTCTTGCTGTTGGGACGTGGCCAACTCTGGATGGCCTCGACTTTGTTGAGTTGGGGTTTTATTACTCCCCTCCCAATGGTGTACCCAAGATATTTGGCCTCCTCCTGCCCAATGGTACACTTCTTGGGGTTAGCCGTAAACCCCGCTTCCCGAACAGAGTCCAGGACAGCTTGCACTTTTGGCAGATGTGAGGCCCAATCTGTGCTATGGACAATTACGTCATCCAGGTAAGCCGCAGCATACTTCCGATGGGGCCTCAGCATCTGGTCCATTTTCCGCTGGAATGTGGCCGGCGCATTCTGTAACCCGAACGGCATTCTTTTATATTGGAACGCCCCGTCTGGGGTTACAAATGCGGTTTTCTCTTTGGCCGACTTGGCCAGGGGGATTTGCCAATACCCTTTTGTGAGGTCAAGAGTCGTCATGTATCGGGCTGTTCCCAGCCGGTCGATCAACTCATCTATACGTGGCATGGGGTAGGTGTCAAATTTTGTAACTTTGTTCAACTGACGAAAATCGTTACAAAATCGCCAGCTCCCATCCAGTTTAGGCACCAACACGATGGGACTAGACCAATCACTTTGGGACTCCTCTATCACCCCTAAGTTCAGCATTTTCTGTACTTCCTCCCGTATTGCCTCCCGTCGAGCCTCTGGGATCCGATAGGGTTTTAACTTCACCCTTTCACCGGGCGGGGTAATGATGTCATGCTCTACCCCAGATGTTTGTCCCGGCAGCTCAGAGAATACCTCCTTGTTGCGAAGCACAAACTCCTTAACCTCCTGTTGTTGGGGTTGTGACAAGGTGGCTGCTATTCCAACCTCAGGAATCACGCAACCAGTTTGAGCTGGTGACCAAGTGTCTGCGACTAGGGACTCTCTATCCCTCCAGGCTTTCAACAGATTAACGTGATAGATCTGTTCGGGCTTTCGCCTTCCTGGTTGTCTGACCTTGTAATTCACTTCGCTCACTTTTTCCATTATCTCGTAGGGGCCTTGCCATTTGGCAAGGAATTTACTTTCAACCGTAGGGACAAGTACCAATATCCTATCCCCCGGGGAAAAGGTACGGGTCTTGGCTCCACGGTTGTACACTCTCTGCTGTGCCAACTGCGCTTGGGCCAAATGTTCCTTCACGATGGGCATTACCTGTGCAATTCGATCTTGCATCAGGGCGACATGCTCAATCACACTCCTGTGGGGAGAACTCTCACTTTCCCAAGTTTCCTTGGCAATATCCAACAGCCCTCTTGGGTGTCTCCCATACAGTAACTCAAAGGGGGAGAATCCCGTAGAGGATTGGGGCACCTCCCTAATAGCAAACATCAAATAAGGAAGTAAACAGTCCCAATCCTTTCCATCTCTATCCACCACTTTCTTCAACATTTGTTTTAGGGTTTTGTTGAATCTTTCAACCAGCCCATCGGTTTGGGGGTGATACACAGACGTACGCAATTGCGTCACTTTGAACAATTTACACAGCTCTTTCATAACCCGGGACATAAAGGGTGTACCTTGGTCCGTAAGCAGTTCTTTACAAATACCCACCCGGCTAAAAACAAGAGATAGCTCTTTGGCTATGGTTTTGGCCGAGGTATTTCGGAGAGGGATCGCTTCTGGATAACGGGTGGCATAGTCCATTATAACTAATATGTACTGGTGCCCCCTAGCGGACTTGATTATAGGACCTACCAAATCCATGGCGATCCTCTCAAACGGGACCTCAATGATGGGTAGAGGGACCAGCGGGCTACGGAAATGTGGCATCGGGGCCAACCTCTGACACACAGGGCAGGAGGAACAATAATTTTCTACGTCCTTCATCACCCCCGGCCAATAGAATCTCTGTAATACCCTCTCTCGGGTTTTCTCTGTCCCCAGATGACCTCCAAGAATGTGCCCATGGGCCAACTCCAACACCAACTTCCTGTAAGGTTTGGGCACCACCAGCTGCTCAACGGTTTCTTCTGCCCTTTTTGCCACCCGATACAGTAGGTCCTTCTCTACGCTGAAGTATGGGTAAGTGCAGGTATTATCTGGGTTCACTAACTCGCCATCTATTTTCACTACGTTTTCCCGTGCCTTTATTAGGGCGGGGTCTTTCAACTGTTCTGTGGCAAAGTTTTCCCTGTGAACCTCAAGATCAGAAAACTCCACAGACGGTAGGTTTTCGTCTGAGGAGGTGGGCTCCTCTCCAGTTTCTTGAGTCTCCCCTGCCAATACTGATAAGGGAAATTCCGGAGAGTCCTCACCACTCTCAGGGGAGTTCTGGCTATCACATTCCTGGTACATAGGGGCACCAGTGAGGGGCTCAGGATCATCCCACAGTTCCCAGAACTTCGGAAAATCCCTTCCCACAATGGGGTCATGCGGTAACTGAGATACTAAGCCCACTGGATGAGAGAGGGTACCTTTGGGGGTCTCGAAACACACTGTAGTCACTGGATACTCTCGGGTGTCCCCATGCACACAAATAACAGCTACCTTGCTATTCCCAGAGACCTCTGTTTTAACTAACTCAGCCTTTATCAGGGTCACAAGGCTACCTGAATCCAGCAATACCACAACATTTCTACCATTAACACACATTTTGCATAAATGTTTCTCAGTTCCTCGAATGGCAGTGCATGCAACTGTCGCACACAGCGACTGACGTCTGCCCGTCAGAAAGTCACACTGCCTGGGTTACTCCACAACCGGGCAATTGGCTGCAATATGTCCCGCTTGCCGGCAGCGGTAGCAAACGATCCTTCTAGCGGCCTCTTGAGCCGCTGATTTCCCAGGCTGTTCTCGCCAAACTTGGGGTAGAGCTCCCACCCTCTCACTCTCTCCACCCTCACCCCTTGGAATCCTCTTATCCGCCCCTGGGGATGGTCTGGTCTTAGGGTGGAAAGTCCGAGTGTCTCTGGAAGAGGCCGTCAGGTTCTCTGTAGCCAAGTATTTCTCCACACGATCCACAAGACCATCGGCCGTCTCTGGGTCTCCATGGCTTACCCACTTTTGGATGGCAGTAGGAAGAGCTCTCAAAAACCGATCCATTACAACACGTTCCACAATCTTTGGTGCGGACAAAGTCTCTGGCTGTAGCCACTTTCTGCTCAGGTGAATGAGATCATACATTTGAGACCTGGGGGGTTTTCCAAGCTGGAAAGTCCAGTTATGAACACGCTGAGCCCGGACAGCCTGGGTGACACCCAGCCTTGCCAATATTTCAGCTTTTAGCATCACATAGTCTTTTGCTTGGTTAGGCTCTAGGTCAAAGTAAGCTTTCTGCGATTCACCAGTTAACAGAGGAGCCACCAGTCCAGCCCACTGCTCCTCAGGCCACTTTTCTCTTTCAGCGGTCCTTTCAAATGTGGTCAAAAATACCTCTGGATCATCCTCTCCAGTCATTTTTGTCAATAAACGACTCACCCCAAAGGACGCGGTATTAGTGGGACGGCTTTCCTCACTGGTCTGCGGACGTTGCTGCATTACTGCTTCCATCTGTTGTTGTAGTCTCTGCTCTTGCTTCTGCAACAGGTCTATGAAGCGGGCCTCAGATTGCTGCTGGGCTCGTTGCTGAGCCTCCAGACTCTGTTGCAAAGTTGCGTTTGTCTGCTGCTGGGCTGCAAGGCTCTGTTGTTGAGCTGCAAGGCTCTTTTGCAAACCTGCATTTGTCTGCTGTTGATTGGCATTTGCTAGAGCCAGCTGCTTCAGTATCTCCTCCATGCTGGCTTAAAAAAAACTGCCACTGGTTCTCCACCAACTGTGAGGGGGTTAGCTCGGCAGCGGGTGTGTGTGACCCCCGGGATGGGCTCCCCACACAAAACAGGCCCAGCAAACGGAGGTTGTGGTTTTCAAAATCAAAAAGGTGCGGTTTATTTTCTATTTACAGTGACAAAACACAGCAAAGCAAAAGAAACATAACCAAAATAAATCCTGGTCAAGTTGACCTCTGACTAAACATACAGGTTTCCTAACTAACAACTGGGATCAGCCTAGTGCTGTCCTAGTCCCTAAGTCCCTGGTTTAGTAAAAGTCCAAACAAATAGCCACACAGGCTTTGCCTCACCGCACAGGGGTTCACTCTCCCTAGACAGTCCACACAGGTCTGGTTCCAGGCATGAGCTAACATCTAATGAAGCTGGGAGTTCTTATAGAGGCCTAAATGAGCTGACAAGGTTCAGCTGGTCTCCTCATCTCTGTCTGCACGACGCCCCACACTCTCCCTAGAGGTATGAGTCATCCATGAGCCCACTAGCCTTAGCTGGGCCTATACAACTCTCCACCTAGTTGTATAAGTCAGCGTAAAGCCTGAATCTGGGCGAAATATATCTACCCCCCTGGATGCAACCAGGTGACTTTACCTTCCTGCTGTCACACGTTCATGATCATTAGCACCTGCTTGGTATAATTGGTTGATCATACACTTGAATTTAATCCTACGAAATCCCTGACATTGTGCAAATTTACAAAGTATGCAAGTGTTACGATTGATGCTGGTTTGAGGCTAAAGGGTAGTCACACCAAATATTGATTTGATATTGATATACAGTATATATTTTTGAAAGCATTCTTACTTTACAGCATTTCTTCACACCTGCATAAAACGTTTGCACGGCAATATATACCCCGTATTTATCGGCATATAACACGCACAGGCGTATAGCACGCACCCTAACTTTAGGAAGGAAGTTTCAGGAAAAAAACTTTCCACAGACCCCTGCGTATAACACGCAAGCACAGTTTACCCTCTATTTTCAGGGTAAAAAAGTGAGTGTTATATGCCAATAAATACAGTATTTATTAAAGAAAAAAAGAACATAAAATATGTTAACAAAAAAATGATATGCCATAAATGTCTGTATAACAATACTTGCCTGTGTTTTTCTGCTGTTTTTAGGTTGGCTGTCATGGCTGGGAAATGGAGCGATAATCTGCCTAATGTGTAGACGCAGACAAAACGTTGATTCTCAAGATCTGCTGACATTTAACCTTGCTGTGTCAGATGCAGGAATCTCCATTTTTGGCTACAGCCGAGGAATAGTGGAACTGTTCCAAGGGTTAGGCAAAGATGGATTCTTGATTAGCACGCTCTGGACTTGCAATGTAAGGGACAGAAAACCGTATTCAATTTTGACAATCAGTTATTTGACCCTTGTGCTTTTTATTGTTAGTTAAGGCCCTAATCCAGTTTAAACTTTTTGCTTTGTTTTGAATAGCGTAAGGAAGGATAAGTGTCTGTCAGTTTTGTATTTCCATCTGTGTACCTGTTAGAACAGAAAATTATTAAAAATTTCTCCAGTCAGGATACAGATTTCCCTGTCCAATGACAACTGCGCCTTCAATTTCTTGTTGAAGTGTCACAGGAAAATGAAGTGAGGGAAAGGCTCCCCAATGGGTTCTCGTTAAATGTAATAAATTTATAACTAATCATTTTTTTTCTGGGGGGGGTGGTGTATTTTAATAACATTCTTACATTTATAAATTTACAGTTATATAGGTCTGTCAGGGCTAAACAGATCGATAAAATAAAAAATAACAAACATTTCCTATCTGTAGGATAATCAAATGGATTATACAGTACATAGAAGGACCATAGATTTGAGCTGAAACTGCATTACGCTGCCCCTGGCATCTGCCTTTCAGTTTTCCTGATCCCGTTATTCTAAAACAAGTGAATGTAGTCCTACAGAAATCCAAACCTTGTAAACTGCTTTGCTTGAATCTTCAACAATCCTAATTATCTGTCCCGCTTTATTAGGTTGATGGCTTTCTAATCCTCCTCTTTGGTTTGATTAGCATTAGCACTCTTACAGCAATCAGCCTTCTACGTTATGTAAAGGGATGTCTGCCGCACAGAGGTATGTCACCACTTTCACTGCCAAACCACTTAACTGTATTTCATCAGGCACACTTTGAAGTTCTTGGATTATCTTGTTTAGTATCTACTATAGGTCTGAATGACTGAATTCAACACAAAACCTGGTATTCTACTAAAGCTAGCAGCCTACAAAGGATATAGGTGAACTCCGGCCTTACCTTTATTCTTGCACAGTTGTACAGACTCCTCTCCTCTACTGAAATAGCTTACTCTGATTTCATTGCACACTGTAGAGAAGACTAATAACAAAATGTGTTTTATTATCAGCTTCCTACACACTAGGACTTGAAAGAGGGAGGGGCAGAATTAAAAGCCAATCAGGCTCTGCTGTATGTACATATTCTTACAAGAACCATGCTTGTACACAGGAGTAGTATAGCCTCCCTGTGCAGGTGGCGTTGTGAAAGCCACCACCATGCAGAGAGGGTGGACGACAGGAGGAACTTTGTTCTTCTAAAGGCCTCCGTAGGTGTCATTGGGAGACCCTGGTGGCCATCTTTAGTGTGGACAGTGCTAATAAATAGCACTGTCCTTCTGGCCATCTTTAGTGTGGACAGTGCTAATAAATAGCACTGTCCCTCTGCAGCTGGTGTGAGATTGTGTGGCTAGGTCAGGACAGGAAGCCAGTGGTTACAGACAGTGTGCTTAGCATAGGGAAAGATTTCAGAGGAGGAGGGACAGAGTAGGGAATGCATGTGCCTGTGTCGCCAGCCAGGAGCTCTTTCCATCTCCAAGCACCTTGTTGCCAGGTCGCCTTCCAGCCACCTCCTTCATCAGATGTTGCCTGGCATCATAAGCTATTTAGAGTATTTTCTGTAATGCTAAGACTGTGTTGCAAGACCTTCTGCGAAGTTCTGCTAATACGCTTTGCTGTATTCATTGGTCTGTGTGTGCATTCTCTCCAATTCGGGTTCCAAACATCTGCCTACATCTGCCTACAGTTGAAGAGAAGAGACAAAGGACTTCATGGGTCCTCTGCTGCTCTTTCACTATTCATTTACATGCTAAAGGTAGGGAGGTGGCCTAACTGTAGTTAACTGCATTTTAGGAAAGTTAGGTCAGTGTTTCTCAACTGCAGTGCTGTGGCAAAAGGACAAAAAACTGCCCCAAACCTGTACAGTCTGATCTGAGAGCGTCCTGGGTTAACTCCTGTTTACAGACAGGAAAAAGCAAGCAGAGCCTGTACCTCCTCTCTACTGCTATCTCTACTCCTGTTGGCGACCCAGAATGCTATACTGGTCACCTGCCCACATCCTATCGACCATTAATGTCATCGGTTGCTAAGGACATATCAGGCACCCACACAGTTTTTTGGGTTGCGGACAGGAGTAAAGATAGCAGCAGAGAGGAGGAGAGAGCTGGGAGGAGGTGCGAGCTGTGCACCCTCCCTCCTGTCTGTAAACAGGAGCTAACAGATCGGATCAGATCAGACTGTACAGGGTTTGATTGCTGCCTACCATTCTCCTCCACACACTACTCCTGTCCCGAGAGCAGAAATTGTGGATAGGGGGCAGTAATCAAACCCTGTATAGTCCTGATCTGAGAGCATTCTGTGTCATTTTCTGTATACAAACAGGAAGGAGGAGAGCTGGAGAGCTGTGGGAAGAGAACACAGCCCACACCTCCTCCTGGCTCTCTACTACTCTCTGCTGCTGTCATCTGTAGTGATGAGAGGGATGTGGTGTGATGAGAGGTTTTGTGCAAGTAGGGAGGATTTGAGGGGGGATTAGTGCTAGCCAGAGGGTTTTGGGGGGAAATATGCGTTGCAAATGCATGTGCATTGTTTCTTGCCCGCTAAAAAGCAGTTTTGGTGTGGCGCAATTTTAAAAATCACGACAACACCTTTTTTCATGAGCATACAGCAGCCCATTAAAAATGCAACATGTGGGAATGCATGTTGTGAACAAGATCTCAGACTGTTGTGCCCTGAGATTGTGCACATTTTTTAAAGATGCCTTGACTGAGAAAAGGTTGAGAAACACTGAGTTAGGTCACAAACCTTAAGGACTGGGTGGACAAAAACCTTTATGAGGTACAGCTCATACAGTATACTGTATATGTGTTTTCAACTATGTTTTTAGCTTTTTGCCTGCAGTTCACCTTCAAGAAGGATGTGTGCAATGTATTTTTTTTCTCAGCTCATATAGCAGACAAGCGTTGTGCCTTGGTGACAATCCTTATCATATGGATCTCTTCTATCATGTGGGCTGGAGCTCCACTTCTAGGCTGGGGCAGCTTCACAGGTAAGTGGACTGATGTTAATAAAGTTATTCTCCAAGTTTACAAACCTTAACTAATTTGATTGTTATGAAGTTGAAATATATCAAAGGCATCAAGCTTATTTATTACAAATTGATGAAAATTATACAGTTATCTATAGGGAGGGGCTATATAACTTGAACATCATGGGTTCTAAATTCTATAATGTATCCCTCTTTGCAGAACGCAGGTACGGCACATGTGAAATAGACTGGTCCTTAGCTACAAGCTCCATCTCATACAAATGTTATGTCATTGGCGTTTTTCTTTGGGGATTCTTCATTCCTGTGGCCATCATGGTCTTCTGCTATGTATCAATCATCAGAGTTGTTCACGCGAGTCACAGGAACTCCAAGGGAGGGGAGATCAGTCAACGGCAACATACCATGGAAAGAGACATCACACGGGTGAGAACATTAACCTGTTCTATACAGGGCTTTTTTTTCAGGGGGAACCTGGTGAAACTCCACCACCTCTGGCTCAGCAGACCCTTGGGGGGGGGGCTGCTCACCAAAATCACTTGTAAACACAGAAGTCCGGTTTCTGTGTTTACAAGTGACAGCTCTGCCCTCTGTGTGTAACCCCCCCTGAACTCTGCACTCTGTATCTAATGCAATCTTGGTATTTAATGCCCCTTTAAGACCCTCCTACTGTTCGTGACATTTGACTGACCACACCCACTATTTGATATGATTTGGAGGGTGTGTGGGTGGAGGGGTTTTGGGGGGGTCGTGGTTAAGTTCCAGTACCTATTGTTTGAGAAAAAAAAACCTGGTTCTATAAGTTATTATAAATGGGCAATTTTATCACAATTTCTAGGTGCAGCCCTTTTTTGGTCATTAAAATATTGCACCCATTTTTCTTAGCATGGGTTGGGGTTGAACAACCCTAAACCCAGGTCCTCTGCAGTTTTTAAAGTGGCAAATTAATGAGGTTGTTCATCGTTAAAACAACCAGTTACTAGTAATGCACTTCTTGGCCTCTAACCTTTGGTCAGGTGTCTTTAAAGAAACAAAGTTGGGGTTTTCTTCTGTTTCAGTCAGGATTACCAGCATAAATTTGTTAGTGTGTGTTGAAGACTTGGCGAAGATAGAGAAAGCTGACAGTGTTTGCAGGGAGAGATAGTTACTGCTATACCATACAGTGCTGCTGAAAAGTGCTATATACAGTGCAGTGGTGCCATATACAGTCTGCACGTGTTGGACAGACCTGGAGTAGATAGGAAGAGTTGACAGGGTGTTTGCAGGTAGGGATAGTTGTTGCAATACTATGCTGTGCTGCTGAAAATTGCCCAGTGTGGTGTTGTGTCACTTACAGTAAATTGAAGTGTGGTGGGCTACATAGTGTGTATGATGTGAAAATGTGTAAAGTGGGTGGGATGCCTTATGACAGGCCACTGTGAGGTGGGTGGTAGAGGGAGGTAATGTGACTGGCAAGTGCTTTGACCCGGGGGGGGGGGTTTGAAATGTGGGAGAGATTGTGATCAGGGGTTGATTGGCACTACGAGGAGGGCACTGTGGTATGGGGTACGGGTGTTGCTGGCGCTATGGAATAGCAGGCGGTGAGGTGGGTAAATTACGAAATGTGTCAGTATGAGTTGGACTGAAGAGGCTTTGACCAGGGGGGTGAAGTGGGTGGGAGGTACTCTGACAGTGGTGGGAATGTGCTTTGAGTGGAAGGCGCTGTGGCAGTGGGTGAGGTGTCAGGCTGGTGAAATGGGTGGGAGGCAATGTGACTGAGGGGGTAAAATGGGTGGGTGGGGGCAGTGGTGGTGGGAGAGTGGTGAGTTGTGGGGGTGGAAGGCACTGTGAGCTGGGAAGTGAAGTAGATGGGTGTGATGTGCTTAGGGGGAAATTATGTGTGTGGTGGAGGGGGGTAAGGTTCCTGGCAGGTGCTTTAATCATGGAGGATGGCAAAATCAAAGTAGTTTATCAGCAATGTGAACTTGTTCCTAACACATGCACAGTTGTCCTTTGCAGCAGATACTTGTGCCGTATACTTTAGTACACCAAATCGCCACAACCTGCTAATAAAGCTAGTCCATCCTCTGTATTGCATGTTCAGCTAGTAGGGGGCAAGCAAGTTCTGCATCTGCAAATGAAAAAAAATGTAAACAATACAGTTCACACTTCAAAAACTTTTTCACAATAAAACCTACCTGGGGTCTCCTTTTCTGAAACTGCTGCTTACCAAAGATGTTAAATAGTGTGCATTGACTGTACTGCACCACAGCAGATATTTCTTGGTTGTACCCAGAGTGCCATAGACATGTCACATTGTGCATCAGATGACTTGCTACCATGCTGGATCTGAAATTTAAACTCCAAGGGGACACTTAGTCCCTACGCAAGCAAAAAGTTACAATGCTTCCCAAAGCTCATGAGTCCTCTGTACGTCCCAACTGCAGCCCTAGTGCCTGTAACCTGCTGCATCCACCACCAAGCCTGCACTGCACCCATTGCTGTGTCTTCACTTTGCCCACAGCCTAGTCTCTACTGCACCTGCAATCTCCCCTGCACCCATGTTCTCCACTGCACCTCTGCTATATCCACAGTGTCTGCTGCCTCCACAGCCTATACCATCAGCTCTGCAAGACTAGTTTCTGAGCTGGTGGCCTTATCTTGAAAGGAAACCATTGTAAACATGTTTACATAGGGGTGAGGTGGTGCTCAGAGCAGCAGAGATTACCATACAATGAAAAAAAAAAATGATATACAGTGTGTATATGTGTATATATATATATATACAGTATATATATATATATATATGTAGCGATACCCCCAGCTAAGAGGGCCGCTGGAATTATTTTTGGGCCCTGTAGTGCACTGCTGTCAACCCCAGACAATAGGCTCTAACCTCCCTTGGCACAGTTAGTAGGGGATGATAGAATTGTGTGGCCTGCAACTCACGGAGACACAATCCTATAATAAAAGCACACAGCAATAAAGTATAGCTATCCGTAACCGTCTCTTCTATGCAATAAAAGACACAAACACCAGTATACTTAACCCTTGCACTTTTACTAATGTTGTTGGGTAAGCAAATAAACAGCAGTGTACATATCATGTGCAGAGCCCTGCAATAGAAGCATATCTCAATGAACAGACAGGTATACAGTACTACGCATAACACTAACGGTCCCCGCTGCAGCTATTCCCTCTCGTGGACAAGATGGAGCCCAGCAATGCCTACGCTAACAAGTCAGGCCTGACTGTACTACGTGGAAGTTCTGCAGGGAACTCTTCGCTAGCAAACGGTGGTGCACTTCTGAAGAAATAAACTGTAATCCACAAAGAGTAACAGGGATCTTGTGTTTGTCTCTGAGCAGGTGCTCTCTCACCCAACCGGACTAGTCCATTTCTGTATCTTCCGCTGCTGTGTCTTGGTACACAGATCTTACGACATCCGAGTCTTCGGTCCTCCTGGCAACAA
Organism: Rana muscosa; assembly: GCA_029206835.1. Classification (NCBI taxonomy): domain Eukaryota; kingdom Metazoa; phylum Chordata; class Amphibia; order Anura; family Ranidae; genus Rana; species Rana muscosa. The sequence goes on along the minus strand of CM055126.1, from coordinate 114,514,876 downwards.
TGCAGCAACAGTATGGAGAGACGTCCCTCAGGTTCTTCAGTGAGAGCGGAAGGCTCTTTGGAGAAAGGCCCAGGCTTCAGGCCTTGTAACTCAGCAGACTCGAACGAGAGTTCCACTTGCTGGGCGAGCGGTGTCCAAAGAGGCCGAACTCCGCTCCGCCTTCCTCTTATAAAGTCCACCCCAGCAGTCTCTGCACGGGGCAATGCACCCTGGGTGTCCAGTGGGGTTATGGGTACAGTAGTCTCTGAGGCCTTAAAGGAAACCCCCGCTACACATATATAATACATTGGGGAGAACAAGTATTTGATACACTGCCGATTTTGAGGGTTTTCCTACTGTGACAGCAGGCAGGTAAAATCACCAGGTTGCATCCAGGATGGTAGGTATGTATGCCCTAGATTCAGGCTTTATGCAAATTCATACCACTAAGAGGAGTGCTGGGAGTCTTGCGGGGGGAAGAGTTAATGAGCCCAGCTGAAGCAAGTGGCTCATTAAGGCCTCTACAGGAACTCCCAGCATGCTAAGGGAGAGGCTCCATCCTGGAACCAGTTCTCTGTTGTGCAAGACTGGGGAGTGTGTTTCTATCCTGTGCGGTGAGACAAAGCCTGTGTGGCTAAAACCTTCAAAAACAGGGAGATAGGGGCTGGGGCAGCACAAGGCTGCACCTAGTTGTCAGACAGGGAACCTACGTGTGTAGTAAGCGGTCAAGCTGACCAGGATTTCTTTTGTATGTTTCTTTTTGTTTTGCCGTTTTTCCCCTGTAAATAGTTTAAATAAACCGCACCTTTTGTTTTTGCAACTACAAACTCTGTCTGCTGTGCCTGTTTTTGTGTGGTGAACCCATCCAGGGGGTCACACACACCCGCTGCCGAGCTAACCCCCTCACAGTTGGTGGAGAACCAGTGGCAGTTTTTTTCTAAGGCCAGCATGGAGGAGATATTAAATCAGCAGCAGACAAATGCAAGTTTGCAAAAGAGCCTTGCAGCTCAACAACAGAGCTTTGCATCCTACCAGCAAGCTTATCAACAGAGCCTTGCAGCCCAGCAGAAAGCTCACCAACAGAGTCTGGAAGCTCAGCAACGAGCCCTGCAGCAATCGGAGGCCCGTTTCATAGACCTGTTGCAGAAGCAAGAGCAGAGACTACAACAAATGGAAACAGTAATGCAGCAACGTCCGCAGACCAGTGAGGAAAGTCGTTCCACTAATACCGCGTCCTTTGGGGTGAGTCGTTTATTGACAAAAATGACTGGAGAGGATGATTCAGAGGTGTTTTTGACCACATTTGAAGGGACTGCTGAAAGAGAAAAGTGGCCTAAGGAGCAGTGGGCTGGATTGGTGGCTCCTCTGTTAACTGGTGAATCGCAGAAAGCTTACTATGACCTAGAGCAGGGATAAGCAATTAGCGGACCTCCAGCTGTTGCCAAACTACAAGTCCCATCATGCCTCTGCCTCTTGTTGTCATGCTTGATGCTGTCAGAGTCTCGCTATGCCTCATGGGACTTGTAGTTTGGCAACAGCTGGAGGTCCGCTAATTGCATATCCCTGACCTAGAGCCTGACCAAGCAAAAGACTATGTGATGCTAAAAACTGAAATATTGGCACGGCTGGGTGTCACCCTGGCTGTCCGGGCTCAGCGTGTGCATAACTGGACTTTCCGGCTTGGAAAACCCCCCCCAGGTCTCAAATGTATGATCTCATTCACCTGAGCAGGAAGTGGCTACAGCCAGAGACTTTGTCCGCACCAAAGATTGTGGAACGTGTTGTGTTGGATCGTTTCTTGAGAGCTCTTCCTACTGCCATCCAAAAGTGGGTAAGCCCTGGAGACCCAGAAACGGCCGATAATCTTGTGGATCGTGTAGAGAAGTACTTGGTTACAGAGAACCTGACTGCCTCTTCCAGAGACTCACGGACTTTCCACCCTAAGACCAGACCATCCCCAGTGGCGGGTAAGATGATTCCAAGGGGTAAGGGTGGAGAGAGTGAGAGGATGGGAGTTCTACCTAAGGTTTGGCGAGAACAGCCTGGGAAGTCAGGGGCTCAAGAGGCAGCAAGAAGGATTGTTTGTTACCGCTGCCGACAAGAGGGACATGTTCCAGCAAATTGCCCAGTTGTGGATGAACCCATGCAATGTGACTTTCTAACGGACAGACGTCAGTCGCTGTTTGTGACAGTCGCATGCACTGCCATTTGGGGAACTGAGAAACATTTATGCAAAATGTGTGTTAATGGTAGAAATGTTGTTGTATTGCTGGATACAGGTAGCCTCGTGACACTGATAAAAGGCTGAATTAGTTACTACAGAGGTTTCTGGGAATAGCAAGGTAGCAGTTATTTGTGTGCATGGGGACACCCGAGAGTATCTGGTGACTACAGTGTGTTTTGAGACCCCCAAAGGTACCCTCTCTCATCGGGTGGGATTTTCCAAAGTTCTGGGAACTATGGGATTGTCCTGAGCCCCCACTGGTGCCCCTATATACCAGGAATGTGATAGCCAGAATTCCTCTGAGAGTGGTGAGGACTCTCCAGAATTTCCCTTGTCGGTATTGGCAGGGGAGACTCGAGAAACTGGGGAGGAGCCAACATCCTCAGACGAAAACATGCCGTCTGTGGAGTTTTCTGATCTCGAGGTTCACAAGGAAAATTTTGCCACAGAACAGTTAAAAGACCCCACCCTAATAAAGGCACGGGAAAACGTAGTGGAAATAGATGGCGAGTTAGTGAACCCAGATGAGACCTGCACTTACCCATACTTCATCGTGGAAAAGGACCTACTGTATCAGGTGGCTAAAAGGGCAGAAGAAACCATTGAGCAGCTTGTGGTGCCCAAACCTTACAGGAAATTGGTGTTAGATTTGGCCCATGGGCACATTCTTGGAGGTCATCTGGGGACAGAGAAAACCCGAGAGAGAGTATTGCAGAGATTCTATTGGCCTGGGGTCATGAAGGAAATAGAAAATTATTGTTCCTCCTGCCCTGTGTGTCAGAGGTCGGCACCGATGCCACATTTCCGTAACCCGCTGGTACCTCTTCCCATCATTGAGGTCCCCTTTGAGAGGATCTTAATGGATTTGGTAGGTCCGATAATGAAGTTCGTTGGGGGGCACCAGTACATCTTGGTTATAATGGACTATGCCACCCGTTATCCGGAAGCGATTCCTCTCCGAAATACCTTGGCCAAAACCATAGCCAAAGAGCTATCTCTTGTTTTTAGCCGTGTGGGTATTTGTAAAGAACTGCTTACGGACCAAGGTACACCCTTTATGTCCTGGGTTATGAAAGAGCTGTGCAAGTTGTTCAAAGTGACACAATTGCGTACATCTGTGTATCACCCCCAAACAGATGGGTTGGTTGAAAGATTCAACAAAACCCTAAAACAAATGTTAAAGAAAGTGGTGGATAGAGATGGAAAGGATTGGGACTGTCTAATTCCCTATTTAATGTTTGCTATTAGGGAGGTACCCCAATCCTCTACGGGTTTCTCACCCTTTGAGTTACTTTATGGGAGACACCCCAGAGGGCTGTTGGATATCGCCAAGGAAACCTGGGAAAGGGAGAGTTCTCCCCACAGGAGTGTGATTGAGCATGTTGCCCTGATGCAAGATAGAATTGCACAGGTAATGCCAATCGTAAAGGAACATTTGGCCCAAGCGCAGTTGGCACAGCAGAGAGTGTACAACCGTGGAGCCAAGACCCGTACCTTTTCCCCGGGGGATAGGGTATTGGTACTTGTCCCTACGGTTGAAAGCAAATTCCTCGCCAAATGGCAAGGCCCCTATGAGATAATGGAAAAAGTGAGCAAAGTGAATTACAAGGTCAGACAACCAGGAAGCCGAAAGCCCGAACAGATCTATCACGTTAATCTGTTGAAAGCCTGAAGGGATAGGGAATCCCTAGTCGCGGAAACTTTGTTTAATGCTAACTCTGATTGCGCGATTCCTGAGGTTGGAATAGCAGTCACCTTGTCAAACCCCCAACAACAGGAGGTTAAGGAGTTTGTGCTTCGCAACAAGGAGGTTTTCTCTGAGCTGCGGGACAAACTTCTGGGGTAGAGCATGATATTATTACCCCGCCCGGTGAAAGGGTGAAACTAAAACCCTATCGGGTCCCGGAGGCCCGACAGGAGGCAATACGTGAGGAAGTACAGAAAATGCTTAAGTTAGGGGTGATGGAGGAGTCCCAAAGTGATTGGTCAAGTCCCATTGTGTTAGTGCCTAAACCGGATGGGAGCTGGCGATTTTGTAACGATTTTCGACAAGTGAACAAAGTTACAAAATTTGACACCTACCCCATGCCACGTATAGATGAGTTGATCGACCGGCTGGGAACAGCCTGATACATGACAACTCTTGATCTCACAAAAGGGTATTGGCAAATTCCCCTTGCCAAGTCGGCCAAGGAGAAAACCGCATTTGTAACCCCAGACGGGGCGTTCCAATATAAAAGAATGCCGTTTGGGTTACAGAATGCGCCGGCCACATTCCAGCGGAAAATGGACCAGATACTGAAGCCCCATCAGAAGTATGCTGTGGCTTACCTGGATGATGTAATTATCTATAGCACAGATTGGGCCTCACATCTGCCAAAAGTGCAAGCAGTCCTAGACTCTATCCGGGAAGCTGGGTTTACGGCCAACCCCAAGAAGTGTACCATTGGGCAGGAGGAGGCCAAATATCTTGGGTACACCATTGGGAGGGGAGTAATAAAACCCCAAGTCAACAAAGTCGAGGCCATACAGAATTGGCCACGTCCCAACAGCAAGAAGCAGGTACGAGCCTTTCTGGGAATCGCTGGTTATTATCGGCGATTCATTCCCCACTTTGCTTCTCAGGCTGTGCCCCTAACCAACCTGACAAAAGGGAAAGAGTCGGTCATGGTTAAATGGACCCCAGAGGCTGAGGCAGCATTCCAATTCTTAAAAAAAGCCCTATGCAGCCAGCCAGTGTTGTACTCACCAGACTTCTCTAGGGACTTTGTCGTACAAAGTGATGCATCAGACGTTGGGTTAGGAGCAGTATTGTCCCAGATCTGGAACGGGGAAGAGCACCCAGTCATTTACCTCAGCAGGAAATTGAAGTCCCATGAAGTAAATTACGCCACGATTGAGAAGGAGTGTTTAGCTGTGAAGTGGGCTCTAGATTCCCTTCAGTACTATCTGCTAGGTAGGCACTTTGACATGATTACTGATCACGCTCCTTTAAAGTGGATGGCTCAAAACAAAGAGACAAATAGAAGAGTGAATAGGTGGTTCCTGGCCCTACAGGAATTCAACTTTACTGTAAAGCATCGCCCTGGCGTTCAAATGGGAAATGTGGATTCTTTGTCTCGAGTACATGCATGCCTGATTGCTTGTGTTCCAACCCCAAGGTTAAAACAAGAGGGGGGGGTATGTAACAGCAGGCAGGTAAAATCACCAGGTTGCATCTAGGATGGTAGGTATGTATGCCCTAGATTTAGGCTTTATGCTAATTCATACCACTAGGGGGAGTGCTGGGAGTCTTGCGGGGGAAGAGTTAATGAGCCCAGCTGAATCAAGTGGCTCACACTACTTACAAAGCATGTAGAGCTGTCTGTAAATTTTTTTCATAGGTACTCTTCATCTGCGAGAGACGGAATCTAAAACAAAAATCCAAAAAATCACATTGTATGATTTTTAAATAATTAATTAGCATTTTATTGCATGACATAAGTATTTGATACATCAGAAAAGCAAAACTTAATATTTGGTACAGAAACCTTTGTTTGCAATTACAGAGATCATATGTTTCCTGTAGTTCTTGACCAGGTTTGCACACACTGCAGCAGGGATTTTGGCCCACTCCTCCATACAGAGCTTCTTCAGATCCTTCAGGTTTCGGGGCTGTCTCTGGGCAATACGGACTTTCAGCTCCCTCCAAAGATTTTCTATTGAGTTCAGGTCTGGAGACTGGCTAAGCCACTCCAGGACCTTGAGATGCTTCTTACGGAGCCACTCCTTAGTTGCCCTGGCTGTGTGTTTCAGGTCGTTGTCATGCTGGAAGACCCAGCCACGACCCATCTTCAATGCTCTTACTGAGGGAAGCAGGTTGTTGGCCAAGATCTTGCGATACATGGCCCCATCCATTCTCCCCTCAATACGGTGCAGTTGTCCTGTCCCCTTTGCAGAAAAGCATCCCCAAAGAATGCTGTTTCCACCTCCATGCTTCACGGTTGGGATGGTGTTCTTGTCCTTGTTCTTCCTCCAAACACAGCGAGTGGAGTTTAGACCAAAAAGCTCTATTTTTGTCTCATCAGACCGCATGACCTTCTCCCATTCCTCCTCTGAATCATCCAGGTGGTAATTGGCTAAGTTCAAATGGACCTGGACATGTGCTAGCTTGAGCAGGGGGACCTTGCATGTGCTGCAGGATTTTAATCCATCACGGCGTAGTGTGTTACTAATGGTTTTCTTTGAGACTGTGGTCCCAGCTCTCTTCAGGTCATTGGCCAGGTCCTGCCGTGTAGTTCTGGGCTGACCCCTCACCTTCCCCACGATCATTGATGCCACATGAGGTGAGATCTTTCATGGCGCCCCAGACCGAGGGAGATTGACCGTCATCTTGAACTTCTTCCATTTTCTAATAATTGTGCCAACAGTTGTTGCCTTCTCACCAAGTTGATTGTCCTGTAGCCCATCCCAGCCTTGTGCAGGTCTACAATTTTATCCCTGATGTCCTTACACAGCTCTCTGGTCTTGGCCATTGTGGAGAGGTTGGAGTCTGTTTAATTGAGTGTGTCTTTTATACAGGTAACGAGTTCAAACAGGGGCAGTTAATACAGGTAATGAGTGGAAAACAAGAGGGCTTCTTAAAGAAAAAATAACAGGTCTGTGAGAGCCGTAATTCTTACTGGTTGGCAGGTGATCAAATACTTATGTCATGCAATAAAATGCAAATTCATTATTTAAAAATCATACATGTGATTTTCTGGATTTTTGTTTTAGATTCCTTCTCTCACAGTTGAAGAGTACAAATGATAAAAATTTCAGACCTCTACATGCTTTGTAAGTAGGAAAACCTGCAATGTCGAAAGTGTATCAAATACTTGTTCTCCCCACTGTATATATATATATATATATATATATATATATATGTAGCGGGGGTCTAAAATATAGGGGGAGTGCATGGGTGGTAGTATGACCCAATGCACCCTGATTGCTGGGGAATTAGAGACCATTTACTGTCTTGGAGGACTCTGGTGGTGTGAGGTTCCCTGTGGCCTGCAGGTGGCATTGTCGCCCTGGGCTGGGGTTGAACCCACACTGTAAGACTGTGCCTTTTTGTCGTTTGCTGGTGCTTGTACAGCGGGGCGGGGAACCCGCTGTGACGCAGGAGGAGAGGGGATAAAAGGGGCGGACGCTCTGACCTTGGGGTTCAGAGTTCGGAGTCGGGGGACGCGGCCGCACTCAGGCACCCTCAGCCTGGGTGCTGGCATTCCGGAGTTCCGGGCCCAGGTGCCCTTGACCTGGCCGGAGCTGGAGATGGAGTCCATCTCAGGCACCTTTAGCCTGGAGTGAGGTACTATGGCGGAAGCCTGGAGCTCAGTACCTTCGACTGAGTTCCGCGAGGGTGGAGGACTCCGAGGGGACCCTAACTCCTTGGGTGCCCGTGTCTGGGACGAGGAGGCCGGTGAGCGGAACTTCTCCGGAGAATCCAGTGCAGCATTGCTGGCGATGGAGAGGCCTCCGGTAACTGTCTTGGACGGATGTCTTCCCCCTGATAGGGGCTACGTTAGCGAAGGTAATCCATGTTCCTGTTCTATATAGTCAGTGGCAGTGACTATGCGCCACTGGTGACACCACAGTAGTTGGCTCTACAGTAAAGGATTGTGGCTCGACCTACTCCCCACAAATATTTAACTGTTCATTGGGTTCCAACCTGTCTGTGTTGTATGACTATTTATCAGAGAAGAATAAATACGAGTTGGACCGTTTTCAATGTGTGGAACTTCGGTTAATGGAAGCAAAGAGGGGGGGGGTCATTCAGTGAAGGTTTGACCCTAGGACACACACACAAAGCCCAATAGTTCTGGCCTTCACCTCTACACATTGGAGGACATGGGCCGTGGTGTATCTCATCCTTCCCCCCAGCACTAACCCCTAGACAAGACAGACAAGCCGAGAATGAGAAAGGGGTGAGAGGGGTGAAGTCGCTACATATATATTAAATAACTGTATTCATTTATGTACAAAATACACTCAGAGAATTTCTTCTGCATGCAAAACTTATGACTCTGATCTTATTTTTTAATAATGGGAATTTTTACAATCTCATAGTAGCTAAGGCAAACAGAGGGAAATATAGAGGGTCCTTTGGTGCACTCACTGTTGCGCACAAGTATGTAGTGCAGTGCTGCTCCAAAAAAGGCAACTTTGCCTGTATCAGGAACAAATGTCAAACCAAAGCCTCCTTGTATTATAGTGTTCTAAGGAGTGTAGTTTATCACCAGATAAGAAATCACCTTCAGTCCCTTATTCTCCCACCATCGGAAAAGCTGTGGAGAGCGTCCTGGTTGAAACTCCAGATTCTTAAAAAGAGGGGGCAAGGGATTATGTGATGAACAGAGTTTCTTCCTCGTCATATTTAATAAATTTATTGGCAAACAAGGAGACAAAATAGAGGGTGCTTTTGATCACTCCACTGTTACACACAAGGTGTTATGTCACACTTAATGGGCAACTTTCCATGTTTCAGCAACAAGTGTCAAACCAAAGCCCCCGAGTGGGAGGAGGGCCTGACATTTCACTTTAGGTTTTCCCCCTTCGGCTATGTCTGCAGTGTGGTGAATCTAGCCACCATCAGGAAATGCAGCAAAGAGCTCCTTTGCAGCACCTTTTGCTGCCTGTTGGGTGGTGGCAGTAGATGGAAACTTGAATGAATAAATACGTAAAAACTTGATAAATAAAAGTGCTCAAATGATAATAGTGAACAATGTGAATAAGAATGTCCTCATAAGCACACAATGAATGTCTATATGCAGGGAAATCAAAACAGGTGCAAAAATGCAAAGACTATCTGTCCTTAAAAGTGACCAAACTTTGGTGTTGACAAAGTTCAAAATATGGTGATGACTTCAAACCATGCAAATCTGTGCAAGTGAAGAGGTGATGAAGTGAAGGGAACCACACCCACAGGTAAGAGGCTTACCAGAATGTTTGAACCCTAGAGAACCTACGTTCAATGGGTCAAACAGGCTTGCGTGGTGGAAACACAATGTACTTTGGGCAATCCTATGGGCTTCAAGATGCTGTGCCAGGGATGACAAAACGCCAGCAGGATGGAGCGAGTCACAGAGAAGGGTGGCTACCTAGTGGGTTATCTCATAAGAAGTGATGGTCCAGGGAATTCCAAAAGGATGTGGAAGGGTTATGTCATATAATGGAAGAAAGAAATGGCCACATAGCGTAACTCTGTATTACATATCAAAAATTTAATGAAGTCAGAACACTTACATTTGTGATGATATTCAAGCGCTTTGTATAAAATGTGGCAACAATGGAGTCCTCTGACGCATTTCGTCTGCTAGGACATCATCTGGGGTGTCTCTCCACTGCTGCCCACTGGTTATTTATAAGAAATGATGACCCCAATTATGAGAAACCAGCCCAGGAGCATTGCCAGTGTAAAATAGCTTAACTTCCTGTATAGACCCAAAATGGCTGACTGGAGTGAGTTCCAAGCCTCTGTCTGGATGTCTGTGTGTATACCAAGCCTCGTTTTGGCCCCTGGATACCTGTATGTGTGTCCAAAATGGCCGACAGGTGTGCATTCCACGCCTCTGTCTGGATGCCTTTGTGTGTGTCAAGACTCGTTTTGGCTCCCTGGATATTCGTATATATGTCCAAAATGGCCGACTGGCATGTGTTCCTAAAAAATAGGTCTACAACCACACTCATAGGTAGGAAACCTCACAAATGTGGATGTAAACACATGAAAATACCCATAGGGCGGATTCCCATAAGTGTATCATTCACAATAATGTTTACATATATGCATAACTAATCATATATATGAAAAAGGACATATGTACATATTATAGAAATATATATCATAAACATGAAAATTAAAACTAAAAACCTAAGACTTAATATAAATGTGAATACCCTTAACTAAAAATGCCCAAATGTGCAGTTAAGATTTATTAATGAATGAGTTGATGTCCCACTCCACGTTCAAGCCTGACGGTGTGTGGGACTGCAACTCATATATCCAAAAGGGCTCGAGTTGGGAGACACCTCACGTCATGGCTCCACCCCTCCATGGTGGGATGAACTGATTAATGATCAAAAACTGGGTGCCCTTTGGATTGCGATCATGATGTAATTTGTAGTGTGATGTCTTCAGAACTCAATTTACAATGGGACCTAACGTTCTTAGAACAATACATTTCAGAACGCATGGTCCCGAGAAGCCTAAGGTGGGATGTTCATCCCCAACAGGGTGACCCTGACATTGATTCCTGGTTTAATTATGTCAACAATGCTGGAATCAAATTTCTGGGCTTTTTCATCTACAAAAAAATAAATAAACTGGCACTTTTAGATAGAGAGATCAAGGAACTCAGAGAAAAATTGTCCCCGCACAAAAACTCTTTGGAGTATAATTCCCTTTCTTCTAATCTACAGAATTTTCTGGAGAAGGAAGATAGGGACCAGAAATACAAAAAACATAAAAAATATTCTAGGGATGTAGGCGATTACAAAAACAACGCTATTTTTGGCTGGCAAAAGCTTCTTGCTAGACATGTGCACACTGAAATATTTCGTTTCGGAATTTCGTTTTCGTCCGAAAAATAAATTTATTTAGTTACTCCCGAAATTCTTTTTTATTTATTTTGTTTTTTGTTAGAAATTGCATTCGTCCGAAAATCTGAAATAATTAAAGGAGTAGTAAAGTTACATGTTTTTTCACCTTAATGCATCCTATGCATTAAGGTGAAAAAACATTCGACAATACCGCCCCCCCCCGAGCCCCCGTTTTTCTTACCTGGCCCCTCGAAAGTCCCATGCTCGTCCCCGTCATCCTCTTCGTTTTTCTGCCTGGCCGCCGATTGGCTACACTGGATAGATTGAAAGCAGCGCAGCCATTGGCTGGCGCTGCTGTCAATCACATCCAATGACGCGGCACGCCGGGGGCGGGGCCGAGTGATACAGTCGGCGGCTATGGCCGCCGCTGTATCACGGGAGCGCGCCCGCAATCACTCCACACCATGCGAGCTCACTCGCATTAAGGTGTGGAGTCCTTGCGGGGAGGAGCCAAGACAGCCGCCGAGGGACCCCAGAAGACCAGGATCGGGGCCACTGTGTGCAAAACGAGCTGCACAGTGGAGGTAAGTATAACATGTTTGTTATTTTTAAGCAAAAAAAAAAAAAGGTATAGTGCTCCTTTAAGGTCGAATCTGTCATTGAAGGCTTTATGGTGTCTGTCGAATGTTCAAAGAAGATTCGACGGAGCAGCGAAACTGTACGACGCCGCAATTGTACATTTCCGGTCGAATGTTCCGCCTACAAGCTAAAGTAGCATTCTAATGTTGTATGACTAGTAATAATTATATTTATTAATTATTATTACTAATCAACCAACATTAGAATTTTTCTATAGCCTATGAGCGGATGCATTTGACCGGAAATGTACAGTTTAGCTGCTCCGTCGAATCTTCTTAGAACTTTCGACAGACACCATAAGCCTTCAATGACAGATTCGAAGTTTGTATGTTTTTCGATGCTTTGTCAAATCTTCGTCGTTCATGTTGAATTGTCAAGTTAGTTCTAGCTATTTTATTATTTTTATTTTACTTCCCCCACCCAATTCCAGCAGCGATTATTTCTCTCTATGTCAAAATCTTTTCTCTCTATGTCGAATCTTTTCTCTCTATAATGTCAAATCTTTTCTCTCTATGTAGAATAATCTTGGACTAATAGAGTTAAGGTTAGGCACATTCGACCGCAGGTTCGATAGACACAGATTGTTATTGTCAGCGTCATGTTGAATCTCCTATCTATATCAAACTGTTGTTGCAACGAAAACGAAAATAAAGCATTTGTTTATGTCGGATCTTTTGGTTTTCGGATTCTGCACTTTCGTTTTCGTTTGTTAAAACGATAACGAAAATACCTGAAATTCGGACGAAAATGCATTCAGACGAAAACAAATGCACATGTCTACTTCTCGTCCCCACTCCAGTAGTAGATATGGAATCCACATCTACTCCAATGCTTACACCCTCCATCATCCCTCCAGTAGTGGGTGCTGTTGGGCCCCCCCCAGCAGACCTTTGACTACTTCTAAGAGGGACCAGCATAATGGTGACTTTCATCCATCACAGCCGAAAGTCCGCCATTATAGCCCCCATACTCCAAATAATCACCAATGGGGTAGGGGCAAATATAGAGGCAAGCGAGGAGGAAGGGGTCAATCGAGAGGTGACCCTCGCAACTCTAATACTCATTATAATTATGACCAGAGGGATCATTTTTATGATGCTTCTCCAGCCAGATATGGAGAACACTCTGGGTCTTATTATAATCACTCTCCACATTACAACCAACCTCCTGTCCCTACTCATAATAGGTTCTCTCCTCTTAGAGATTCACGTGATCATGATAACCATATCCGTACGAGAGACACATATGAGCAATTAACCTACAGGTATGATCAATCTAATCCTAACACTTATAGAGAACAGGTTTTTCACACGGACCCCCTATCTTGAAAAAGGGGTCCAGAACCAAGAGAGGGACAAGAGGCGGGAGGAAAATACAGAGGAAGAAAAAAACGGCGCACTTAGCAGGACAGAGTGCATTCAATTTGAGTATCAAGGTTTTTACACATGAAGAACAATCAGTTTTGGGTGGGGCCTTAAATACGCCCCCCCCCCAAAAAAAACTGAACAAATTTGGTACTTTCATCGATGTCCATAAATACATTCGCAAACTTAATATCCATGGAGCCATGATGAGGGGTGTCTCCCAGCTCAAGCCCTTTTGGATATATGAGTTGCAGTCCCACACACCGTCAGGCTTGAACGTGGAGTGGGACATCAACTCAATCATTAATAAATCTTAACCGCACATTTGGGCATTTTTAGTTAAGGGTATTCTCATTTATATTAAGTCTTAGGTTTTTAGTTTTAATTATCATGTTTATGATATATATTTCTCTAATATGTACATATGTCCTTTATATATATATATGATTAGTTATGCATATATGTAAACATTATTGTGAATGATCCACTTATAGGACCTCGCCCTACGGGTATTTTCATGTGTTTACATCCACATTTGTGAGGTTTCCTACCTATGAGTGTGGTTGTATTTGCTTGCCATAGATATTTGTACATAGATCTATTTCTTATAATATTTTACACCTTTTTTATTTCTTTATATATTTATAATATTTGTGAGATATTTTTATCCATCAATTTTTAACCTATATTTTAACCAGATTATTTACATTTATATACAATTGCCTGGTTGGACATTTTCTCCCCTTACATATGGAGATTTATGAAAAAATTTGAAATATACTGCGCTGTCTAAATGTAGATCTAATTCCACATAAATAAACGTGAATCAAATCAGAGTTTCTAAAAAATGCTGCAACTTAAAAGTGAGACACACACAATAGGAAAATGCTAGAAGTAATAAAGCTGCGCAACACTAAAATTGACTACCATCAATATGTGAATAAACAAAAATGGTATAACAGGAACTGTCTCTGGTGTGGATGTTTTACAACCAATAACAAAAAAGGTCCCGACTGATGCCAGACAGTCCAATATAAGACTGTGTAATTTAGACTAGAAAAGAAGCACAGTTTTGTAGATAATTGATGAAATATAGAGCTGAAGATCATATAAGCCAAATGTTGCAGATAAAAGTCTTCTCACTCCACCACTGGTGACTTCAAACGTAAAAAACACCCTTGAAGAGGGGCATGCTGGGAGCTCACTGTGACAGACATGTCCTGCTGAGGCTCCCCTTTTCTCGGGACTTCACGGCCAGCATACACACCCGAATGGAAGGGTAATTATTTCAAAAGCTTACCCTGGTCTTCCTCAGTGCCCTGGGAACGTTTTAAGATGGTTAAAGGAGCTGTCCGGGGAAAAAATAAGGTGAAACCCCTCAGAGATAATTCATCTAGAGGCCTAAGTAAAATGGAACAGGCTAAATCACCTCACACAATCTCACCTCATGCTGCCAGGCAGCAGCAGCAGTTACCTCATGAACTATATGATACAGACTGTGAGGACAGCGCCATCTGCCAGCCACAACAGACAGGCTCTTTACACCCAAATGTTTTAATTCAAATAGAAAAAATGCTACAGAAGGCATTAAAGCAGACCTCCGACCATATTACTGAGAAATTAACAAAAGAAATCCGTGACTTAGGTCAGCGCACGGCTGAATTAGAAAACAGAGTGGATGACATAGAAACTAATGTAATGACTCATGAAACTGAATTGGACACACTTAGGCCCCTTTCACACTGGGGCGTTTTTCATGCGGTTTAGCGCTAATAATAGCGCTGTTATACCGCATGAAAAAATCCTGCCCTGTGCCTTCAATGTGAAAGCCCGAAGGCTTTCACACTGAAGCGGTGCGCTAGCAGGACCGCTCCAAAAGTCCTGCTAGCCGCTTCTTTACAGCGGTAAAGGAGCGGTGTGTTCACCGCTCCTTTACCGCGGTCTCCCATTGAAATCAATGGTACAGCGCGGTAATACCGCCCGCAAACCACGGCAATAGCCACGGTTTGCGGGCGGTATTAACCCTTTTCCGGCCGCTAGCGGGGGTTAAATTAACCCCCCTAGCGACCGCATACCGCGGTAAAAACGACAGTATAGCAGCGCTGAAAATCGCGCTGCTATACCGCCACCGCTCCTGCCCGCCCCAGTGTGAAAGGGGCCTTAAAGATGAAAATTTCTCGCTGCAAACTCGTTTAGAAGATTTTGAAAATCGCGCACGTCGTTCAAACCTCCGCATTAGAGGTATACCGGAGTCTATTATTGATCTACAATCGACAATTACTGCCCTATTTCAAGAGTTATCACCGTCAATTCCAATTGAGAGACTGGAAATAGACAGAATACATCGAGCATTAGCACCACGCAAATCTGAAGGTCCCCCCCCCCCGCGACATAATTGCGAAATTCCATTTCTTTCGCACCAAAGAGCAGCTCATGGTCGCTGCAAGGAACAAAGAATCCCTCATCTTCCAAGGCCACCCATATCAGATCTTTGCTGACCTTTCCCCAATAACAGTCGCTAAACGGCGCTCGATGAAACCCTTATTACAAAACCTACAACAACATCAGATCCCATACCAATGGGGGTTCCCTTTTTCACTTCGCTTCACATATCAAGGCACCAAGTACTCATGCAAAACCCCTGATGAACTACAGAACACCCTACAAAAACTTCATCTCTGCGAAAGTCCTTCAGCTGGCCCTCGCCGACGAACAGCATCCAGTTCTCCACAAAATGTATCCAAAATCAAAAATGACAGAACCAGACAAAGCCCATCGAAGAGGGGTCGATTCAACTCTCCAAACCAAGTTACTCCAGACTCAATGGACTGAATGCATTTTGCATATCAAATTGAAATTCACTCAATATTTTTGATCTTTCATCCACTTTTTGGATGCTAAACACTTAATGTCATTTAACCATCCTGAATTTACTTCCCTTAAGCAGGTTATGGTCTAATTTTATATATTTTTTATTTTAATTTTTTATTATTATTATTTTTTATTATTATTATTATTTTTTTTTTTTTTTAATACTTTATTTTTATTTATTTATTTATTTATTTATTTATTTATTTTCCAATTTTTATCCCCTTTTTGGTCTAGGATAATTGACGTTTTAAATTATCCCCCAAAAAATTATATTCTCATAACACCCTTCCCTCCTCATCCTATCCTTCCTCACCTCACCCCCCTCTATCCCCTCTATCCCTTCTACTTCCCACATTTTACCCCCTCCTACCCGCCCCTTTCCCCTAATCCTTTCCTACCCACAACAAGGGTTCTATATTATTTTTGTACAAAATTGTTTACTGAATAGAAGTAAATATTACTAATATATTAGTAATAATTGATATTTTATTTATTTTTCATCCTGATTAATAAGGACATTACTGCCTCTCCTACAACTGGCAACCCAGAGGTAACCTGTATAATTCAACAAAATTTATAATCTAACACTCTCCCTGTGAAACCATAAAACACAATTGTTAGATTAAAATTTTACATGTACTAATGTTGAACATATAATATTTTCTTATATTTGATTCATTTTTGCTTACTTCCGCCCAGTTTGGGTGTCATAATATATTTTTCTTCTCTAGATATATTTTTGGTCGTGAGGGACCCGAGAAACTGTCACTGCTCCCTCCATTTTTCTGTCTTTGGACTCTCCCCACACCTTTTTGTGTGAGGAGCCTCCCTGGTCAGACTCTGTGCCTCCGAGCTTGCACTTTTGCATGCTCGGAACGCCAACGTTTTACCTTCTTGCATTCTAAACGTTTTTTGTTAATTATTTGTTTAATAATGACTCTCATTTTCTCTTTCTTTCTCAACATTCTGTCTCCACTCTCCCTTTTCTCTTTGCTCCTCCCCGGGGTAAGTATGGATTTTCAATTGTTTTTAGATATGTCTTATAATATTTTCTATAAAATTTCATGATGGCTCCTTTAAATATTCCTCCCTTAATGTCCAAGGTCTAAATGTTCCACAAAAACGAACCAAAGTTTTTAGATCATTATCTTCTTCAAAGGCGCATATAATTTGCCTCCAAGAAACCCATTTCACTGAAACCTCGACACCTAAATATTTTGGTACAGCTTATCCCCAAGTTTTTACTGCTTCAGCTAAAACTAAACGAAGGGGAGTGCTAATTGCATTTCATAGAGCTACACCCTTCTCTCTTCTGACAGAAACCAAAGACCCAGAAGGTCGCTATCTCATTATTACAGGGCATCTATGTGATACGCTAATCACAGTAGTATCCTATTATGCTCCTAATAAAAATCCGACAGCATTCCTCTCCCATTTGTTCCAGGTAATAGAGACTCATAAAATGGGCACACTTTTGATCTGTGGAGATTCGAACCAAGTTCTATACCCTTATTTAGATAAGTCCCCAATTCCTATCACTTCCAATTCTCAATCTCGTAGGTTCCAAAGACTTCTACAACAACATTCCTTGCTAGATTCCTGGCGAGAAATCAATCCCACGAAACGTCAATATTCCTTCTATTCCCATCCACATAAGTCTTTTTGCTGTATCGACCATATACTAATCTCTATTAGTATGTCCCCGGAAATGCTCACATCATCTGTAATACCCTTTACATGGACTGATCATTGTGCAATACTTTCTACTTTCACTTCCCTCATACCCAAACATCAAGACCCCACATGGTACATAAATGATTCAACCCTATCCCATCCATCACACTCTACTGACTTAGAAATAGCCATAAAAGACTATCTGAAAAACAATAAAACCCCTGATATTTCTCCATTAACATTATGGGAGGCACACAAACCCGTCCTTCGAGGAATCTGCTTACGCCAAGCATCATATCTTAAAAAAGAAAAAAAGAAGCTACAACTAATATTAGAAACAAAATTTAACACTTGCCACGCAAATTTTCAAGCGAATCCTACCCCTGTGACAAAAAATCAACTAGATGAAGCTAGCCTAAATCTTGATCTTTTCCTATCTGAATCCGCAGATAAAACCATACGCAAATCCAAGCATACATTTTATATTAAAGCTAACAAGCCTGGCACTCTTCTCGCTCGAGCACTTAAAAAATTAAACAACCCATACAAACCGATTCGATTAAAATTACCTTATAATACTTACACCAGTAATCCAGAAAAAATCCTACAAACCTTCCACAAACACCTTACATCTTTATACAACAATCAGGGATTTTTTGACCGATCCGCTGCAGAATTATTTTTTTCACAAACCAAACTTCCAAAGATTCCTTTAACTCAACATGAACATCTTGAAAGTCCCATTACAACTGCAGAGGTTGAATTAGCCATTAAATCCCTTAAACCAAATAAACGCCCGGGTCCTGATGGCTTCTCTGCCCTATATTATAAAAAATTTACTCATCTTCTTGCGCCATTGCTGACAGATGCTTTCAATTCACTTCTGAACAACCAATCCTTTCGTCCTGAAACCTTAACAGCAATAATCACAATGATCCCCAAACCTCATTCAGATGATTCATCTTGTGCTAATTACAGGCCCATATCCCTACTTAATCTTGATATCAAACTACTAGCGAAAATTCTAGCAACTCGTTTGAACAATATTATTGGTTCATTAATAAATAAAGACCAAGTTGGTTTTATTCCTTTTCGCCAAGCAGCTGATAACGTACGCAGGGCAACTTTATTAATCCAAGCAGCTAAAACACGGCGAATACCTATGTGTCTTCTGTCGTTAGATATTAAAAAAGCATTCGACACAGTATCATGGCCCTATCTACATTTTGCTTTACAAAAATGGGGGTTCGGTCCTCACTTTCTTAACTGGGTTTCATCACTATATAATAATCCCAAAAACTATATTAAATATGCTGGATATAAATCTGGTTGCTTTAACATAAATAGAGGTACACGTCAGGGTTGTCCACTCTCCCCACTTTTATTTGCCCTACTCATTGAACCCCTAGCTCAGGCTATACGATCTGACCCTTCAATCAAAGGGATAGACTTAGCTGGTCATCAGCACAAATTATGTTTGTTTGCTGACGATATACTAATATTTATGTCTTCCCCTCATATTTCTGCTCCCAACCTTATAAGTAAGCTAGATCATTTTGCACAGATATCTGGACTAATTATCAACTCTCAAAAATCTACAGCCTTAAATATCTCCTTACCTCCCCATACTTTACAACAAGCACAAACTTCCCTCCCATTCTCCTGGTCTACATCGCACCTGACCTACCTAGGAATTACTCTTACTCCCAATTTAACTGAATTCTTCTCAGCTAACTTTCCGCCATTACTAAAGCAAATTACCAATCTCCTTAAACAATGGTCTTCTTTACCAATCTCATGGATTGGTAAAATAAACGTAATAAAGATGACTATTTTACCCAAGATACTATATCTATTTCGGGTTTTGCCCATTCCAGTTCCAGCATACTTTCTTAGAAATCTTCAACGCAAAACACTAGCGTTCATCTGGGGCTCTTTAAAACATCGTTTATCTAAACACACACTCTACCTTCCCAAACTTAAAGGTGGACTAGGATTCCCCAATTTCGCCTCTTACTACCATGCAGCTCAAATAGCATGCATCCCCAAATATCACGCAAAATACGAAACCCCACTCTGGGTTGCAATTGAAGCAATTGACTGTGATCCATTTTCTATAACAAATTTAATTTGGTCCAAACCCTCAGATCATAAAAATATAAAAAATAAGATTACCAAACACACAGTTACTATCTGGGATAAATTTAAACTTATCAAAGGACTACAATCTCCTCATGTTCCCCTTCTATCATTTATTAGAAACCCACTATTCTACCCAGCCTGCACATTCCCTAATTCATTTAAAAAATGGATCTCCTCTGACATAACGCAACTCTGTGATTTATCGACATCTACCTCACTTATAACATTTCCTGAACTATGTGATAGGCATCAACTCCCCCAATCAGAACTTTTCCGATATCTGCAGATCAAAAAAAATTTCATGCCTTATATACAAAATATGAGTAAGCTCAACGAACTCACACAATTTGAACGTATATGTAAACGCGAACCTCACTCTAAGGGTCTCATATCAATAATATATAAACACCTTATTACTTTGCCTACTGCAGACCCACCATCATACGTGGCAAAATGGGAGAGAGACCTTGGACTTCAGTTGGAACCATCCGATTGGGATAAAATTTGGACCACAACAAAATCATCTTCACAAAATATAATAGCTCTAGAGACAAATTATAAAGTACTTTTGCGCTGGTATTTGGTTCCTGTCAGAATCGCGAAATATATTCCGCAATACTCCCCACTCTGCTTCCGTGGCTGTGGTGAACTAGGATCACACATACACATATTTTGGGATTGTCCCGTTACAAAATGTTTTTGGAAAGAGGTTTTTCTTATCCTCTCTACCTTATTCAAAAAAACAATCAAACCTGACCCTTCAATTGCACTACTAAATCTAAAACCGACTTCTATTTCCCACACTCAATTCAAACTCCTTCTACAAATCACTACTGCAGCAAAGCAGACAATCGCCAAAGCGTGGAAAACCCCAACATTAATGATCTCAGAAACCAAAACCAGAATAAACCAAGCCATGACCCACTCAAAAACGGAAGCCATTACCAATGATAATATTGGAAAATTTGAAAAAATCTGGAATCCTTGGGTGACTAATTTTTTCCCTCCCAACTTTGACATCACATTATTAAGACCTTGGTAATATAACTACTAATAGCTAATTAATATACTAATATTATCAGACCAACATTATAAGATACCCCGGGGACCTTTTCGACCTTTTCTACCTACTATCTTTATTTTTTTTCTCTTCTTCTTACCCTTCCCTCTCTTCTATCTTCGCTCTTTAGCTCTTTTTTTGTTGTTTTTTCTTTCCTGGCGAGAAATCAATCCCACGAAACGTCAATATTCCTTCTATTCCCATCCACATAAGTCTTTTTGCTGTATCGACCATATACTAATCTCTATTAGTATGTCCCCGGAAATGCTCACATCATCTGTAATACCCTTTACATGGACTGATCATTGTGCAATACTTTCTACTTTCACTTCCCTCATACCCAAACATCAAGACCCCACATGGTACATAAATGATTCAACCCTATCCCATCCATCACACTCTACTGACTTAGAAATAGCCATAAAAGACTATCTGAAAAACAATAAAACCCCTGATATTTCTCCATTAACATTATGGGAGGCACACAAACCCGTCCTTCGAGGAATCTGCTTACGCCAAGCATCATATCTTAAAAAAGAAAAAAAGAAGCTACAACTAATATTAGAAACAAAATTTAACACTTGCCACGCAAATTTTCAAGCGAATCCTACCCCTGTGACAAAAAATCAACTAGATGAAGCTAGCCTAAATCTTGATCTTTTCCTATCTGAATCCGCAGATAAAACCATACGCAAATCCAAGCATACATTTTATATTAAAGCTAACAAGCCTGGCACTCTTCTCGCTCGAGCACTTAAAAAATTAAACAACCCATACAAACCGATTCGATTAAAATTACCTTATAATACTTACACCAGTAATCCAGAAAAAATCCTACAAACCTTCCACAAACACCTTACATCTTTATACAACAATCAGGGATTTTTTGACCGATCCGCTGCAGAATTATTTTTTTCACAAACCAAACTTCCAAAGATTCCTTTAACTCAACATGAACATCTTGAAAGTCCCATTACAACTGCAGAGGTTGAATTAGCCATTAAATCCCTTAAACCAAATAAACGCCCGGGTCCTGATGGCTTCTCTGCCCTATATTATAAAAAATTTACTCATCTTCTTGCGCCATTGCTGACAGATGCTTTCAATTCACTTCTGAACAACCAATCCTTTCGTCCTGAAACCTTAACAGCAATAATCACAATGATCCCCAAACCTCATTCAGATGATTCATCTTGTGCTAATTACAGGCCCATATCCCTACTTAATCTTGATATCAAACTACTAGCGAAAATTCTAGCAACTCGTTTGAACAATATTATTGGTTCATTAATAAATAAAGACCAAGTTGGTTTTATTCCTTTTCGCCAAGCAGCTGATAACGTACGCAGGGCAACTTTATTAATCCAAGCAGCTAAAACACGGCGAATACCTATGTGTCTTCTGTCGTTAGATATTAAAAAAGCATTCGACACAGTATCATGGCCCTATCTACATTTTGCTTTACAAAAATGGGGGTTCGGTCCTCACTTTCTTAACTGGGTTTCATCACTATATAATAATCCCAAAAACTATATTAAATATGCTGGATATAAATCTGGTTGCTTTAACATAAATAGAGGTACACGTCAGGGTTGTCCACTCTCCCCACTTTTATTTGCCCTACTCATTGAACCCCTAGCTCAGGCTATACGATCTGACCCTTCAATCAAAGGGATAGACTTAGCTGGTCATCAGCACAAATTATGTTTGTTTGCTGACGATATACTAATATTTATGTCTTCCCCTCATATTTCTGCTCCCAACCTTATAAGTAAGCTAGATCATTTTGCACAGATATCTGGACTAATTATCAACTCTCAAAAATCTACAGCCTTAAATATCTCCTTACCTCCCCATACTTTACAACAAGCACAAACTTCCCTCCCATTCTCCTGGTCTACATCGCACCTGACCTACCTAGGAATTACTCTTACTCCCAATTTAACTGAATTCTTCTCAGCTAACTTTCCGCCATTACTAAAGCAAATTACCAATCTCCTTAAACAATGGTCTTCTTTACCAATCTCATGGATTGGTAAAATAAACGTAATAAAGATGACTATTTTACCCAAGATACTATATCTATTTCGGGTTTTGCCCATTCCAGTTCCAGCATACTTTCTTAGAAATCTTCAACGCAAAACACTAGCGTTCATCTGGGGCTCTTTAAAACATCGTTTATCTAAACACACACTCTACCTTCCCAAACTTAAAGGTGGACTAGGATTCCCCAATTTCGCCTCTTACTACCATGCAGCTCAAATAGCATGCATCCCCAAATATCACGCAAAATACGAAACCCCACTCTGGGTTGCAATTGAAGCAATTGACTGTGATCCATTTTCTATAACAAATTTAATTTGGTCCAAACCCTCAGATCATAAAAATATAAAAAATAAGATTACCAAACACACAGTTACTATCTGGGATAAATTTAAACTTATCAAAGGACTACAATCTCCTCATGTTCCCCTTCTATCATTTATTAGAAACCCACTATTCTACCCAGCCTGCACATTCCCTAATTCATTTAAAAAATGGATCTCCTCTGACATAACGCAACTCTGTGATTTATCGACATCTACCTCACTTATAACATTTCCTGAACTATGTGATAGGCATCAACTCCCCCAATCAGAACTTTTCCGATATCTGCAGATCAAAAAAAATTTCATGCCTTATATACAAAATATGAGTAAGCTCAACGAACTCACACAATTTGAACGTATATGTAAACGCGAACCTCACTCTAAGGGTCTCATATCAATAATATATAAACACCTTATTACTTTGCCTACTGCAGACCCACCATCATACGTGGCAAAATGGGAGAGAGACCTTGGACTTCAGTTGGAACCATCCGATTGGGATAAAATTTGGACCACAACAAAATCATCTTCACAAAATATAATAGCTCTAGAGACAAATTATAAAGTACTTTTGCGCTGGTATTTGGTTCCTGTCAGAATCGCGAAATATATTCCGCAATACTCCCCACTCTGCTTCCGTGGCTGTGGTGAACTAGGATCACACATACACATATTTTGGGATTGTCCCGTTACAAAATGTTTTTGGAAAGAGGTTTTTCTTATCCTCTCTACCTTATTCAAAAAAACAATCAAACCTGACCCTTCAATTGCACTACTAAATCTAAAACCGACTTCTATTTCCCACACTCAATTCAAACTCCTTCTACAAATCACTACTGCAGCAAAGCAGACAATCGCCAAAGCGTGGAAAACCCCAACATTAATGATCTCAGAAACCAAAACCAGAATAAACCAAGCCATGACCCACTCAAAAACGGAAGCCATTACCAATGATAATATTGGAAAATTTGAAAAAATCTGGAATCCTTGGGTGACTAATTTTTTCCCTCCCAACTTTGACATCACATTATTAAGACCTTGGTAATATAACTACTAATAGCTAATTAATATACTAATATTATCAGACCAACATTATAAGATACCCCGGGGACCTTTTCGACCTTTTCTACCTACTATCTTTATTTTTTTTCTCTTCTTCTTACCCTTCCCTCTCTTCTATCTTCGCTCTTTAGCTCTTTTTTTGTTGTTTTTTCTTTCTTAGCATATATTGTTATTATATGCAAAAATGGTAGCAACATTTTTATTTTTTTTAATGTTTTTTATTTATCAGTATATTTCAGCTTTAGAGCTCCTTTGAAACAATACAAACCTTATATATTACAATAACATTATATGAGGTCGAGAAATTATGACCCTTCATTTTTTCTTTATAAATCCTTATATTACCTTACATGTTATATATTATTACTAAATCTGGTTTGTAATTACTAAATTCAACACTAAGCATATATTTCAGCAAGTCTCCAGATAATGGTCAACATATGTTAAACTTAAATTACTGTTTTTTTTCTCCTCTTCTGTTGTTGTTGCCTTCAAAAATCACTGGAGCTTGACATAAATATCTAATTTGTGTTCTCCTTAACTGCTACTATTTATAGTGACTATGTTTATTGACAATATATGCTTGTAATTTTGAAAATTTAATAAACAAATTTGACAAGAAAAAAACACCCTTGAAATAGTGCCAGGTATTTCATAGAGAAAGATTCCACCACCACTAGTAATCACTGCCGCTTACCAGAGCGAAAGATCTGTGCACAGATCAATACCAACAGATGGCTGTTTCCCTGCCAGGGTCTCTATACCGCTATCTCCAGGATTCCACGCCAAAACTGTCACGAATCAAAGGCGTGTGGTAAAAGATTAGCCGGCCGGCTATGCAAGCCCTCTCGCTCCGGGACTAGTTTTGGATGTCGGTGACGTCAGCACGTCGCTCCTCCCTACGCCGTTTCGTCACAAATGACGTCGAGGACGTGACAGTTTTGGCGTGGAATCCTGGAGATAGCGGTATAGAGACCCTGGCAGGGAAACAGCCATCTGTTGGTATTGATCTGTGCACAGATCTTTCGCTCTGGTAAGCGGCAGTGATTACTAGTGGTGGTGGAATCTTTCTCTATGAAATACCTGCCACTATTTCAAGGGTGTTTTTTACGTTTGAAGTCACCAGTGGTGGAGTGAGAAGACTTTTATCTGCAACATTTGGCTTATATGATCTTCAGCTCTATATTTCATCAATTATCTACAAAACTGTGCTCCTTTTCTGTCTAAATTACACAGTCTTATATTGGACTGTCTGGCATCAGTCGGGACCTTTTTTGTTATTGGTTGTAAAACATCCACACCAGAGACAGTTCCTGTTATACCATTTTTGTTTATTCACATATTGATGGTAGTCAATTTTAGTGTTGCGCAGCTTTATTACTTCTAGCATATGGAGATTTACGTTCCTTTGTTGTCCATCTCAACAATGGCAATGTATTTTAGACCCCATTTCGATCCATCCTTTTTACACCCCCTGTCTTCCCGATGGGCGGGTCGTCACTTTTGCGAGTGGCGTGTCTTTTATTGTATATTTAGGGCGGTTATCATCATTCTACATGTCACCGCCATTTGAAATGCATTCATGGTCCGGGAGCGAGGCTTGGGATGCACTAACATATCATGTGTCTGTTTGCAGCCAGAACGAGGCTTGGAAACATCACAAGCACTCAGTCCGAGTTCTGGCCTGCAAACAATGTGTCATGTGATGTCCCAGTCCAAAACGAGGCTTGACACACATACAGGCATTGAGGAAGCCAAAACGAGGCTTGGTACACACACAGGCATCCAGACAGAGGCGTGGAACACACATCGGTCGGCCATTTTGACATATATACAGATATCCAGGGAGCCCGGGTCCAAAACGAGGCTTGACACATATACAGGCATCCAGGAAGCCAAAACGAGGCTTGGTACACACACAGGCATCCAGACAGAGGCGTGGAACACACATCGTCGGCCATTTTGACATATATACAGATATCCAGGGAGCCCGGGTCCAAAACGAGGCTTGACACACATACAGGCATCCAGGAAGCCAAAACGAGGCTTGGTACACACACAGACATCCAGACAGAGGTGTGGAACACACACCGTTTGGCCATTTTGGACATATATACAGATATCCAGGGAGCCAAAACGAGTCTTGGCACATACACAGGCATCCAGACAGAGGCGTGGAACTCACTCCAGTCGGCCATTTTCGGTCTATACAGGAAGTTAAGCTATTTTACACTGGCAATGCTCATGGGCTGGTTTCTCATAATTGAGGTCATCATTTCTTATAAATAACCAGTGGGCAGCAGTGGAGAGACACCCCAGATGATGTCCTAGCAGACGAAACGCGTTGGGAAGACTCAATTTTTGCCACATTTTATACAAAGCACTTGAATATCATCACAAATGTAAGTGTTCTGACTTCATAAAATTTTTAATATGTAATACAGAGTTATGCTATGTGGCCGTTTCTTTCTTCCATTATATGACATAACCCTTCCACATCCATTTGGGATTTCCTGGACCATCACTTCTTATGAGATAACCCACTAGGAAGCCACCCTTCTCTGTGACTCTCTCCATCCTGCTGGCGTTTTGTCATCCCTGGCACAGCATCTTGAAGCCCATAGGATTGCCCAAAGTACATTGTGGTTCCACCACGCAAGCCTGTTTGACTCATTGAACGTAGGTTCTCTAGGGTTCAAACATTCTGGTAAGCCTCTTACCTGTGGGAATGGTTCTTTTTACTTCATCACCTCTTCACTTGCACAGATTTGCATGGTTTGAAGTCATCACCATATTTTGAACTTTGTCAACACCAAAGTTTGGTCACTTTTAAGGACAGGTCTTTGCATTTTTGCACCTGTTTTGATTTTCCTGCATATAGACATTCATTGTGTGCTTATGAGAACATTCTTATTCACATTGTTCACTATTATCATTTGAGCACTTTGTTTTATCAAGTTTTTACGTATTTATTCATTCAAGTTTTTACGTATTTATTTATTAATTTATATATTCAGATTAGCGTTAAACGTTTTTTGTTTCCACATTTTTGCAATTTGTCTACTTGGTGTGTTAGCAGCTTATCCTTAAGGCAGCATGGAATTATTTTGTATACCATTCGTGGTGCCAGTAGATCCCTGCATAATTTTATCCATTTATCAGGAAGGACTTAAACATGTGTTGTAAAAGGGTAGGATGCCTATGGCCATAGGATTTCCCCCTACAGCTATGCCTCCATTGCCACTGAGCAAGCCACCAAAAGGCAAAGATTTTACTGCAATTTGAGCTCTGTTTTGGTCACGGTATCGAGATTTGGGGGGAGGTGTCGCCTTTTGAAACTACTCCAAATTTTCTGCTCCTCCTCACTGTCAGAACCGCCAACCCTCCTGTTCCTCACTGACTGCACCCCAAAACTCCTCCTCACTGCCAGCATTACTCAACCCTCCTCCCTAACACTAGCACCCCAATCCTCTTCCTTGTCTTTTTCCTCTGCCTCCTGCTACCTCATGGCTTTACACATGTTCGCGTCTAATTGTCAGGGTTAGCTGGCTGTCAATGGGGCCCTTCTGTAAGGTGATGCACATGTAGATGTCTCTAATGCTGTTCGCAGAATATGGCTAATGGGCTGTCTCTGTGGCATTATCTATGGGCGGTAAGGGATTAAAATCTGTAGCTCCGATCATCAATCCTGGCATGCTCGTTGGCTCCCCGTGTTGTTCTGCCCTAATCTCTGCAGATGGGAAAGTACTGTCTCTTCTTCTGTGCAAAGTGTGCCTGGGTATTGTGGTTCTGCAACTCCAATCGCCTCCATTGACTTGTATGGCACCTTTAAGAACTACAGTTCCCATGGTCCATTGTGCCTGCATGGCAAGTTCCTCATTACCTTGATTCAAACACTGCAGTTGGGAGGGGGTGGTGGGAGCATGAGCTGGGGATTACAGCAGCAGTGAGAAGAGAGGCCAGCTGAAGGACACACAAAAGGGTAAATTAGCAAGCCAAAGAACATGGTGGCTATGTTCCTTAGCAGAAGAGGAAAAGGCTGTATTTGGAGCCCATAGAAATAGGTTATATGCATGCTTAAACGGTAGGAGGAGGAAGGAAAAGGCTGCTCTGTAACTGGGAGGAATAAAAAGATAAAGGGTTTGTTGGCCACTTAAATAACTTCTGTGCCATTTAGCAATGGCCAAGTGAACAAAACAGCTCCCCAAAGCCTCTCCACACTGCCTTTACAATATATTTAAAAGTGCCAAAGGAAGGTTTGGGGAAGAGCCGATAGACTATGGCCATAGGGTTGTACACTTATTTACTGCTGATGCCTGCCCTTTGCACTGGCTGTAGAATTTCCTTTCTTCATTTGCTCTTGCCTTGTCCTTTGCATAGAGACAAAAAAGTGTCCTAGGGCTTCCTTTTTTTGTTAAAGCGGAGCTCCACCCTATTTCAATACAATAGCTGAATCAAATAGCAGACTCGAATGCCGTAAAAAAACTGAAGTTTTTTTTTTTGTGACAGTACCTTTGTTATCTGCATCTGTCACTCTGCTTCCTGTCTCTATCTTCTGCGGGTAGTCTGCAGGTAGTGCGTCATTTCCTTTACCCGCAATGTCTCCTGGGAGCTTTTGTCATTGCTCCCAGGAGTCATTGCGGAGGTTTGCAGCGAGTTATCGCGTGATTTCCTAAAACTGAAGTGACGCGATTACAACAACAAAGTGTGGAGGGCGTAAGACTGAGCATGTGTGGGAACGAGCGGTGAATGCTGGGAGATGAGCATTCACCGCAACAAGGAAATAAGTGCCTGTGGGCTTCTCATGCCCACAAGCAAAATAGAAACCACGTTACAATGAGAATATAAGTTAGAATTAAAGACTAAATCGGACAGCGGATGACTTAAAACAGCAGAACAATGAGTACTCTTTTAATAAGCAATAAATAATTTAATGACAAAAAAAATAAAAAAATGAATGGCCGCGGGAGATACGCTTTAAAGGAATACCCAGGTTGCATTTCTGTTCCTGCCCATGTTTTCTTTACCAGTGCCAAAGAAATAACATACTGTATAGTCTATGACAGCCAAAAGTTTCCCCCTCTTCTTCATGCTGCCTGTCCTTCCAAGGTGTGCTCCTCATCTTTATTAAAGGAAAACCGCCACTTTCGTGAAAGGATATATTAATTTTCTTTTTCGGTTCCTCTCATTCTTTCAAGATTAAAACATTTGTTACCCCAACACTTCATATTCCTGATATGTGTCTGGTGTACCATGTACTTGTATGAAAAAGTATTCTGTTCTCATTGTATTGCTTCCAATGTGAAATTCCTGGTGTTCCTGTCAGTCACTCTGCTTTCCTATTAAACACTGACCACAGTAAGCAGGAGAACACATCGTGGTGAGTTCTCTATCTATGCTGGGAACTCCGTGTACGCTCCTCCAATGATCAGCTTTGTCCTGACACACCCCCACTGCACAGTCATTCAGTGGGAAGCTCAGTGTGCAGAGTGAATGTGATCACATAAAAAAAAAGGGAAAAAGGGTATTTATAATGGTTTTTTTTTATATCTATATGTAGCACTACCCTTGTAGGAGCTGCTGGTTTTGTTTGGGCCTGTTCTCTGATTCTCAACCCCTTAACTGGCTCGAACCCTCCCTTGGCACCACTGGTAGCGGAAAGAATTGTAAAACTCACTGGCTATGGGGAAACACAATTATGCATGTAAATAAACCACCTTAAGTACATATATATATATATATATATATATATATATATATTACCTTTCTCCGCTTGAGGTCCTTCAGGCCAATAAAAGTACTTCACACAGGTATATACTTAAACAAACATAAAGTTTACTTTACCAGAGATAATAAGCAAATCAAGACAATTATATATATGTAAATAGCTTCAAATGACTCTGCAGGGCCCTGCAAGAGTCAATAATAATTGTAAGATAAAGATTCTAAAATAAACTGGTACCTACTATCTATGGATAAACAATCCTAAGCTTGCAAGCTCCCCTAGTGGGCAATACCACCCTGTGTCCCGTCAAAGTTAGTTCCTGTCAGGCCTGACTCAGATTACTGTACAAGTTCCTTGAGGGTGGGAATCTTCGCTAGCAAAACGTTGGTGCACTTTATAATTGTAATCCACAGGAGATTAAAGATGTGAACTAGACTCTTGCAATGCTTTTGAGAGTGAAACTAATAGTCAGTATAACGCCAACTTTAACTACGCAGCTACCACACGCTGCGCTATGTCCTGGTGTACGTGTAGCTCACTACTCGGGTGGTGGTGGGCCTTTAGGAGTCACAAACCTAGCAAAAGTTGTAGATTCTGGGCAGGTGCCCGCTCACCCAGACAGGCCTAGTCCGCCTGACACGTTCTGCGATCGGTATCTCGATCCCCGACCTCTCCGTAACACACAGCCTCTGGTCCTTCTCACAGCAGCTGAAGATGTCGGTTGGCGAACGACTCCGGTCTGAGGGTGACACGAGCTAGTCACACTGAAAGAGACCCCTCTCTAGCGTGGTGATCCTCCGCAAAGTTATAGGCCCAGGTTTTGGGCCTAGTCGCCCTGGCAGCAGGCCTCACACAAACTTCCTGCTTGGTTGAGTGCGGAGTCCAGAGAGACCGAGCATGGCCCCTCCCTTCCTTTATGAAACCTCCCCCAGCAGGCTGTGCAGTGGTTGTAATGCATTCTGGGAGCACAGCTGCACTGTGGGTACCATAGTCTATTAGGTATCCATGGCAACAGAGTCTCTCTCTCCCTGTACCATAAGTTCCACACGCATTACTGAACATAAGTAAACAATAGTCTATAAAGTTCTAACTGGAACATAGGAGGAAGTTTGGGGTGTACACACATAACAATAGTCCATAACAGTAGAACCCCGCTACATATACAAAAATGTTTTTCCTTTCATTTCTATTGTAAACTGAATGGGGTCGTTTTAAAGGTAATCATTTACAATCACTTTAAATCTTAAGGAGAAAAAAATGGCAAAGGAAGAACTATGCCCTGCTTCTCCTGCAAAACTATGTGCATCCTATCTTGTACAGAAACAGGTATCTCTTCAGTAGCATAAACAGCCTGTAACAGTTCTTACATATTTTCTAAAGGAAAGAGATGTTTGTTAGAGCTACTAGCCCCAGACTTCTGGCTATGGCATACCCCCTTCTTTCTTAGAAGTACTAGCAGAGGAAAATTCTCCCTCTTCCTCCTTATCTGGAACAGAATATGGAGGAACAATGACATTACATTGTGTAACTGGTGGAACTGTCACCGGGGTAACCATTTTGGAAATAGAAGGTAAGTAGTCTCTAAAACCGTAGAAACCATCACTGTCCTCACTGATTCCATACATTATTTCATTGTGTAATGGGTATTAAAATTTAGGGGGAGCATCTGGGTGGTAGTATGACCCAGATGCACTGATTATTAGGGAATTTGGGACCTTTTTTTATTTGTGGAGGACTCCAGTGGTGTTCAGTTCCCTGCGGCCCCTGGGTGGCGCTGTCGCCCTGGGCCGGGGTTGAACCATCACTGCAGTGCTGTTCCCTTTTTGTCCTGTTTCGGCAGTTGTACGGCGGGGCGGCGGGGAACCTGCTGTGCCTGTCAGGAGAGGAGATAAAGGGGAGAGACGCCCTCAACACGAGGTTCAGAGTCGGAGGTCACGGCCGCGCCCAGGCACCTTCAGCCTGGGTGCCGGTGTTCCGGAGTTCCGGGCCTAGGCGCCCTTGGCCTGGCCGGAGCGGGAGATGGAGTCCATTCCAGGCACCTTCAGCCTGGGGTGAGGTACTACGGAGAAGGCCCGGGGCCCAGTACCTTCGACTGGGTTCCGCAGGGGTGGAAGAGTCCAAGGGGCCCTAAGGTGTTGGGTGCCTGAATCTGAGACGAGGAGGCCAGGGAGCGTAACCTCTCTGAACAGTCCGGTGCAGCATTGCTGGTGACGGCGGGGCCTCTGGTAACTCTCTTGGAATGATGTCTTCCCTCTGACAGGGGCTGCACTTAGCGAAGGTAATTCTGTTCCTGTTCTACACGGTCAGTGGCAGCGGCTGTGCGTAATAACCATTGGTAACACTACAATGGTTAGTTCTATTTGAGGATTGTGCCTTGACCTACTCCCCACTTATATTGAACTGTTCTTTGGGTCACAACCTGTCTGCTGTTAAAGGACGATTTATTGCTGTCAGAGAATAAATAAGAGTTGGACCTTTTCAGTGGTGTGGAACTCCAGTTACTGGGAGCAAAGGGGGGTCATCTGTGGAACGGACTTGGCTTTGGGTTATACACAAGACCCGAAGGTAAACAGGTGTTGGCTTTCACCTCTACACATTAGAGGACATGGGCCGTAGGGTACCGCATCCCTCCTCCCTAATCCCCCTAGACCAGACAACAAGCCGAGAAGAAGAAGAGGTGAGAGGGGTGAGGCCGCTACAATTAATTAGGTAGT
Source organism: Rana muscosa (assembly GCA_029206835.1). Lineage (NCBI taxonomy): Eukaryota > Metazoa > Chordata > Amphibia > Anura > Ranidae > Rana > Rana muscosa. The sequence goes on along the minus strand of CM055126.1, from coordinate 114,482,497 downwards.
CTCTACTACTGTCAGCTTTTTAATGCATGAACTGCAAAAAGGTTTAAGATTAGAGATAAGCTGGTTTCCCGTACATTTGCTACGTCTCTTCTTTGGTGGAGAAGACCCAGTGGCAGAAGCAGCATTGGATTTAGCAGACAGTTTTATTTTTCTTGATCAACAATATATGTATAAAAAGGATGGAGCATTACGTTTATGAATTGTTTAAGTGCATATAAAGCCAAAATGTTTATATTTTGAATAGAGCAGGAAATGATTAAAATTTCTGTCTATAACTTCTACTGAAAAAAACGATGGGATACTATTCCTCCCACTGACACAAACAATGAGCGCTGTTCCTTCCACTGACACTAAGGATGAGACATGTCTGCACATACTTCCAGTTTCCACATCCAATGAGAGCAACCTTCTCCCTCTGACCAGCTTACCTAAACTCGGTGCATCTTTCAGCTTGCTGCCCAAGCACTACTTTCACAAGCTGGCTCTCTTGCCCCTAGTGAATGTGATATTTATTTAGTTGATTCCTGTGTACTGACTGGCTTGTATCTTGGTTATCCATGGCCACTGTAAGCTCTGGCTTATATCCCAGTTATGCTCCCTGGTTGCCTTGAACTTTATCTTGTATCCTGGTTATTTGCATCCACTGCCAGGCCTGACTTCTGGCTTGAATTGTGGTTATTCTTGTCTGCTTCCTGACCTAACCTGTGGCTTGTATCCTAGTGACTCACTCCAGTATAACCTGCAAACCATTAATCTGCTTCAGACCTTCTTCCTGGTGTCTTCCTTATCCACAGGGTAAATGTGGGTTTAGCACATGGTTGGAAGCATCTGAGTATCCTACCAGATCACCAGCAGGAAGGCTTTGTACAGAACTCCTTTATACTTACTGTACATCTGAAACCTCTGGGCTTCTATTCTTACAGTTTCTTTTAGCATCATATGTTGCTAAGACCCCATACACACTATTAGATTTTCTGCAGATTTTTGTCTCCAGATTTACCAAAACCATATAATATGAGGTCCAGTGGCGGCTGGTGCTCAAATTTTTTTTGGGGGGGGGCACAAACAAACTGAAAAAAAAAAAACATCAATTGCAGCCACTGTGCCCATCAAACACAGCTACTGTGCCATCAAACGCAGCTACTGTGCCCATCAATTGCCGCCACTGTGCCATCAAACGCAGCCACTGTGCCCATCAAGCGCAGCCACTGTGCCTATCAAGCGCAGCCACTGTGCCCATCAAGCGCAGACATTGTGCCTTTCAAACACAGTCACTGTGCCCATCAAACCCAGCCACTGTGCCATCAAACACAGCCACTGTACCCATAAATTGCCACCACTGTGAAATCAAATGCAGCTACTGTACCCATCAATTGCTGCCAGTGTACCCATCAATTGCTGACACTGTGCCCATCAAATGCTGCCGCTCCTGCCCGCCCCAGTGTGAAAGGGGCCTTAAAGATGAAAATTTCTCGCTGCAAACTCGTTTAGAAGATTTTGAAAATCGCGCACGTCGTTCAAACCTCCGCATTAGAGGTATACCGGAGTCTATTATTGATCTACAATCGACAATTACTGCCCTATTTCAAGAGTTATCACCGTCAATTCCAATTGAGAGACTGGAAATAGACAGAATACATCGAGCATTAGCACCACGCAAATCTGAAGGTCCCCCCCCCCCCCGCGACATAATTGCGAAATTCCATTTCTTTCGCACCAAAGAGCAGCTCATGGTCGCTGCAAGGAACAAAGAATCCCTCATCTTCCAAGGCCACCCATATCAGATCTTTGCTGACCTTTCCCCAATAACAGTCGCTAAACGGCGCTCGATGAAACCCTTATTACAAAACCTACAACAACATCAGATCCCATACCAATGGGGGTTCCCTTTTTCACTTCGCTTCACATATCAAGGCACCAAGTACTCATGCAAAACCCCTGATGAACTACAGAACACCCTACAAAAACTTCATCTCTGCGAAAGTCCTTCAGCTGGCCCTCGCCGACGAACAGCATCCAGTTCTCCACAAAATGTATCCAAAATCAAAAATGACAGAACCAGACAAAGCCCATCGAAGAGGGGTCGATTCAACTCTCCAAACCAAGTTACTCCAGACTCAATGGACTGAATGCATTTTGCATATCAAATTGAAATTCACTCAATATTTTTGATCTTTCATCCACTTTTTGGATGCTAAACACTTAATGTCATTTAACCATCCTGAATTTACTTCCCTTAAGCAGGTTATGGTCTAATTTTATATATTTTTTATTTTAATTTTTTATTATTATTATTTTTTATTATTATTATTATTTTTTTTTTTTTTTAATACTTTCTTTTTATTTATTTATTTATTTATTTATTTATTTTCCAATTTTTATCCCCTTTTTGGTCTAGGATAATTGACGTTTTAAATTATCCCCCAAAAAATTATATTCTCATAACACCCTTCCCTCCTCATCCTATCCTTCCTCACCTCACCCCCCTCTATCCCCTCTATCCCTTCTACTTCCCACATTTTACCCCCTCCTACCCGCCCCTTTCCCCTAATCCTTTCCTACCCACAACAAGGGTTCTATATTATTTTTGTACAAAATTGTTTACTGAATAGAAGTAAATATTACTAATATATTAGTAATAATTGATATTTTATTTATTTTTCATCCTGATTAATAAGGACATTACTGCCTCTCCTACAACTGGCAACCCAGAGGTAACCTGTATAATTCAACAAAATTTATAATCTAACACTCTCCCTGTGAAACCATAAAACACAATTGTTAGATTAAAATTTTACATGTACTAATGTTGAACATATAATATTTTCTTATATTTGATTCATTTTTGCTTACTTCCGCCCAGTTTGGGTGTCATAATATATTTTTCTTCTCTAGATATATTTTTGGTCGTGAGGGACCCGAGAAACTGTCACTGCTCCCTCCATTTTTCTGTCTTTGGACTCTCCCCACACCTTTTTGTGTGAGGAGCCTCCCTGGTCAGACTCTGTGCCTCCGAGCTTGCACTTTTGCATGCTCGGAACGCCAACGTTTTACCTTCTTGCATTCTAAACGTTTTTTGTTAATTATTTGTTTAATAATGACTCTCATTTTCTCTTTCTTTCTCAACATTCTGTCTCCACTCTCCCTTTTCTCTTTGCTCCTCCCCGGGGTAAGTATGGATTTTCAATTGTTTTTAGATATGTCTTATAATATTTTCTATAAAATTTCATGATGGCTCCTTTAAATATTCCTCCCTTAATGTCCAAGGTCTAAATGTTCCACAAAAACGAACCAAAGTTTTTAGATCATTATCTTCTTCAAAGGCGCATATAATTTGCCTCCAAGAAACCCATTTCACTGAAACCTCGACACCTAAATATTTTGGTACAGCTTATCCCCAAGTTTTTACTGCTTCAGCTAAAACTAAACGAAGGGGAGTGCTAATTGCATTTCATAGAGCTACACCCTTCTCTCTTCTGACAGAAACCAAAGACCCAGAAGGTCGCTATCTCATTATTACAGGGCATCTATGTGATACGCTAATCACAGTAGTATCCTATTATGCTCCTAATAAAAATCCGACAGCATTCCTCTCCCATTTGTTCCAGGTAATAGAGACTCATAAAATGGGCACACTTTTGATCTGTGGAGATTCGAACCAAGTTCTATACCCTTATTTAGATAAGTCCCCAATTCCTATCACTTCCAATTCTCAATCTCGTAGGTTCCAAAGACTTCTACAACAACATTCCTTGCTAGATTCCTGGCGAGAAATCAATCCCACGAAACGTCAATATTCCTTCTATTCCCATCCACATAAGTCTTTTTGCTGTATCGACCATATACTAATCTCTATTAGTATGTCCCCGGAAATGCTCACATCATCTGTAATACCCTTTACATGGACTGATCATTGTGCAATACTTTCTACTTTCACTTCCCTCATACCCAAACATCAAGACCCCACATGGTACATAAATGATTCAACCCTATCCCATCCATCACACTCTACTGACTTAGAAATAGCCATAAAAGACTATCTGAAAAACAATAAAACCCCTGATATTTCTCCATTAACATTATGGGAGGCACACAAACCCGTCCTTCGAGGAATCTGCTTACGCCAAGCATCATATCTTAAAAAAGAAAAAAAGAAGCTACAACTAATATTAGAAACAAAATTTAACACTTGCCACGCAAATTTTCAAGCGAATCCTACCCCTGTGACAAAAAATCAACTAGATGAAGCTAGCCTAAATCTTGATCTTTTCCTATCTGAATCCGCAGATAAAACCATACGCAAATCCAAGCATACATTTTATATTAAAGCTAACAAGCCTGGCACTCTTCTCGCTCGAGCACTTAAAAAATTAAACAACCCATACAAACCGATTCGATTAAAATTACCTTATAATACTTACACCAGTAATCCAGAAAAAATCCTACAAACCTTCCACAAACACCTTACATCTTTATACAACAATCAGGGATTTTTTGACCGATCCGCTGCAGAATTATTTTTTTCACAAACCAAACTTCCAAAGATTCCTTTAACTCAACATGAACATCTTGAAAGTCCCATTACAACTGCAGAGGTTGAATTAGCCATTAAATCCCTTAAACCAAATAAACGCCCGGGTCCTGATGGCTTCTCTGCCCTATATTATAAAAAATTTACTCATCTTCTTGCGCCATTGCTGACAGATGCTTTCAATTCACTTCTGAACAACCAATCCTTTCGTCCTGAAACCTTAACAGCAATAATCACAATGATCCCCAAACCTCATTCAGATGATTCATCTTGTGCTAATTACAGGCCCATATCCCTACTTAATCTTGATATCAAACTACTAGCGAAAATTCTAGCAACTCGTTTGAACAATATTATTGGTTCATTAATAAATAAAGACCAAGTTGGTTTTATTCCTTTTCGCCAAGCAGCTGATAACGTACGCAGGGCAACTTTATTAATCCAAGCAGCTAAAACACGGCGAATACCTATGTGTCTTCTGTCGTTAGATATTAAAAAAGCATTCGACACAGTATCATGGCCCTATCTACATTTTGCTTTACAAAAATGGGGGTTCGGTCCTCACTTTCTTAACTGGGTTTCATCACTATATAATAATCCCAAAAACTATATTAAATATGCTGGATATAAATCTGGTTGCTTTAACATAAATAGAGGTACACGTCAGGGTTGTCCACTCTCCCCACTTTTATTTGCCCTACTCATTGAACCCCTAGCTCAGGCTATACGATCTGACCCTTCAATCAAAGGGATAGACTTAGCTGGTCATCAGCACAAATTATGTTTGTTTGCTGACGATATACTAATATTTATGTCTTCCCCTCATATTTCTGCTCCCAACCTTATAAGTAAGCTAGATCATTTTGCACAGATATCTGGACTAATTATCAACTCTCAAAAATCTACAGCCTTAAATATCTCCTTACCTCCCCATACTTTACAACAAGCACAAACTTCCCTCCCATTCTCCTGGTCTACATCGCACCTGACCTACCTAGGAATTACTCTTACTCCCAATTTAACTGAATTCTTCTCAGCTAACTTTCCGCCATTACTAAAGCAAATTACCAATCTCCTTAAACAATGGTCTTCTTTACCAATCTCATGGATTGGTAAAATAAACGTAATAAAGATGACTATTTTACCCAAGATACTATATCTATTTCGGGTTTTGCCCATTCCAGTTCCAGCATACTTTCTTAGAAATCTTCAACGCAAAACACTAGCGTTCATCTGGGGCTCTTTAAAACATCGTTTATCTAAACACACACTCTACCTTCCCAAACTTAAAGGTGGACTAGGATTCCCCAATTTCGCCTCTTACTACCATGCAGCTCAAATAGCATGCATCCCCAAATATCACGCAAAATACGAAACCCCACTCTGGGTTGCAATTGAAGCAATTGACTGTGATCCATTTTCTATAACAAATTTAATTTGGTCCAAACCCTCAGATCATAAAAATATAAAAAATAAGATTACCAAACACACAGTTACTATCTGGGATAAATTTAAACTTATCAAAGGACTACAATCTCCTCATGTTCCCCTTCTATCATTTATTAGAAACCCACTATTCTACCCAGCCTGCACATTCCCTAATTCATTTAAAAAATGGATCTCCTCTGACATAACGCAACTCTGTGATTTATCGACATCTACCTCACTTATAACATTTCCTGAACTATGTGATAGGCATCAACTCCCCCAATCAGAACTTTTCCGATATCTGCAGATCAAAAAAAATTTCATGCCTTATATACAAAATATGAGTAAGCTCAACGAACTCACACAATTTGAACGTATATGTAAACGCGAACCTCACTCTAAGGGTCTCATATCAATAATATATAAACACCTTATTACTTTGCCTACTGCAGACCCACCATCATACGTGGCAAAATGGGAGAGAGACCTTGGACTTCAGTTGGAACCATCCGATTGGGATAAAATTTGGACCACAACAAAATCATCTTCACAAAATATAATAGCTCTAGAGACAAATTATAAAGTACTTTTGCGCTGGTATTTGGTTCCTGTCAGAATCGCGAAATATATTCCGCAATACTCCCCACTCTGCTTCCGTGGCTGTGGTGAACTAGGATCACACATACACATATTTTGGGATTGTCCCGTTACAAAATGTTTTTGGAAAGAGGTTTTTCTTATCCTCTCTACCTTATTCAAAAAAACAATCAAACCTGACCCTTCAATTGCACTACTAAATCTAAAACCGACTTCTATTTCCCACACTCAATTCAAACTCCTTCTACAAATCACTACTGCAGCAAAGCAGACAATCGCCAAAGCGTGGAAAACCCCAACATTAATGATCTCAGAAACCAAAACCAGAATAAACCAAGCCATGACCCACTCAAAAACGGAAGCCATTACCAATGATAATATTGGAAAATTTGAAAAAATCTGGAATCCTTGGGTGACTAATTTTTTCCCTCCCAACTTTGACATCACATTATTAAGACCTTGGTAATATAACTACTAATAGCTATTTAATATACTAATATTATCAGACCAACATTATAAGATACCCCGGGGACCTTTTCGACCTTTTCTACCTACTATCTTTATTTTTTTTCTCTTCTTCTTACCCTTCCCTCTCTTCTATCTTCGCTCTTTAGCTCTTTTTTTGTTGTTTTTTCTTTCTTAGCATATATTGTTATTATATGCAAAAATGGTAGCAACATTCTTATTTTTTTTAATGTTTTTTATTTATCAGTATATTTCAGCTTTAGAGCTCCTTTGAAACAATACAAACCTTATATATTACAATAACATTATATGAGGTCGAGAAATTATGACCCTTCATTTTTTCTTTATAAATCCTTATATTACCTTACATGTTATATATTATTACTAAATCTGGTTTGTAATTACTAAATTCAACACTAAGCATATATTTCAGCAAGTCTCCAGATAATGGTCAACATATGTTAAACTTAAATTACTGTTTTTTTTCTCCTCTTCTGTTGTTGTTGCCTTCAAAAATCACTGGAGCTTGACATAAATATCTAATTTGTGTTGTCCTTAACTGCTACTATTTATAGTGACTATGTTTATTGACAATATATGCTTGTAATTTTGAAAATTTAATAAACAAATTTGACAAGAAAAAAACACCCTTGAAATAGTGCCAGGTATTTCATAGAGAAAGATTCCACCACCACTAGTAATCACTGCCGCTTACCAGAGCGAAAGATCTGTGCACAGATCAATACCAACAGATGGCTGTTTCCCTGCCAGGGTCTCTATACCGCTATCTCCAGGATTCCACGCCAAAACTGTCACGAATCAAAGGCGTGTGGTAAAAGATTAGCCGGCCGGCTATGCAAGCCCTCTCGCTCCGGGACTAGTTTTGGATGTCGGTGACGTCAGCACGTCGCTCCTCCCTACGCCGTTTCGTCACAAATGACGTCGAGGACGTGACAGTTTTGGCGTGGAATCCTGGAGATAGCGGTATAGAGACCCTGGCAGGGAAACAGCCATCTGTTGGTATTGATCTGTGCACAGATCTTTCGCTCTGGTAAGCGGCAGTGATTACTAGTGGTGGTGGAATCTTTCTCTATGAAATACCTGCCACTATTTCAAGGGTGTTTTTTACGTTTGAAGTCACCAGTGGTGGAGTGAGAAGACTTTTATCTGCAACATTTGGCTTATATGATCTTCAGCTCTATATTTCATCAATTATCTACAAAACTGTGCTCCTTTTCTGTCTAAATTACACAGTCTTATATTGGACTGTCTGGCATCAGTCGGGACCTTTTTTGTTATTGGTTGTAAAACATCCACACCAGAGACAGTTCCTGTTATACCATTTTTGTTTATTCACATATTGATGGTAGTCAATTTTAGTGTTGCGCAGCTTTATTACTTCTAGCATATGGAGATTTACGTTCCTTTGTTGTCCATCTCAACAATGGCAATGTATTTTAGACCCCATTTCGATCCATCCTTTTTACACCCCCTGTCTTCCCGATGGGCGGGTCGTCACTTTTGCGAGTGGCGTGTCTTTTATTGTATATTTAGGGCGGTTATCATCATTCTACATGTCACCGCCATTTGAAATGCATTCATGGTCCGGGAGCGAGGCTTGGGATGCACTAACATATCATGTGTCTGTTTGCAGCCAGAACGAGGCTTGGAAACATCACAAGCACTCAGTCCGAGTTCTGGCCTGCAAACAATGTGTCATGTGATGTCCCAGTCCAAAACGAGGCTTGACACACATACAGGCATTGAGGAAGCCAAAACGAGGCTTGGTACACACACAGGCATCCAGACAGAGGCGTGGAACACACATCGGTCGGCCATTTTGACATATATACAGATATCCAGGGAGCCCGGGTCCAAAACGAGGCTTGACACATATACAGGCATCCAGGAAGCCAAAACGAGGCTTGGTACACACACAGGCATCCAGACAGAGGCGTGGAACACACATCGTCGGCCATTTTGACATATATACAGATATCCAGGGAGCCCGGGTCCAAAACGAGGCTTGACACACATACAGGCATCCAGGAAGCCAAAACGAGGCTTGGTACACACACAGACATCCAGACAGAGGTGTGGAACACACACCGTTTGGCCATTTTGGACATATATACAGATATCCAGGGAGCCAAAACGAGTCTTGGCACATACACAGGCATCCAGACAGAGGCGTGGAACTCACTCCAGTCGGCCATTTTCGGTCTATACAGGAAGTTAAGCTATTTTACACTGGCAATGCTCATGGGCTGGTTTCTCATAATTGAGGTCATCATTTCTTATAAATAACCAGTGGGCAGCAGTGGAGAGACACCCCAGATGATGTCCTAGCAGACGAAACGCGTTGGGAAGACTCAATTTTTGCCACATTTTATACAAAGCACTTGAATATCATCACAAATGTAAGTGTTCTGACTTCATAAAATTTTTAATATGTAATACAGAGTTATGCTATGTGGCCGTTTCTTTCTTCCATTATATGACATAACCCTTCCACATCCATTTGGGATTTCCTGGACCATCACTTCTTATGAGATAACCCACTAGGAAGCCACCCTTCTCTGTGACTCTCTCCATCCTGCTGGCGTTTTGTCATCCCTGGCACAGCATCTTGAAGCCCATAGGATTGCCCAAAGTACATTGTGGTTCCACCACGCAAGCCTGTTTGACTCATTGAACGTAGGTTCTCTAGGGTTCAAACATTCTGGTAAGCCTCTTACCTGTGGGAATGGTTCTTTTTACTTCATCACCTCTTCACTTGCACAGATTTGCATGGTTTGAAGTCATCACCATATTTTGAACTTTGTCAACACCAAAGTTTGGTCACTTTTAAGGACAGGTCTTTGCATTTTTGCACCTGTTTTGATTTTCCTGCATATAGACATTCATTGTGTGCTTATGAGAACATTCTTATTCACATTGTTCACTATTATCATTTGAGCACTTTGTTTTATCAAGTTTTTACGTATTTATTCATTCAAGTTTTTACGTATTTATTTATTAATTTATATATTCAGATTAGCGTTAAACGTTTTTTGTTTCCACATTTTTGCAATTTGTCTACTTGGTGTGTTAGCAGCTTATCCTTAAGGCAGCATGGAATTATTTTGTATACCATTCGTGGTGCCAGTAGATCCCTGCATAATTTTATCCATTTATCAGGAAGGACTTAAACATGTGTTGTAAAAGGGTAGGATGCCTATGGCCATAGGATTTCCCCCTACAGCTATGCCTCCATTGCCACTGAGCAAGCCACCAAAAGGCAAAGATTTTACTGCAATTTGAGCTCTGTTTTGGTCACGGTATCGAGATTTGGGGGGAGGTGTCGCCTTTTGAAACTACTCCAAATTTTCTGCTCCTCCTCACTGTCAGAACCGCCAACCCTCCTGTTCCTCACTGACTGCACCCCAAAACTCCTCCTCACTGCCAGCATTACTCAACCCTCCTCCCTAACACTAGCACCCCAATCCTCTTCCTTGTCTTTTTCCTCTGCCTCCTGCTACCTCATGGCTTTACACATGTTCGCGTCTAATTGTCAGGGTTAGCTGGCTGTCAATGGGGCCCTTCTGTAAGGTGATGCACATGTAGATGTCTCTAATGCTGTTCGCAGAATATGGCTAATGGGCTGTCTCTGTGGCATTATCTATGGGCGGTAAGGGATTAAAATCTGTAGCTCCGATCATCAATCCTGGCATGCTCGTTGGCTCCCCGTGTTGTTCTGCCCTAATCTCTGCAGATGGGAAAGTACTGTCTCTTCTTCTGTGCAAAGTGTGCCTGGGTATTGTGGTTCTGCAACTCCAATCGCCTCCATTGACTTGTATGGCACCTTTAAGAACTACAGTTCCCATGGTCCATTGTGCCTGCATGGCAAGTTCCTCATTACCTTGATTCAAACACTGCAGTTGGGAGGGGGTGGTGGGAGCATGAGCTGGGGATTACAGCAGCAGTGAGAAGAGAGGCCAGCTGAAGGACACACAAAAGGGTAAATTAGCAAGCCAAAGAACATGGTGGCTATGTTCCTTAGCAGAAGAGGAAAAGGCTGTATTTGGAGCCCATAGAAATAGGTTATATGCATGCTTAAACGGTAGGAGGAGGAAGGAAAAGGCTGCTCTGTAACTGGGAGGAATAAAAAGATAAAGGGTTTGTTGGCCACTTAAATAACTTCTGTGCCATTTAGCAATGGCCAAGTGAACAAAACAGCTCCCCAAAGCCTCTCCACACTGCCTTTACAATATATTTAAAAGTGCCAAAGGAAGGTTTGGGGAAGAGCCGATAGACTATGGCCATAGGGTTGTACACTTATTTACTGCTGATGCCTGCCCTTTGCACTGGCTGTAGAATTTCCTTTCTTCATTTGCTCTTGCCTTGTCCTTTGCATAGAGACAAAAAAGTGTCCTAGGGCTTCCTTTTTTTGTTAAAGCGGAGCTCCACCCTATTTCAATACAATAGCTGAATCAAATAGCAGACTCGAATGCCGTAAAAAAACTGAAGTTTTTTTTTTTGTGACAGTACCTTTGTTATCTGCATCTGTCACTCTGCTTCCTGTCTCTATCTTCTGCGGGTAGTCTGCAGGTAGTGCGTCATTTCCTTTACCCGCAATGTCTCCTGGGAGCTTTTGTCATTGCTCCCAGGAGTCATTGCGGAGGTTTGCAGCGAGTTATCGCGTGATTTCCTAAAACTGAAGTGACGCGATTACAACAACAAAGTGTGGAGGGCGTAAGACTGAGCATGTGTGGGAACGAGCGGTGAATGCTGGGAGATGAGCATTCACCGCAACAAGGAAATAAGTGCCTGTGGGCTTCTCATGCCCACAAGCAAAATAGAAACCACGTTACAATGAGAATATAAGTTAGAATTAAAGACTAAATCGGACAGCGGATGACTTAAAACAGCAGAACAATGAGTACTCTTTTAATAAGCAATAAATAATTTAATGACAAAAAAAATAAAAAAATGAATGGCCGCGGGAGATACGCTTTAAAGGAATACCCAGGTTGCATTTCTGTTCCTGCCCATGTTTTCTTTACCAGTGCCAAAGAAATAACATACTGTATAGTCTATGACAGCCAAAAGTTTCCCCCTCTTCTTCATGCTGCCTGTCCTTCCAAGGTGTGCTCCTCATCTTTATTAAAGGAAAACCGCCACTTTCGTGAAAGGATATATTAATTTTCTTTTTCGGTTCCTCTCATTCTTTCAAGATTAAAACATTTGTTACCCCAACACTTCATATTCCTGATATGTGTCTGGTGTACCATGTACTTGTATGAAAAAGTATTCTGTTCTCATTGTATTGCTTCCAATGTGAAATTCCTGGTGTTCCTGTCAGTCACTCTGCTTTCCTATTAAACACTGACCACAGTAAGCAGGAGAACACATCGTGGTGAGTTCTCTATCTATGCTGGGAACTCCGTGTACGCTCCTCCAATGATCAGCTTTGTCCTGACACACCCCCACTGCACAGTCATTCAGTGGGAAGCTCAGTGTGCAGAGTGAATGTGATCACATAAAAAAAAAGGGAAAAAGGGTATTTATAATGGTTTTTTTTTATATCTATATGTAGCACTACCCTTGTAGGAGCTGCTGGTTTTGTTTGGGCCTGTTCTCTGATTCTCAACCCCTTAACTGGCTCGAACCCTCCCTTGGCACCACTGGTAGCGGAAAGAATTGTAAAACTCACTGGCTATGGGGAAACACAATTATGCATGTAAATAAACCACCTTAAGTACATATATATATATATATATATATATATATATATTACCTTTCTCCGCTTGAGGTCCTTCAGGCCAATAAAAGTACTTCACACAGGTATATACTTAAACAAACATAAAGTTTACTTTACCAGAGATAATAAGCAAATCAAGACAATTATATATATGTAAATAGCTTCAAATGACTCTGCAGGGCCCTGCAAGAGTCAATAATAATTGTAAGATAAAGATTCTAAAATAAACTGGTACCTACTATCTATGGATAAACAATCCTAAGCTTGCAAGCTCCCCTAGTGGGCAATACCACCCTGTGTCCCGTCAAAGTTAGTTCCTGTCAGGCCTGACTCAGATTACTGTACAAGTTCCTTGAGGGTGGGAATCTTCGCTAGCAAAACGTTGGTGCACTTTATAATTGTAATCCACAGGAGATTAAAGATGTGAACTAGACTCTTGCAATGCTTTTGAGAGTGAAACTAATAGTCAGTATAACGCCAACTTTAACTACGCAGCTACCACACGCTGCGCTATGTCCTGGTGTACGTGTAGCTCACTACTCGGGTGGTGGTGGGCCTTTAGGAGTCACAAACCTAGCAAAAGTTGTAGATTCTGGGCAGGTGCCCGCTCACCCAGACAGGCCTAGTCCGCCTGACACGTTCTGCGGTCGGTATCTCGATCCCCGACCTCTCCGTAACACACAGCCTCTGGTCCTTCTCACAGCAGCTGAAGATGTCGGTTGGCGAACGACTCCGGTCTGAGGGTGACACGAGCTAGTCACACTGAAAGAGACCCCTCTCTAGCGTGGTGATCCTCCGCAAAGTTATAGGCCCAGGTTTTGGGCCTAGTCGCCCTGGCAGCAGGCCTCACACAAACTTCCTGCTTGGTTGAGTGCGGAGTCCAGAGAGACCGAGCATGGCCCCTCCCTTCCTTTATGAAACCTCCCCCAGCAGGCTGTGCAGTGGTTGTAATGCATTCTGGGAGCACAGCTGCACTGTGGGTACCATAGTCTATTAGGTATCCATGGCAACAGAGTCTCTCTCTCCCTGTACCATAAGTTCCACACGCATTACTGAACATAAGTAAACAATAGTCTATAAAGTTCTAACTGGAACATAGGAGGAAGTTTGGGGTGTACACACATAACAATAGTCCATAACAGTAGAACCCCGCTACATATACAAAAATGTTTTTCCTTTCATTTCTATTGTAAACTGAATGGGGTCGTTTTAAAGGTAATCATTTACAATCACTTTAAATCTTAAGGAGAAAAAAATGGCAAAGGAAGAACTATGCCCTGCTTCTCCTGCAAAACTATGTGCATCCTATCTTGTACAGAAACAGGTATCTCTTCAGTAGCATAAACAGCCTGTAACAGTTCTTACATATTTTCTAAAGGAAAGAGATGTTTGTTAGAGCTACTAGCCCCAGACTTCTGGCTATGGCATACCCCCTTCTTTCTTAGAAGTACTAGCAGAGGAAAATTCTCCCTCTTCCTCCTTATCTGGAACAGAATATGGAGGAACAATGACATTACATTGTGTAACTGGTGGAACTGTCACCGGGGTAACCATTTTGGAAATAGAAGGTAAGTAGTCTCTAAAACCGTAGAAACCATCACTGTCCTCACTGATTCCATACATTATTTCATTGTGTAATGGGTATTAAAATTTAGGGGGAGCATCTGGGTGGTAGTATGACCCAGATGCACTGATTATTAGGGAATTTGGGACCTTTTTTTATTTGTGGAGGACTCCAGTGGTGTTCAGTTCCCTGCGGCCCCTGGGTGGCGCTGTCGCCCTGGGCCGGGGTTGAACCATCACTGCAGTGCTGTTCCCTTTTTGTCCTGTTTCGGCAGTTGTACGGCGGGGCGGCGGGGAACCTGCTGTGCCTGTCAGGAGAGGAGATAAAGGGGAGAGACGCCCTCAACACGAGGTTCAGAGTCGGAGGTCACGGCCGCGCCCAGGCACCTTCAGCCTGGGTGCCGGTGTTCCGGAGTTCCGGGCCTAGGCGCCCTTGGCCTGGCCGGAGCGGGAGATGGAGTCCATTCCAGGCACCTTCAGCCTGGGGTGAGGTACTACGGAGAAGGCCCGGGGCCCAGTACCTTCGACTGGGTTCCGCAGGGGTGGAAGAGTCCAAGGGGCCCTAAGGTGTTGGGTGCCTGAATCTGAGACGAGGAGGCCAGGGAGCGTAACCTCTCTGAACAGTCCGGTGCAGCATTGCTGGTGACGGCGGGGCCTCTGGTAACTCTCTTGGAATGATGTCTTCCCTCTGACAGGGGCTGCACTTAGCGAAGGTAATTCTGTTCCTGTTCTACACGGTCAGTGGCAGCGGCTGTGCGTAATAACCATTGGTAACACTACAATGGTTAGTTCTATTTGAGGATTGTGCCTTGACCTACTCCCCACTTATATTGAACTGTTCTTTGGGTCACAACCTGTCTGCTGTTAAAGGACGATTTATTGCTGTCAGAGAATAAATAAGAGTTGGACCTTTTCAGTGGTGTGGAACTCCAGTTACTGGGAGCAAAGGGGGGTCATCTGTGGAACGGACTTGGCTTTGGGTTATACACAAGACCCGAAGGTAAACAGGTGTTGGCTTTCACCTCTACACATTAGAGGACATGGGCCGTAGGGTACCGCATCCCTCCTCCCTAATCCCCCTAGACCAGACAACAAGCCGAGAAGAAGAAGAGGTGAGAGGGGTGAGGCCGCTACAATTAATTAGGTAGTCTCTACTACTGTCAGCTTTTTAATGCATGAACTGCAAAAAGGTTTAAGATTAGAGATAAGCTGGTTTCCCGTACATTTGCTACGTCTCTTCTTTGGTGGAGAAGACCCAGTGGCAGAAGCAGCATTGGATTTAGCAGACAGTTTTATTTTTCTTGATCAACAATATATGTATAAAAAGGATGGAGCATTACGTTTATGAATTGTTTAAGTGCATATAAAGCCAAAATGTTTATATTTTGAATAGAGCAGGAAATGATTAAAATTTCTGTCTATAACTTCTACTGAAAAAAACGATGGGATACTATTCCTCCCACTGACACAAACAATGAGCGCTGTTCCTTCCACTGACACTAAGGATGAGACATGTCTGCACATACTTCCAGTTTCCACATCCAATGAGAGCAACCTTCTCCCTCTGACCAGCTTACCTAAACTCGGTGCATCTTTCAGCTTGCTGCCCAAGCACTACTTTCACAAGCTGGCTCTCTTGCCCCTAGTGAATGTGATATTTATTTAGTTGATTCCTGTGTACTGACTGGCTTGTATCTTGGTTATCCATGGCCACTGTAAGCTCTGGCTTATATCCCAGTTATGCTCCCTGGTTGCCTTGAACTTTATCTTGTATCCTGGTTATTTGCATCCACTGCCTGGCCTGACTTCTGGCTTGAATTGTGGTTATTCTTGTCTGCTTCCTGACCTAACCTGTGGCTTGTATCCTAGTGACTCACTCCAGTATAACCTGCAAACCATTAATCTGCTTCAGACCTTCTTCCTGGTGTCTTCCTTATCCACAGGGTAAATGTGGGTTTAGCACATGGTTGGAAGCATCTGAGTATCCTACCAGATCACCAGCAGGAAGGCTTTGTACAGAACTCCTTTATACTTACTGTACATCTGAAACCTCTGGGCTTCTATTCTTACAGTTTCTTTTAGCATCATATGTTGCTAAGACCCCATACACACTATTAGATTTTCTGCAGATTTTTGTCTCCAGATTTACCAAAACCATATAATATGAGGTCCAGTGGCGGCTGGTGCTCAATTTTTTTTTGGGGGGGGGGCACAAACAAACTGAAAAAAAAAAAACATCAATTGCAGCCACTGTGCCCATCAAACACAGCTACTGTGCCATCAAACGCAGCTACTGTGCCCATCAATTGCCGCCACTGTGCCATCAAACGCAGCCACTGTGCCCATCAAGCGCAGCCACTGTGCCTATCAAGCGCAGCCACTGTGCCCATCAAGCGCAGACATTGTGCCTTTCAAACACAGTCACTGTGCCCATCAAACCCAGCCACTGTGCCATCAAACACAGCCACTGTACCCATAAATTGCCACCACTGTGAAATCAAATGCAGCTACTGTACCCATCAATTGCTGCCAGTGTACCCATCAATTGCTGACACTGTGCCCATCAAATGCTGCCAGTGTGCATCGCCCGGCACTTACCTGTCTCGCAGCGGGTCACATTGGTGTCCTCCACGCTCCTCGATGTCTTCTCCCGTCCTCTCTATCAGGCGTCCAATCACAGCGCCTGTCGTTTCAGCCAATCAGGTGACAGGTAATAAACCCGAGCACCAGATTGGCTGAGAGGCAGTTCAGTGTTAGCAAAGCAAATTCCTTCGCCTTTCTAACACAACGCTGAGTGAACAGCGAGTGCCCAGCATGGCGCCCGGCCTATGGCCCTAATCAGGTGCTTCCAAAAAACACCCTGCCGCTGTAATTCAGGTGCCCGGCGCCCAAAAAGGGGCCAGACACCTGAATAGGGGGTGTCAGCAGTGACATGCAATGCATGAATCTATCTATGGCGATAGGCACTGCCATCGCTCTATGTGCCACTTATGGACGCACCGCCACTGATGAGGTCAAACCTTAAGAGTTTCAATTTGTATGCAATCAGGCAGGCCCTTGCACTACATGGTTTTGATAAATCTGAAGACAAAAATCTGCAGAAAATCAAATAGTGTGTATGGGGTCTTATGCTATACACACTCTCTTTTTTATTAACAGATGGTTTAAATTTTCTGTCTATTATTGTTTATATTGATTCAATGTAGTTTTATACATTTTTAAAGGTTGACTTCTAAGGGCAGATATATTTGCCATAACTATTATTTTATTTTTATTTATTTTTATTTGTTCACAAATACTAAAGGGACTAAGATAAAACCAGAGCTGCTATATCCGGGTTCACACTGCCCATGAATTCAAAGTCGTGCAACTTTGAAGTCGGACCACAGCATGACTTGCATGCAATTTCTTTAACAGAAGTCAATGCAAGTCCGACCAAAAGTAGTGCAGGACTTTATTTCTAGGTCGGAGCAACTCAAGTCACACTGATTAGAATGGTTCCATTGCACAGAATGGGGTCCAACTGGGGTTCGACTTCTGATGCGACAAGTGCTCCAAAGTCAGAGCGATTGTCGCATCAGTGTGAACTGGACCTCATAGAATAAAAGCATGCAAAACTAGATCACTTTCACGTGGGGCAAATTTGTTTTAGCTCAAGATCGTTAATTAATGTTATACAGCTTTCTAAAACCTTTGATCTGAATTATCACTAAAACTAATTTTTGCTTTCTTGCCTTCACTCCTTAGATATCCTTTGTTATCTGCACAGCATTCCTACTAGCCTGGTCTCCTTATGCTGTTATTTCTATGTGGTCAGCTTGTGGCTATCAGGTACCAGCACTTACCAGTGTAGTGGCCACACTGCTTGCCAAGTCAGCAAGCTTCTACAATCCCATAATATACCTAGGCTTGAGCCCAAAGTTTCGACAAGATCTACGAACCATGATGTGCTGTTTTCAGCCAGAGAAAGATTTACCTACAAAGTGTGAAAAAGTAGCAGTTATCTATGAAGTAAAGAAGATGCAGCCAGAAGATCACATTCAGAATTCTAGAAGAATAGAGAAAAATACACTGCTGACTAATAATTCTTCCTCGCAAAGGACAGACGTGGAGGGATCCCCTTATGTCTCTGAAATTGGACAAACAAGGGATATAATTGCCAATGTCAATATGGACATTACATTCGACTTTGAGACAGGACAAAAAATACCAATGTAGATTATATCTGGTTCAAACAGATCAGATGATTGTAAGTTTCTGATGTAGATGGCACATGGGTGTATTGTAACTGTCCATGACCTAGCGGTTTCTAGAAATGACATCTTTGGTATGTTTGATTTATTTCTCCTTGCTCTTTAATGATTAGCTGAGTCAACCTTGTTAATATCCATAAACAGGGCCGCTGATAGAAATCATGGGGCCCCGTACAACCTACCTGACGGGGCCCCTTCAGCTCCACCCCTGGTCCCGCCCCTGGTCCCTCCGGTTTCACCCCTGGCTCCGCCCCTGGCCCCTCCCCAGATCCCGCCTTGAAACAAAGTGCAGGTTTGTCTACAAGTAATATTTATTTTTCTCCAGACAGTTATAAGTTTGATTATCCAAAAGAAATACTGTTTTCAGATGAGAACAGACCGCTTTAATATCTATATGTAATAAAAACCATTAATGAATGAATGTAGTGGTATTCTGAAATAATTAGGGAGATTAAACAAATGATAAAAGGTGGGAAAAAACAACAAGCCAGGTTTCCATGCCATGCCGCCAATGCCATATTGTGCTGCAGACAGTGCCACCCATGCCACTATTGGCAGCATGGTTGGCACAATCTGCAGCACATTATGGCATTGGCGGCACTGTCTGCAGCACATTACGGCATTGGCGGCATGGGTGGCACTGTCTCTGCAGCACATTACGGCATTGGCAGCATGGGTGGCACTGTGCCTGCAGGCAGCACATGCGTTATGGGCCATAACGCATGTGCTACCTGCAGACAGTGAAAACCATGCGGCCAATGCCATATTGTGCTGCAGACAGTGCCACCCATGACGCTAATGCCATAACGCATGTGCTACCTGCTGACAGTGCCACCTATGCCGCCAATGCCATATTGTGCTGCAGACAGGTAGCACATGCGTTATGGCATTAGCGTCATTGGTGGCACTGTCTGCAGCACAATATGGCATTGGCGGCATGGGTGGCACTGTGCCCACAGGCAGCACATGCGTTATGAGCCAATATGGCATTGGCAGCATGGGTAGCACTGTCTGCAGGTAGTACATGCGTTATGAGCCATAACGCATGTGCTACCTGTAGACAGTGCCACCCATGCCGCCAATGCCATGTATAGATGCTGCTGCAGTAGCTCTTGAATCCCCCCCCCCCCAAGCAAGTACACACCTGTTAGCCGGGCCCCAGCCAGGAGTCGCTTCCTCCCTGATCCTGCAGACTGCTGCCTGGACTCGCTGGAGTGTCACAGTCTGACACGGTCACAAAATCAGCCTCTTCTGCCGAAGCCGCCGCCGCTCGCTTTGCTGGCTTCCTCTCTCTGCCCTGTGAAGAACAGAGCAGAGCGCCAAGTGCGGAGGGACAGGAATCACTCCGCGGCGCCAGGGAAGGACACGCTGGACAGGACTTGAGCCAGCATTAGGAGCGGTCGCCGAAGAGAAGAGATATTCTTCCGTGCCCGAAATAGGAAAAAGAGTCCCTTCCTGCTGCCATATCGCAGGTATTCCACTATTAAAAAAAAAAAAAAAATTAAAAAGCAATGCGGGGGGAGGGGGGTGTGCTGGCGGGTCTAAAGATGTTCGTTTAGGGCTGTGGAGTTTTTTTTGGTTTTTTTCCCCCTACATTAACTAGCTCTCTGTGGAGGTTGCCGGGCCCCCCTGCTGGCTGGGCCCAGTACAACAGGGCCAGTTGTACTGGCCTATCAGCGGCCCTGTCCATAAATAGAGACAATGGGAAAATTCTGGAACGAGGGGTGAAATATATTCTTTTAACCAAAATTTTTTATGTTCTAAATATATAATTATCTTTTTTTTAACAAGAAGAAATATATAATTATCTTTACTTTTAAAATAAAATATATGACATTTCCATTAAGTAAATGGCAAAAAAAATTCTTGATTCTAAAGTGTTCTCCTGTTCAATAGGACTGTAATGTCCTGGTCAACTAAAATGTTTTTACATTTCCTATAATCACCTGTTTATAACCTCATCTTAGACTTATACCATTCAAGCCCAATTCCTAGTGGCACATCTACATTGATGAAGTAAACTGGTGAGGGGTCCAGAGAATCCCTTTACCAGTTCACAAATAACTTGGGGGTCCACAGCAAACATTTATTTGCTGAACGATGATTAGATTCACTGTGAATTCAAGTTTAGACAAAGCAATTTAGTAAAGGGTTTATAACCACTTTAAAGTGTAAGAAAACCCCCCTATCATTTTCAGCCAAGGGATCTGCTATCTTTGCCTCTGTTTAATCTTCAACTTCCATGAAGCTGTACATGTGATCAGTTATGACACTAGCCATTGGATGGTTTGACAGTTTGGCTCAGAGCACAACCACTGTGACAGTTACATTTCCGGCACGTGACAGCAATTTTTTTGTAAACAAGGCAGATCCCCGTTCTGACAGGAGGGAATGCATTGATCCTGCGTCTCTGCAAAGCAGGGACTAGGGTCCATGTCTTTCCCTAGTAAAAGCACCTCCCACAGTGTGCACTGGTTAGGCACACAGTTACCACTTTAATCGCCCCTGATGTTAACCCCTTCCCAGCTAGTGTCATTAGTAAAGTGACAGTGCATATTTTTAGCACTAATCACTGTATTAGTGTCACTGGTCCCTAAAAAGTGTCAAAGGTGTCAGTTAGTGTACAAATGTCCATCACAATATTGCAATCCCGCTAAAAGTCGCTGATCGCCACCATTACTAGTAAAAAAAATAACAATATCCCATAGTTTGTAGACACTATAACTTTTTTTATGGAAATCAATCAATATACTCTTATTGGGATTCTATTTTACCAAAAATATGTAGCAGAATACATACTGTATTGGCTTAAATTTAGGAAGAAATTCGATTTTCTTTCAAATTTTTTATTGGATAGGTTTTATAGCAGAAAGTAAAAAAATATTGTTTTTTTTCAAAATTGTAGGTGTTTTTTTTTTTTATAGCGCAAAAATAAAAAAATGCAGAGGTGATCAAATACTACCAAAAGAACATACATTTTATTTGGGTAATGCGTCGCATGACCACGCAATTAGGGTAAATCTTGGAGATCAAGTGGTTAACAAAAGTGGTGCACACAGAGGCGGTATCCCTGATGAAATAAGGGTGGCAAAAGGTTTCACACTAGCCTTCCATGGCTAGAAAATACAGTACACTGATCAGCCATAACATTATGACCACTGATAGGAAAAGTGAAAAACATTTATTATTTTGTTCCAATGACACCTGAAAGTGTGTAGGATATGTAGCGGAGCCTCACTCTCCCTCTCGGTTATTGTGGTTGGCTTGTGTCTAGGGGTACCTGAGAGAGGAGAGTGCAGGAACACTACGCCAAGCCCTCCCCTCGCATGTGTATGATGGTTGAGCAGAGATATTTGAATTACCTCCGGGTCTGTTCACTGCATACGAAGCCTTAGTTGTTCCGTGGAGATGTGTCTGCCAATAACATAGAGCCCCACACCAATCGAAAGTCCAACACTCCTTTATTTCTTTACTTGCAGGGTGAACACAATCAGTTGAACTTTCAGTAACAGACAGACAGGGGTGTGGGTACGAGTAGGCCCAGGCACAACTGAGCTCTCCTATTCCTTTGCTAGCGAATAGGCCTGGGGCACGGTCTCTGCCACCGACCGTGAGTTTTGGTCGCTGCCACTGACCGGATGAACTGTTGAGGCCCCTGCCACAGGCCTAATAGCAGGTCCCTGCCACTGACCTGGGTTGAATAGTTGGACCGCTGCCACCGGTCATTGAACGTGAACCACCTTCCTCTCTGAACTTGGCCCCTGTTCGGGAAAGATATCCCTCCGGGTGGTCTCCGGAGGTTCATCCGGCACTGGCAATCTGCTGCACCAGGTCTTCGGAAGAGTCCCTCCTCCTGTCCCTTACGCCTCTGGATTTGGGTGCCCCACTCCCGGGGCCCCCTAGGACCATCCCTCCCTCGCGGGACCCAGCGGAAGATACTGGGCCCCAGGCCTTCGACTGAGTACCTCACCCCAGACTGAAGGTGTCTGGGATGGAACATGAACTCCAGGTGTCCAGGGCTAGGCCGCCTGGACCCCGACCGCGAACAGCAGCCCTCAGGCTAAAGGTGCCTGGGACTCCCACCTCAAGGCGAAGATGTCCGCCCCCTTTATACCCTCTCCCAGGATGCACGGCGGGTTCCCCACCCCGCCGTACAACCGCTGCGAGAGGTCACAAAGGGTACGGCACTGCAGCGATGGTTCAACCCTGGCCCAAAGGGACAGCGCCACCTGCTGGGCCGCAGGGAACTATGCATCACTGGTGTCTTCACCAGATTTAAAAGTATATACCTGCTACAGATATATTAGGAAGCAAGTCAAATGTTACCCCTGAAATTAATGCGTTGAAAGCAGAAAAAAATAGCAAGTGTAAGGATCTGAGTAACTCTGACAAGGGTAAAATTATAGTGGCTAGACCACTGATTCAGAGTAGTTCCAAAACTGCAGCTCTTGTGGGCTGTTCCTGGTCTGGCTGTGTAGCTGCAGACCAGTCAGGGAGCCCATGTTGACCTGTGTCCATAGCAAAAAGCGCCTACACTGGTGCATGTGGGCAGGTCAGGGTGACAGGGTGATCTTCACAGCCTCCACGTTTCCCTCCTAGTTGGGCATCAAGTAAGGATCACATGAGAGACCTACAGTGCCTTGAAAAAGTATTCATACCCCTTGAACTTTTCCACATTTTGTCATGTTACAACCAAAAACGTAATTGTATTTTATTGGGATTTTATGTGATAGACCAACACAAAGTGGCACATATAATTGGGAAGTGGAAGGAAAATGATAAATGGTTTTCAATTTTTTTTTACAAATAAATATTGGAAAAGTGTGGTGTGCATTTGTATTTAGCCTCCTTTACTCTGATACCCCTAACTCAAATCTATTGGAACCAATTGCCTTCAGAAGTCACCTAATTAGTAAATAAATTCCACCTGTGTGTAATTTAATCTCAGTATATACAGCTGTTCTGTGAAGCCCACAGAGGTTTGTTAGAGAACCTTAGTAAACAAACTGTCATGGATATGCAGTAGTGTTTGTCTGCCATCTTACCTTCCTCCTCGTGTTCATCTAGAGACCAGACCTCCTTCACCTGGCTTCCTTTATAATCTCCTCCCAGCCTGACTCCACCCCAGGCCCTATCACAGAACACTATATTAACCTGTGCACTGCAAGCCTGCTTGGCTGATCAACGTGTTTGTTAGGCATTGTGTGTTTGGGTTCCTGCCTGCCGTGTGCTACGTCTGTCTCTCTGTTACGTTATTGGCTTGTCCCCGACTATCCCTGTCTGCTCGTGACCCTTGACCTTCGGCTCGTTCTTCGTTATCCTTGTCTGCTTGTGGCCCCTGACCTTCAGCTTGGTATTCGGTTCTCTCTATCGTGTGCTGCTGCTTCCCCTCTTTTCCCCTTATCCTACGGGGCGTGAGCTAGGAAACTCCAGGGGCCGCGACCTGGTCCCAGCCTGCAGCGTAACATCCTCACCACTAGAGGCCCTGAAGAAGACCAGCTGGGTCTTAGACTCCGCGCCCTGGGGAATCTTGGCTCTCGCTTCCGTTGGGATCCCGGTTGTGCTCCTCTGGTCCCGCTTTCCACAACCACCCAGTTTCCTATCCGCAGAAGCCAGCCATAGGGTTCACTACCTCGCGGTGCACTCCTGTCCCCCTACGGTGTGCATCTGTCACCTGGCCACAGGTGACCCTGACAGTTTGATCAGCCATGAACCCGGCTGACATCCCGCTACCCGCGGATGATCCATTGCAGGGCATAGTTTGCAGACTTGAAACCCAGGAATCGAATCAGACTCAGGTGATGCGATTCCTCCAGGATCTGGCTTCTCGCTTCGAGCAGCTTCAGGCCTCCTTGGGAACCCTGAATCCGCAACCTCAAATACAATCAGCGGCTGCACCTATTGCACCAGTAGCAGCCACACACTCGCTACAACTGCCAGCTCCGTCCCGTTTCTCTGGGGACTCCAAGGCTTGCAGGGGGTTCCTTAGCCAATGCACGATTCATTTTGAGCTCCAGCCCCAAAACTTCCTGTCTGATCGGGCTAAGGTAGCCTATATCATTTCCCTCCTCTCTGGTGAAGCTTTAGCCTGGGCAGCCCCTCTGTGGGAACTGGATGATCCAGTGGTTTCTAGCCTGTCTGGCTTCTTGAAACTTTTTCGGAATATCTTCGAAGAACCGGCTCGTGTCTCTTCAGCGGCCAGCGCCCTTTTACATCTCCGCCAAGAGTCTGCTTCTGTGGGACAGTATGCCCTTCATTTCCGCATACTGTCAGCTGAGTTGAGCTGGAACAATGAGGCCTTAGTCGCAACCTTTTTGCATGGCCTGTCGGATAGAGTGAAGGATGAATTAGCTGGAAGAACCATCCCCACTGATCTGGCCGGCGTTATCTCCTTGTGTAACCAGATCAATATTCGCTTTCAGGAGAGGACCTTAGAAAAGCAACGCCAGCACTCCTTGGTTCTTAGTCAGCCTGAGCTCCCCTCTCTTCGACCCGTAGAGCATCTCCTACCAGCTGAGGAACCCATGCAGCTGGGTCGGACCAGGCTATCCCCCGAGGAACGTGCTAGGCGCAGAACTCTTGGTCTGTGTCTTTACTGTGGGGGCAAAGGTCATTTTCGTGACACTTGCTCTCTTTGTCCAGAAAAACGTTCGGGTCCACTTCATCTGGAAAGTGAAGTATTGGACCCAGAAATATCACCTTCCCCTTCTCGTCTTCTGCTTTCTGTGTTCCTTCATGTTGGTGCTTCTTCTCATTCGGTCTCAGCATATCTGGATTCCGGAGCCGCTGGTAATTTCATGGACTGGGAAATCGCATCGTCCATGAGACTTACTCTTTTGCCCCTCACCACGCCATTGGTGGTCTTGGCGATTGATGGTACTGTTCTCCCAGGGGGACCTATCCGCTTCCAGACCCTCCCTGTTAAGATGTCGGTAGGGACACTCCACCAGGAGTGGATATCCTTCCTTATCTTACCCAAGGCCTCAACGCCTATAATTTTGGGTCTCCCATGGTTACAGCTCCATTCTCCTCATGTGGACTGGACTACTGGACAGATCCTGGCTTGGGGTCCCTCCTGTTCCTCGTCCTGCCTACCCAAGGTTGCCCCCTGTGAATCTGAGCCGGTCATTCATTCCAGGTTGCATAACCATTTACATTTCTCTGTCCCTAACCACCCTTGGACGCACAGCCAGGCTAGCTTGTCTACAAGTCCTGCAGTCGCTACGTCTTGCGATGCAATTCAGGTAGTCGCTACACCTGACTCAGCTATTCACTCTGCCTCTGTACTAGTTATGCCAGTCCAGCCCATGCCCAGTGAGCCTCTCACTTTTTCTTGTTCGGGACATTCTGCTTGTCCTTCAGCTATTCAGCTTGACTCCGGCGACATGTCACCTTCTAACCAACCTGACTTCAGGGTTCCACTGACATCTGCCCAGTCTGATGGTCCTGTGCAAGATGACCAGTTCCCCTTTAAGGGTCTAGGGGACCCTCCTCAGATTCCTGTTGATCCTCTCATGCCCTTGCTTATTCCTAGAGAGCCTTTGGTCCTCAATAGATCTTCTTGTCATCTCCCTACCTCGTTTTCGGTCTCTGAGGATAATTTTAAGTACGAGGTTAGACAAGTTCTGGATTCTCGGCTCTGCAGAGGCATTCTTCAGTACCTTGTGCATTGGAGAGGTTTTGGTCCTGGGGAGGCGTCTTGGATCGCTGCATCTGATGTCGCTGCACCTCATCTGTTGAGAAGGTTTCATCAGATTTCCCTTTAAGCCTGGGTCCAGGTGGGGGAGGGCCCATAAGAGGGAGGGTACTGTCATGGATATGCAGTAGTGTTTTTCTGCCATCTTACCTTCCTCCTCATGTGTTCATCTAGAGACCAGACCTCCTTCACCTGGCTTCCTTTATAATCTCCTCCCAGCCTGACTCCACCCCAGGCCCTATCACAGAACACTATATTAACCTGTGCACTGCAAGCCTGCTTGGCTGATCAACGTGTTTGTTAGGCATTGTGTGTTTGGGTTCCTGCCTGCCGTGTGCTACGTCTGTCTCTCTGTTACGTTATTGGCTTGTCCCCGACTATCCCTGTCTGCTCGTGACCCTTGACCTTCGGCTCGTTCTTCGTTATCCTTGTCTGCTTGTGGCCCCTGACCTTCAGCTTGTTATTCGGTTCTCTCTATCATGTGCTGCTGCTTCCCCTCTTTTCCCCTTATCCTACGGGGCGTGAGCTAGGAAACTCCAGGGGCCGCGACCTGGTCCCAGCCTGCAGCGTAACATCCTCACCACTAGAGGCCCTGGAGAAGACCAGCTGGGTCTTAGACTCCGCGCCCTGGGGAATCTTGGCTCTCGCTTCCGTTGGGATCCCGGTTGTGCTCCTCTGGTCCCGCTTTCCACAACCACCCAGTTTCCTATCCGCAGAAGCCAGCCATAGGGTTCACTACCTCGCGGTGCACTCCTGTCCCCCTACGGTGTGCATCTGTCACCTGGCCACAGGTGACCCTGACACAAACAGCATCTTGAAGGCCAAGGAACACACCAGACAGGTCAGGGATAAAGTCATGGAGAAGCTTAAAGCAGGGTTATAAAAAAAATATCCCAAGCTTTGAACATCTCACAGAGCACTGTTCAATCCATCATCCGAAAATGGAAAGAGTATGGCACAACTGCAAACCTACCAAGACATGGCCATCTACCTAAATTGATAGGACGGGCAAGGAGAGGATTCATCAGAGAAGCAGCCAAGAGGCCCATGGTAACTCTGGAGGAGCTGCAGAGATCCACAGCTAAGATGGGAGAATCTGTCCACAGGACAACTATTAGTCGTGCACTCCACAAATCTGGCCTTTATGGAAGAGTGGCAAAAAGAAAGCCATTGTTTAAGGAAAGCAATAAAAAGTCCCATTTGCAGTTTGCAATAAGCCACGTGTGGGACACCGCAAACATGTGGAAGAAGGTGCTCTGGTCAGATGAGACCAAAACGTAGCGTTTTGCTTTTAGACCAAAAAGTTATGTGTGGCGGAAAACTAACACTGCACATCACCCTGAACACACCATCCCCACCAAAACATATGGTGGTGGCAGCATCATGTTGTGGGGATGCTTTTCTTCAGGAGGGACAGGGAAGCTGGTCTGAGTCGATGAGAAGCTGGATGGAGCCAAACCTGTTAGAGCCTGCAAAAGACTCGAGACTGGGGCGGAGGTTCACCTTCCAGCAGGACAAAGACCCTAAACATACAGCCAGAGCTACAATGTAATGGTTTAGATCAAAGTATATTCATGTGTTAGAATGGCCCAGTCAAAGTCCAGACCTAAATCCAATTAAGAATCTGTGGCAAGACTTTAAAATTGCTGTTTACAGACGCTCTCCATCCCATCTGACAGAGCTTGAGCTATTTTGCAAAGAAGAATGGGCAAAAATGTTATGCCGCGTACACACGATCGTGATTCACGGCGGTGAAAACACTGCCGTGAATCACGACAGGAAAAACGAGGGAACGGCT
Source organism: Rana muscosa (assembly GCA_029206835.1). NCBI lineage: Eukaryota > Metazoa > Chordata > Amphibia > Anura > Ranidae > Rana > Rana muscosa. The sequence continues at coordinate 114,454,423 of CM055126.1, read as the reverse complement.
TGTTCCCCCACACACGGCCGTTTTTCTTGTCATTTTTTCTCTTGGTGAGAAAAACGACCGTGTGTAGGCTCCGCGGCAGTGTTTCCCTATGGGAAAACTGCCGCGGAAAAAAATGACAGGAATCACGACGAGAAAAATTAGAGCATGTTCTAATTTTTCTCGTCGTAATTAATGCTGTTTTTCCCGTCGGGAAAAACGGCAAAAAGCCCACAGACGATCGTTTTTCTCGTCCAAAGGAAAAAAATTAATTTTCTCTAGATTTGCAAAGCTAGTAGAGACATACCCCAAAAGAATTGCATCTGTAATTGCAGAGGAAGGTGGTTCTACAAAGTATTGACTCAGGGGAGCTGAATACAAATGCACGCCACACTTTTCACATATTTATTTGTAAAAAAAATGAAAACCATTTATAATTTTTCTTCCACTTCAAAATTATGTGCCACTTTGTGTTGGTCTATTAAATAAAACCCCAATAAAATACATTTACGTTTTTGGTTGTAACATGATAAAATGTGGAAACTGTCAAGGAGTATGAATACTTTTTCAAGGCACTGTATATGAACTGCGCAGCAGGGGTGAAGACTATCCTTATACCGGTTTGTGATCAGATCTTTCCAACTACGGCCAAGTGTGTGAGTGGGGTCACTTGTTCCCTGCATGCGGGGGTATCTTTCACGAGGAGCATGCTCATCAGTGTCCGGGACCAGGAGGAGACTACGGTTATGTGAAAAATGAAAATAATTTAGAATTAAACCTTCATTGTGTGCAGTAATAAATATTTAGAGTGACTTGTGCCATGTCATTACACACTGTAACTTGTATGTTGCATTAGGAGGGACGTGCTGAAGCTGAACCTGCGCCCACTCCACCAGTCTAGCGTACCTCTGTTATCTCACTCCCAGTAACAGAATGGGGTGCTGTCGTGCACTTAGCACGAACCTCATGCATGCAATTATTAACTCTTCACTTCCCGTCACCAGACCATAGATCTCTGTAACGCAAGTTCAGATTCAGTTGCTAATGGATACTGTCCACTAGAGAGGGAGCCACACAACACCATCCTCACTACTGGAGTGCTTGTCAACTTACCAGGTACCATGCCTAATGACTTGAACTTGTGTTTGGTTACTCATAGCAACTACACTCTTTCTCCTTGTCTTTGCCAAGTTTTGTAGTGGTGTTACTTCATACCCTGTAGTGCTTTACAGAACCTGGTTCTTTAGATTCCCATGACATACTAGTGGACGGTCTTCCCAGAAGAGTTGAAGCTGTTATAGTTGCCAAGTGTGGGCCAACTCAATATTGAACCCTACGGACTAAGGCCCCATACACACTATTAGATTTTCTGCAGATTTTTGTCTTCAGATTTACCAAAACCATATAATATGAGGTCAAACCTTAAGAGTTTAAATTTGTATGCAATCAGGCAGGCCCTTGCACTACACGTTTTTGGTAAATCTAAAGACAAAAATCTGCAGAAGATCGAATAGTGTGTATGGGGTCTAATGCCGTGTACACACGACCGTTTTTCATGACGAGAAAAATGCTATTTTTTAGATTGGTCATGAAAAACGGTCGTGTGTATGCTCCATAGCATTTTTCTCGACGAGAAAACTGCCCAAAAAAAAATTAGAACCTGCTCTATTTTTTCTCGTCGTTTTTCACGTCGTGAAAAATGGTGGAGTGTACGCTTTTAGGAGGGGAAAAAAATGTGCATGCTCAGAATCAAGTATGAGACGGGAGCGCTCGTTCTGGTTAAACTAGCGTTCAGAATGGAGATAGCACATTCGTCACGCTGTAACGGACTGAAGAGCACGAGGCTGATAAGCTCGAATCGTCTCTCACCAAACTTTACGAACAAGAGGAACAGCAAATACAGCCCAAAGGGTGGTGCCATTCCAATGGAACTTCCCCTTTATAGTGCCGTCGTACGTGTTGTACGTCACTACGCTTTGCTCGTGCGTTTTTTTTCAAGAACGTGTGTATGCAAGACAGGCTTGAGAGGAATCACGACGAGAAAAACATAATTTTTTTGCATGACATGAATAACGGTCATGTGTACTGGAATGCCATTAAAGTTCATGTGCGTGTAAAGGCAGGCATCCCAACACTTTTTGCAATATAGTGTATGTATGTTGGGTGAAAGGATATGTGGTGATTTCTCTCTTCAGATATACAATTTGGGACTCACAGAGACTTTGTGCTGCTGTATCCCAGAATTATTTTGGATTCACTAATTTTAGCTTTATGCATGAACTTTACATTTATTTATATATAGATTATGAGTGTTTCACTTTTATGTTATTTATGTGTTTCACCAGCTATGTATTTGTATTCTTATTAATACTGAGTTCATATGTTGTATAATTTATGTAATCACTTATTCAGATCTTTATTAGCACAGCATCCTACAGAGAAAACCATACAGTCATAGCCGAAATTGTTGGCACCCCAGAAATTTTTCCAGAAAATCAAGTATTTCTCACAGAAAAGTGTTGCAGTAACACATGTTTTGCTATACACATGTTTATTTCCTTTGTGTGTATTGGAACAAAACAAAAAAAAGGGAGGAAAAAAGCAAATTGGACATAATGTCACACAAAACTCCAAAAATGGGCTTGGCACCCTTTAAAAATTGTGGATAAATAAGATTGTTTCAAGCATGTGATGCTCCTTTAAACTCACCTGGGGCAAGTAACAGGTGTGGGCAATATAAAATTCACAACTGAAAGCAGATAAAAAGGAGAGAAGTTCACTTAGTCTTTGCATTGTGTGTCTGTGTGTGCCACACTAAGCATGGACAACAGAAAGAGGAGAAGAGAACTGTCTGAGGACTTGAGAACCAAAATTGTGGAAAAATAACAATCTCAAGGTTACAAGTCCATCTCCAGAGATCTAGATTTGCCTTTGTCCACAGTGCGCAACATTATCAAGTAGTTTGCAACCCATGGCACTGTAGCTAATCTCTCTGGGCGTGGATGGAAGAGAAAAATTGATGAAAGGTTGCAACGCAGGATAGTCTGGATGGTGGATAAGCAGCTCCAAACAAGTTCCAAAGAAATTCAAGCTGTCCTGCAGGCTCAGGGAACATCAGTGTCAGCGCGAACTATCCGTCGACATTTAAATGAAATGAAACGCTATGGCAGGAGACCCAGGAGGACCCCACTGCTGACACAGAGACATAAAAAAGCAAGACTACAGTTTGCCAAAATGTACTTGAGTAAGCCAAAATCCTTCGGGGAAAACGTCTTGTGGACAGACGAGACCAAGATGGAGCTTTTTGGTAAAGCACATCATTCTACTGTTTACCGAAAACTGAATGAGGCCTACAAAGAAAAGAAAACAGTACCTACAGTGAAATATGGTGGAGGTTCAATTATGTTTTTTTTGTTTTTTTTGCTGCCTCTGGCACCCGGTGCCTTGAATGTGTGCAAGGCATAATGAAATCTGAGGATTACCAAAGGATTTTGGGTCGCACTGTAGAGCCCAGTGTCGGAAAGCTGGGTTTGCGTCTGAGATCTTGGGTCTTTCAGCAGGACAATGACCCCAAACATACGTCAAAAAGCACCCAGAAATGGATGGCAACAAAGCGCTGGAGAGTTCTAAAGTGGCCAGCAATGAGTCCAGATCTAAATCCCATTGAACACCTGTGGAGAGATCTTTAAATTGCTGTTGGGAAAAGGCGCCCTTCCAATAAGAGAGACCTGGAGCAGTTTGCAAAGGAAGAGTGGTCCAAAATTCCAGGTGAGAAGTGTAAGAAGCTTATTGATGGTTAAAGGAAGCGACTGATTTCAGTTATTTTTTCCAAAGGGTGTGCAACCAAATATTAAGCTAAGGGTGCCAAGAATTTTGACCAGCCCATTTTTGGAGTTTTGTATGACATTATGTCCAATTTGCTTTTTTTCCTCCCTTTTTTTGTTTTGTTCCAATACACACAAAGGGAATAAACATGTGTACAGCAAAACATATGTTACTGCAATACTTTTCTGTGAGAAATACTTGATTTTCTGGAAAAATTTCTGGGGTGCCAACAATTTCGGCCATGACTGTATCTTACACTTTTCATTATAATAATATAATTACCTCATGGCAACTGTCCATCTTTACACTTTTATGTTGTAACACATGGTAATGTGTGTTATTGGCGTCAGTGCAATGCTTCTCAATGTTAGTGCACGGCATAAAATTCTGCATGCAGATTTCTGGTGTGATTTTGTTCAGTAGGCAGACCATTTAAAAAAAATGGGTTCAATGCAACTTGTTAACACACTGCATAAAACATATTTAGTTTTGGATAGAGTGGAGAGGGATTAGAACACTTGTCAGTTTTTATCGCTGTCTGTGTCCCCATTAGGGAGATTCACTCTCTCTTTTTTCCTGTTTACCATTATCCTCCCAAATATTTATTGACATCAGAACAATAATAGAGGGGACATCTTCCAACAGGGACACTAGTTCTGGTAACACATCGGGAATTTCTCACTTTGAAGGGATTTATTCTCACTCCCTGTCCTGGCTATGGGACAGGAAGTGAAGAAAAATCTCCCCAAAGGGACACAGATGGCAAAAAAAAAAAAAAAAAACTGATGAGGTTTATAACCCTCCCTTATTGTATCCAAAATGAAAAAAAAAAAGTGCCTTTAATTACACTTTAAAGCGTGTTGTGCTAATGCAGTTTTAAAGTGTGAACCTAGGTTATCTTACATTTTCAAGTATGCCCAATCAATGTTTTAACCACCTCATTACCGTTGTAGCCGCACAGATCGCTGTGTTTTTCGGACACAGATCGTGGTAAAGGGCCAATTACAGCAGCCCTTTAGTATGTGATCAGCTGTGTCCAATCACAGCTGATCACATGTAAACAAGCTTGCTGGTTATCGGTATTCCTTTCCTCATAAGCTGTCACAGCATGGAGAGCGGAGAGCCGGTAAGCGGCAAGTGTGACAGGGGACATATACACAGATAATTAGGGAACTGATCATTATCAGTGCCTATCAGTGGCGCATATCAGTGAAGGAGAAGATTTTCTTATTTGCTAAATTCTATAACAGAAATTAACAATAACTTTTTTTTTTTTTTTTAAATCAGTCTTTTGTCCTAGGTTTAACAAAAAGAAAAAACCCAGTGGTGATTAAATACCACCAAAAGAAAGCTCTATCTGTATAAAAACAAATGATAAAAATGTCATACTAGTTGCATGACTGCGCAATTGTCATTTAAAGTCTGACAGTGCTGAAAGCTGGAAATTGGCCTGGGCAGGAAGGGGGTGAAAGTGCCCAGTATTGAAGTGGTTACATGACAACGGCAGGCTGATGTTATCTGTTGGGGTCATTTGGGCATCATAAACATACACGAATTTGTGATACAAAACTGCTCATATGATATTCCTGGCCCATGGTCAGTAGAAATGTACAGCACTTAATTATGCAGTGCAGTGTTCAGGAGATGCAATAATAATGAAAAATGCTGAAAAGTGCTTTGTACTCAGCTGATTCCTATTACAACTGGGGTACATTTACCATTCGTTGATTCAGCTCAGCTGTAGCAATGTAGCATGCATATCCACTTTATTGTGGAGAAGATGCACCTGGTACATATTGGAAGCATTATGTAGCTTGCGGGTGGTCAGGAGGACTAAAACAGGGGAACCAAGTAAAGCAATTTTTAAGACCTGCTGCAAGAGCAATCATAACTAATAAGAGTATAAAAGATTTCTTGCTGACAATATTTACTAAACTTGTATACATATATTGCATAAAGAAAACTATACAAATAAGCAACCCGTGTGCTTCTGTATATGTTTCTATACACAAACAGTTTTTTTCTGAATGTAAGAGATTACTTTAATTAGCGTCTTTCACATAACAATATATTCTTTCTGTAGCAGTAAAACATGTCAAATAAGTATCCAATGGCATTCCTCTCCTCATAAGATTTTTTAAAATGGAAGGCCATTGAAAATTGACATTGCAGAATAGGATGAACTGAAATAAATCTGTAGGAGGCTGTCATGGTGATACATTAATGTAAAAGTTTCTGATTTCCCCTGAAAACAGAAACCTTTATAATATACAGATTCAATAAATATTATATTGTGATAAATCCACTAGAGTTGGCGGGACATCTTCCTTTGGCTTTTTATTTACATGGTTGAGCCAGAAACTCCAGGGAGAATATTCTATTACTATTAGATAATCTAAGAATAAAGAATAATCCAGGAGACAGAAAAAGTCCACTGTGCTAGGTGTAAACAATATCAATTTTAAACAGTCCCACCACTGTAAAAAATATTGTGCTGGGTCTACTCAAAAAAATTTACTTATTAGACTTTTCATGTTTCCAAATTTGTTGTTTTAAGTAAAGCCAACTCAATTTTTTTCAGTTTATAATCCTTAGGTTTAAGAAAAGCCCACTCAATATTTCCAGTTTATAGACCATAGGTGTAGGTAAAGCCAACTACATTTTTCCAGTTTAAAGACCATACTGTAGGTTCAAGTAAAGCCAATTCAATTTTTCTAGTTAAGTTTAAATTAGGAACACATACATTAACATATCTACTTCAAGTATTTATATAGCACCAACAATTTACAGAGTGCTTTACATACATTAACATATTTATTTAAAGTTCTTATGTAGCACCAACAATTTACAGAGCATTTTACATATACATTGTACATTCACATCAGTCCCTGCCCTCAATGAGCTTTCAATCTAAGATCCCTAGGTCACATGCAGGTAGTGTCATGGTTGGGATTTGAACCAGCAACCCTTTTGCTGCTAAGTGAAAGTGCTAACCACTACATCACTGTGCTTCACTATTACTTAGTTGCTTTGTTTTAAGTGTTATTAACTTGTAACTTGCTCCATTCTTTTAAGTTGGTAAAACTTATTTCTCAGCTAACAAATCAAACTGAAACACACACATGTATATACAGTATATCTGTAAAGAACATAGAATACAGAATGTATTAACTTTTTTTTAGCCTTTTAGGAAAGTAATTTGCACTTTAACCACTTCAGCCCCGGAAGGATTGTTTGTAACTGCTGGTATATACATTACTTTGTAAAAGTTTTAGGCAGGTGTGAAAAAATGCTGTAAATTAACAATGCTTTCAGAAATATAAGTGTTATTAGTTTATTTTTATCATTGAACAAAATGGAAAGTAAATGAACAGAAGATAAACCTAAATCAAATCATTATTTGGTGAGACCACTCTTTGCCTTCAAAACAGCATCGATTCACTCTGTTTTTGAAGGAACTCAGCAGGTGTGTTGTTGTCCTACTGCAGAATAAATTTGGGGCCAATCACACGCCCCCCTGATGGTATGGCATGATGGATAAGTAATTGCCTGTATTTCTCAGCATTGAGGACACCATTTATCCTGACCAAATCTCCAACTCCATTTGCAGAAATGCAGCCCCAACCTTGCAAGGAACCTCCACCAATCTTCACTGTGACCTGCAGACACTCAGTATTGTACTCCTCTCCAGCTCTTCAGTGAAAAAACTACCTCCTGTTACAGCCAAATATTTCAAATTTTGACTCAACAGTTCAGAGTACCTGCTGCCATTTTTCTTCACCCCAGTTCCTATGTTTTCATGCATAGTTTAGTCGCATAGGCTTGTTTCCACATGGGCGGTATGGCTTTTTAGCTGCAATCCTTACATGAAGACCACTTTTGGTTAGACTTCTCCAGACAGTAGATGGGTGTAACTGGGTCCCACTGTTGAAGGGAAGAAAGCATGATGAGTCTTTCATCACCCGTATTAAAGTGATTGTAAAGTCTCAGTTTTGTTTTCTAATAAAATAAAAAATATGTTATACTTACCTACCCTGTGCAGTGGTTTTGCACAGGACAGCCCAGATCCTCCTCTTCTTGGGTCCTGGTTCCTCCTTCCTGTTGAGTGCCCCCACAGCAAGCAGCTTGCTATGGGGGAACCGTGCCAAGCTGCAGCTCTGTGTATCCATTCAGACACGTAACTGCAGTTTGGCACTGCCCCCTCTCGCTTTCCTGCTTGGCTAGCTGAGTTTGATTAACAGCAGCAGGAGCCAATAGTTCCGTTTAGGGCTGCAACTAACGATTATTTTCATAATCGTTTAGTGGGCCGATTATTGTTTTGATTAATCGATTAATCGGTTAATAACCTTTAAAAAAAAAAATTGGGCCAATTTGTTGTTGGGCAGATTAAAAAACACAAATTGCTGCAAAAACGCATTATTATATGCTTTTCTGCAGCTTCTCTATTGAAGTATATTGAACCAAAAAAACAAAATAGCACCGTTTTGCGTTAAAAAAAGTCCTCGCCCTTTCCAAATACGCAGCAGCTGAAAAAATCATGGATGTGAACGTGTCCCATAGGAAACCATGTAAATGAACTGTAGTGTGTTTCTGCAAAAAAGCACCAAAAAACACAGAGGTGTGACCCAGGCCTGAGATGTTTAGTAACATAATGGGGTTAAAAAAAACGAAAATTAGTACAAAAAGAGCAAATATTCGCTACTGTAAGGGGTTCATTATTTACTGTGGGACAGTGAAAGTAATATTTACAGTAGCAATTTGCTCTTTTTGTACTATAAAGGGCTAATTTTAGTTTTTTTTAACCCCATTATGTTACTGGCCGATTAATCGATTATGAAAATAGTAATCGATTATGAAATTAATCAATTAGTTGTCGATTAATCGATTAGTTGTTTCGGCCCTAGTTCCGTTGCTGTATCTCAGCCAATCAGGAGGGAGACTCGTGGACATCGCTGGATAGAGAGGGGGCTCCGGTAAATATTAGGGGGGGCTGGGAGGGGGCTGCTGAACACAGAAGGTGTTTTATCTTAAAAAACCTTCTGGTTTTACAAACACTTTAAGTTACCTTGGCTGACCACTTTGTGTACGGTCCTCAGTGTTGGCTATTTTGTTTCTTCAAAAGACCTTGAACAGCCCATCTTGAAACCCCAGTCTGCTTTGAAATGTTTTCCTGGGATAGAGATTGCTAATGCAGTATAACTACCTTGTGTGCTCAGTTTAGGCTTGGTGTATAACATTTAACATAAAACTGTCTTCCGCAACCTTAGTTTAGTAGCAGAATTTGGCAGTTCCTCACACTGGTTTAAGCCTCCTACACAACTATTTCTGTTTCTGTTTCAGTTATTGACTGTGGTTTAACCTACATATGAAATTGATGATCATAAGCGCCTGCTTGGTATTATTGGTTAATCATACACCTGACTCTAATCCATAACATTTTTTGTACAATTTGTACATTAATAAAAAAAAAAAAATGAAAAAATACATATTGTTTGAAAGCATTCTTATTTTACAGCATTTCTTCGCACCTGCCTAAAACTTTTACACAGTAATGTATATGTAGTTTGAGATCTAAGGCACTGTGCTTCTGACTCCTAGTCTCACACGATTTTACGTGACATTACCTGACACCATTACTGTGCTCTTTGCTGTTCTCCTTGTTGTAGGAGAAATCTTCATTGCAAAGATCTTCTTCTTCTGCTTCATTTATTCTGTGGATGGGTGATTTCTGCACCTCTCCTGTCAGTTTTTCATCAGATCAGCCTCAGGGATGGTCTGACCTGAAGAAGTAAAGCCCTATTTCTCATCAGAGATGTCCACCAAAGTGTGGAACATAGTATGGTAGAGTCAGTAATGGGGAAACGATCAGCTGCAGGGAACCTGAAGGGAATACTGGTGTCTAAACACTGGATACAGCTTTCAAAGCTCAGGTTCTCTTTAACCACTTCAGCCCCGGACCATTTGGCTGCCAACTGACTGGGCCACTTTTTGCGATTCGGCACTGCGTCACTTTAACTGACAATTACGCGGTCGTGCAACGTGACTCCCAAACAAAATTGACATCCTTTTTTCCCCACAAATGGAGCTTTCTTTTGGTGGTATTTGATCACCTCTGTGGTTTTTATTTTTTGCTCTATTAACAAAAATAGAGCGACAATTTAAAAAAAAATATATATTTTTTACTTTTTGCTATAATAAATATCTCCCAAAAATATATATAAAAAACATATTTTTTCCATTTTTTCCGATACGTATTCTTCGACATATTTTTGGTAAAACAAAATTGCAATAAGCGTTTGATTGGTTTGCGCAAAAGTTATAGTGTCTACAAAATAGGGGATAGTTTTATGGCATTTTTATTAATAATTTTTTTTTTTACTAGTAATGGTGGCGATCAGCGATTTTTATTGTGACTGCGACATTATGGCGGACATATCGAACACTTTTGATGCTATTTTGGCACCATTCACATTTATACAGCAATTAGTGCTATAAAAATGTACTGATTACTGTATAAATGTGACTGCCAGTTAAGGGGTTAACCACTAGGGGGCTAGGAAGGGGCTAAGTGTGTCCTAGGGAGTGATTCTAACTGTTAGGGGGCGTGACTTACTGTGACACGTCACTGATCGCTGCTCCGAATTAGAGGGAGCAGATGATCAGTGCTGTGTCACTAGGCAGAATGGGGAGAGGCTGTGTTTACACTGGCCTCTCCCTGTTCTGCAGCTCTGTGACCCGATCGCGGGACACTGCTGGACATCAAGTCCGTGGGTCCCGCGAGCACGGTCACGGAGCTTGCGGTTCTTTAAATGGAGCGAACGCGGTGACGTAATCGACTACGGTGAGCGTGCGCTCGTCACATTCGATGCCGTCGCCGCCATCTTGCTACACCCTACCTATGCCTAGGAAGTTACCGCGCATGCGTCAAAGTCATTTCGAGCATGCTGCGCGGGCTTCCCGGAGGACAGGTAAGTGTACACACACACACTTTTCTCGTCGAGAAACCTGCTGACAAGAATCTCGACGAGAAAAAAGAGAGCAGGTTCTCTATTTTTCTCGTTGAGATTCTTGTCAGTTTTCTTGACGAGAAACATGATAGCCGCGTACACACGACCAATTTACTTGGCAAGAAAGCTCTGCCAGCAAGTTTCTTGCTGGTTCTTGCCGAGAAACTCGGTCGGTCGTGTGTACGAGACTTGAGTCTTAGACTGGGTTCACACTTGTGCAGTGCGAATTCCAGCTCTCTTATCTCTGCAAAAAGATAAGAGAACTGTTCAGCAGATCATCTCTGTTTTAACTGCGAATTTGGTGACCAGGGAGAGAGGAGGGGGGAGTGGGGAAGTGTATTGAAGTGAAGGAGAGAAATCCTGATGAGAACTAAATACATCTGCGAATAAGATGCGTGCCCATAGAAGATAATGGACCTGAATTCGCACCTGAGCAGCACCGCAATGCTTAGAAAACGCACATGTTTTTTTGGCAATTCGCAGTGCGAATGCATCGCACATATGTGAACCAGCCTCATTGAAATCAATGTATTTTAAAATGTTATGCGAATTGGATGCGGTGTAAGCCACAACCAATTCGCATAGGTGTGAACCCGGCCTCAGTCTTAGGACTAAAATGGAATTTTAGTTTTAGTCCTATTTTAGTCTTCTGCAATAGTTTTAGTCGTATTTAGTTGACTAAATCTCCAATTCATTTTAGTCGAGTTTTAGTCGACTAAAACTCCTTTTAGTCGACTAAAATCGAATGGGTGTAGTTAAATTGTAATTGTAATGCAATATTTAAGCATTTCTCTACAATTTCCAAACTCATTATTATATAGTTACTGCTGCTGGAGTGAAAAATCTAATATGTTGTTTTTAATGGTTATGCCGCGTACACACGACTGTTATTCATGTCATGGAAAAAAACTTTTCTCTACGTGATTTTTCGTGTTTTCTCTCAAGACTGCCTTGCATACACACGTTTGTGAAAAAAAAATCTTGAGCAAAGCGCAGTGACGTACAACACGTACAACGACACAATAAAGGGGACGTTCCATTCGAATGGCGCCACCCTTTGGGACGCTTTTGCTGATCCTCGTGTTAATAAAGTTTGGTTAGAGACGATTCATGCTTTTTAGTCCGTTACAGCGTGACGAATGTGCTATCTCCATTATGAACGCTAGTTTTACCAGAACGAGCGCTCCCGTCTCATACTTGATGCTGAGCATGCGCATTTTTTTTCCCCTCGTAAAAGCATACACACGACCGATTTTCACGACGTGAAAAACGACGAGAAAAAATAGAGCAGGTTCGAATAATTTTTCGGGCATTTTTCTCGTCGAGAAAAATGCTCTGGAGCATAGACACCACCGTTTTTCACGACCATTTTTAAAAATGGCATTTTTCTCGTCATGAAAAACGGTCGTGTGTACACGGCATTAGGTTTGACTTTGGACATGCACTACAGACAGAGACACAGATTTAGTCGTTTTATAACGTCTTTATTTAAGTAAAAACTTTTCGTCAAGAATATTGCCGTTTTCATAAAAGGATAAAATACCAAAAAAATTAATAAATAGGAATACTTTGTATGACATTCATGTGTGCGGTTGGCTCTGCTGCTTCTTCTCAGCCAAGGGAGTGTGGTGATGGGTCCACTCACAATTTTGCCTAAGAAGAACACAGCCATGAATAAATGGTACAAAAACATCCTAATGCCGCATACACACGATCGTTTTTCACGTCGTTAAAAATGCCATTTTTTAAATTGGGCATTAAAAACGATTGTGTGTAGGCTCCAGAGCATTTTTAATGACGTGAAAAATGGCCTAAAAAAAATGAGAACCTGCTCTATTTTTTCACGTCGTTTTTCACGTCGTTTTTTTTAACGACGTGAAAAACGGTAGTGTGTATGCTTTTACGAGGGAAAAAAAAACGCGCATGCTCAGAATCAAGTATGAGACGGGAGCGCTCGTTCTGGTAAAACTAGCGTTTGTAATGGAGATAGCACATTCGTCACGCTGTAACGGACTGAAAAGCACGAGGTTGAAAAGCGCGAATCGTCGCTCAACAAACTTTACTAACATGAAGGGTGGCGCCAATCGAACGGAACTTCCCCTTTATAGTGCCGTCGTATGTGTTGTACGTCACTGCGCTTTGCTCAAGTGTTTTTTTTAATGAACGTGTGTATGCAAGACAGGCTTGAGAGGAAACAAGAAAAATCACGTCGAGAAAAACGTCGTTTTTAAAAATGACATTAAAAACGATCGTGTGTACGCGGCATCAGGCTCCGAGAACAACTTTTCCTAAGTCCTACTCCTAACCATCTAAGAACAGTTTGGTGATGAAAAACAATGCCTTTTCCAGCATGATGGAGCTCCTTACCATAGGGCAAAAGTGATAAGTGGTTTGGGGACGTGGGAACAAAAAATTGAAATTTTGGGTCCATGGCCAGGAATCTACACAGACTTTAATCCCTTTGAGAAGTTGAACTTGTGGTGGACTGGTGGTCATGGTCAATCCGACCTCAAGGGGCTGGTGATGAGGGTGAGGGAAAGGGAACCCAAAAAAAAAAACACAAATTCTGACAAGTTGATTGACAATGACAACATGCCACCACGAATGTCAGGCCCAGGGCAAATTGCAGCAGAGCAGAGGTCTTGAAAAAGAAGGGTCAACTAACTCAAGTCACCACTGCAAATATAAAAAATATAAAATTAATGTAATTGTCAATAAAAGCATTTGACACTTATGTAATGCTTTACCGGATACAATGATCTGACACAAATGTCAGATTATGTATCCCAGATACATCTGAGACTGACACAAAAAGATCTAAAAACACTGAAGCACCACTAGCAGACATTGTCAAAATTATTTTGGTGTCATTTTGGCCATAGTTGTACATGTACATGGCCAAGTACAGCACACACAGACAGTAGCACACTGAACAGGCACTGTTAGGGTCCTTTCACACGGGGCGGATCCGTGCAGATCCGCCCCGTGAAGCTCCGCTTGCTCAACGGGGATCGCTCCGTTGATCCCCGCTGAGCCGACGGATGACTGGGCGGTCCCCGCACACTGTGCAGGGACCGCCCTGTCAGAGCGCCGCTCTCCCCTATGGGGAATCGGATGACGACGGACCGTAGAGTCCGTTGTCATCCGATCCGCTCCGCCGACGGAAGGAAAAATAGGGTTTTCCTCCGTCACACTTTGGCGGAGCGGAGCGGATGTCAGCGGACATGTCTCCGCTGACATCCGTGCCTCCATAGGGGTACATGGAGGATCCGTTTCAGGTCCGCCTAAAAAACTGACAGGCGGACCTGAACGGACCTCCGTGTGAAAGGGGCCTTACTGCCTGTCTGGCAGTGGCACAGGCACAGCAGAGAGAGCACTCCCAAGTCCCGACTATGCTGTAACAGCATAATAAACCAATACTTGAGGGTAATGCTTATTTCTACAATAAGAATAACTTTACTGTCAGTTTATTATTTCAACAGTTCTAATTCTCAGATACATTCAAAGAAAAAGTGCACAGTCTACAATAATGCCATTAGTGCGTGGATTTACTGGATTATAACAGTCACCACTTTTTATCAACTCCTCTCTCTCTCAGCATTCAGTTTCACAATGACAAAATAGAGGTAAATATCACATTAAAAGAAAAGACGGTTGCCCTTTTTGACCATCCATTGACCGTTACTGATCTATTTTTCTTTCATTAGTGTGATATTTACCTATATTGTCAAATTTGTCAATGCTAAGAGAGAGTACAAGTCAGTCAACAAGTTAGTTGATAAAAAGTGGTGGTTGACTTGTTATTGTTCCAGAATACACATACTAATGGCATGGCATTTGTAGCCTCAGCCTGAGCCTGTGCATTTTTCCTATGAATTTGACTGACAATTAAAACTGTTGAACTACTGATTCTTCCTATCCTATCGCAATAAGCAGAACCCACAAGTATTAGGTATGCTCCTGTAAATAGAAATACTTGAAGAGAATAATAAAACACTCCTATTTGTTGCGATTCATTTTAAGGAAAGCACTTCGTGCCAACATGACCCTTTCTCTATTCCGCCGACCTCTAGAGCGGTCACCTGTAACACTGAATACCCTCTCTGCAAAGGCTTGAGAAGCTGACATAGCCAGCAGGTCTAATGCAAAAGGTTTTAGCTGGTGATACAAAGTGTCACTCTTTGACAGCCAAAAATCTGTTGCGGTGGTGTACTCCTCACTGATGGCAACTTGGTGCAAAAGCTTCTCCTTATATTTTCTGAACTGCTGCTCTATGCTGTTTGGGGAGATCCTCTGCTTGGGTCTTCTGCGGCATTTAGAAAGAAACCGAAAGACTGGCTGCTTAGATGTGGATGCCGGTGGCGGTGCTTCTTCGACTTCCTGCGATAGTTCTTCTACCACATCATCTTCAGACAATTCCTCAAGTTCTGTGAGTGGCAATGTGGCTTTTCTTGCGGCATACTCCTCTGCCTTTTTAAGCAGTTCTTGAATATTCTCATCTGCCACATCAACAAGGGTTTCACAGACGATAGGGTTGACAAAACAAGCAGCTGCTGCAAGTGGAGAGAACATTTCGTTAGTTGGATCTAAGAATGAAGCAAAACGTTGGTTGACACTCCCTTTCATTTTCTGTGCAATTGTGGCAAGGTCGTGGTAGCTAGTGTTCTGTTTAAAGTCCTCTAGATGGCTGAGCAGATCAAAGAGGGCAGGAACAGCCAGGGACATGGACATGGTGTCACTCTGGAGGGTTTTGGTATGTTCTGCAAAAGACAGCAGTAGGTCATGCAATGATGTGAGCTTTTGCCATTCACTAGGGAGCAAGCTGTCCCATCCCATGTTGTTTGCGATTTGGCAGACTGACTCTTTCAGTTTGAGGAGTCTTGCGATCATGTTGAATGTACTTGACCAGCGTGTGAGGCAGTCATTTAAAAGAATAAGGCCACAATGCTTCAATAGCTTCTGTGTTGCAACTGAAGACTTGCGGAAGAGGTGCACTATTGATCTTGCTTTATCCAGTATTCTCTTCACACTTGCCTCCTTATGCACCATGTGAACCACAAGTTGCAACGAATGCACCACACATGGTGTCCGGTCCATGTCGATCTGTTGGTACCTAACAAGTGGAACACACACAGTCCAATAAGCATAAAGTTTAGAAAATGTTTCTGTTGTTTCATTCTATTATTTTAACACTTAACATCTTATGGGAATACTTTTACAGTACACAAGTGGAAAAATAAAAAAGGTGCACTGCAGTCTGCATCCCGTAGAATAGAGCAGATAGCGCCGCGCCCCCATATCAATCATCTCATAGCCATTAGATAATTGACTGGTGTCACAGTGTCAACCATGTCATCATGTAAAAGAATAAAAAAAAATGGCTGACTCACTGCAGATCATCAATTTCCGTCTCAGCCTCAGAGTCACTTTCCGTCATGGGGGAGTCTTCCTGACTAGAGTTGGGTGGTTCTTCTGCTGCTTCTGTGGTTTGTTTAAATGCTGCCACCATATTGCTCCCGTTGTGTTATCACTGTAAGGATCTTGCTCTTTGGTATATCCCAGTCTTGCAAGCATTTGTCCACACATGATTTGATTGACTGTGCAGTGTGTGGGTGGGCTACTTGTTCATGGGCCAACAATATGTGTTCAGCTTTATGTTGTTCAACACAAAAGTAGCATGCACTTATGGCAAGGAATGAGAGTCATTTTTTGGTCCACAAATCAGTGCAAACAGATACTCTCCGAGCAGCAGCCACTCTCTTTTTGAAATTTTGTTTATCATCTTCATACTGTTCGTCAATCAGATTGCTTATTTTAGTTTACTTTGGAACAGTCAGCTTCCCATCTACTGTCTTCATCATGCTAACAAAGTCCTCATCTTCAATCGTTCTGACTGGTAATCCGGTGCGCCCAATCCATCTTGCTATGGCCTCCTCCCTGACATGTTGTTCGTTATGCCGTGTACACACGATCGGTTTTACCGATGAAAACAGTCCGATGGACTTTTCTCATCGGACAAACCGATCGTGTGTGGGCCACATCGGTCTTTTTTCCATCGGTGGGAAAAAATAGAACATGTTTTAAATTTATCTGATGGGAAAAAAACCGATAGCAAATTGCAATCGTCTATGTGGAACTCCATCGGACAAATAACCCACGCATGCTCAGAATCAAGTCGACGCATGCTCAGAAGCATTGAACTTCATTTTTCTCGGCTTGTCGGAGTGTTTTACATCACAGCGTTTGGGACGGTCGGATTTTTGACTGATGGTGTGTAGGCAAGACTGATGGAAGTCAGCTTCATCGGATTTCCGATGGAAAAATCCATTGGATTAGAATCCATGCTGTGGTTGTGCACTGCCACTGGCTTGACTTGGTCCATCATTTGAGGTTTTCAGTATCTGTGGGGGTTGAATTAGAGGGGAAAATTAAAGTTATTCTGATTTTACGTTCTCTCTCACCCTACACAGTCAGCTCCAACTAAACTAAGTTTTGTCTCCATAATATACTATATGTATAGGCCAGGGCTGGCCTTAGGGCTTTGGGTGCCTGTGCCAAAATTGACAGTGCGTGCCCCAGCACCACTGACCTGGGACCACAATCCTTCTCTACATATATCTTGGTGAGATACTTAAATTCGGGGAAAGCAGCAGCTGATAGATATGAAATCAAATCACTCACTCCCATTAAAATTCAGTGACTAAAGTGCACAACAAACAAACAGTTTTTACTTCAGAATAACCCTTTCATAATCATGACTAAGCCTATTTCTGACATTTGTAGCTTGCCTGCAAATTAAAATCCGTAATTTTTGATAGAATATTACTTAGAACCCCCAAACATTATATATAATTTTTTAGCAGAGAATCTAGAGAATAAACACATGGCGGTCGTTGCAATATTTTATGTCACACTGTATTTGCGCAGCGGTATTTCAAACGCATTTTTTTAGGAAAAAATACACATTTTTATGAATAAAAAAAAAGAAAAACAGTAAACTTAGCCCAATTGTTTTGTATAATGTGGAAGATCAGATGATGTTATGCCGAGTAAATAGATACCCAACATGCCACTCGTGTAATGGCGACAAACTACACTACGGTACCTAAACATCTCCATAGGCGACGCTTTAAAAAAAAACGGTTACCAGGTTAGAGTTAGAGAAGTTCTAATGATAGAGCTATTGCTCTCGCTCTGAGGATCGCGGCGATATACCTCACATGTGTGATTTGAACACAGTTTACATATGCAGGGGCCACTTACATTTTCTTTGCTGCGCATTTAAGCTCGCGGGGACAGGGACGCTTTAAAAAAAAATTCTTATTCATTTTATTTATTTTTAAATCCAGGTATCACAAGAACACATGCTGTGTATCACGGGTATTACAGAAGCAAAAACTGAACCAGCAAATGCTTGATGGGAGCCGGTTTCTACTAATTATATCCCCTGCAATTCATAAAGACTGGCGTAGGCAGATTTGGGGTAAGTGTCTCCCATGCATTCTAAAAGTAGTGAAGAATGTGCCAAATTCATTTACATGTCTAAAAGTGTCTAGAGACACTTTCAAAAAATGTGTCTGAGGTAGTTCTTCTCTCTGTATGCCAAAAGAGAGTTGGACTTAATTAGCTCCACTTTTCATTTGGTGCATTCAATGTGACACAATGTAAAAGTGGAGCATTTTAGAAATACAGGCAGTTCCCGGGTTACAAACAAGAAAAGGATTGTAGGCATGGGCGTCCGCTGAAATTTTTTCAGGGGGGGGTGCTTCGGCAGCGGCGATACACAGTCACATTTTACCCTTTCATCGACCGCTAGCGGGGCTTAAAAGCGACCCCACTGTGCCCCCTGCATCTTTCAATATCTCTTTGTTCCTACTGTGTACCCCCTCTCCACAACTGCACCTCTGGACCCCTTCACATTACAGAGCACCCTGCATCACTGGACCCCTTTACATTACACAGCACCCTGCACCACTGGACCCCTTTACATTACACAGCACACTGCATTACTGGACCCCTTTACGAACGCCCTATGGAGCGGACGCCCATGATTGTAGGTTTGTTCTTGAGATGAATCTGTAAGTCGGAACAAGTACATTTTGTAAGTGTAGCTCCAGGCAAAAAATATATTTTAAGCTTTTCGGATAGCTAGATAGGTTTGCTGTCTGTTCCCCTGTTCAGAAGATTTCACCTCACTTTCTGTCCCAATGACAATTGGATTTTGAAAATTTGGGGTTGTTAGGGCTGGTGATAAAGCATCAGTGGAGACACCTTTTTCCCATAATAACTCTTACAAGAGTGAATTTCCCTTCCTAGGGGTATATTTCCTCTCACTTCCTGTTGTCTCTCTCCATTTGTAAGTAGGGGTCGTTTGTAAGTCAGATGTTTGTAAGTAGGGGACCGCCTGTACCTGAATTTGGTGCACAAGGTGTTGTCAGAAAAAAGTGTTGCAATGCTTTGTGAATTTGTCCCAATACATTAACAAAAAAAGTGGCACAGAAGCAATAATACAGGAGAAGTGGAAATCTTGGCAGGTATTTCTGCTTATATCATTTGTAACACATTTCTGATCTTTATAAGAATGTTCTTATGGACTTCGTAACATTTTTAGGAAATATTGTCAAAAAACAAAGCAATATAAGAGGAAGAAAAGAGAGCCCCATGATAATGAACCAAAGACGTTGTATAAATGTACAGAGATGAGTATACAATGGCCCTGTCTCTCCTACCATCCCAGCCTAGGTCAGTTATTTTTTATAAACATGCCCTTATGAGTCACATTACTTTGGGAACTTGGCTCTTAATTAACCATTTTTTAAGTTTATGTACCATTTTTTCCTTTATATATTCAGACTAGGGTTGTCCCGATACCACTTTTTTAAGACCGAGTACAAGTACCGATACTTTTTTTCAAGTACTCGCCGATACCGAATACCGATACTTTTTTTTAATCTCATGTGTCAGTATTTTTTTTTTTTTTTTTACTATTTATTTTATTTATTTATTTTTTACAATGCTTTATTTTTTTAAGGGGGGGGGGGGTGGACGGTGTCAGTGTGTGTGTTTTCTTTTCTTTTCTTTTTTTTACAATTCATTTTTATTTTATTCTTTTTTTTTTATCAGCCCTGTTGTGGGGGGCTTTGGTGAGATATCAGGGGTCTTAACAGACCTCTGACATCTCCCCTTTGAGACAGGGAAAGGGACTAAGGACACATATTCCCCAGTCCCTTTCTCAGCAGCCTCTGCTGCGCTGAAAATGAATGGAGAGAAGACAGCGGCTCCTCTCCATTCATAAACTGAAACATTGTAAACACAGTTTACGATGTTTCAGTTATGTGAATGGACAGAGTCAGTGATGACTCGGTACATTCAGACAAGTAAGGAGCCGGATTTATCGGCTCCTACCTCCGCTCTCCATCCTGAGATACCAAGGGGGTGGAGGAGGAGCACGGAGGGGGCGGCAGCACGGAGGGGGACGGCGGCATGGAGGTGAAGGGGGAACAGCGGCATGGAAGTGAAGGGGGAACAGGTAGCATTTGAGCAGCAGACAGGCAAGGCAATTGGATCAGATTAATTTTACTTACCCGCCTGAAGACCCGCTCTGCTCTCCGCTCTGGTCTCTGCCACGCTCTCCGTCTTGGTCTCCGCCCCCCGCCGGACACTCTCCGTCCCGCTCTCGGCCCTGGTCTCCGCCCCCGCCACGCTCTCCGCCCTGCTCTCCGTCCCGCGCCGCACACTCTCCGCCCCCGCCGCACACTCTCCGCCCCGGTCTCCGCCCTGCTCTCCACCCCCCGCTCTGAGAAAAAAAAAAAAAAAAGTATCAGACTGGGCATCGGGAGCATTTGCGCGAGTACAAGTACTCGCGCAAATGCTTGGTATCGGTCCCGATACCGATACTAGTATCGGTATCGGGACAACCCTAATACAGACAGTTTAAAAAAATAACTCTAAAACATTAGACATTTAATTTTCTAAACACTATGGTATTTTCACAAGATAACTCCCAGAAAAAAGACTATGCATCACAAAATTTGCATTTTTATAGGCTCAACTCAATTAATTCCAGATTTTATGTACTGTATTACCACTGGTTATGAAGATCAATGACCGAGGAAGACTGATAAATGTGTTTTAATGATAAGGCTAATACATTGCTCAAAATTATCTTTGCTAGGCTGCCTCTGCGTCTTTTTGAGGCATCCATGGAATGAGGCACATCGCAAGGTAGACAATGTAAAATTCTGAGAAAACATATATAAGAGGCCAGACTAAACTGCTTCCTGACACAATTACAAGTTGTTTAATATGAAATAGCTATTAATAACATTTTTGAAATTACTCACAGAATTATTTATCAGCACAGTCTATTAACAGAACTGGCAGTGCTTTAAATGGAAACTGCTGGCAGGTATAAATTAGAGACAGCTATGTTTTCTTGTTCATTAATTGTTTTTTTTTTATTCAGTTTCCTTTTCTAAAATGTGTGACGTCATTTTAAGATTCTAAAGCTCACCCGAACTTTGTGCAACTGTATCAGTATATTTCAAATCTCTTCCCAATGCCTTATATATGAGATGATCTCCATTGATGTGTATGAATAACTATGAGTCTATGTATACATCAGTATTCCTACCCTAAATCCTTTCATGTTCCTAGCCCATCTCCCAACTTGAGTGTGATCTCCAATATTTAAAAACAGCATACTCTACTTCCTTGCCTACTATAGTCAATAAACATATAAGAGCCCATTCACACAGGGGCGACTTTGGATCCAACTTGAAGTCGCCCCAAGTCGCCTCAAGTCGCGCGGCATGAGAAAATCAATGTAAGTGAATGAGAGCCGTCTTAATGCACACTACTAAAGTCGCTCCGACTTCAAAAAAGGTTCCTGTACTACTTCAATACGCCTTCTAGGCGACTTGTAGGCAACTTTTACCCATAGATTTCAATGGAAATTGCCTCCAAGTCGGATCCCCTGTCCTAACTGAAGCAACTTTCCAGGAAGTAAAAATAGTTTTCCAGGCAAACCCCTCCCTCCCACAGAGCTGATTATTGTTTGATTGGCCACTGGAAAGTAGCCTCTCCTGGAGGCAACTTGAAGTTGCCTTGTAAGTTGCCTGGAGTCGCGCTGTGATTTATGCTCAAGTCATGTCCAAGTTGCCTCCCAAAGTTGCGCTGGAAGTCGTGCTGCCCCTGTGTGAATGGGCTCTTAAGGGTAGCAGAAATCTTCAGTTGTTGCCCTAACTAGACAAAACACTTGGTCAAAGGCAGTAAGCTTTGCTAAAGATGATGATCAGCTAATCTAAACTCTAAACTCCAGTCTATTTGGCCACATCACTTAAGCTGCAGATATTCAAGCCTAGGTAATTTTTTTGTATAATTTACACTACAAGTGTTAATGTATTTAGGATAGCCCCTGGTTCTACTCAGTGGCAGAGCTGTTTCATTAATTTATTAACATGTTGGGCCAACCTAGCAAACAAGTAAAACAAATTGAAATTCTGAATGTACAACAAATCTGATAAATTAAATCAACTATTAATTTAATAAAAAATGTATATAGTACATTTGAAGACCATCTCCATGAAACAAGTAAAGTCTGTCAGTGAAATGCTCATTGTATCCAATACATGTATCACCCTCCTACTTATGCTGCTAGCTAGGCTAGGTAAATTTAGTGTCTAGCTCCACTGTAATCGGTTAAGCATCTTGTGATTATTTTGGGCTGTTCTATGTCTAGCGTGCAGGTTTGACTGCTTCCCTCTGCCTTTTGGATAGTTCCATAAAGTAGTTTCTTTGATGAAGCAAATCGGTAGCTAAATATTTATGTTGACTCATCCAATCTCTGGGGGAGGGTGCCCAGATGGTGGCTGGAATAAGCATAGAGAGTCTGAGGTCTGGAGTTGCCCTGTCTTGTACAGGAGAAGTTCCCAGCCTGAAGGGCAGTTGCCCTCTGGGCAACCCAGCTATCCATTTTCATTTGCTCATCGAAGTCCCAGATGTGGCAGAGCTGGGGGGCCTAATCTACTGAATAAGCTGGAGCTGAATGAGGGTTTTTTCTGGGGATCTGGTCTGAAGACCCCACAGGAGAAATATCTGGCCAATATTGGAAGGTGGCATCCAAATATTCAAGGACATTTCTGAGTACAGACCTGTGTGTGAGATCCCAGTGACTGTGTGCTGCTGCTAGCCCTCTGGTGTCCCTGTGTAGCCTAGTTTATTATTTGTTGCTGCAAGGACTGTGCTAGGAAATGTAAGAGGTGTCCTCAAGTTGTTACTTTGTCCTCCAGCAATATCCCACAATTACCCTACACCTATCCAAGTTCAAGTTAATAGATAGAGATGGACCAACACCCCCGGTTCGGTTCAAGCCAGAACTCTGGAACATCGCAAAAGTTCTGACCCGAACAACTAACCAGATTAAAGTCTATGGCAGTGGTCATCAACCCTGTCCTCAGTGCCCACTAACAGGCCAGGTTTTATGTATTACCTTGGGGAGATGCAGACTAGAATACTGCAATCACTAAGCAGTGAATGATATCACCTGTGATGTATTTCAGTTATCTTGCAAACCTGGCCTGTTAGTGGGCCCTTAGGACAGGGTTGATGACCATTGGTCTATGGGACCCAAACTGGAAATATCAAAAATCCCCACTTTGAAGGCTTATATGCAAGGTATTGCTCATAAAAAGGGTATGGGGGCCCAGCTACTGCCCTGGGGAACATGTAAAAATGCAAAAAAACTTTTCAAAAAGATCGTTTTTAAAGGAGCAGTGATTTTAATAATGTTTAAAGTGAAACAATAAAAATTAAAAATATAGTGCCTGGGGGGTCCACTTAGTCTGCCTGTAAATTGGCGCATCTGTACCATGTATAGAACCTGCTGCAGCAAAAATTACATTTGTAAAGAAAAAAAATTACATTCAAATTGATTTTTATTGCAAGCTTTCTTTATTTTGGGGAGCCAGTCTTTAGGATGAGGCCATAATTTAGTGCACTCGGAACAAGATTATAGATTTTTTGTGGATTAATTCTGGTGTCTCTTTGTCAGATTTTGGATGGAGATAACACATGTTTCCACCACAGTGAGCAAACCATATGTGAAGAGGCCAAATTATAGTAAACTCAGGCCCAAGTTCATGGGGGAATATGACTGCCAATTTGATGTTTATCAGTGTTATCCCCTCTCTGTAGGCTCATGTTACTCTTTTTCCCAACCTCAGGACCAACATTAGAATCAAGTAATGACTGTGAATCCTCAAGAAGCAAGTGGCTGATGCTGTGTTCAAATAATTCAGCTGACTCCTTCAAGCATGATGCTGGGGCTATGACAGGAATAGCTGTGGACAAGGAGGCAGAATAAGCCACTCTGGCAGCTGCAGTGGACTGTGCACTAGTGTCAGCTTGGGTCATGGAGGATGAGGGTGGTTTAGTAAGCCAGGCCACCACCTCCTCTGCATGCTGTGCCTGGTTAGCACAGGCAACATCACTAAACAGAGACAAGTGTGCCCTGCCTGAGGACACAGAAACTGCTGGCCCCCTCATAGTGGCATGGGAACGTCTGCCTCTCCTTGTTGTCCTCCCAGACATGATTAGGGGGGCTTATTACCGAAATTTAATAGAAACTGGAAAATATGCGATTGGATGCACTTTTTTAAATGAAAAGTGGTCTTTGGTGCGCTTTAAATTGAGAACTTACGATGACAGAAATGTAAAAACTATAATAAAAAAATAGAAAAAGCGGGAACACCAGCATCACAGTCAGAAAAACTGCAGCTGACAATTGAAAAGAAATGGGGCAGGCAGTGGACAAAATAAAAAAATAAAAAAAATAAAGCAGTAACCGAAAAAGGGTATACAGCACTAAATGTTATGTAATGCCGCGTACACACGATCGATTTTCTTGCCATTTTTTTTCTTGCCGTTTTTCACGTCGTTTTTTTTCATGTTTCCTCTCAAGCCTGTCTTGCGTACACATGATCATTTTAAAAAACGATCAAGCAAAGCGCAGTTACGTACAACACGTACGACGGCACTATAAAGGGGAAGTTCCGTTCAGATGGTGCCACCCTTCATGTTAGTAAAGTTTGTTGAGCGACGATTCGCGTTTTTCAGCCTCCTGCTTTTCAGTCCGTTACAGCGTGACGAATGTGCTATCTCCATTACAAATGCTAGTTTTACCAGAACGTGCGCTCCCGTCTCATACTTGATTCTGAGCATGCGCGTTTTTTTTCACCTCGTCAAAGCATACACACCATCGTTTTTCACGTCGTTAAAAAAAACGACATGAAAAACGACTTGAAAAAATAGAGCATGTTCGAAATTTTTAATGGCCGTTTTTCACGTCGTTAAAAATGCTCTGGAGCATACACACGATCGGTTTTAATGCCCATTTTTAAAAATGGCATTTTTAACGGCATGAAAAACGATCGTGTGTATGGGGCATAAGGCTGTGTTAAACACTGCACTTCACTAACACACTACACTGACACTACACTATACTCACACTAAACTAACACTAACCTAACACTCTACACTCAGAGTCAAATGTTATGTAAAGCTGTGTTAAACACTGCACTACACTAACACACTACACTGATACACTACATTAAGAACTACACTTAGGCCTCGTACACACGGCCGAGATTCTCTTTGAAAAAAACATGTCGTTTTTTTCGACGAGATTCTTGGACAAGAAACTTGTCCCGGCCGAGTGTACACACGCTCGTTTCAAAGAACCCGCGGTTCTTTGAAAGGAGTGTACGCGGTGACGTCATCGACTACGTCGAGCATGCGCTCGTCACATTCGATGCCGTCGCCGCCATCTTGGTATACCCTACGTATGCCTAGGAAGCTACCGCGCATGCGTCGAATTCATTTCGAACATGCGCGGGCTTCCGGGCTGACAGGTAAGTGTACACACACTCACTTTTCTCGTCGAGAAACATGCCGAGGAGAATCTCGACGAGAAAATAGAGAGCAGGTTCTCTATTTTCTCGTCGAGGTTTCTTGTCGGTTTTCTCGACGAGAAACCCGCTAGCAGCATACACACGACCGATTTACTCGGCAAGACCTCTCTGCCAGCAAGTTTCTTGCTGGTTCTTGCCGAGAAAATCGGTCGTGTGTACGAGGCCTAACACTCAGAGTCAGAAAAAAGTGAAGACACTAATTCGCTAGTAGCAAAATGAGCCCTGCTTTATCTATCTCCATTCCAACACAATGCAAAAGCTTCCTATGGGAAGTTACCTTTTATAGTGTGGGGTGGGACCAGGGAGTAAAAACCAGCCCTGGAAAAAATGTCATACCAGCCCCATAGCATTATTATACCAGCCCAACAGCATAACGTCATTATTTTCTTGTTCATGAGGGAAAACCATGCACTTTAACCAAGCACATTTGAAGAGTGTATTATATAGAGAGAAGACAGATATGAAAGCACATAGGGCTATATACTGTGTATATATATATATATATATATATATATGTTGTGACAGCAGGAAGGTAAAGTCACCTGGTTGCATCCAGGGGGGTAGGTATATTTCTCCCAGATTCAGGCTTTATGCCGACTTATACAACTAGGGAGAGAGTTGATGAAGCCCAGCTGAGGCTAGTGGGCTCATGGATGATTCATACCTCTAGGGAGAGGGCTGGGCGTCGTGCAGGCAGGGAGTTGATGAGACCAGCTGAAGCTTGTCAGCTCGTTTAAGGCCTCTATAAAAACTCCCAGATTCATTAGGTGTTTGCTCATGCCTGGACCCAGACCTGTGTGGACTGTCTAGGGAGAGTGAACCCCTGTGCGGTGAGACAAAGCCTGTGTGGCTATTTGTTTGGACATTTACTAAACCAGGGACTTAGGGACTAGGACAGCACCAGGCTGATCCCAGTTGTTAGTTAGGAAACCTGCATGTTTAGTCAGAGGTCAAGCTGACCAGGGTTTATTTTGTTTATGTTTCTTTTTGCTTTGCTGTGTTTTTTGTCACTGTAAATAGAGAAATAAACCGCACCTTTTTGATCTTGAAAACCACAACCTCCGTCTGCTGGGCCTGTTTTTGTGTGGGGAGCCCATCCAGGGGATCACACACACCCGCTGCCGAGCTAAACCCCCCACAATATATATAAGCAAATTACAGTTAAAAGTGGTAAAAGTGGTCAGTCATCAAGGGGGACCCCAGGAACTCTGGGAACGTGGGGGGGACTCTGTTGACCAGAGACCACCTTCCGCAGAAAGAATACACTAAAGTAAGGGGGGTGGGTTACTAATATAAGGGGGAAACCTTTATATCAGTGCCCCTTACATTATTGTATTTACTCCCCCCTTACATCAGTATCCCCCCGCCTCTCAGGCTGGCATGGCGGCGCTGTCACTGTCCTCCTCTCAGGTGCACCATGCAGGGCTCAGCCAGTCGGCTCCAGCTTTGGTTTTATCCTATAGTCTCTGCTCCACAGTCCACACGTCTGACTTCCCCATGACCCCATCCTGGCGGCAATCCCACTCTTGACTCCTCTCCAGACTTTTTAGAGACTGCAGACATGATATAAGACAAGAGATGGTTAGAGGATGGGACATGATACAAGAGATGGTTAGAGGCTGTGGACACGATACAGGAGATGGTTAGAGACTGAGGACATCATACTAAAGATGGTAAGAGAATGCAGACATGATACAAGAGATGGTCAGAGACTGCAGACATGATTCAAGAGATGGTCAGAGACTGCAGACATGATACAAGAGATGGTCACAGACTGCAAACATGATACAGGAGATGGTCAGAGACTGCAGACATGATACAAGAGATCAATGCTGCCTCACCAGTGCTCATTAAATGCAGCCTCATCAGTGCCCATCAAATGAAGCCTCCCTGTGCACATCAAATGCAGCCTCACTGTGCCTATCAAATGCAGCTTTACGGTGCCCATGAATGCAGCCTCCCTGTGCCCATGAATGCAGCCTCACTGTGCCTATGAATGCAGCCTCGCTGCCCATCAATGCAGCCTCACTGTGCCCATCAATGCAGCCTCACTGTGCCCATGAATGCAGCCTCACTGTGCCCATGAATGCAGCCTCACTGTGCCCATGAATGCAGCATCACTGTGCCCATGAATGCAGCATCACTTTGCCCATGAATGCAGCCTCACTGCCCATTAATGCAACCTCAGCCCATCAATGCAGCCTCACTGTGTCCATCAAATGCAGCTTTACTGTACCCGTGAATGCAGCCTCACTGTGCCCATCATTGCAGCCCCACTGTGCCTGTGAATGCAGCCTCACTGTGCCCATGAATGCAGCTTCACTGTGTCCATGAATGCAGCCTCACTGTGCCCATAAATGCAGCTTCACTGTGCCAACGAATGCAGCCTCACTATCCATCAAATGCAGCTTTACTGTGCCTGTGAATGCAGCCTCACTGTACCAGTGAATGCAGTCTCACTGTGCCCATGAATGCAGCCTCACTGTGCCCATGAATGCAGCTTCACTGTGCCAACCAATGCAGCATCACTGTCCATCAAATGCAGCTTTACTGTGCCCATGAATGCAGCCTCACTGTGCCAGTAAATGCAGTCTCAGTGTGCCCGTGAATGCAGCCTCACTGTGCCCATATATGAAGCTTCACTGTGCCAGCAAATGCAGCCTCACTGTCCATCAAATGCAGCTTTACTGTGCCCTTGAATGCAGTCTCACTGTGCCCATGAATGCAGCTTCACTGTGCCCATGAATGCAGCCTCACTGTGCCCATGAATGCAGCCTCGCTGCCCATCAATGCAGCCTCACTGTGGCCATCAATGCAGCCTCACTGTGCCCATGAATGCAGCCTCACTGTGCCCATGAATGCAGCCTCACTGTGCCCATGAATGCAGCATCACTGTGCCCATGAATGCAGCATCACTTTGCCCATGAATGCAGCCTCACTGCCCATTAATGCAACCTCAGCCCATCAATGCAGCCTCACTGTGTCCATCAAATGCAGCTTTACTGTACCCGTGAATGCAGCCTCACTGTGTCCATCATTGCAGCCCCACTGTGCCTGTGAATGCAGCCTCACTGTGCCCATGAATGCAGCTTCACTGTGTCCATGAATGCAGCCTCACTGTGCCCATAAATGCAGCTTCACTGTGCCAACGAATGCAGCCTCACTATCCATCAAATGCAGCTTTACTGTGCCTGTGAATGCAGCCTCACTGTACCAGTGAATGCAGTCTCACTGTGCCCATGAATGCAGCCTCACTGTGCCCATGAATGCAGCTTCACTGTGCCAACCAATGCAGCATCACTGTCCATCAAATGCAGCTTTACTGTGCCCATGAATGCGGCCTCACTGTGCCAGTAAATGCAGTCTCAGTGTGCCCGTGAATGCAGCCTCACTGTGCCCATATATGAAGCTTCACTGTGCCAGCAAATGCAGCCTCACTGTCCATCAAATGCAGCTTTACTGTGCCCTTGAATGCAGTCTCACTGTGCCCATGAATGCAGCTTCACTGTGCCCATGAATGCAGCCTCACTGTGCCCATGAATGCAGCTTCACTGTGCCCATGAATGCAGCTTCACTGTGCCCATGAATGCAGCTTCACTGTGCCCATGAATGCAGCTTCACTGTGCCCATTAATGCAGCCTCACTGTCCATCAAATGCAGCTTTAATGTGCCCGTGAATGCAGCCTCACTGTGCCCATGAATGCAGCCTCACTGTGCCCACAAATGCAGCTTCACTGTCTATCAAATGCAGCCTCACTATCTATCGAATGCAGCCTCACTGTGCCCATGAATGCAGCCTCACTGTGCATAAAATTCAGCCTCACTGCCAATCAATACATATTCACCATGAAAAAAAGGGGGGAAAAACTGCGCTAACTAGAGAAATGGGAACCACACAGCAGCAGCTGTATTTATGTAATACCATAAATAATAAGCAGAAAAGGATAATAACAGCTGCGTTACAACATTATCGACTGATATGAGATCAGGGCCCTCCGTTCTTTAGAGTTAAGATTAGGGTCCAAATTAGAGGAATTTCTACGTTTCTTAACTGCTTGCCAACCGCCGCACGCAGATATATGTCTGCAGCATGGCAGGGGCAGGCAAAAGGATGTATATACACGTCCTCTTTAAGAAGCAGCATTGTAGACGCGCGCGCCGCGAGCTCCGTGACTCCGACCGCGGGTCCCGCCGACTCGATGTCCACAGGCTTACCCGCGATCGTGTCACGATGAGGAAGAACGGGGAAATGCTGATGTAAACAAGCATTTCCCCAGTCTCCTTTACTCGGAAGCAGTGATCACTGTCGTGTCACACACAGCCCATTCCCCCTACAGTTAGAAGCACTCCCTAGGGCACACTTAACCCCTACAGCACCACCTAGGGTTTAACCCCTTCACTGCCAGTGCAATTTTCATAGTAATCAGTGCATTTTTATAGCACTGATCGCTGTAAAAATGACAATGGTCCCAAAAATGTGTCAAAAGTGTCCGATGTGTCCCCCATAAAGTCGCAGTCACGATAAAAATCGCAGATCGCCGCCATTACTAGTAAAAAAAAAATGCCATAATTCTATCCCCTATTTTGTAGACACTATAACTTTTGCGCAAACCAATTAATATACGCTTATTGCGATTTTTTTACCAAAAATATGTAGAAGAATATGTATCGGCCTAAGCTGAGGAAATTTTTTTTTTTTTGGGGATATTTATTATAGTAAAAAATATTGCATTTTTTTCAAAATTGTCGCTCTATTTTTGTTTATAGCGCAAAAAATAAAAACCGCAGAGCTGATCAAATACCACCAAAAGAAAGCTCTATTTTGGGGGAAAAAAGGACGTTAATTTTGTTTGGGAGCCACGTCGCATGACCGCGCAATTGTCAGTTAAAGCGACGCAGTGCCGAATCGCAAAAAGTGGCCTGGTCTTTGGCCAGCAAAATGGTCCGGGGCTTAAGTGGTTAATGTCACTAGTTACTAGCTTCAAGAAGGTTGCTGCATTGTGGTTGGAACTTTGAGGGGGATAGAGTCTGGACTTCTTTTTAAGGAGCGGATTAAAGGTTAATGAGGTAGTTGGAGCGGTGGATGTTGCCTTTAAAGTCCAAGGGGATTATTCAAGTTTTTTCATATAACATTGGTGTTTGTATTGGTCCAGCAACGCACCAACACCTTTGCAGCCATTGAGCTATATGCTGGGTGTTTGGTGTGCTCCCCTTCAGTACATTTAAGAAGGGGTGGGCTCCCCTTCAGTCCACCTGCCCTCATCTATCCATCAGAATGCATGTGCCTCCACTGTGGGGACACTCATAGTTTAGTGTTAGGACCACAGATACCAGGGTGCCGTGGCTAGGCTCTGTGGCTTACGCATGCGTTTGCAAATGCGTATGGACTAAACCCCTGTTTTTAACACATACTGTTAGACAGGTTTATTTGGTTGTCTGCGAGCTGGTCGATAAGTAGGCTTGGGTCTTTCCTGGGCATTCCCCAGTCTTTGTTGTTACCTATGCACACGCTATTCTTTATATATTAGGATGTTGGCAGTCCCTTACACCCTTTGCGGAAACATATACAGTATTAATAACCATTCCCATGATAAAAGGCAGTTCAGGATCGGGATGTACCAATCTTGGTGCAGAAGTTACAAGAGTCTTTAGCTTACTAAAAGTGGTCTGTACCTCAAGTGACTACACAAAGGCCATGCCTTTCTTTGTCAGTTGTGTAATCGGTGCTATCATCTTAGAGAACTTTCTTATGAATTTTCTGTAGAAGTTGGCAAATCCAACAAATCCTATTTCCTTATCATTTCTAAGAGCAGAACAATGCACCACTGCTTTAAACTTCTCGAGATTCATGTTCATTACTTCTAAATAAATAATATATCCCAAGAACTGGATCTGGGTTCTTTAACCACTTAAGACCCGGACCAATACGCAGCATAAGGACCAGGCCCCTTTTTGCTATTCGGCACTGCGTCGCTTTAACTGACAATTGCGCGGTCGTGCGACGTGGCTCCCAAACAAAATTGGCGTCCTTTTTTTCCCACAAATAGGGCTTTCTTTTGGTGGTATTTGATCACCTCTGCGGTTTTTATTTTTTCCGCTATGAACAAAAATAAAGCGACAATTTTGAAAAAAATTCTATATTTTTTACTTTTTGCTATAATAAATATCCCCCAAAAATTTTGTTTCCTCAGTCTAGGCTGATACGTATTCTTCTACATATTTTTGGTAAAAAAAAAATCGCAATCAGCGTTTATTGATTGGTTTGCGCAAAAGTTATAGAGTTTACAAAATAGGGGGTCGTTTTAGGGCATTTTTATAAAAAAAATTTTTTACTAGTAATGGCGGCGATCAGTGATTTTTTTCGTGACTGCAACATTATGGCGGACACATCGGACACTTTTGACACTATTTTGGGACCATTGTCATTTTTACAGCTATAAAAATGCACTGGTTACTGTAAAAATTACACTGGCAGTGAAGGGGTTAACCAGGAGGGGGCACTGTAGGGGTTAAGTGTGTCCTGATTAGTGTTTCTTACTGTGGGGGGGCGTGGCTTAGCGTGTGACGTCACTGATCGTCGTTCTCCATTACAGGGAACAGACAATCAGTGACAGGCTCACTAGGAAGCACGGGGAGAGGTTTGTTTACCCTTACCTCTCCCCGTTCTTCCTCTCTGTGACCCGATCGCGGGACACCAGCGGCGATCGGGTCCGCTGTTCCCGCAGGGACGGTCACGGAGAAGAGGACCGCGTCGCGACCCACGGCTGGGCTCTTAAAGGGGACGTACCTATACGCCCATGTGCCCAACTGTGCCATTTTGCCGACGTACATCGGCGTGCGGCGGTCCTCAAGTGGTTAAAACCCACATTTATCCAGCTTTATAGAAAGCCAGTTAGAAATGCCCATCTCTGGTTGGAAAGGCAGTTTTCAATGCATTGTCTTGGCAAGGTTATTGGCCCCTGATAAGTCTAGTTTTGTAAAGACTTTGGCGGAACTGAGTCTTTCCAGCATTTCAGTGATTAGGAGTGGATAATGGTTTTTAATAATGATTTTATTCAAATCCCTGTAATTAATGCTAGGACACAACGTGGAGTCATTTTTTTCAGCACAGGGCTGCCCCTACAGGAGGTATTGAGTATCTAATAAAACCCTTCTCTCAAATTCTCATCAAGCCACTCCCTAAACACCTTTGATACAGATTCTGACAGATTGAAAAGGTGACCAAAAGGTATTTCTGCCCCTGAAAGCAGTTTACTGGGACAATCACACAGGAGATGCTAGAGGTTACTGCACATTATTACTGCTTACTAATTGATTGCTAGAGATTACTGCATATCCTTACCACTCACTGATTGGTTGCTAAAGGTTACAGCACATCATCTCCTCACTGCCTGCACACCAAAGTCTGGGGAGGTGAGGGGAACCATCAATAGACAGAAAACTCCAATGTAATGGGGATTCACATTCACCACTAATGTAATGGGGATTTACACTGACCACTAATGTAATATGGGCATTCACAGGAACCACTAATGTAAGGAGGGGTTTACACTGACCACCAATGTAAGGGAACATTCACACTGGCCACTAGTGTGAATGAAAAGATTGTACACCCAGCCCCAATGTAATAAGAAGATTTACACTGACCACTAATCTAACTGAGACATTTATCCTGTTTTTACATTTGTGTGTGACGGGAACGCATGCAAAATCGATTTTCCTGACACCACAGAATTGTGCTGCCCTTTAGCAGATACACAGCAGTGCCATTAATTGTTAATGACACCCTCACGCATTTGCTGAGATGTGCGTATTCACATGCACCAAAATTCACATGGCTGTGTCGCCATTTTAATTTGAAAAAGGGTTCCCCCTCATTTGCTTACCTTTACAGAACAGGCTGATGTTAGACTTAATGACCACAGTTGTAGGCATGCCCATTTACCTCCCCGTTGGGCAGCATTCAGCAGATATACATATGAATGCCGACTCTATTTACATATCAATGCAGGGTATTTACATGTAAACACAGGGTCTGCAGGTGAGTCATCTGTACAAGGCAATAGGCAGAGCTGAGCAGCATTAGTAACAACTTCACACTGAGATATCAGGACACAGCGCGGGACTAAAACTTCAAGGGACAAGGGAATTTGAACTGGGATAGTTGGCAAGTATGAGGCAGCTGCTTTGGGCCACACAACAATGATGGGGCCCAGGGCAGATGCCCCTTTTGCCCAGCCTTAAAAATGGCCCTGGTGGCAGGTTGTTGTATCACTGGATAGTTACCACATCTACTTGTGATTCCCAGATTGGTGGAGAACTTGCTTGACAGGGTTCTCTACAATGTTACTCGCAATAGGGAAATGTAAAATGTATAGTCTGTCCTCCCAGTTGATGGAGAGATTATGGGTAGAAAACCAAGGAATGCCCAGGTCCCAGGATGACAAGAAATTATGATGATTTAAAA
Organism: Rana muscosa; assembly: GCA_029206835.1. NCBI lineage: Eukaryota > Metazoa > Chordata > Amphibia > Anura > Ranidae > Rana > Rana muscosa. The sequence goes on along the minus strand of CM055126.1, from coordinate 114,420,179 downwards.
GCTGATAGTCTCATGAGGATCTGCCTCAAATTAGAGTACCATAGGCCTGTGATCAATTGGGATATATCATTAGATGAAAGCATCAAGATCATCAGGAGTCTCTACTCTGGCAAGCTCACCTTTTACCTATTCACAAAGCCCTTGGTGGAACTTTTTCGCACTGCTCAGTTCCAAGTGGTATCTGAGATCTGATTGTTGTGTACTCTGCTGAAAACTTTGTATCTTTGCTTCGGCAGTAGCGCACCGGTTGGGATAATCAAATGCCTGATTCATTGCGGTCACAAAAGTCTCAAAACTATTTGAGTGGTGCTGTCTTATTCTACATAAGGGGATGCCCAAGCTAGGGCTTTGTCAATCAGGAGGTTGATCAATTACTCTACTGTCTTCACAATGCCCCGGTAGTGGTCCCTTTAAAATTTTTTAGAATGGTTAACTCCATCTTTCGTACTTTAATATGGAAGAATAAACCCCCGAGGATAAAATTAGAACATCTTCAAAGGCCTAAGGACGATGGCGGGCTGGCACTACCCAACCCGTGGTTGTACTACCTGGCTGCCCAGTTACAGCACCTGGTGGGGTGCTTTGGGACTGAGCCGGCTGGTTCTTCCCGGGCACTCATGCTCCGCACAATAGATGCAGGTCCCATCCCTCTGGCACTGGAGGCCCTGGCATTTGCCAGGCCGAATAAGAAGTATCCTACGTACAACCTTATACAAAAAGTGTGGAATAAGTGCAAGTATATACAACAGGCCGAGGGGTACACTGAATATAGCCCTCTCTGGCATAACGAGACTTATACGGAACTGGCTAAGTTGCAGGGAGGGGCTAGATGGATAGCACACGGGATTACCCATGTTAAGCACGTCTTTAAGAACGGTATTCTTAGGACATTTGCGGATCTGCAGGCGGAGTTTGGCCTGCCGTCCCCAATGTTCTTCCAATATCTGCAACTTCAGCATGCGGTTAGAGCACAGAGTAGATCTTCAGAGTGGCACTTGTCTCCAACTCCTGTATTCGGCCTCATCAGAGATGCTGTGACCTCGAAGGGATTTATTTCCCAAAGCTACAATATCCTTTTACAATACTTCCTGGGGCAGCATCCCCTGAAGGTGAGGGAGCGGTGGGAGAGAGATGTGGGTCAAATGGACAGGGAGGAGTGGGAGGAGATATTTCAGGGGGTAAGTGTATGCTCTTTAAATGTGGCCCAGCGGCTCACGCAACTGTATATTATTCTGAGGGTATACTACACGCCGCATAGACTACAGCTGATGGGGTTGCAGACGGATGGTACCTGTACCAGATGTAGGAGGGACCATGGGGATCTTATTCACCTCCTGTGGCGCTGCCCCAAACTGCATTTATATTGGAATGAGGTGGTAACTGTGGTCAATTCTGTGTTCCAGATATCTTTACCAGTAGATCCCAAGGTATGCCTCTTGGGGGTGGTGGAAGAGCATGTGATAGAAGCGCATCCTAGGGAAGCAGTTCAGAGGGTGATGTTCCAAGCCAGGAGGCTGATTATGTTGTATTGGAAATCGGAGGCGCCCCCAACTTTGAGGGAATGGATATGTAAGATAGGGGATATGTTACGTATGGAAAAGCTCATCTACCAGCACAGGGGGAGTATGCAGAAATATGAAAATCTCTGGGCACCGTGGCTGGATACACCGGGGCTTGCCCCGGTGGACCTGGTCGCGGGCAGATTATTGGGCTAGTTATGGGGGGGGGGGGAAACACTCTGCCTGTGAATGCTATATTGTAGGAAGAAAAATATTATGAGGTTGCTACTTTAACCCTGTTTTGTATCAATCGGTCATGAGCATGGAAGTGCTGATTATTGTTTTTGATGTATATGACTTTGTACCACCTTTGAATTAATAAACACATTTTTGTTGGTAAAAAAAAAAAAATCAGGAGGTTGATAACAAATAATATCTTCTTTTCCTCAGAAGTAAATGCACTTGGTTGTGTTTTGAAATATATGTGACACTGATTAGGGAAACCTCTGTAATGGTGGTGGTCTCCATTGAATTTGAGTGGTAGAGGTTTACATGCATTAGCATCATCTCGGGAACATAAATCCAGCAATTGTTTCTGCAGAGCCTGGATTTCCTCCTGGTACCCTATTACCACACTTTTCAGTTTGGCAATTTTTTCTTTGTTAGTAACACCAGTGAGCTCAAAAGGGGATGTGATGTATTGCAGATTGCAATGTGGAAATGAGGGTGAGGTAAGAATCACGATGTCCTCAAGACATAGATGGTCTCAACCACCAGACTAAGCTCTAAACCCTTCCAAGCCTTACATCTAAAACAAAGTCTCTCTCTACCAACTGGTAACAGACTATGCTGGCTAGACACCAACAGAGTTTTTGCTTCTTGGAGATTAAAGCAGTATTAAACCCATAAACAAAAATGTAATATATTGCAGTCGACCTGTTCTTAGATGTGCTGGCTTCATTAGTTTTCTTTTTTGGGCTTTATTTTCACCTGGTTATCTGGCCAGTAAGTCTATGTTTTTTCAACTTCCTTTTTTATTAATTGTTTTCTAGTTGAGTTTTACAATTTTAACAAAGAATACAGAGACACAACATTGATCAAGCATGTAAGCAGTACATATGACAGTGTATTATTGCAGAAGTACATGCAATGTCAAACATGAAAATAATACAAAAAATTTCAGTTAATTTCTGTGAGAGACAAAAATACTCTATAAGACCCCCTAATGAACATTAACCACTTGCTTACTGGGCACTTAAACCCCCCTCCTGCCCAGACCAATTTTCAGCTTTCAGCGCTGATGCACTTTGAATGACAATTGCGTGGTCATACATCACTGTACCCAAATGACATTTTTATCATTTTTTCCCCCACAAATAGAGCTTTATTTTGGTGGTATTTGATCACCTCTGCGGTTTCTATTTTTTGTTAATTTTTTTTTAAAATACTGAATAAAATAAAAAAAAAAATTATATTTATATATATTTTGTTATAAATTTTTGCAAATAGGTAATCTTTCTCCTTCATTGATGTACGCTGATGAGGCTGTACTGATGGGCTGCACTGATGGGCACCAATGGGCTGCACTGATGTGCACTGATAAGGCGGCACTTGTGGGCAGCACTGGTGGGCACTGAGAGGTGACACTGAGAGGTTGCACTGATGGGTGGCGCTGAAGGGAATTGACAGGTGGCACTGGTGGGCACTGAGAAGTGGCACTAATAGGTGGCATTGATATGTGGTACTGATGGGTGGCAGTGATGGGCACTGATGGGTGGCAATAATGGGCACTGATCAGCACTGGTAAGTTACACTGATAGGCAGCACTGCTAGGTGGCACTGATGAGGCACTGATTGGCACCACTGGTGGGCATTGATAGGTGGCACTCGTGGGCATTGATAGGTGGCACTGGTGGGCACTGTGGGCACTGGCAGGTGCCACTGATTGCACAGATGAGGCAGAATTGCCTCTTACTCTTTGGGACCGATGTCCCTTTCACATAAGCAGGTAAACGGCTTTTTTTTTCTCCTCACGCTATCAGCATGAGGAGAAAAAAAAACAATTACCGAGCTTTTGCTTACATCACGTGATCAGCTGTCATTGGCTGACAGCTGATCACATGGTAAGGGGCCGGGATCAGCCCCTTTCTTGGATCTGTGATCACCCGAGTCTCAGTGACTCAGGTGATCACAGCGAGCGTCGCGTGGGCCCTTCAGGGGCTCGCGGGGGATGCGCAGGGAGCGCTCGAAGGGGAGGACATCTATTGACAGCCTCCCGGCATTTGGGGTCTGCGCTGTGGCCGTCATTCGGATATAGCGCGGGCGCCAAGTGGTTAAAGGAGAAATTTGGGGTAGTGAAAAAACCAAGCATAGATACTCACCTCTATGCTACAGCTACCTGCTCTAAGACTGAGAACTGAGCAATCAAATAATCACTGATCGCTAAGCTCTCAGTCTTCTCGGAGCAGAGAGTGGTGACTGTCAGTCACTGCTCTCTGCTCTGCCCCTCCAGCCTTCACTGGAGTTCCAGGCTTGAGAGGGGGTGGGTGCAGCTGGCTTCAGCTCTCAGCCGGAACCAGCTGTCAATCAGGCAGCTAGGTGGATCTCGACATGATAGTTTTGATCATTCCAGAGTCTGAAGCGGCTGTGTGACGTCAGCTGACAGCAGGCTTTTTCTCCCCATCGGCTGATTCTGAGTCACAGAAGAGCAAAAGTAAGTGCACTCATGTGACCCAAAAGAGAAGTATGACCAAAAAAGCTTTAGCCATGCCTCTCTTTTAAAGCTGAAATGTAGCTGAAAAAATCCCCATAGCTTTAGTCACATCACTTACCTGTAATGAAGGATGTTCCACGATGTGTGTTACCGGCCTCAAAATGTGAATTAAGAGAGCCGATAATTGTAGACGTGATGAGATAAGTTGATCAGCTTAGCGTGGACTGCAAAGAATAACACAACAGCATAAGACAGGACCACTGGGTTTTATGGCTGGAAATCGTTTGACTTTTACATAACAATACATCTTTTACATTTTTATAATCACATGTTTATAACTATTAACAATATATAATACAGATTTTAACTGAAGTATTTTAAACTGTAGTTACACAAAAAACATTGTTATATTTTAATAACATATATATTCCTGTTATTCCGTGTTATAGATGATGATGTACACTTTAACGTGCAATAATCATATTGCCAATGCCATGCTTTAATACAAACATTATTTCGGTAGTTCTCTTTTTTAACCACTAGATGGTGCACATGAAGCAATGCATAGCTTTACATATAGGTTTTTCTTAAGAATATCAGATTTCAACATGTGCTCTTCTAACTTTATGGAACTTGTATAAACCAAGTTTCAATATACTTATTTAGAACGGTTTAGTGCTTCTCATAGACATTTATTCTGACTAATGCAGTATTTTCATGTTTTTATGTCCTTTTCACTTGTTTCTCACACATGCTGTTCTAACTTCTAATAGCAGTAAAACTATAACATACAGTCTGCTGTAACTTTCCCTGCATCTGCTACAGATGTCTAAGAATCGTTCTATTATAGTTTAATGCAGATTAGGAACGATTTAGAGTACATACCTGCAAAGAATCACACAACAGCATAAGACAGGACCACTGGGTTTTATGGCTGGAAATCGTTTGACTCCAGTCACATGGTGGGTGGCCTTATATAAACTCTGTTTGTGTACCTTCTCTGCCATCTACTGGTTCTTGCTAGAATAGCAGGAAGGTATTTCTTTGCTAGAAATAAAAAAAAAAAAATGAGTATGTACTTTGCTTTGGGGTGTCTGTTTTGTGACCATATAAACCCCAGTCCGTCACACTCTCCCCTCCTTCAGTTAATGGCTCCCGACATTAAACTCAATGGTTATCTGAACACTGTTTAGTGATTTAAGTAACCCAGATAGGTACTTGTTTCCACCAAGGAGCTATGTTAACTACCTGGCATGTCATGGGAGTAGCTAGCATTGTAGGAGTTTGTACGGTGTGAATCTGACTTGGTATGTATCTTGGCTGACCTAGTGTGTCATATGTAAAGATCTCTTTAGGCTTAGCTTGTCTGGTAGATCTTCTGACAGGAGTTGAGTCATCTCCATCAACATCATTCTCCATTTGCATATCTTGGTTCACAGGTAAGTCTTGACTTAATGAGGGTAATTCTGCAGTGTCTAGTCTCACCATGTCTGTAGCCCAGATTTGGTCGCCAACTAATGTTCCATCATTTTGTTCTTGTTCAAGATTGGGTGTAGTAGTTGTAGGATAGAACTCTTCTGCAGAAACTCTTAAAGGGATTTTCTGTACGTTTTGAGAGTTTTGTTGAGACACAACACGATCATGACTTTCTGTAGTCTCTGGTATATAAGGATAATACCATCTTTCTTCATCTGAACATTCCCCCTCTTGGTCCAGCTCCATTCTGGTCTCCTTTCTGTTACTTGATTGTCTTTGTTTCATTGGTACTCTTGGAATGTGTCCTTCAATTGGTAGGTCATTTACAGGTAGTAAAAGATTTCTGTGCAGCACTCGAATAGTCTTTTTACCACTTTCAGGCTGAATTTTGTTCACAGGCCCATCTTTGATTCTTTCTACCACTTTGTGTACTGATTCTTCCCAGTATGAATGAAGTTTACCAGGTCCTCCTCTTTCAGAGAGATTTCGTACTAAGACCCTATCACCCGGTTGAAGAGGTGCTCCTTTTATCTTCTTGTCATAGTACTTCTTTCCTTTAGCAGATGATTTTTGGCTATTCTCAGATGCGATTTTGTAAGCTTCTTGCATTCTGGATGCCCATTTTTGAGTAAATGTTGGTTGACTTTCTGATTCCTTTTCCAAATTTAGGTTGAGCATTAGGTCAATAGGCAAACGAGGAGATCTTCCATACAATAGAAAGAATGGCGAGTATCCTGTGGCTTCATGCCTGGTGCAATTGTATGCATGAACCATATGTGGAAGATATTCTTTCCAATCTGACTTTTTCTCTTCCTCTAAGGTGCGAAGCATCTGTAACAAAGTACGGTTCAGTCTCTCCACTGGGTTACCATGTGGATGGTACGGAGTAGTTCTTGAATGAGAAATCCCTGCCAATCCTTGCAATGTCTGAAACAAGTTGTTTTCAAATTCTCTTCCTTGGTCATGGTGGAGTTTCTCTGGATAGCCAAAACGTGGTATGAAATCTTGAAAGATCTTTTCTGCCGCCGTTTTTCCAGATTTGTTCTTAGTGGGATCCGCTTGTGCAAAGAGTGTGAAGTGGTCAACTATTACAAGTAATATACTCATATCCTCCTTTGCTTTTTTCCAAGTGAAGATAATCAATGGATACTAACTCCAAGGGTGAATTGGTAGTAATCGAACCCATAGGTGCTCTTTCGGTGATATTTGGACGCTTTTGTTTGATGCAGTTGCACTTCTTCAGCACATATTCATCAATGTCTCTTTGCATAAATGACCAGTAAAATCATTCACGTGCTAGGTGGGTTACCTTGTCAGTACCAATGTGACCCATGTCATCATGAAGATTTTTTAAGACCAATGGTTTTAGCTTTTCTGGTAGGACTAGCTGTTTTCGGGTTCCAGCGTGTCGGTAGAGGATTCCTTCATCAACTCTGAGTTTGTTCCATTCATGTATCAAACGTCTTGTTTTACTGGTCATACTCTCCTTTTCTTTGTGGTTTGGAATCCAGTCGTTCTCCTTAAGCCAGACAACTTCTCTAATGTTGGTATCGTCTTGTTGTAATGCTCTGATGTTCTCCTGAGTCATTGGGCAGATTGTCTGTCCTTTCAGCAATTCTTCGGCCACATCACTTTCTGAGTGAAAAGTCAATGAAGCCACCCATAGTGCCTCTTCTTCGTCGACAGCTTTGCTCCCTTGCCACATAGCTGACACAACCTCAGATGGTACAAGCTCTGTGTACTCACTCAAATTCTTTGTGAGTTCCACCGGAAATCGTGACAGTGTATCCGCGTCTGCATTCTGTTTACCTGGCCTGTACTTGATAGCAAAGTGGAAATCGGCCAACTCGCCAACCCAGCGATGACCCACAGCATTCAGTCTGGCAGTACTCAATACATATGTCAATGGGTTGTTGTCTGTGTAGACTGTGAATGTTGGAGCGTAGTACAAGTAATCTCTGAATTTGTCACAGACTGCCCACTTGAGAGCTAAAAACTCAAGTTTACCAGAGTGAAGATGGTAATTGCGCTCTGCTGGAGTCAATGTTCTGGAGCCAAACCTGATAACACGAAGTTTTTCTCCTTGTCGTTGGTACAGTACAGCACCTAGGCCTTCATTGGAAGCATCAGTGTGTAATACGAAGGGTAGGTCAAAATCAGGGTATGCTAGTATTGGTGGATTGGTTAGCATGTCCACCAGTCTGGATACTACAGCTTGATGTTTGGGTGTCCATTGAATCGGTGTTTTAGATGGCACTTGTGTTTTGTTCCCATTTTTCTTTGTAGGTTTCCCTTGATTGTTTTTGGTAATGGATGTAGCAGATTCTTTCTCAGTGTTCTGCAAAAGTTCATACAGTGGTTTAGCAAGTCGAGAGAAATCTTGAATGAAGGACCTGTAGTAGCTCAGGTATCCTAACAAAGATCTGACTCCTCCCACTGTTTTTGGTTCTTTCCTTTTCAAATGTAATACCGCTTCAAGATCTTTTGGGTCAATTTTTATGCCTTCTTCTGACACCATTCGTCCAAGATATCGAATCTGTCGTTTAAAGAGTTCACACTTCTGCGGTCTAAGTTTGATACCATGCTCGCGCATTCGACTAAGCACTTGCCTAATATCATTGACATGCTCCTGAAAAGTTTTGGAGTAGCAAAGTAAGTCATCCAGGTATGGAGAACAACATTTGTCTCTGATGCCCTCTAGTACATTTTCCATGCATCTCTGAAAAGCTGCTGGGGCATTAGTTAATACGAACGGAATATGATTCCACTCCAGGAGTCCCCAGGGGGTGCTAAAAGCCGTCAGATGTCTGGAGTCTTCATGCACAAAGCCTTGATGATACGCACTACCCTGGTCCAGGATTGAGAACCATGTAAATCCTCCTAAGCTATCTAGCAGATCTTGTATTCTGGGTAGTGGATGTCTATCTGGGATAGTCTTTCGGTTTAACTCCCTAAAGTCAACACATAGTCGTAGGCTACTGTCCTTCTTTCGAACACAGACAACCGGTGATGAGTATGCGGAAGAAGATTTTGTTATCCAACCTCGGTCAAGAAGGTTTTGGATATATTCTTTCACTTCCTTGTATAGGGGTTTCGGTATCGAATTGTAGCGTTTCTGGACAGGAGTTTCATCTTTCAGATTTATCCTCAATTTCAGGTTAGGAATGCATCCTATGTCTCCCTCATCTCGAGCAAAGACATCTGATTCGTCATATAACATTTGTCTCGCTATCTCCTGTTCTTCTTCTAAAAAAAACTTCCAAATTGACAGGTGGGTGCCACTTAACAGATTTGTTAGTGGATAGCTGATTTCCAGTGTCCACTTGATTCAACTGGTTTACAAGAAACACCCTTTTCTTCTGGTCAATTCCCTTTCCATCGTCTTTGTTTGGAGACAATGGTAGAATTTCAGCTGCTGGAGAAATGGTACCCAATACTGTTCTGGGCGGAAGGTAGATGTCATGTTGAGCACGGTTCAGTATAGGTATCTTCACCAGTTTAGAGAACCCATTTGGCACATCTACCACTGAAGGAAATAGTTCAAGTCCTTCCTCAACTGGATATTCTGGAAGTGGTTCAAATGGCATGATTCCTCCTTTTGGCCATGCTCTAATTCTGCATTTGACTTCACAGATCTCGCCTCCTTTAATCTGGAGTCCCTTCTTCCCCACTTTGACCATACGACTATCGGATATTTCTCCTGGGTCAGTTGCTTGACTGACAGCATTGACAATGTTATTCGCTACACTCTGTCTTACTTTCATAGCTTCACTCAGCAAGATAGTCAGGTTTTGGCTGCTGTTTGGTCGGTCACGGTTTTCTCTGATCAATTCTTCGATCACATTAAACCCAAGAATTGGATTGCCATTACAGCAGTCACTCACCAGCATTGGCACATAGATGGCTGAGTTTCCATGTCCACTACTTTCGAATTCCAGGCAGACTTCAATCCATCCGATGAATGGAATGATAGAACCATTTGCAGCTGTAATAGATAAGTTGTCATCACAAAGTAAATCTTGTATGTGCCTAATGGAGACACTGGGTAGAAACTCTTCTAACCATGCCTTCCCGACAATGCTGACCTGAGCTCCTGTGTCCATCAACATGTCAACCGGAACACCATTCATCCGACATGACAGTAGGCATTTTCCTCCAATTAATTGTGCTACGTGTTGTTTGGAGAATCCCTTCTCTTTTGGGAGTGTTCTAGTTGACCGGTGGGTGAATACCCTGTTTACCTTTGCACGGGACAGATCATTTGAGGTGGTCACTGGTTCCTTCCCAGTGACCGTCTGTCGTTTCCCGACTGCCTTCTTTTCTTCAAGCAATCAACCGCTCTGTGTCCTGTCCAACCACAGTAGAAACAGTGGTAGCAGTTCTGACTCTCTCGTTTAATGCAATCATCACACCTGGGTTTGCAGTGAGCTGTATCTGGAACTTGAACATTGGTTAGTGGCTTAGTCCTTTGGTTTCCAACAACAGGAGTTTGCTTCATCATCTTTTCCAGGTTCTTTGTGAGAGCAGAAACCTGTGTTGTTAGTTCCGTTAATGCAGTGTGATTTGCTCTAGCATCTTCGTCAACTCTCTTTTGCAAGGTGTCTTTTTCACTATTACCTGGTGTCTGTGATGAATGAACAGTAAGAGGTTTATGTTTAGGTGCACTGTTTAAGCGTCTCTGTCTTTCTGTTTCCTCATCAACTGATCTGGTGACCTGCTCTATGATAAAGTCATCCGTTACTGTCAAATCAGACACGTAAGGCTTGATATCTAGTCTAACATTAGAGTTTTTTTTCGTTTAGTCCCTGATACAGTGTATGAAGGAATATGCCTTGCACCAGTTTTTTGTCTCACCTATCATGTTGTGATGTGGACAGAACTTTTTGTTTTAACCCCACTAGCCTGTAAACAAATTGTTGTGCTGTTTCTCTTTCTTGCTGGGTAGCATTGCTAAGGTCCTGAAATAACTCATTACCACTTCGTTCTCTCATATGGGACTTCAAAAACCTTTTCAATTCAGCAACAGTAAGATCATCTTTGTCAGTCAACATATCTTTAAAATGACCAGGTTTGATTATTCTCAACACGGTGCGTATAATTTCAGATTCAGGGAATTTTTCTGTTAGACCCTCGTCAATTTGTCTGCACGTGCTACTGTAACTCATGTCCGAACCATGATCTGAAATTACACCACCATGCATTTTGAATTCTCTACGTGGCAATAAAGCAACAACGTCAGTTAATCTCACCACCTCCGATACCTGTTCAGTCCTTGCAGTCCCACTACTTATTTTTTTTGCAGCGGTTGCAATGTCCACAGTTGGTGTACTTTCCTTGTTAAGTTTTAGTTCATTGATCTTGTCTTGGATGATGAGTAGGTAAGACATGCCTTGATCTTCTAACTTCTCCAGCTGATCGATTCTCATGTAGTCTACAATAAATTCAACGAGTTCCATTTCATTGGTACCAGTCACTGATGGAACGTCCACATCTCTTTCATCTTCCAGCGTAATAGCGAGGCTATGCAGCTGTTCTTCACTAAGCAGATGAAGTTGTTTTCGGATATCCCACATCAGCGCACGACGAGGAGACGCCATATCTGTTGCACTCTGAAGACTTGCACTCACAAGGCAGACGACACTCACGACTCTCCTTGTAGCTCTGTAGTAGGCTCACGCTTGTCTCGCGCTTCCCTCTCACTGGTAACACAACGAATCCCGGCACGAGCCCCCAAAATGTTACCGTCCTCAAAATGTGAATTAAGAGAGCCGATAATTGTAAACGTGATGAGATAAGGCGATCAGCTTGGCGTGGACTGCAAAGAATCACACAACAGCATAAGACAGGACCACTGGGTTTTATGGCTGGAAATCGTTTGACTTTTACATAACAATACATCTTTTACATTTTTATAATCACATGTTTATAACTATTAACAATATATAATACAGATTTTAACTGAAGTATTTTAAACCGTAGTTACACAAAAAACATTGTTATATTTTAATAACATATATATTCCTGTTATTCCGTGTTATAGATGATGATGTACACTTTAACTGTGCAATAATCATATTGCCAATGCCATGCTTTAATACAAACATTATTTCGGTAGTTCTCTTTTTTAACCACTAGATGGTGCACATGAAGCAATGCATAGCTTTACATATAGGTTTTTCTTAAGAATATCAGTTTTCAACATGTGCTCTTCTAACTTTATGGAACTTGTATAAACCAAGTTTCAATATACTTATTTAGAACGGTTTAGTGTTTCTCATAGACATTTATTCTAACTAATGCAGTATTTTCATGTTTTTATGTCCTTTTCACTTGTTTCTCACACATGCTGTTCTAACTTCTAATAGCAGTAAAACTATAACATACAGTCTGCTGTAACTTTCCCTGCATCTGCTACAGATGTCTAAGAATCGTTCTATTATAGTTTAATGCAGATTAGGAATGATTTAGAGTACATACCTGCAAAGAATCACACAACAGCATAAGACAGGACCACTGGGTTTTATGGCTGGAAATCGTTTGACTCCAGTCACATGGTGGGTGGCCTTATATAAACTCTGTTTGTGTACCTTCTCTGCCATCTACTGGTTCTTGCTAGAATAGCAGGAAGGTATTTCTTTGCTGGAAATAAAATAAAAAAAATGAGTATGTACTTTGCTTTGGGGTGTCTGTTTTGTGACCATATAAACCCCAGTCCGTCACATGTGCAGACAGCTCGATTCTGGAGAAATAATAACTGCAGTGTAACCTGTCCTTTTCCTGTCTCTTAACTTCGGGCGCTGCAATGGTAACAGCTTCAGGTCTTCAGGCAGAACAGCAGTACAGATGGTCTGACGGGAACACACCCCCTCCTTCCTTCTTCTACATTGAGAACAGTTATTCCATTATTTACATTATAACACCATCTGTGAATGGAGGAAGAGTCTGATCAATCACAGGATTATCTTCTCCATTCACTGATTTTGTCACAGGTAGTATAATCAATAAAATAACTTTTCTCAATGGAGGAGAAAGGACAAGGATTGTCACAGTTGGACCATCTATACTACTGTTCTGCCTTAAGATCTGAAGCTGTTAACTACTGCGGTGCCGGAAGTTGGGAAGAGGACAGGCATCCCTGCAAAGAGGATTTTTACAGGATCCAGCTGCCCGTGCAACATGTGACATTCTTCATTACAGAGAAGTGATGTAACTAAACCTGTAGGGTTTTGTGAAAATTGTGGCTATAAGGTATTCTTGTTTGTCATGTCTGTAGGACTGTGCATCTTACATCTCTTGAGGTGTTAACCTGTGATCATGGAAGGACAGGGGCAAATGAGGAGGTTGTAGAGGGAAAGAAAGTAGTGAAAGTAGAGAAACTCAGAGTTCCTGTTTACAAAATCAGTTTTTGAACACATACTGTATACCTGAATGCTCTGGGGTTTCCAAAGCTCACTTTTCTGCTATACTCTACTTTGAATCAGAGAGGACCAATTTCCTCTATTTCTTATGCTTAGATCTTGCCAACCCTCTGGAACTTGCAGAGCAAAACTAGAATTGTCTAGAATAGAAAACTGTTAATTTAACACCTTTATTTTTAATACGGCATACAAAGTTCACTTTTCAGTATTGGTACTGGTATTGGGTACCAACACATCTGGTTTAATGCGATCCTGACATATAGTAATAGATGCCTTAAAGTCGCCTCTCACTCGTTCCCTCCCCCCACTGTTTAACTGATGCTACTGAGTCCTAGATAGCCTCCAGCTGAGACAGGGACTAGGGCCTCGTACATACTATACAAAAATCAGAAGGGAAAATTCATAAGACGAGCTGTCTGCGGATTTTCGGATCGTTAGTATGGTGCTTTCGACAGCAGATTTGACTTTTTCGTCAGACTAAAGCTGGATGTGCAGGCTATAAAATTTTTGGCGGATGTGAACTCAATGTCTGATTTTCGAATGGTCAGTACAGAAATCGTCACACAAAGTCAAAAGTACAAACACGCATGCTCAGAATCAAGGAACGACTGGGAAGAGTTTGGTCTTGTAAACTACTGTTCGTAATCTAGAATTAACATTCGTGACGTGGCAATTGATGAAATGTCGAAATGCAGTGCACATTCTCATCTTCTCTAATGGGATAATAATAAAGCTGCTTTGCTGGTGATACTGATGTAGTTATGCCAAACGTATTTTAAAAGGCATTTTTTTTGTACGATCTGAAAATCGTGAATCAACGCTCACCAAACTTCTACTAACACGAAATTAGCAGAAGGGGCCCAAAGGGTGGCGCTTGAGAAATTAACTTCCTCTTTATAATCTCATAGTACGTCACTGTGGTGTTTGTTGAATGACAATTTGCGGATAGTTAGTATGCTAGAAAAATCCTGCTTTTGACAAAAATTAGACGCTGGGTCGTACAACAATTGAACCGTGTGTAAGAGGCTTAAGACCTGTAAACTTTTTTATTCTGAATTTGATTCTACATATCTATCATCTGTTACCTTCTTCATATACTTTAAACCCTGCATGAGCAATATGTTATTGTTCCTACAAAAAAAAAAAAACACAATAAAAATGATTGAAATAGAAAGTAGAGAAAACTTTAAATTTCCTTTAACAGACCAAGCTGCCCAATAAAAGTGGCAATTAGAGTATTGAGACAAGTTAGTTAACACTAATGCCGCGTACCCACAATCGGAAATTCCAACTACAAAACCGTGGATAAATTTCTGACGGATGTTGGCTCAAACTTGTCTTGCATACACATGGTCGCACAAATGTTGTCGGAAATTGCGAACGTCAAGAACGCGGTTACGTACAGCACGTACGACGGCACAATAAAACGAAGGTTCCATACCAAGTACACCACCCTTTGGGCTCCTTCTGCTAATCTCGTGTTAGTAGAAGTTTGGTGAGAGACGATTCACGTTTTTCAGCTTCGTGCTATTCAGTCCGTTACAGCGTGACGAATGTTCTATCTACATTACGAACGCTAGTTCTACCAGACCGAACGCTTCCGTCTCGTACTTGATTCAGAGCATGAGTGGAATTTTGTGCGTTGGAATTGTCTACACACGCTCGTAATTTACGAGAACGGATTTTGTTGTCGGAAAATTTGAGAACCAGCTCTCAAATTTTTATGGTCAGAAATTCCGACAGAAAATGTCCGATGGGGCCTACGGTCGGAACTTACGACCAAAAGCTCCCATCGAACATTTGTTGTCGGAAATTCAGAGCGTGTGTACGCGGCATAACAGGGGTCACCTTTTATCCATTTGTGTAAAACTTGCAAAAGGAAAAAAAACGTTACTGTAATTGCTTAAAAAGTGTTATCTGGAGTTTAGATTGACAATGCTGCTGTCCAAAAGGTGCATCCATTGCTCCTCCAGTGGGGTAAGGGCACCCTAAATATGTTACAGGCTGGATACCGCTTAATACCTCTTTAAGGTTCTAGTGGTATCTTATCTTATTACAAGGCAGGACAGCAAAGAAGGTTCCTGTGTATATTTCTCACTCAACAAGTTACCAATCACATCTCTTATGGTTACCATTTGCAGTTGCTTCCTCAAGGACAGCACTCTATAGCCTCAAGGAAACCAGCATCTTCAGGAATACCTCCCATGAGGGGAGATTACAGCTTCTTTCCAACCCCTAGGCTGAAAAACCTCGGGAATGAGACAGATCTTTCATGGTGATATCCTCAGAGAGTCAAAGCCCATGAGAGAAGGGACAGAACAAGAAGGGTTCCAAATATTTAATACTTTTCACAGCACACATTACCAGGTACCCCATGCCTGCTATTAGGCTAAATCATTAAAATGTATAACATAGAAAGCAAGTGGAAAAGAAAATACACTCTATACTTCGCAATCACTCCAAAGAGGTACAGACTGTAGCCCACAGCTGCCTACACAATAAAAAAAAAAGGGAATTTACCAAAACTGCTACCTTCCTACATTATGAAGTAGACTCGTACACCTAAATAGTATACATTATATAAAGCCAAAACTTAAGGAAAGGGTTGGGAATGGTTAAAAAACACTGTCGGTTGTTTTTATCATCTGTTTAATATCCCTTCTATTCCTGTCCTGCATACACAGCAGGCTATGTGGCAGAACTTTCTCTAAAATGAGGGGAACTCTACTGGTCTTCTGGTGGAAGCTCCGACTTTCATATTTTCCTCCACTTTCAGTCTTGATGACAATGGTTACTAAGACAACTAGAAGTTTAATCTCCCTAATAGGGTAACTGTCAGGAATAAAGAACCTGACAGAGGATCTCATCTCTCACCGTACTATTCAAAACTAAAAAAAGATCGACTCACTACCTCAAAAACAGTTCCAAGCATCCACTAATCTTTTGGAAAATGACACTTTGTGAGGTTAGTTTTGACTTTATTCATCTCAAAGGTGCACAATTATTTTGGGATACAGTATTTTGCATTATTCTTTTATGAGTGATAAGCATGTCCACAAAACCAATGAATTGCTTTTGGAGAGATACAAAAAAATGCAAAATACAGAAAATAAAAAAGTATCACATAATGCTCTAAACATATTTGATAATTGTAATGAAAGAGTGATGTGCTCTGATCCCAGTAGAACATGCCTGTCAGTAAAGTGCCAGAAAAAGTGATTCCATATGTGGATCCCAGCATCTAGCTATTGTCCTAGTTGATCATTTTGCCTGTGATTTTACCCATAGGAATGTCTACTTTTAGTGATGATTTCCAAGTATATGTGTTTTAATAAAATATATACTGTAAGCTATTTTAGTTTTTCAGGTGGGAAGGTATCTGGAATTTTCCATCTCCCAATAGTGGTGTCTGTGATAGTCTTGTGAATTGTAGAGCATGCTACAGACATGCTATCATTTTATTTCATTTTTCATTTTTGGTTATCCAGTTTCTGTACATCAACATAGCTTTCACGAGAATATCAGTTCCTTGAAACAAACCTATAAAGGTTAGCTAGGTTGGAAAAAAATATGACAGCTTTTACAAATTCCAAAAGATTATTAACTTATTAGAATCATTGGAGACAGGGCGAATTAATCACTGGCACAATGCCATTACAGGCTCATACCAGATAGACATAACTTAGGGAAGTGGATTGCAAGGGTGATTCATACAGGGTGTACTAAATAATCCAATATCAAGGGTTTACTTCTGCATTTAACAAATGTAAAAATGTTTGAAAGGTGCTGCAGACATGATTCTTAGCAGTCAAGATGGTGCTGGATGCATGGCTAAGCCTGCCCTGTTTCAGTGGAAAACCACTGGAACACAGAGATCCAAAATAATACCATAACCATGTAACTCCACAAGGAAGAACATTACAATATGCAAGGATTAAAATTGACATTACCAGTTAACTACACCTAGTGGCAGAACCACTAATCACAGTAAAATGGTTCTGGTACCAATGTCTGTAAAAACAGCAGGGCTTTTTTTTTCAGTGGAAATGTGTGGGAACGCAGATCCGGCACATCCTGCACGGAATGTATATGCCAAGGGTGCTGGGATGTGCTGAGGGATCTATTTATGTTTGCTGCTGAGGAATATATTGTCGCTAGGGGAATCTATTGTTGCTAGTGAGCTCTATTACTGCTGGCGGTGGGGGGGCTCTATTGTTTCTGGGGGTCTATTGTTGATGGGAGAGATCTAATGTTGAGGAAGGGGTCTATTGTTGCTGGCTGCTGGAGAGTATATTTAAGCTGGATACTGGGAGATCTATTGTTGCTGGGGGTATTTTCTGTGGGGGGGGGTCTATTGTTGCTGGGGGATCTATTGTTGCTGGGGAGATTTATTGTTTTCTGGGGATCTATTGTTGCTGTGGGGTTCTATTGTTGCTGGCTGCAGGGGACCTATTTTTACTGCCTTTTATTAGCAAATTTAATACAAGCTACTTTGCACGGAAAAAAAAAATATACTTTTCTGTATTCTGTAGGTAAAGGGTGGAGCCAAAGGACAGTACTCAGAGGTGGGTAAGGAGTGGAGACAAGGGGTGACTCGGAAAGGGGGAGTACCTGCATCTATTCTCTGAGAAAAAAGCCCAGATAAACAGTATTCTAATATCCCCACTCAACAACTACTTCTTATATAAGTCCCATCCTCTTTTTAAGATCATCCTACTGTGACTTTGGTGGTGGTTCTTTCCAGTTTAACAGGATTCATACCTATTTAATCTCAGAGGTAACGGTACCTTTTCAAGCTTTATACATACTTGATTGTCCACATATAAAACTTTTGGCTGAGATATTGGGTCTCCAAGATCTTCCAATGGCTGCTGAACCAGATGAATTCCTGGCATGCACAAGCTGTCGGGATGTATTCAGCTTCTGTAGAAGATAATACCACTTTCTAAACAAAGGGCCAGTTTACTGTACTTCAAATTCTGGTGGGCTCTGTGGCCAGTGGATGTAAACAATGCCCCATCTATGTGTAGCGGCCTCACCCCATCTCTTTTGTCTAGGGGTATGTCACAAGACAGGGTGAGATGCGCTACGGCCCATGTCCTCCCCATAGCTGTGGGTGAGGTGAAGGCCAGTTCCAGATATTTCCTCGGGCCTGTGTGCTTCTGTCTAGAATTAAGTCCTGCTGCGCCAACACTTCCCTCTGCTCCCATTAACCAGAGTTCCACACACCGATCACAGTCCAACTCTTGTTTTATTGCATATCTCACAATAAACAGTGCTTCAGTAGCCAACTGGTTGCGACTTGATAACATTTTGATACGGGGAATGAGCAGGTCGAGGCACTATCCTGGTTGTCAGCTAAACCACTGCGATCTCTCCAGCGGTTACTATAGCCTTAGCTAGAAAGGACTTAGAACTTGAGAGTCTCTACCAGCGACTCAAGAGAACATAGATAGGAGTACCTTCGCTGCGTTGCGGCCCCTGTCAGGGGAAGATGTCCCTCCAAGAGAGTTACCAGAGGCCCATCCGTCACTGGGTTGATGCTGCTCCAGACTCTCCGAATGGGTAACCTCCCCGGCCTCCTCACCTCAGACATGGGCCCCATCCACTTCAGGGACCCTCTGACTTCTCCACCCTCGCGGGACCCAGTCAAAGTCACTGGGCCCCAGGCCTCCTGGTTTAGTACCTTACCCCAGGCTGAAGGTGCCTGGGATGGACTCCAACTCCATTCCGGTCAGGCCTAGGGCACCTGAGCCGGAATCCGGAACCGCTCGCACCCAGGCCTAAGGTGCCTGGGCGCATGATGAGCGACCTCCAGAAGAGCAAGACCCCGTGACCAGGGCGTCTCCCCCTTTTATCCCCTCCAATGACGCCACGGCAGGTTCCATGCCCTCGCCGTACCATCTCCGAGAAGGGACAAAAAGGACAGCACTATGGCAGTGAATCTACCTTGAGCCTGCAGGCACCCCGCCACCCACAGGCCAAGGAGATTATTACACCACCCAATCCTCCACGAATACAAATGGTCATTACTCCCATACCTACACACCTGAACTTCCACCCAGGTGTACCCCACCTAAATTTAAAGACCCCGCTACATATGGTATTAGGGGAACAAATAATGCCCCATTGTTTCATGTTTAACTCCTTTTCAATGTCACCATTGAGAAAGGATGTTTTAATGTCATAATGTTTTACAGTCCTGTTCCGTTGGGCCACTATAGTCAGCAAGGTTTTAAAAGTACAGAAAAACCTTGGATTGGCATTATTCGCTCCGGAAACATGCTTGTAATCCAAAGCACTCATATATCAAAGCAAATTTTCTCATAAGAAATATTGGAAACTCAGATGATTCATTCCACAACCACTTATTCATAAGTCATTCAGTTTATAGTCCATATAAAAATATTATAGCAATGTGATAGGTTGTGTAACCATAAGCCTTCACAAGGGGATTATGCCGCGTACACACGATCGGAAATTCTGACAAGAAAAATCCGATGTGAGCTTTTGGTCGGAAATTACGACCGTGTGTAGGCTCCATCTGACTTTTCCTGTCAGAATTTCCACCAGCAAAAATTTAAGAGCTGGTTCTCAAATTTCGATCTTCTGTAGCAATTCCGACGTGCAAAGTTCCGACGCATGCTCGGAAACAATTCGACGCATGCTCGGAAGCATTAAACTTAATTTTCTTGGCTCGTCGTAATGTTGTACGTCACCGCGTTCTTGACAGTCGAAAGTTCAGAGAACTTTTATGTGACCGTGTGTATGCAAGCCAACCTTGAGCGGAATTCCGTCGGAAAATCCGATCGTGTATATGCCGCATTAGAAGCAAAATCCAGCAGGAGCTACAGAATACAAAAGTGAAGACAGGCGCCTCTAAGTGTAGCAATATGGTTACATTTAATGAAGGTACAACATTTAACAACTTACATGGTTGATGAATAAAAGCGGCACATCTATAGGCTCACCATTGCATGTGTTGTGGTCATGTCTTAAGGTTTGTCGCTTTTGGATGAGGGTTCACTCATTTATTTTTTCAGTCACGATGGTTAACATCACTAAAGATGCCCTACTAAATAAGCCTGTTGAAAACGTTCCTCGACACACAGACCTTAATTTATTTCATGTTTCTAGCAGCCAAAATCGCCATAGCGACAGCGTGAAAAAGCTCTGTCACAGATATTGTGATAGTAAAATTAAAACTCACATGGATCATGCTGAACGAAAAGATTGTGAGTGTTTTACAAGATAAACAATCCATTTTCAAAAAAAATATGGTCCCCCTGGCTTGCTTACTTGCGGGTCCCAGATGAATGAATCTAATTGTTCAAGTAAGTTGATGCAGGATCCTCGGACTGATACATTTCCTTTCTTTTTCACCTCTCTCATCTCTTTCCTTGTTTCCTTGATTCCTATCAGCCTTGGCTCCATGTCCAGTTACCCTTTTCTCTTTTTTTCCTTTCTTATTTAAGTAAGTGATGTTTACATTTGGGGGCCCAGAGTTTCAGCTCCCTGTCAGCGTGACTGGAACGCAATAAAAAGAGTGATGCGGTACCTCAAAGGAACAATTCAAATTAAATTACGGTTACCAGCAACATCAGATCCAAAACTGGTCGGATATATGGATGCTGATTGGGCTGGGGACTGCACAGACCACAAATCCACAAGTGGATTCATCTTCCAGTATGGGAAAGGAACCATAAGTTGGTCTAGTCCAGCGATATGCAATTAGCGGACCCCCAGCTGTTGCAAAACTACAAGTCCCATCATGCTTCTGACTCTGGGTATCATGCTTTTGGCTGTCAGAGTCTTGCTATGCCTCATGGGAAATGTAGTTCTGCAACAGCTGGAGGTCCGCTAATTGCATATCCCTGGTCTAGTCGAAAGCAAGTAACTGTCGCTCTATCTTCAACTGAAGCAGAGTACATTGCAGCAGCATACGCATGTCAAGAAGCAATATGGATTTGTCAAATTTTTGTGGACATTGGGATAGACATGTCAAAACCAATTGTATAAAGCTTATGCAATCAGAAAAGGTCAATCCTAGGACCAAACACATTGACGTCAAGTATCACCTACTGAGGGACAATCAAGAGCAAGCAGTGGCGGGCTGTGCATTGTGGGTGCACGGGCGCCACCCCCCAGCCCTGCAACAGCCCCTCTATGCATGTGCCCGGCCCCTTTCAGGACACCGGACTCATGGACTACTATGGCGGGGGCAGGATGTGTTTTTTTTTTTTAAGCAGCTGATTAGAGCCAGAGGCTCTAATAGGCTTAAAAAAAAGGTGGGCTTGGGGCGCAGAGAATGCCATAGCCATAGCAAATAAATTTTCGCTATTTTCATGCTACGGTGCCGCCCCGCCAATCAGGGGGCAGGTCAGTGAGGGGGTGCTATCAGAGCCGCAAGCCCCTCACCACGGGCGTGGGAGTGTTGTCAGAGCCGCCAGCCACGGAGGGGGAAGGGGGGTTGTGCTGTCAGAGCCGCCAGCTGCGGAGGGGGAAGGGGGGTTGTGCTGTCAGAGCCACCAGCCATGGTGGGGGAAGGGGGGGTTGTGCTGTCAGAGCCGCCTGGGGGGGATTCCTGTCAGAGCTGCGATCCGGGGGGGGGGTGCTGTCAGAGATGACACGAGTGCTATATACCAAATGCTGACCTATATATATATATATATATATATATATATATATATACATATATATACATATATATACCCTATCTGTAATTCTGATCTATATACCCAAGGCTGACCTATACACCCAATCTCTAATGCTGATCTATATACCCAAGGCAGACCTATATACCCAATATGTAATGTTGATCTATATACTCAATGCTGACGTATATACTCTATCTGTAATGCTGATCTAAATACCCAAGGATGACCTATATACCCAATCTGTAATGCTGATCCATATACCCAATGCTGACCTATATACCCAATCTGTAATGCTGATCTATATACCCAATGTTGGCCTATATACTCTATCTGTAATGCTGATCTATATACCCAATGCTGACGTATATACTCTATCTGTAATGCTTATCTATATACCTGTTAAATCCGATTTGGGAGTCTTCAAATCAAGACCTTTTTCTGAGACAGTGAATCCAAATCTTAAAAAAATTAGGTGCTTTTATTTATACAGTACACTGCAGTGGAGAAATACAACACAGTTCTCGGCTACTATAAGCGAGTAAAAGTGAAAGTGTTTCTGAGCTTACATCTACAGGTTATACAATTTTTATACGTATGAATATGCATAAAATATGGGTGTGTGTTAAGTGTATTCTAGGCGTGATATAGGTGTGACCTAAGTGTGATCGTTTAGTTTAGTCCAATCAATGTCCATATCTTCTTAGTAGCAAGGTAACAGTTAAATTGGTGTATACATCATGTGACTGGCAAAAAAGAGATTTCAGCAGTATTTGGTTGGTTCAGACTGGTTTTGATAAGGAAGTAATTTTGAGCAGCTTTTTGGGTTCTTATCAGTACTTTGTGTCATTATATATCCAGTAGTTTTGATCTCCCAGGAATTGAAACAAAATAAGGAAACGCCTAGGCAAAGTAAAAAAAAGTGCATTACCAATTCTTAAAGTGATAGGCCTCGTACACACGACCGAGTTTCTCGTCGTAAAAAACACGTTGTTTTTTTTGTCGAGATTCTTGTTAAGCTTGTCGATTTTCTCGTCAAGCTTTCTATGCGTACACACTGTCATTTCCCAATTTCCTCGTTGTTCTCCGCGCTCACGTCCAGCACGTACGACGGCACTATAAAGGGGAAGATCTTTTTTCTTGGCGCCACCCCTTGGGCTGCTTTTGCTGATCTCGTGTTACCGCGTGTGAAGTAAAAGTTTGGGAAGAGACGATTCGCGCTTTTCAGTCTTCGTACTTTTCAGATCGTTTTCTGCGGTTCAGTTTGTGCTTGTGGGTTCGTATCTTGACTTTCAGGGCGTCTAGGCAGGTCGTATCTGTTTTACAGTGCGTTCTTGCCTGTTCGTTTCTGATTTTCAGTTCGTTATTCATAGGCCTTGCTGTTCTAAAGTGCGTTCTGTTCTGTACGTTCTGATTAGACGACCGTTTCCTAGCCATGTCGCCTGGACGTTCTCGTCGTCGAGTTCGTGCTGTGCGTGCGCTTGGTGTTGGTCTGCTTGTTTTGGACCAAGACCAGTCCATGAATGGTGTGAGGAGGAGTTCATGGACCAAGAATTGGTTGCTCCAGCGGGACCAATTCTGCCACATGCCTCTGCTGCGGGAGATCGTCGAGAATAATCCTGAGGACTACAGGAATTTTCTGCGGATGTCTGACCCCGTTTTTCAGGAACTGTTGGCTTTGGTGTCCCCCTATATTACCAGGAAGGACACCGTTATGCGGGAAGCCATCAGTGCTGAGCAGAGGCTCATCGCCACGTTGCGTTACCTGGCGACAGGGAGAAGTCTTCAGGACTTGAAGTTCACCACAGGCATCTCCCCCCAGGCTCTGGGCCTCATAATCCCAGACACCTGTTCTGCCATCATCCAAGTCCTGCAGGAGGACTATATTAGGGTAAGTTTGCTCCCTTAACATCACATTTTAGGTATTACATGTATGCTAATGTATTGTATTTCTTTCATCCTTCCCTAATTACCATGATTGTAATATGCTGAGAATGTCCCCTTTGTCCCCATGCATGTTGGAAGCTTTAGATTGCCCCTTTTTTCTCCTCCATAAATATTTCCCTTCACTAACTTTTCCAGCAGGGGCGCCTGTTGCTCCAAATGTTTGGGGGTTCAAACCCCAATTTAGGAAATAAACTTCCTCCTTTTTTGCTCTGGTGCCTATTAAACGCCCCCAGTTGTCCCCTCCAATGCAGCCATTTTGTTCCCTGAAATGCAGCCATTTAGTCCCCTCTAATGCAGCCAGTTTCCCCCCAGCCCTGCACTTACCTTCTTGTGGTCAGCGCCATCCTTCTTCTGTCCTTGATGTCTTCTCCTTCCCTTCATGTTGCATCAGCCAATCATGTTACCATTAAACAGACTTGGTGAACATGATTGGCAGAGCAGCCTGTCAGTGTTTACCCAAGGAATGCCCCCCCCCCCCCGCGTCCCCGATTTTTCTTTTAGGAAGCCAATTACATCCCTCAGGTTGTAATGTGCAAGACTATTTTACTACCTGTTTCTGCTATGCAATTTTAACCCCCTCAATGCCGCAATGATTCATATGTCGGTCTCTTTACAAGAGGCCATCCACCTGAATAGTGTGCGGCATAGACAATACATAGGTTCATGCAACGCATGAACCTATGTATTGTTCTGAGTGATGGGCACAGGAGAGAGGGGGCAGTGCTCCAGCGCCCACTCTGGACGCACCGCCACTGCAATGCTATCCTGTGGCCAAACACATCTCCCCCCCCCCCCAAAATAATTTAGTAATGGCCCATCAGAGGGGGTGATGAATATGATAAATGAGCCTTCCATTATACTTTTTTTAAACACCTTAATAAACGTATAATTTGATTGATGTTGGCCTCTAATTTTTTGGGATAGAATTTCCTTGTAATGTATGACTTTGTTTTTCTAATATTATTTCATCTTGTTTCACTCCACAGCTTCCTTCCACGCCACAGGAATGGCAGACTGTGGCATCGGAGTTTGCCACGCGGTGGAACTTCCCCAACTGCGGTGGTGCCATAGACGGGAAGCACGTCCGCATCGTGCCGCCACCCCGTTCTGGGTCCTACTACTACAACTACAAGGGGTTTCATAGCATTGTGCTGATGGCGGTGGTGTCAGCACGGTATGAATTCCTCTATGTTGATGTAGGGAAGAATGGCCGGATGTCCGATGGGGGATCCTTCATCCAGACGGAGTTTGCCCTCCGTCTCCAGAGTGACGACCTTGCATTGCCACCGGATGCAGGGAATATTGAAGGACTCCCCTTTGTTTTTTTGGCTGATGAAGCCTTCGGACTCGGACGGCATCTTATGAGGCCATTTCCACAGAGGACCCTGACCCCAGAGAAGAGGGTGTTCAATTACCGGCTGGCCAGGGGCCGAAGAGTCGTTGAAAATGCCTTCGGCATAATGGCCAGCCGGTTCCGCCTTTTTATGACTTCCATCCACTTGGCGGACTACAAAATAAACTATGTAGTGTTATGCTGCTGTGTGCTACACAATTTTCTTTGCCACAAATCTAATTCATATATGGCCTCAGTTTTGCCAGAGGCTGGACTTTCCCCTGCAAATCCCCTGCCGGGCCTGGAATCTGCCCGTCTTGGCTTGCCCCCCCAAAATGCCCGTGAGGTTTGGGACAAATACATGGAGTATTTCACGGGTAGGGGGGCAATTCCTATGCCAGCCTATGTCTAAGTATCCCAATAAAAAGCTTGTTTAAACCTTTAATTATTTGTTCTTTCCTGTCTCCTAGTTTGTCTTTGTGCATTTGTAGTGGCAAGTGTATTTTACTTTAGTAAATAACAACCATTTCACTATGTAACCTTACAAAAGAACCAAATAAGCTTAGAGGGTATTATAAAAAGAAGCTACACGTTGTTTGTGGTCAAATATTTTACTCTGTGCACATTCTCTTCATTTTTTTTTTTTTTTTTTAAGTTTGGGTTGGCCTGGCCCCAACCCGGCAATTTTTTGCTTATGAAAATACAAAAATAACAGTTGCATTTCAAAAATTACAACATTGGATACCTCTGAGCAATCGGAGACATTCACTTACACAAACTATGTCTCTATGTGCTCGTCCTAATATGGGGTCCTGCCACCCCTTGGCCAGCCAAAAATTGAATATGCACACATTTGGGATTTTTTTCATCTAGGAAGTTTACAATCCTGATCCCTATTGTCAACATGTGCTATCTGCCATCAGGGGTGATCAATGGACGTGTTTTGGGGGTGCATCCCCTTCCTCAGTTCACCGACTTTAGATACGAGGAAGGGGTTGCACCCACAAAAGACGTACATGAATATCCCCTGATGGCAGATAGCACATGTTGACACACTGTGTGCATATTCAATTTTTGGCTGGTTTGATAGTCAAAAAAAATTCTAAAAATTACAAAAACAAACATGTAAAAACAAATGTGTTTGGATGGCTTATTGAATTCTCCCCAAAACATTGAGAATGTCTTTAAATGTTTGTTCCATCACATGGATTCTTTGTTTAATTAGGTCCAGTTCCGTGCTACATTCCATCACTTGCTGGATGAGGTGGAGGGCACTGTCAGCAGAGAACCGTGTACTATCCTTCACAACATTTACATCCCCTAAAAACCAAAAAAAAATTGTATTATAACTTTGCAGGCCTACATCTCTTACCTGAAGCTGTGGTGACAGATACTGACCTGTTGTGGTGACCAGATCCACAACGTCATCCACCTCTCCTTCCTGCACTTCTCCTTCCTCCACCTCAACTTCCTCTACATCCTTCGGTTGTGGGTCTTTGGGAGTTTGGGGTTGCTTGGAAGATGTGGGGTGCATGTGCTCCCTGGAGTGTCCTCCTCCCAGTCTTCTCTCCCCTATGAGAATAAAACAAAAGGTCTATTTATCACACTGTAAATCTCATTGTTAAAATAAAAACAGGCTAAATTGCTTGGAAGTGGGGTACAAGTGTGTGTTTGTGCGGAATTTAAAGAAGAATGCATTATTTATGACCCAAAATATGTTTAGTATTCACATTTGGATGTAATTTTTTTGACATGGAGGCACCACAAAAATTCTCTGATGCACCTGTGTGGGACACCCAAAAAAGGCGGGTCTGGTGGCCCACACTATAGTGCTCCAAAGTACAGATGTGGAAGCAGATGCTGAGTGTCCTCTCCTTTACACTGATAAAAGTTTGCATTTCATTCTCTTTACAAACACATCATCTAGACTAAAAAATTATCAACAATATTTGATCAAAAATGGCAGATGTCTAATTACTTTTGTGGCTCTAAAATAAGCCAAAACCGCGGATAGTGGCCGAATGAAGTGTTGGTAACGTAACGAACGATTACTGTGCCCAACCAAGTTCAAAATATTACATTTTGGAAGGGAGTCCAATATGAGAAAAAAAAAAAACATGTCAGTTTATAAAAAGATTAATAGCAGAAAAGTCTACATTTTACTTACTTTTAGCGAGCATTCTCTTTATGCTCCTCAACTGGTCTGGCTCCCTCAGTTTGAGGTCTGACCACCTCTTTCTGAGCTGCTCATTTGAGCGTTTCACCCCAAACTTCGCCTTCAGACTCTTCACAACTTTAGTGAGGATTTTGGCCTTCCTTCTATTTGGTTTGCTATACGGCCCATGCTTGGCATCATAATCAGCCTTGAGCAAGATGTCCACCATCTCCGCCAAAGACATATTCGATGCCTTGAATCTCCTCCTTGATCGTGACGTGTCCTCGGTCTCCGGGCTTGTCTCCTCGTTAGTTGCGGAATTATCAGACACCTGCTGTAACTCCGCCATATCTGTCTGCGCACCGAAAGAGAAGGGGCGGGGAAAAGATGTTAGTTAGAACGTCATGGGCGGGCGACATGTGCGGAGCGACGTGTTCGAATTTTGACGCATGCGTGGTGTGTATATAGCAAACACACATGTGACTATAGTACGTTCGGTGTGCGGAGAGAGGAGTTCAAGTGACGGACATGCGAACAAAGGTATGTGATTTTGTGACTTGTAAAAATTGTTGGCCTATACTGTCTTGAGATTGTTGGAGGATATATATGGTGACTAGGATGTTAAGGAGGTTAGACTGTTTGCCTCACATTAGTTAAATATAATTTATTTAACTTGCAGATACAATATGAATGTCTTTATTAGCGAAAAAGAGTTCCTGGCGGAATTTATTGACCGGGTAAGGGAGCTGCCGGCTCTGTGGGAGACGAAAAACCCCATCCATAAAAAAAAGGGGTGAGAAAAGCAGCGCTGGAGAAGCTGCTCCCATTTGTGCATACCAAGGTGCCCACAGCCACAGCAAAACAAGTGGACACTAAAATTGGGAGCTTGAGAGGTACCTACAGGACTGAACGCTCTAAGGTGCTGGCTTCTCAGAGGTCAGGAGCAGCAGCAGATGATGTTTATGTCCCGATTTTGTGGTACTACAACAGGATGTCCTTCCTGGATGACCACATTGACACAAGGCCATCACTCTCCACTCTTCCCCCCAGACTTCCCTGCAGCCAACCTGAGCCTTCTCTGGAGCAAGAGAAGGCAGCCATCCTGGATGATCCTGATTTGGCCATCTGGAGCCAGGTATAGTATTAACTGAAAATGTATTGGGATAAAATTAATGTTTGACAAATATGTCAAGATGAGAAACATACATTATTTTGGATTCCACAAGTGAAATCAAGATCTGTAGACATTATTCTGCACTTAATTGGGTGCTAAATAGTCAATCTGATGTAGTGGTAAATTTAAAGCAAGGATTTATGCATTTACATTCTAATTGCTTCAATCAGGATTACAAAGTTTGATGCAAAGATTAAACCAACATATTAAACGATGTTCCTTTTTCATACACAGGATGAAATCAGCCAGGAGGAGGGTCTGGAAACTGTCAGGCAGGAGGAGGAAGGGCCCAGTGGCAGCCAGGAGGTGGCAGGGCCCAGTGCCAGGCAGGAGGTGGCAGGGCCCAGTGCCAGCCAGGAGGTGGCAGGGCCCAGTGGCAGACAGGAGGTGGCAGGGCAAAGGAGAAGCACCAGATCCCAGGTGCCTCCCATCCGGCTTCACAAAAGAGGCAGGAGGGACAGGACCACCAGTGAGGCAGCAATGGCCCTTATTAAAGAGGCCCATGCCACCCTCAAGGAGCCCACATCCCCTGAAGAGGCCATTGCCGGCCTAGTGGAGGCTAAGTTCAAGGTGATGAGCATGGAGCAACGCCTCCTATGCGAGCCCCTGCTCATCACCTTGCTCAACAAGGGGGTGATGGAGAAAATTACACCCAATACCGCCATATGTGAGGTGGCCCAACTGACCCAACATCAACCTCCACCTCCACCTTCTTCTTCTGCCCCACCCCCTTCTGCTACACCTCCACCTTCTGCCCCACCCCCTTCTGCTACACCTCCACCTTCTTCTTCTGCCCCACCCCCTTCTGCTACACCTCCACCTTCTTCTTCTGCCCCACCCCCTTCTGCTACACCTCCACCTTCTTCTTCTGCCCCACCCCCTTCTGCTACACCTCCACCTTCTGCCCCACCCCCTTCTGCTACACCTCCACCTTCTGCCCCACCCCCTTCTGCTACACCTCCACCTTCTGCCCCACCCCCTTCTGCTACACCTCCACCTTCTGCCCCACCCCCTTCTGCTACACCTCCACCTTCTTCTTCTGCCCCACCCCCTTCTGCTACACCTCCACCTTCTTCTTCTGCCCCACCCTCTTCTGCTACACCTCCACCTCCTCCTCCTGACAGGAGTACCCCTCCAGTGGGCCAGCCTCCAGCCAAACGAAGAAGGAAGGCTGCAGGGAAGGCTTCAGGAAAGGCTGCAGGGAAGGCTTCAGGAAAGGCTGCAGGGAAGGTTGCCAGGAAGAAGAGGAAGTGATGGCCTTGCTTCATTGTGGTCGGACAGAAGGCAGCCTGTTGTAGTACCACACACTTGGGACATATATATCACCTGCTGCTGTTCCTGACCTCTGGGAGGCCAGCATCAGATTGTGTTCCGAAATGTTGGCCTTCTCAAGCTCCCAATTTTAGTGTCCACACAGGGTTGCTGTGTGCTCTGGGGTCCCTGGGATGCACAAATGGCAGCAGCTTCTCCAGCGCTGCCTTCTCTTTATTTAACTTATAAACATGAATAAATGTGATTTTTGTTTAAGTTCATACTTGACTATGTGTATTTTTAAATAAACAAAATCAAGCTTTGGAGTAAGCAGATACATTTGACTGACAATAAAAGGGACAGATATCACCCCCCCAAAAGAATAACTAAATCTGATTAGCACAAAAACATGGTGGGAAATTTAAATAATATAGATTCCAAAATTAAACGGGAGATCACTATCAAAACATTGTGAAATTATAATTAACATCATTTTGAAAAATCTAACCATTTTAAATTATTCCTAAAAACTTGCACGATATAATACACATAAATCTTATAAAGAGCAGCATGAAAAAGGTTAAAAATAAGGCATAACTCTGTGTGAATATCAGCAGCAAAAGAAGGTCACTCGTTTTGATTAATGTAACATTCTAACGAAGATTTCAATGCAGAACATTTAAACTATGAAATATTTTTGAGCGTGACGAATATGCTCTCTCCATTACGAAGGCTTGTTTTACCTGAAGATGCGCTCCCGTCTCATAGTTGCTTGTGAGCATGCGCGCTTTTGGAAGAGTCGTAAAAGCATACACACAAACCATTTTCTCGTCACAAAACAGGCCGACGAGAAACACGACGAGGAAATCTGGAATCCTGACGAGAAAATAGAGAGCAGGTTCTCTATTTTCTCGTCGAGATTCTCGGCAATTTTCTCGTCGTAAAACCATACACACGAACGTTTTTCTAGACAAAAAAACTCTCGCGGCACTTTTCTTGACTGTTTTGGACGAGAAACTCGGTCGTGTGTACGAGGCTTTTGTCTCTATTTATACATATATATATATATATATATATATAACGCAACATTATCAGATCCCTATAATTCGACTCATACCCAATGCTGACCTATATACCCATTGCTGAACTATATGCCCTATTTGTAATGCTGATCTATATACCCAATGCTGACCTATGTACCCTATCTGTAATGCTGACCTATATAAGGGGGTTGGGCTTATGATAAGTGGGATGGGTTAAAAAGGAAGGGTGAGGTCTGGCACCCCCCCCCATACTAAAACGTCACCAGCCACCACTGAGAGCAAGGTGTTATTGACATTCAATACTGCCCGTCAGAGAAGATGACTGCTGATGCACTCACCAAGTCCTTATTGAAGCAACATCATCGTTATATCCAGAAGAAGCCGAATATAATTTCACAAAGCACATGCTGTTGAGAAGGGATGTTGGAAGAACAACAACATGTAATGTAAAGTTGCTAATATAAACTGACAATATGTATTGTATGCACTATACCTTTCTATCCAGCAGGTGGCTCTGCAGTATTAATAGTGTGTATTCTATGGTACAAAGTAATAACAGGATGTAGCGTCTGTATCTAAGTGTGTATACTTCTGTTTCCTGTTTGTCTCCATGATGTAAAGACATGTTTCTGATATTTCTCCATGAAACTAAAGCCATTTTACTGCATCTAAGAAGCTTCCAGCGCTTATATCAATACTCTGCACAATACTCCGGCCCCAGTGTCCTCCTCCTCTGCCCCCCCCCCTGTGTGCTCCTCCTTCAGCGCCCCATGTGCTCCTCCTCGCCCCCCCCCCCCGTGTCCTCCTCCAGCCCCCCACCTCGTCCACTTGCTTCCCTCCTCAACTCTCCTGCCAGCTGCTGTGGGGGATCTGTCAGGATAGAAAATGGAGGAAGGGGCCGGTAAATATGTCATTTACCAGCCCTTTTATTTTCTGAATTGGACACAGTGAGCAATCGCTACCGATCACTCCTGTGTCCTTTGATAACTGAGCATAGTAAATTGTGTTTACTCTTCTTCAGTTTATAAATGAACAGGAGCCTCTGTCTCCTGTTCATTCATTTTCAATGCTGAGGCTGCAGAGAAATGGACTGGGGAATCTCTGTCCTCAGTCACTTTCTCTGTTTTAAAAAGGCGATATATTAGGGGTCTGTTTAGGGGACCCCTAACATCTCACCAAAGCACACCAACAGGGCTGAAAAAAAATGCAATAAATATAAAAGACTGAAATTGTAAAAAAATTATAAAAACTCAAATTGCAAAAAAAATATAGAATTTAAAAAACGACTGACACCCCCACCCTACCCATATTTCCCACTGCCCCAGCCCCCCCCCTAAAAAAGCATTATGAAAAAAATAAAATAAAATACTGACACCATCAACTGCTCTACTGATACTGTCCATTGCTCTACTGACACCATGCACTGTCCCAAACCCCCCCTCCCCCCACAATCACTGTGAAAAAATTATTAAAAATAAAAAATTTAATAATAAACAAAAAACTACTGACACCGACCACTGCCCTACTCACACCATCTGCTACCCTACTGACACTGTCCACTACCCGCCCCCCCCTTTCCCTCACACCTCATGCTGTCCTGTTCTCCCTCCAACCTTTCTGTCTAGAGACTGTGCTTTAAGAGAAATAAACTCTACGTTGGAGTTACAGCTGGTGTGGACCTTGGAGTTATTAGGGGAAATAGAGACTTGTCTTTATTGAGCATAGAGATGGGAACCATTCTCTGGAGAACCTCGCTGTGGAGACCTGTTTCATAACACCGCTCAACCTCTTCACACAGGAGGGTACGGGCATGTGGCGTGGTGTGCCCTCTCTTCCTGCAAGGAGCCAAAGGCAGGGAAAAGGGTGTGAGTGCGCTATACTTTGAAACAATTGTACCTGCTAATTCCAGATCTTTCTGAAGCTCTCTACAAGTGGCCCTTGGCTCTTGGACAACTCTTCTGATAATTCTTTTTACTCCTCTGTCAGAAATGTTATTTTATTCCTTGCATTGCAGGAAAATAAAATGTGTCACATTGCTGCTGACAGAACAGAGCTCTGTCTTGTTTACATAGCTCTGTTCTGTCTCTCCTTGCCGATCAGCTAGTGCTGATCAGCTTGTGTTGTGTTTAATCACAGTGCAGCAGCGTCACCGGCAGCGCGTGCGCATGCCCCCTACCTGGAAGTGCAGTTTTACATACTAGGTATGTGAACCAGTGCAGGAGAGCCAATCTCCCACCCTATAACTAAATTAAGCAGATAATATATGAGAATGATTGTTGTGCCTATGTCTAAAAACAGCATGCTAACACAAAAGATTGAGAAAGGCATTCTGTAATAACAAACAGGATAGAAACTACTTCAAGGTGAACTTCACATAAGTAAATGTTGGCCTATAGTTATGTTAAAAAGTAAGTACACCTCATAGAAATCATTAACTTTTTCAATATACTTAAATAGGCAAATATTTGGTATTAATTCAAACAGTGTCTCAAATAAAGGTGATTTACTTTACTTACACATAAAATTGCCTTTGTGTATACATTCACATAGTAAATTAATGAAAATGCATTTACAACCCTACAACCCTATGTAGCGGGGTATTGCCTTTTAAACCCCAGAGACTACAGTACCCAGGGTGCATCGCCCCGCGCAGAGACTGCTGGGGTGGGTTATTTAACCGAAGGGCGGGGCTGAATTCGGTCTCTTTTGGACACCGCCCGCCCAGCAAGTGGAACTCCTTTCCGAGCCTGCTGAGATACAAGGCCTGAAGCCTGGGCCTCTCTCCAAAGAGCCTTCCGCTCTCACCGAGGAACCTGAGGGACATCTCTCCACACTTGCTGCATCGTTGCCAGGAGGACTAAAGACTTGGATGTCGTGAGACCTGTGTACCAAGACACAGCAGCAGAAGATACGGACACGGACTAGTCCGGTTGGGTGAGTGTCACATACCTGGTGATGAGCCTGGGATGCAGGGAGCGGCCTCTTTTGCACCTCTTACTCCGGAACCCCTGATGGTGGGAACAGGGAGCTCGGGAGTGCAGAGTTGCACAAGTGCCTGTCAGGAACACTGGTGCAGAGATGGAGCTGGACTTCAGGAAGCTCTGTGCAGGTTTCAGCGGCAGCAGGGAAGCTGGAACGGCAGGCAGGCTTGGCACACAGGAACTGAGGAGAGAGGCAGCAGACAGCGGGGAGGTGTCTTGTAGTACAGGGCACAGGCAAGTCCAGACAGGCCGGGTAATCCACTGGCTGGCAGATCAGGTGCAGTCCAAGAGGCAGAGGCAGAGTCGTTATTCAGTCCGGGTCGGCAACGGGCGGGCAGCAGGTAGCAGAAGGAGCAGGCGGAAGCAAGGTCAACAAGCCGGGGGGTCAGCGGGCAGGTAGAAGGCAGAAGCGTCAGGAACAAATCGGGTCACAGGAACAGATTGGTAGGAAAGTATCAGATAGCAGATGGGTCTTGGGAACGCTGTAGACCAGACAGCAAGGAGCCCCAGCACAAGCCCCTTTAAATAGCCCCAGATTGGCGCCAGGAAGTTACGGCGCATGCGCGTACGCACGAACGCCGATTTGCCGTTGCGCAAGCGCGAACGCGCTAACGCAGATTCGCCGCTATTGCGCAGGCACGTACACGGGCGCGCTGAAGTGTCACCAGCTTGCAGGTGAGGTTGCCCTTCATGACATTGCCCCCCTCCAATGGGCAGCCTCCGGATGCCCAACTGGGCCACCTTAACTGGATGAGAGTCTTTGAAGGACTGAACCAATCTTTTGGCATGGATGTTGCACTCAGGTTCCCATGAGTTCTCCTCAGGGCCATATCCTTTGGACTTGGTTGCACCTTTTTCTACAATCCACGATGGATTCCACCTCAAACTCCTCTTCACCGTCGACCAAGATTGGTTCAGGAGGGCCGGTGTCACGTCCCGAGAAGGGATCAGGAACAGTAGGCTTAAGTAGGGCAACATGGAAAACCGGGTGGATCCGGAATGATTCTGGTAGCTCCAGTTCATAGGCCACACTGTTAATCCGTCTCCTGACGGGAAAAGGACCCACAAACTTGGGGCCCAATTTCTTTGAGGGACAGGCAAGTCTAAGGTTCAGTGTAGATAACCACACCTGATCTCCGGGTTCCAGATTGAGAACACCGTCGAGAAAATCTACGGGAAAAACGAGGAACGGCTTGTTTCCCTACACACGGCCGTTTTCCCTGTAATTTTTTCTCTTGGTCGAGAAAAATGGCCGTGTGTAGGCTCCCCGGCAGTGTTTCCCTATGGGAAAACGGCAGCGGAAAAAAATGCCGTGAATCACGACGAGAAAAATTAGAGCATGTTCTAATTTTTCTCGTCGTGATTAATGCCGTTTTTCTCGTCGGGAAAAATGACCAAAAGCCCACACATGGTCGTTTTTCTTGTCAAAGAGAAAAAATTAAATTTTTCCCGACGAGAAAAATGGTCGTGTGTACGCGGCATTAGTCATCGTGTCTCGTAATAATTCATTGTTTGCTCTAAAAAAATCCAATGTCTCCTGGACAGCAGGTACAGCAGACTCCGGGATACGGTTGGACAAGAATGAGGGATGAAAGCCATAGTTAGCATAGAACGGGGATTGCTTCGTGGCAGAGTGGACCGAATTATTGTATGCGAATTCGGCCAGCGGCAGCAGAGGTACCCAATCTTCCTGCGAGAACAAAGAAAAGCAGCGTAGGTATTGCTCAAGTGTTTGATTCGTCCGTTCAGTCTGGCCATTTGATTGCGGATGGTAGGCAGACGAGAAGGACAAGTTAATCCCGAGGGCTTCACACAGGGCTTTCCAGAACCTGGAGGTGAATTGCACCCCTCGATCCGACACGATGTTCGCAGGGATGCCATGGAGCCTTACGATTTCTTTGACAAAAATTTTGGCTGTCTCAGGAGCGGAGGGCGTACCCCTCATGAGCAAGAAGTGTGCCATTTTCGATAGTCTATCCACAACCACGAAGATAGTGGTGAAAAGCTCAGAGGGGGGAAGTTCTACGATGAAGTCCATGGAAATCATCTTCCATGGCCTCTCGGGTACGGGCAATGGTTTCAACAGACCCCAGGCTCTGGACTTACTTCCCTTGTTCCTGATACATGTGCTGCAAGACTCCACGTAGCTCCTACAGTCCTTTGACAGTTGCGGCCACCAGAACATGCGTTGTAGAAGTTCGGAGGTCTTGAGTACCCCGAAGTGCCCAGCCAGTTTGCTATCGTGGCAGGAACTAAGGACCGCGACTCGCAGGTCCTCTGGTACAAAGATTTTGTCCTTGTAGCATAAAAGTCCATCCTTGAGCCGTAACTCTGTCCCAGGTGAGGGAGAGATCCCCTTGGATGCTTGCTTGATCCGAGATAGCAGGTCCTCTTGAAGCAAGAGGAAGTTTCCTGGTGACAAGATGGTATCCGGAGGGGCAGGTGTTTCAGGGTCACAGAACATTCGTGAGAGAGCATCCGGTTTAGTATTCTTTGATCCTGGTCTATACGTTATATGGAAAGAGAAACGTGTGAAGAAAAGTGCCCACCTGGCCTGCCGGGGTTTCAGTCTCTTTGCCACTCTCAGATACTCCAGATTCTTGTGGTCCGTATAGACCAGGATCGGATGCGCTGCTCCTTCCAGGAGGTACCGCCATTCCTCCAGGGCGGCTTTGATTGCCAGTAGTTCCCGGTCTCCCACATCATAGTTCTTCTCCGAATCTGACAGCTTACAGGAGAAAAAGGCAACCGGATGTAAGAGAGCCTTGGGCCCCTGTCTTTGGGAGAGAACCGCCCCAACTGCTGTTTCCGAGGCGTCCACCTCCAGTATGTATGGTAGAGCTGCATCAGGGTGCCTCAGAACAGATGCAGAGGTAAATTATTTCTTAAGGGTCTCGAAGGCCGTTTGGGCTTCTGAAGACCACTGGAACCGGACAGTCTGTTTGGTTAGGTTGGTTAATGGGGTGATGATGGAAGAGAACCCCCTGATGAACTTCCTATAAAAGTTTGCAAATCCGATGAAGCGCTGTATGCCTTTCCTATCTACGGGCACCGGCCAGTCAAGAATTGCAGCCACTTTCTGGGAGTCCATCGTGATACCCTCCACCGAGATGACAAGTCCAAGGAATTGGATGCTTTGGCGTTCGAATTCGCATTTTTTGGGTTTTGCGTATAACCCGTGCGTTCGAAGCCATGCGAGCACATTCTGAACGTGTTCCCGGTGTTTCTCCAAAGAGGGGGAAAAGATGAGGATGTCGTCCAAGTAAATGATAACAAAAAGGTCAAGGTAGTCTCTAAAAATGTCGTTCACAAAATGCTGGAACGTAGCAGGGGCATTGCAAAGTCCGAAGGGCATGACTAAGTATTCAAAGTGCCCGAAGCGAGTGCGAAAGGCCGTTTTCCACTCATCCCCGCTTCGGATCCGCACCAGGTTATAAGCCCCACGGAGGTCCAGTTTTGTGAAAATGACTGCGGATCCCAGTCTTTGAAACAATTCAGGTACTAAAGGAAGGGGGTACCGGTTCTTTATAGTCACTTTGTTGAGCTCTCTGTAATCCACACAAGGGCGGAGGGAATGGTCCTTTTTCTCAACAAAGAAAATCCCTGCCCCTGCCGGTGACGTAGAAGGACGGATGAACCCTTTCATAAGATTATCATCAACATAAGTCTTGAGGGTCTCGAGTTCAAGTTCCGTCAGAGGAAAAATCCTGCCAAAGGGGATTTCAGCCCCAGGGAGAAGCTCAATCGGGCAGTCGTAACGCCTGTGTGGAGGGAGAGTTTCAGCCCCTTTCTTGCTAAAAACGTCAAGGAAGCTGTGATATGCTTCAGGAACTGACTGGTGGACCTCAGCATCGGAGTCCATGCAAAGCAAGGGAGAAGGGGTACTCGAAACTTCCTGCAGACAATGTTGACGGCAGTAGGGGGAACAGAAACTGACTTCTCCTGATGTCCAATGAATTTGCGGGTTATGGGCCTGTAGCCAGGGCATGCCCAGAATGATGGGGAACAGAGGAGACTTGATGACATCTAGGCATAGTAACTCCTGATGGGTACTGGCAATGGTTGTGGCCAGCGGTAAGGTCTCCTGAATGACTGGTCCGGATTTAAGGGTCGATCCATCAGCGAGGTATACTGAAAGCCCTTTAGCTCTAGGACGCAAAGGAATGTGATGTGTGGTGGCAAAAGCCAAGTCCAGAAAACAACTGCAGGCCCCAGAGTCAGTGATAGCGCTGACTTGAATATTCCCTCCTGGGAGCTGCAAAAGAATGGGAATCGCCAGGTGAGCAGAGTTACTGGGTATAACGGGTAAATGCACAGACGACATGGAGAGGCACTTACGGATTTTCACAGGGTAGGTCCGTACATAATGTCCGGGTTCTCCGCAGTATAGACAAAGGTTCAGGGTTCACCTGCGTTGACGTTCCTCAGGGGTGAGTGAGGGACGGAGAAGTTCCAGCTGCATGGGTTCTGGGTTGTCAGAGGAGGCTGTAACTGGAAATGTAGGAGCTGGGTTGGCAGAGCTGGGTACCCGAGGCAACATCCAAACCGGGCGGGACGGCCCGGTGGCTCGTTCAGTCCTACGTTCTCGTAGACGTCGGTCAATCTGGATGGTCAGGTGGATCAGAGCATCCAAAGTTCCGGGCACACCTACACGTGCCAGTTCATCTTTGAGCGGTTCAGAGAGTCCCAATCGGAATTGGTAACAAAGAGCAGCATCATTCCAATTAGTGTCTGAGCTCCATCTCCTGAATTCGGAAACATAATCCTCGGCCGGTCTGCGGCCTTGCTGAAGGGCATGCAGGGTTGCTTCGGCAGTGGCGGCCTGGTGCGGGTCCTCGTAAAGTTGGGCCATGGTTTGGAAGAAGGTGTCCAAGGTATTAAGTGAAACGTCTTTATGCTCCAAGAGGCGGTGAGCCCAGGCTTGAGGCTCACCAGACAGGAGGGAAATAACGAACCCCACTTTGGTGGATTCTAGTGAAAAGGTCCGTGGTTGCAAGGCAAAGAAGAGCTCGCAGGCATTCCGAAAGGCTCTGTATCTGCTCCGCTCCCCTGAAAATGGTTCAGGCGGCATCATGACCACCGAAGGAGAAGTGGAAGTCCCAGTGGAGGAGGAAGCTGAGGAGGATAGGGCCTGGACTCGGCCCTCCAGTCGGGTATAACCCTCCTGCAGGCTTCTGACGGCCTGGGTTAGCCCATCCAGGTGTTGGCAAAGTTCCTCCATTGGGTTCGCTCCCTGCGCAGGCTCGGACATGGCTGTCTGGTACTGTCACGTACCTGGTGATGAGCCTGGGATGCAGGGAGCGGCCTCTTTTGCACCTCTTACTCCGGAACCCCTGATGGTGGGAACAGGGAGCTCGGGAGTGCAGAGTTGCACAAGTGCCTGTCAGGAACACTGGTGCAGAGATGGAGCTGGACTTCAGGAAGCTCTTTGCAGGTTTCAGCGGCAGCAGGGAAGCTGGAACGGCAGGCAGGCTTGGCATACAGGAACTGAGGAGAGAGGCAGCAGACAGCGGGGAGGTGTCTTGTAGTACAGGGCACAGGCAAGTCCAGACAGGCCGGGTAATCCACTGGCTGGCAGATCAGGTGCAGTCCAAGAGGCAGAGGCAGAGTCGTTATTCAGTCCGGGTCGGCAACGGGCGGGCAGCAGGTAGCAGAAGGAGCAGGCGGAAGCAAGGTCAACAAGCCGGGGGGTCAGCGGGCAGGTAGAAGGCAGAAGCGTCAGGAACAAACCGGGTCACAGGAACAGATCGGTAGGGAAGTATCAGATAGCAGGTGGGTCTTGGGAACGCTGTAGACCAGACAGCAAGGAGCCCCAGCACAAGCCCCTTTAAATAGCCCCAGATTGGCACCAGGAAGTGTCACTGCGCGCTCCTGCGCGCACCCCGCGCACGCCCGCGTGCCGTTACCGTGCATGCGCGTACGCGCGAACGCAGATTCGCCGTTGCGCAAACGCGAACGCGCAAACGTTGATTCGCCGCTATTGCGCAGGCGCGTACCCGCGCGCGCCGAAGTGTCGCCAGCTTGCAGGTGAGTTTGCCCTTCATGACAGTGAGAGAGCACCTGCTCAGAGAACTATATAGGATCTCTAGGCCCAATAACTGTTATCCGGAGTTATCAATAGTGTTGCGCTGCGCACCGTAGAGACAGTGCATCGGAGCAACTTTAGAGATTGCCTTTAATTCCCCAAGTTGTTCAAACCCCTTTTACCCTGTGGATTACAGTTGTTTTCTTCAAAAGTGCACCACCGTTTTGCTAGCGAAGATCTTCCCCTACAGAACTTCTACACAGTACAGTCAGGCCTGACTTAGCGTAGACATTGCTGGGCGGCATTTTTGCCCACGAGGGAGAATAGCTGCAGCAGAGACCGTTAGTATTATGCACAGTACTGTAGAGGGGCATGCCCCAACTATATGATTGGAGTATGAAGTGCATGTATTTTAATGAATATGACTCAGTAAGTTTTGGTTCTTTTCTTATCCCTCCCTTCATGTATCTCTTGGAGGTGAAAAGAATTTTTTTTGTAATTAATGGAATTTTATGTTTTAGATAAGAATGCAATATCCCTGATGAAGGACGTTATGCTACTGTTTGAAACGCGTTGGATGAAGCCTGCTTTGAGTTATCTCCGGAAGGTCTGGAGTGACCAACCCAGGCGATTGCATTCCATTTTTTCATGTTTTATGGATATGATTACAACTATGTGTACTTTGTAATATGATTATGTAATTTTTCTGAATAAATATAATGTTTGTACAAATATTTTTCGTTGCCTCAAAAATCCCCAACAATAGAGGTTTTTTCACCTACATACACAGTACTGTATATCTGTCTGTTTATTGAGATAATCTTTTACTGCAGGGCTCTGCATATATATGTACACTGTTTATTACCTGCTCACTTAACAAATCAAAGTAAAGTGCCAAGGTTTAGTATATTGGTGTTTGTGTCATTTACTTTGCAGAGGAGACAGGTAAGAATAGCTGTGCTTTATTGCTGTGTGTGTGTGCTATTATAGGATTGTGTCCCAGGGAGTTACAGGCCACGACTGTGTAGCATAGACATTCCTGGGCGCCATCTTGTCCACGAGGGGAAATAGCTACAAGGGGAACTGTTCAGGTTGCGTAGCACTGTATATTAGTCTGCCATTTAAACACTGTTTATTGCAGGGCTCTGCACATGACATGTACATTACTGTTTTATTGCTTACCCACTAGTCTAAGTAAATATACCAGGGTTAAGTACATTGGTGTCTGTGTCCTTTACTTTACAGAAGAGACAGCTAAAGGAAGTTTTAATATATTGCTGTGTGTTCTTGTCATAGGACTGTGCCGCTGTGAGTTACAGGCCTCACAGTCCTATCAACCCCCACTAACTGTGCC
Organism: Rana muscosa; assembly: GCA_029206835.1. Classification (NCBI taxonomy): domain Eukaryota; kingdom Metazoa; phylum Chordata; class Amphibia; order Anura; family Ranidae; genus Rana; species Rana muscosa. The sequence continues at coordinate 114,379,156 of CM055126.1, read as the reverse complement.
AAGGGAGGTTAGAGCAAATTGCCTGGGGTTGACAGCGGTGCACTACAGGGCCCAAAAATTATATCCGCGGCCCTCTTAGCTGGGGGTATCGCTACACGTGGGGGCTTGAGTCCGGGATTCCTGTATAATGCACGCTGCAATCAAGCCTGCCAGAAGCACCGGCATGGACTCGCTAGCAGTGACACGGTGGTGCACAACAGTTGGCGCCGATTAAACCATGGCGGTAGTTATCCAACTCCCAGAGTAAAACTGTCCGGAAGACAAGGTAAAGCAGCTTTTTCAGTCGCTGTTCCCGAGTCAGAAGGCAGGGGTGATGGATTTAAAGCCAGATCCAGAGGCCTTGTTTACTTACGCATTAGTGGAGTGGAGAAGCGGAATACCGGAAGACTTTAGAGGCCAGAACATACAGGCCATAGACAACCAGATATACCACTTGGCGCATACGAAAGCAGTGAAGGGGGAACCTCTACAGACCCCCCTGTCATCACCCTCGCCATTATCTCCACCACTATCCCCTAAAGCAGAGAAGTCTCAGGGGACAACAACCTCGGGAACACCCCTGGCCGCTATAGGGCCTGAACTGTTGAATGCTCTGGGAGACTTTGTCACGAAGTGCCAGAAGAGCAATACGGTACATGTGGAAGCCGGGTACCGGAAGCTTAGGATTTTCTCTGGGAAACAACCAGTCCCTCTGGGAGAAGAAGACTTCGACACCTGGATTGAGCAAGTGATGCAGGCTGTAGAGGGATGGGAAGGACCAGAGGGCCAGAAGAAGCAGCGCATAAGCAAAAATTTGAAGGGTGCTGCTGCGGAAGCTGTGAAGAATCTCAGGTTTAGCAATGCTGCTTGTTCTGCTTATGATTATCTGGCTATGTTACAGGAAGAATTTGGCCAGCTGGAAAAGGTGGCTGAACTAGTATACCAGTTTGAACATACCCTTCAACAGCCGGGAGAAAGATTATCCGAATATGTCCGGAGGCTAAATAATATGCTGTGCCAAATTGTCCTTAAAAGGGGGATGCTACCACAAGTCATAGACACAACTAGGATGAAGCAGATCCTGAGGGGAGCATTGCGTTCGGATCCAGTTTGGCTCCACTTGAAGACCTCTGAAGGAGTCATGTCCCTGAGCTACCCAGACCCTGTTCAGATCATAAGGGATGAAGAAGCTTTGCTGAAGGACCAACAGGCGGTCGAGAGGACCACGTCCCCCCCCCCCCTCAGTGGGAGTCAGATCAGTTATAGCCACTGAACGGGACTCAGAAGTGGAGATCTTAAAGTCTCAGATGACTCAAGTGCTGGATCTTTTGACCTCTTTAATGGCGAAGAACTCAGGAATCAGTGAAAAAGAAGAAAGCAGGAAAGAACTGCACCAGAGCCCCTCAGCACCAACCTCCCCGCAGAAAAGAGGAGAAACTGTCTGCTTCAACTGTGGAGGAGTCGACCACTTTGGAAGAGTGTGCCCCAGTCCGAGGAAGAACCGAGGCGCCTATCACCAGCCGGCAGAAAACTTCAGAGGGCCCCGGTGAAGGAGTTAGCCGGGCGCCCACTATTTACAGAAAGCTCCACAAACATCCTCAAGCCAGAAGAGACAAGGGAGAAGGGAAACAATGCCCCTCCCAAAATACTCAATGCCACTTGTCAAGAGTTAAAACCCCAAAGTCTGCGGGAAATCAATGCATACCAGGCCCAACAGGGATTAAGATCCAGGAAGAGATGGAAGAAGAAGAAGAAAACTCAGAAGGGGAAGTCCATGAGTCCAAAGAAAGAAGCCTCCCCGAGAAGTTTTCCATCCAGTTTGGTGGGACCCTCCCTTGTGGTTCCCGTTCAAGTGGAGGAAGTCTACACGAGAGCCATCCTGGACACAGGGGCCCAGGTAACCCTCTTATATAGAGACTTTTATCAGAGACATTTGAGTCACTTGCCCCTACAGAGACTGGAAGATCTGGAAATATGGGGAATTGGCACCCAAAGCTTTCCCTACGACGGTTATGTTTCCATCAGACTGGCCTTTGACCCCTCTGTAGCAGGAAAATCGGAGGTCTTTGACACCCTGGCAGTGGTTTGCCCTCGTCCACCAGGAGCCAACAAGAGTTCCCTGATTATAGGGACCAATACTGACCTGGTCAGAAGATTACTGGCTCCTCTAGCACAGGTACAGTGTACTTCTGCAGCCAAGATCCACCCAATGTTGCAGTTAGCCTACCGGAGATTGGTACTGGAACATAAGGCCCCAGAAGAGGGGGTAGGGAAAGTCTGGAGACTGTCCAAGAAGGAGAGGATGTTGCAGCCTGGAGAAATGACCTGTCTGAAGGCTACGGTGAAACTCTCGTGGGAGCAACCCAGCCCCTTTGTGGTTCTGGAACCAGACCCTTTAGATTCCCACCCAGGATTGGAAGTGATCCCCGAAGTGGTCCCGCTAAGGGCGTTGAAGAAGGCGAACGGCCGGATCCCAGTGAGCATCAGGAATATCACTGACTCCCCTGTGAAGATTCCAGGCCGGATGTTGCTGGGCAGAGTAAACCCTGCTACCCCAGTGGCCCTGTCTGACCTGGAGAAGACAGAAGGAGGGGAACCCACCCTGGAGAAGTTCTGCTTGGAAAACACGACCCTACCACCGGTGTGGAAAGAGAGAGCCAAGGCCCAGCTGGCCAGGTGGAAAAAAATCTTCTCAAAAGACGAATTTGACGTAGGGTCTGCGAGGAGTGCCACACACAAGATCCGCTTGCAAGAAGACAAACCTTTCCGGGAAAGGGTCCGGCGAGTCCCTCTGGCAGACCTGGAAGACTTGCGTGAGCAACTGGCAGAGCTCAAGAGAACTGGAGTTATTCGAGTGTCCAGAAGCCCATATGCCTCCCCTATTGTAGTAGTCAGGAAGAAGAACGGGTCACTGAGACTCTGCATAGACTACAGGACTCTCAATAGGAGGACCATACCTGACCAATACACCACTCCTAGGATAGAGGATGCTCTACAGAGTCTGTCTGGAGCTAAGTGGTTCAGCGTAATGGACCTGAAGAGCCGGTATTATCAAATCCCAATGCATCCGGGGCCATTGAAGACCCGGCACAGGAACCATCTGCTACCCCTTTCTGAAGCAGTCAGGATGCCCCCTACTCTGGATTCTCCGGAGCTGCCTTCAACTCCCTGTACTCCTAGACCCAATACCAGGTCTCAAACAACTCTATCGAGAGAGGAGGATACTTCAGATCAAAGTGAAGAGGAGGAGCTGGAACTCACCTGGCTATGGCCATCTCAGGCACCTGAATCCCTAGTGATGGATTCCCCACCCTCTGATTCCCCCATGAGTGACCCCTTAAATGCTGAAGCTGCTGAGTTCATCCCGTCCAATGTTCAGAGTGAAGAATGGGAAGATGCCCTGGAATCAATCCCAGATGAAGACCCAAAGAACTCAATGTACATCCCTGCACCTGAGTCGGATGCCCCCGAAGCAGCAAGTTCCACCACACCTGCCTTAATGGAAGCACCCTTAATACCTGAGGTCATAACTCCTCGAGAACAAAGAGTGAAGAGAACTATCCACCCTCCTCGAAAGTTGACATACACTCAGATGTGAGAATGCTCTGAGGACACTGTAACAACCGCGAGAAGGACAATACAAAAACCTGGTCCCTCCACTGCGCATTTGGTGGTGGGCAACCCCAGCTCTCTCTCTGGCACAGTTAGGCAGGTCACTTCTGCTAAAATGACCTGTGGGCAGGGAAACCCTCCATACCCAGTTTGGTGGGTAGGTTCCCCTGCCAAGTTATTTTGCTACAATAAACTGCATTGCTTGTAGATAATGCTTATGTTATCTTTGGAGACCAAAGATTTTAAGTGGGGGGAGTGTGTAGCGGGGTATTGCCTTTTAAAACCCCAAAAACTACAGTACCCAGTGTGCAACGGGACACCCAGGGTGCATTGCCCCACACAGAGACTGCTGGGGTGGGTTATTTAACCGAAGGGCGGGGCTGAATTCGGTCTCTTTTGGACACCGCCCGCCCAGCAAGTGGAACTCCTTTCCGAGCCTGCTGAGCTACAAGGCCTGAAGCCTGGGCCTCTCTCCAAAGAGCCTTCTGCTCTCACCGAGGAACCTGAGGGACGTCTCTCCACACTGTTGCTGCATCGTTGCCAGTAGGACCAAAGACTTGGATGTTGTGAGACCTGTGTACCAAGACACAACACAGCGGAAGATACGGACGTGGACTGGTCCAGTTGGGTGAGAGAGCACTTGCTCAGAGAACTATATAGGATCTCTAGGCCCAATAACTGTTATCCAGAGTTATCAATAGTGTTGCGCTGTGCACCGGAGAGAGATTGCCTTTAATTCACCAAGTTATTCAAACCCTTTTACCCTGTGGATTACAGTTGTTTTCTTCAAAAGTGCACCACCGTTTTGCTAGCGAAGATCTTCCCCTACAGAACTTCTACACAGTACAGTCAGGCCTGACTTAGCGTAGACATTGCTGGGCGCCATTTTTGCCCACGAGGGAGAATAGCTGCAGCGGAGACCATTAGTGTTATGCACAGTACTGTATATCTGTAAGAGAACTACGTATTCTCGTATGGCGCATATGCGTGCGCATGCGCGCATTCCCGGACAACGTCAGAATCCCAGAGCACCAATGCGCATGCGCGTGCGCAATGAACGGCGTGCACGCGCAGGAGCGTGCCCCTAACGCCAGTTGGTGCCAGACGGCCTATTTAAAGGGTGCTCTGACTCCCTACAAGTGCTGACTGGTCTTCAGCTTGTCCTGTGAAACTTTCCGCTATCTGTATGATTAACCTGATACCCGTTGCTGACTCTGGCTTGCCCTGACGCTGTCTCTGGACTCTGATTATTTGCTGACTTATGGTTCCTGATCCCGGCTTCCTTTGACCCTGCTACTGCTTTCTCCTTGAACTGCGCTGCCTGCCTGTTGCTGAACCCGGCTACCCTTTGACCTCTGTTCCAGTTTGCTACATTCCAAAACCTGCATGTGGGTTGGAGTTCCCCTTTACACCTGCTCTTCCATAAAAGTGCCTGGAACCTGTCTACCCATCTGGATCTCCAAGTTTCACCTGCCCCTGCAACTTCTGCTAGCAACCTCTACTGGCACTCGTGTTCCTCCTAGCCTTGCCACCATCTGTTTCACCCTCAGTGGGGCTTGGACTGGAGATACAGGAGAGGCCGACCTCGTCATATCAGACTCCTACCAGGTATGTGACAGTACCAGTCAGCCAGGGATGGAGTCTGAAAGGGAGGCCTCTCCATCTAAGGACTTGCTCGAGACAATCTCTGCTCTCACCCATGTTGTGCAGAGCTTACAGAGCGATTTCAGTCGCATGGAAGAGCAACTCTTGGACAAGAAAGGAGTCGCATCTGCTTGCGTTTCTCCTCCTCCGGAACCCAGAGTGCCTATCCCTGAACGGTTTTCCGGAGATCGTAAAATGTTCAGGACTTTCCGGAACTCCTGTGAGCTCTACTTCTCCCTGCTACCCAGGACCTTTGTAGCCGAAGACATTAAAGTAGGGTTTGTGATTACTCTTCTCCTGAACGAACCGCTGTCCTGGGCCCTTCTCCTTCGGGAGCAGCATGATCCTGTTCTGGCAACCACCGTTTCCTTCTTCTCGGCCATGGCCCAGCTGTACGCTGACCCTTTCCGCCAGCAGTCTGCAGAATCTAAACTTGGCAGGCTTCAACAAGGGTCAAGGCCGGTTGAGGATTACATCTCAGACTTTCGCGTCCTGTGTGCGGACACCCTATGGAATGATCCTGCTCTTCACCACCAGTTTCGTCTTTGTCTTTCAGACCCTTTAAAAGATGAAAAAGCCAGAATTGCTACTCCTACGTCCCTGGAAGGTCTGATTAGCGCAAGCACCCTGATCGACCGGCGATTGCGTGAAAGGCAATCCGAAAGGACTAAAAAGACTCTTTCTGTGGCTTCTTGCCCCGACACGCCTGCTGCCACATTTGATGTGTCTCCCAGAGGGAAGAATCAGCACAGGACATACCACAGGAGTTTCCTCAGATCACCTCTTTCCCCAGCCAAACGGCTCTGACGACAACATGCCAATCTGTGCCTCCACTGTGGAGAAGCGGGTCGCTTTATACAGACTTGTCCAGCAAAATCTTGTAGAACCTGCCCTCCACAGCCCCCTGTGGAGCTTCCTTCTGGAGATGCCCGGTCTCACATTTCCCTCACCATCATTCTCCACTTAACCGGGAAGTCACTTCCAGTATTAGCCATTATAGACTCTGGTGCTTGTAGCTGCTTTGTGGACTCCACATTTGTTTCCCTTCATCAGCTTCCTGTATGTACCAAGAGACAGGGGTTCCGGGTTCACTTGGCCGATGGCTCTGGAATTAAATATGGCCCGGTTATTCAAGAAACTATACCTATTTCTTGGAGAATTTAAAGAAAATACCTGGCATCTATATTTGATAAGCACCACATCCCTTAGTTGGAAGCTAAATAGAAATATAAGGGTAACGGGACTTTTAAGGTGCATGAAACACACAATATTCAATAAAAAATATAAATTTATTACAAATATTATAAAATTCATATATACATGAACCATCAAATGTACATAGTAAAGTTCCCAAAATGCATACAGACAAATGTCTCTACATGTTTCGCCATATATTTGGCTTCCTCAGGAGTTTGTCATGCAAATACTGGAAACAAAGAAAGAAAAATAAATACATAATAATAACACAAAATGTATGCTCTAAATTACACCAAAACATAATATTCTTTTAAATGACTGAAAACCATATCACACCAAAGAGTGCTCCAACATCAATGAACTCATCTCAATATTGTGTCTATTTTTGAAAGTAATATCATTATATGTACATTACCTGTAACATTTTGATAGTGCAGTCCAAAAAGAATGATCTAAGAACCAATGAGCCAACCAACTCGGGAGCGCCCAATATTTCTTGTCAAACCTCCTCTGGTCACCATGAATTCCTGCGGTTGGATGTCATTACCTCGCCTATGTTCCCCATCATCCTGGGCATCCCCTGGTTAAAATCACATAACCGGCACATCAATTGGCTTACAGGAGACATCACCTTTTCTTCCAGCTATTGCCAGATGCACTGTTACCCCGAAAGGACTGCTTGTACCACTCCTCTCCTAAGTCTACAGTCTGACCCAGAAACCATTAAGTTGGTCCCGGCTGCCTACCACGAATACCTTGATGTGTTTAACAAAAAGAGTGCAGACACCCTTCCACCTCATAGGACTTATGATTGCCCTATTGATCTCCTACCTGGGGCAGAGATTCCCTTTGGGCGGATCTATCCTCTCTCCGAACCAGAACTGGAAGCCCTCCGTGCTTATATCAATGAAAGTCTGGCAAAGAAGTTCATTCGGCCCTCCACATCACCAGCAGGTGCCGGTATCTTCTTTGTAGAGAAAAAAGATCACTCCTTAAGACCTTGTATTGACTACCGGGACCTTAACAAAGTCACAGTCAAGAACCGGTACCCCCTTCCCTTGATTCCTGAACTTTTCCAGAGGCTGCGGGGGGCACGAATATTTTCCAAACTGGATCTGAGGGGTGCATACAATCTCGTCAGAAACAGGGAGGGGGACGAATGGAAGACGGCTTTTCGAACACGCTTCGGCCATTTCGAGTACCTGGTCATGCTATTCGGACTCTGCAATGCTCCAGCCACATTCCAGCACCTGGTGAATGATGTCTTTCGGGACTACCTGGACTTGTTCATTATAATTTACTTGGACGACATCCTGATATTCTCCGAATCCTTGGAAGCACATCAATCTCATGTCCAGAAGGTACTGTCCCGACTCCGGAAACACTCCCTCTATGCAAAGGCCGAGAAATGCGACTTTGAGAAAAGGACGGTACATTTCCTGGGACTGGTCATCTCTGCCGATGGAATCTCCATGGACCCACAAAAGGTCACTTCGGTTCTGGAATGGCCTGCCCCTACCGACAAAAAAGCTGTTCAGAGGTTTGTGGGGTTTGCCAACTTCTACAGGAAGTTTATCAAGAACTTTTCCGGTATCCTTTCTCCCATTACTCAACTAACCAAGCAACACATTCCTTTCCGTTGGACACCTGAAGCTCAAGAGGCTTTTGAGCAATTGAAACTTTTATTCACCTCAGCTCCCATTCTGAAGCATCCTGACCCATCCTTGGCCTATGTGTTAGAGGTTGATGCTTCTGAGAGTGCAGTCGGGGCTATATTGTCTCAACGTCAAGGCCGTAAGTCCTTACTCTACCCTGTGGCCTTTTTCTCCAAAAGACTAAACCCGTCCGAGAGAAATTATGACGTGGGAGACCGGGAGCTACTGGCCATCAAGGCTGCACTTGAGGAATGGCGCTACCTCCTGGAGGGAGCTGCCCACCCGATCCTCATATTTACGGACCACAAGAACCTTGAGTCTAAGACCTCGACAAGCAAGATGGGCACTGTTCTTTTCTTGGTTCTCATTCCATATAACCTTCCGTCCTGGTTCTAAAAATGGCAAACCAGATGCCTTGTCCCGCATGTTCAATGATCCTGTAAATCCCCTGGAGCCTGATACCATTCTCCCGGCCAAGAATTTTCTGTTCCTTCAAACGGACCTGATATCCCAAATAAAGACCAGTGTGGTTAATCAACCACCTCCCCAGGATTTGGCTCTTCAATTAAGGGATGGTCTTTTCTTCCATAAGGAGCAAATCTTTGTCCCGGAGCAATTCAGAGTGTCCATTCTAAGACGCTGCCACGATCATCCTCTAGCAGGACATTACGGAATCCGCAAGACTGCCGATTTGGTCTCCCGTAACTTCTGGTGGCCTGACCTGATGCAGGACTGTAATGCCGCGTACACACGGCCGTTTTTCTCGTCGAGAAAAACGAAATTTTTCCCATTCGACGAGAAAAACGATCGTCTGTGGGCTTTCTGTCGTTTTTTTCGACGAGAAAAACAGCATTAAAAACGACGAGAAAAATTAGAACATGTTGTAATTTTTCTCGTCGTTTTTTTCCACATGATTTCCGCGGCAGTGTTTCCCATAGGGAAACACTGCCATGGAGCCCACAGACGGTTGTTTTTCTCGTCAAGAGAAAAAATGACGTGAAAAACGACCGTGTGTGGGGAACAAGCTGTTCCCCCGTTTTTTAAATGAAATTATTCACGGCGGTTTTTTAACCGCCATGAATAATGATCGTATGTACGCGGCATCAGAGTTATGTTGGATCCTGTACAACGTGCCTTCAGAATAAAACCGCCAGAACAAAGACTTGGGGTCTCTTGGAGCCTCTCCCCATACCTCAGAAACCGTGGAGCATGATCTCAATGGACTTCATTGTGGAGCTACCCCCATCCGAAGACTTCACTACCATCTTTGTCGTGGTAGACCGCCTGACCAAAATGGCTCACTTTATCCCTCTGCAAGGAACCCCTTCCGCCTCTGAGACTGCCTCTGCCTTCATCAAAGAGATTGTCAGACTGCATGGTATTCCGGATAGCATCATCTCCGATCGTGGCGTGCAGTTCACCTCTAGATTCTGGAGGGCCTTATGTGAAGCACTTAATATTGAGCTCTGCCTCTCCACAGCGTACCATCCGCAAACTAATGGACAGACTGAGAGGATTAACCAAACCCTCGAACAATACTTACGATGTTTTTCCTCTTTCACGCAGGACGATTGGCTATCTCTCCTTCCGCTGGCAGAGTTCTCTTACAACAATAGTATCCACTCAGCAACCAAGCAGTCACCCTTTTTTGCCAATTTTGGATATCATCCCTCTTTTCTGCCTGAAATATCTGTGGAATCTTCTCTACCTGCGGTACAGGATCGATTAAGCTTCCTCAGCACCAACAATCAAATCCTACAAGAAACGATCTCTAAGACCCAGGTTAGCAACAAGAAGTTCTTCGACAGAAAGAGGAGGGGTAACCTGAATCTAGAACCAGGGGACAAGGTCTGGCTGTCCACGGCAAACCTGAAATTGAGCTGTCCTTCTAAAAAACTCGGCCCTAAGTTTTTGGGACCTTTTCCTGTCAAACGGAGGGTCAATGCAGTAGCTTTTGAACTGGCGTTACCCAAAAGCCTGAAAATACATCCGGTATTCCATGTTTCTATATTGAAACCCACCGTGCCCAACCCCTTTCCTGATCGGGTGTCTGGGACCCCTCCTCCGATTCTTGTCGAAGGAAATTAGGAATTTGAAGTGGAGGCCTTGCTGGACTGTAGACGGAGGAATAATCAGATGCAGTTCCTTGTCAAATGGAAGGGCTACGGTCCCGAGGAAAATTCTTGGGAACCAGCCTCCAATGTACATGCCCCAAGACTGGTACAAGCTTTCTTTCAGCGACACCCTGAAAAAAGAGCCCTGAAGGGCATCCGGAGGCTGCCCTTAAGGGGGGGTGGGCAATGTAAGAGAACTACGTATTCTCGTATGGCGCATATGCGTGCGCATGCGCGCATTCCCGGACAACGTCAGAATCCCAGAGCGCCAATGCGCATGCACATGCGCAATGAACGGCGTGCACGCGCAGGAGCGCGCCCCTAACACCAGTTGGCGCCAGACGGCCTATTTAAAGGGTGCTCTGACTCCCTACAAGTGCTGACTGGTCTTCAGCTTGTCCTGTGAAACTTCCTGCTATCTGTATGATTAACCTGATACCCGTTGCTGACTCTGGCTTGCCCTGACGCTGTCTCTGGACTTTGATTATTTGCTGACTTATGGTTCCTGATCCCGGCTTCCTTTGACCCTGCTACTGCTTTCTCCTTGAACTGCGCTGCCTGCCTGTTGCTGAACCCGGCTACCCTTTGACCTCTGTTCCAGTTTGCTACGTTCCAGAACCTGCATGTGGGTTGGAGTTCCCCTTTACACCTGCTCTTCCATAAAAGTGCCTGGAACCTGTCTACCCATCTGGATCTCCAAGTTTCACCTGCCCCTGCAACTTCTGCTAGCAACCTCTACTGGCACTCGTGTTCCTCCTAGCCTTGCCACCATCTGTTCCACCCTCAGTGGGGCTTGGACTGGAGATACAAGAGAGGCCGACCTCGTCATATCAGACTCCTACCAGGTACGTGACAATATCTGTCTGTTTATTGAGATAATCTTTTACTGCAGGGCTCTGCATATATATGTACACTGTTTGTTACCCGCACACTTAACAAATCAAAGTAAAGTGCCAAGGTTTAGTATATTGGTGTTTGTGTCATTTACTTTGCAGAGGAGACGGGTAAGAATAGCTGTGCTTTATTGCTGTGTGTGTGCTATTATAGGATTGTGTCCCAGGGAGTTACAGGCCACGAAATTCTACTCTCCCCTACTAACTGTGCCAAGGGAGGTTAGAGCAAATTGCCTGGGGTTGACAGCGGTGCACTACAGGGCCCAAAAATTATATCCGCAGCCCTCTTAGCTGGGGGTATTGCTACACCTACATATACCACCACTTAAAATCCATTAAATTAGAATCAGGTGTTCCAGATTAGGTGATTACAACTTCCTTAGGCCCCTTTCATATGGGCATTCCATCTCTCTGTTTTTTATCCATCCGTTAAAGTAGTAGTAAACCGCTGAGAAAAAACCTGAAAGACAATAGCATAATGTGCTAGTATGCATCGCATAAAATACTTACCTTAGAACGAAGCCCCCCGCAGCGGTGCCCGGTCACTGTTTAGGGGGCTGACATGTTCCCCTGGTGTTTCTTCTGGGTTCGTGGGGTCCGGCGCTGTGAGTGGCCGGAGCCGCGATGACATGCGCGTGGGAGTCCTCCATTTCAGCACGTTTCACCAGACCTTCAGAGTGCATGCGCCGCTGATGTCAGCGGCTGCATGCAGGGTGAATTACTCCTAAACCATGCAGGTTTAGGAGATATTAATTTTACCTACAGGTAAGCCTTATTATAGGCTTACCTGTAGGTAAAAATGACCAAGCATGGTATACAACCGCTTTAACGGATGAAAAACAGACATCAATGAATCTCTATGGAAAAACGGATGTAAATGGGTGATCATCTATTTACATTCGTTGGGGTAAATGCCGGAGGACCGTCAGACAGCGGGGGGGGGGGGGGGTTTGTTCCCCCCCCCAAACGAAAACCCACCACTCGCCACTGGATGAAAAATAACTGTTAAACAGCCAAATCAAACACCAGCTACATATTTTAGCTCAAGAATCTGCATATACATATAAGAATATGCATGTTAATGTCTTTGAAAGGTTAACAATAATATATTCTGCCTCTACTATCTCCCAAGACCATGACTAGCATGACTGGCATGGTTATCAAGATAATCTTTGTGCAATGAACAAGAGAGTGCTAAGCCTGGCATTGACAGGGGACCAATAATTTATCATATTTTTGCTTGCAGTCACTATGTTGAAAGATTCATTTTGTTTTGGAAGAGAAAATTAACCTAGTTTGTCCTTTTCTGATTCAGGATATGAAACACAGCCTGCAGCATCAGAAAAGTTTTAGGAACATCTTGGGTGTACATGTCATACATATATTGTATGCCCTGTGTGCAGGGCCACTGATAAGGCAGCACAACCAGTCCTGTTGTACTGGGCCCAGGCTCCATCAGCTAAACAGGGGGGCCCAGGGCAGATTTATTTACTGCATAAATTAATAAATGGATCTTACTAGACCACACCCTGACTCCTAACTGCTTACCAGGGCTTAAATTATATTTCCGTAGTCCCCCATTAGGGGGGCCCAGGAGGTGGGAGCAGAGGAGAGACTTGTTTTCATTTTTGGGGGGTAGGTTGATAAAGTCAGTGCTGCTTTTCTGCTGCACCCTGGGGAGTAGGTGGGGTGTAGGGGTGGTTGGGTGGCCCTGTCAGGAGTACTGTATGGCACCCCATGATTTCTAACAGCAACCCTGCCTGTGTGTACCACAACCTTGCAGTTTTTGCAGCTCTTCAAATTGTGTGTTATGCCAGAGATGGGTGTACGTATAATATCCTTAATAGTGCATGAGATGTTTCATTTCCATCTAAATTCTTTGTATCAATAGGAGGGTAGGGCCCTTTGCATTTTTAGGTTGTTGCAGTGTGGACAGTTTACTACAAGTGTTTAGCCTCTTTCATCTTAGGTCTCTAAAAAATTAGCCATTTTAAATGATTTCTAGGAAATCCACATCTGGGAATCATGAAAGATGTATAGCAGTTGGAGGGCCAAAATCACTATAAGCAGGTTGTCTCTGCCTTTGACCCGATGGGGAAATTTCCACCTACTCCTACTTTTGGTCCTAAATTTCAGGAGTCTACTATCCTGATTTGTGCTGCACATGCTGCAAGCTCCCTAGTTATGGAATCAAGTGGCAATAGGACTGGTTTATAACAGATGATAAAAATAATGAATGAGCCAAATTGCTTGATAAGAGGCAGAGAGGCTAGAGAATCATTGGTGTCCCTGAGGAAAAGGAGTGCACCGCCCAAGCATAAGGCTACTTTATCCTTCCTCCCCCATTTTCAGAAGGCCACTATGGAGAATAAACCCCTGATTATTGCTGCAAGGGGCTCAAACAGTTAGGGAGATGTTGGACAGCTCTGTCTTGTACCCCAATGAAGTACAAATGGTTCATGGGGCATAATTATTTTACATATATGCCATTGGGGCAGAATACAAAGTTTAGATCCAGCTAATAAAACGTTGTTCCAATCCAAAGTTCGCTATGGCTTAGAAAAGATATGGCAGAACATCTTAGCTGTGTCCAACAACAGAATGCCCCTTTGGCCCACATTATCTGAAGGGGTTTGAAGAAAAAAGAACCACATAGTAACTGCTGTAGATCTCGCAAATATAAAGCTCAATTCTTCCACATGTCCCAGCTTGTGTATAAATGTGTCTAGTCAACTTGTTCAGGCCCTGGCCAGGATCATTATATCAGAGTTTAAAAGGGAGATTTGAGGTTAAGAGTCAAGATGAAGCAAACCCTTCCCTGTGGTATGTGAATTTACACTGGTATGTGACTGATGTACAATAAAGGTGATGATTACTAAATACACATTTCAATATTTTTCATGAAAACAGCACTGCATCCTATCCAGTATTCATATAAGAAGTTAAAACTTTGTTATAACAATATTATGTAAATTCACCCAGGAAATTCCTCCCTTAAAAAATAATAGTCCTCAGCCCAAGGTTTAATATTTTTCCTGAAAAATCCAGGTCTCCACTTTAGGGCGACATGCCAGCATATTTTATCTTAGAACTGTGTAGAGAAGTGTGTTTATTGTATTTGTCTTTATTATTGTTATAATACTGTAAAGTTTGTTATTTTGCCAATATTGAGTTGGATGGAGTTTTTATATTTTTGTTTACAAACTTTTTTTTATTAAATGCAAAAGGTGGTACACAACCGACATAGCATAAGTAAAATGAAAGTTACAGAGAGTCAGTTATAAACATGGACAATATGACATACATATGTAACAGTAATAAATTTTGTTATATAAGAAAAATGAAGACAGGTATTATAATCATTGTTACAGTGATTTATATGCATATTTAATCTACAAGTTATGGAGAGGTATGTTAATATGAGTTAAAGAACTCGTTGCTGTGTTCGAACCAGGGATCACATTTTTTTTTATATAGATGGCTCGTGCTCTGAACAGTGTGGTAAATTTTTGCCATTAAATTAATGTTACTAATTCTCATTTTGAGATGTACTAATGGGACAGTTGTTGCTTTCCAGTGAAATGCAATTAACCAGTGGATTGCTACACATATAGTGTGTATTAATCTCATATCGTGGGTAGCGAGACCTATAATGAGAGAGAAGAGAAGGCAATTGTGTAAGGTTAAAGTAATATTATTATCTGAGATTTTGGAGGCAAATTTTTCTAATTGTTTCCAGATATAAGTGATTTTTTCGCAATTCCAAAAGATGTGTGAGAATGATCCAGTGGAGTCACATTCTCTAAATCATGATGGGGAGGAAGTAGGGAAAATGGTGTGGAGTTTGATTGGGGTATAGTACCATCTCGTAAATAGCTTCAAAGCAGTCTCTTTAATGGCAATGGATTTAGTGCATTTGTGCAAATTGTTTATACAGTTATCCCAGTTAACAGAAGAGTACGTGAAGTTTGCCTTCTGTTCCCATTTAATCATGTATAGAAGTTTATTTGTGTCTGTGTTGTTGATTAAATTGGAGTATATTTCAGAGATAAAACCTTGTTTTCTGGGTGACTTAAGACAAAGGTTCTCAAAAAAGGATGGGGGCTGTATATTAGTGGTTTGAAAATATGTGTTTAAAAATTGTTTAATCTAGAGAAATTTGTCGTGTTCCGTATCAGGGATTTGGTGTTTAGAGTTAAGGGAGGAAAAATAAATGAAATTTGTGCCTTCTATAAAGTTGAAAAGGGATGTAAGATTATTATTGATCCACCAAGTGAGATCAGCGGGGTCCTGTGCAGTTCAGTGGAATTTTGGGTCGCCTATAAAGGATGCGTGTGGAGGAGTTTTGGATGTGAGATTACATTTTTGGTTATACATTTTCCATAATTGGTACGACTGTGAGACTATTTGATTTAAAGAGGAGTTTTTAGATGTTAAAAATAAGCTTCTATTCAAAAAAGCATTTGATACAGTTTTGCGGGATTACCTACATTTCGTCCTGCAGCGTTGAGGATTTGGTCCTCATTTTCTTAGCTGGGTCTCCTCATTATACAAAAATCCCAAAGCTTATGTTAAATATGCTGTTGGGGTATGCATCAGGGATGTCCACTTTCCCAACTCTTATTTGCCCTACTTATTGAACCCCTTGCTCAATCAATCCGCACTGACCCCTCTATTAAAGGTCCAGATTTAGCTAGTCACCAACATAAACTTTGCCTATTTGCTGACGATATCTTAATCTTTATGTCATCCCCTTATATTTCTGCTCCTAATCTTATAAGTAAACTTGATCACTTTGCCCATGTATCTGGTTTAATTATTAACTCTCAAAAATCTATAGCCTTAAATATATCTTTACCTCCTCATATTTTACAACAAGGGCAAACATCCCTCCCTTTCTCATGGTCCACTTCACGCCTTCTTTACCTAGGGATAACGCTCACATCCAATCTTTCTGACATTTTCACTGCTAATTATGCTCCAATTTTGTGTCAAATATCTAATCTTCTGACACAATGGTCAGCTCTAGCATTAACTTGGATAGGTAAAATTAACGTAATAAAAATTCTTTATTTTTTTGTTTTTTTTCCTATCCCTGTTCCAGCATACTTTCTCAGAATACTACAACGTAAGGCATTAACTTTTGTTTGGGGGTCCATGAAACCCCGTCTGCCCAAACACACTCTTTACCTTCCAAAGCCCAAAGGGGGACTAGGGTTTCCTAATTTTACCACCTATTACCATGCAGCTCAATTAGCCCATATCCCTAAATATCACGCAAAATGTGAAATTCCGCTTTGGGTTGCACTGAATACAATAGATTGTGACCCACTTTCAATAACCAACCTCGTATGGTCTAATTCCTCCGACCGTAAAAAACTCCTATAACTAAACATACAGTAGCCATTTGGGATAAATTTAAATTAGTAAATGGACTACAATCTCCCCATATACCTCTTTTATCATTTCTTAAAAATCCACTTTTCTATCCTGCTTGGTCTTCCCCTAAATCTTTAAAAGCACGGACCTCATCTAACTCAACTCTGTGAACTAGCATCCTCTACTTCATTCAAAACTTTCCCTGACTTATGTGAAAGTCACAAACTTCCTAATTCAGAGCTCTTTTGATATTCTCAGATTTAAAAAAAAATGTATGCCCTATATACAAGGAAGAATTAATTTAGGTAAATTAACGTGCTTTGAAAATATATGTAAATGTGACCCACACACTAAGGGTCTTATTTCAACTCTTTACACTCATCTTATTACTAAACCTATCTCAGACCCAGCATCATAAGTGGGAGATGGATCTTGGGTTTTCGTTGGAAGCAGCCTATTGGGATAAGATTTGGATCACAACTAAGTCATCCTCACAAAATATCAGAATGTCAGAATTGTGAAATATGCTCCAAATTATTTTTTGTAAGACAAGCAACATTTTTTAATAAATTTTGACTTGATACACAAGCGATGTCTTGATATACAAGTAGCGGCTTGTCACAACTGAGTATAAAAGAGAAGAGAGGCGCCTCTAAGTGTAGCAACATATTGACACTTATACTTATAGAGGCGCCTCTTCTCTTTTATACTCTCTAGCTCCTGCTGGATTTTTCTTCTAATCCCCTTGTGGAGGCTTCCATTTGTGGATGGACATTTTATGGTTACACAACCTGGTCACATTGCTATAATCTTTTTATATGGACTATAAACTCAAGGACCTATGAATAAATGGTTGGGGAACGAATCAATTGAGTTTCCATTATTTCTTATGGGGAAATTTGCTTTGATATACAAGTGCTTTGGATTACAAGCATGTTTCTGGAACGAATTATGCTCGCAATACAAGGTTTTACTGTATGTAATCTTTTCTTTTGCTGCCATCATAATGTACTTATGTATGCTAATTGTTAAAATTCAATAAACAAATTTGACAAGAAAAAAGAAACTGCTATTAAATTATTTATCTTCAAAACTATTTATAATTAACCACTTCCCTACCCAGCCATAGACAAATGACGTCCACAGATGGGATCTCCCATCCTGGGTGGACGTCATATGACGTCCTCGGCTTTGTAGGGGGATATCTGAATGATGCGTGCAGCTAGAGGCATCATTCAGTTATCCTTTTGAAGTGCCAGCGATTCTGTGCACCATAAGAATGATCATAGCGGCGGTTCCGCCGCTTGATCGTTCTTATAGGCGGCGGGAGGGGACACCCCCCCTCCCGCCGCCATCCGGTGCTTCTCCGGGCTCCCCCGTGCGATCGGGGACCCGGAGCGAATCTTCCGGCATCGTTGGTGGAGTCACGTGATGAGCATAGAGATGACTGGTGACCAGATGGTCACCAGTCATCTCTATGATCGTCGGAGGCCCGGGCGCGATGTGATGACGTCACGCCCGGGTCTCAAAAATGTAAACAAAGCCGCCGTTGCGGCTGTAAGTATGAAATCAGTGAAAAAATTTTCACTGATCTCATGCTTTCCAGCCTGGAGGAGAGATGTGGAGTCTTATTGACCCCGCATCTCTCAATAAAGAGAACCTGTTACACACATTCCTATTACAAGGGATGTTTACATTCCTTGTAATAGGAATAAAAGTGATCAAAAAAAAAAAAAAAGTTAAATCATTGTAAAAAAATAAATAAATAAGTAAAATAAATAAATAAATAATAAAAAAAAAAAATTAAAACGCCCCTGTCCCCGGTAGCTCGCGATCAGAAGCGAATGCACACGTAAGTCGCCCACATATGTAAACGCCGTTCAAATCACGCATGTGAGGTATCGCCGCGTGCGTTAGAGCGCGTGCAACAATTCTAGCACTAGACCTCCTCTGTAATTCTAACCTGGTAACCTGTAAAAAAAATTAAAGCGTCGCCTATGGAGATTTTTAAGTACCGAAGTTTGGCGCCATTCCATGAGTGTGCGCAATTTTAAAGCGTGACATGTTAGGTATCTATTTACTCGGCGTAACATTATCTTTCATATGTTCCCAAAAAATTGGGCTAACTTTACTGTTTTGTTATTTTTTAATTCATGAAACCATTTTTTTTTTTTAAAAAAGGCGGTTGAAAAATTATTGCGCAAATATTGTGCAAGAAAAAATGTTGCAATGACCGTCATTTTATTCCCTAGGGTGTCTGCTAAAAAACATATATAATGTTTGGGGGTTCTGAGTAATTTTCTAGCAAAAGAATGATGATTTGTACATGTAGGAGAGAAGTGCCAAAATAGGCCCGGTATTGAATAGGTACAAAAAGCCCTGTATTGAAGTGGTTAACAGTGTAGCCAGAAATGGTAGAAGTAGGGCTGGATCATCCACAAGGCAGCCTAGCCAGGAGCTCTTAGGGTCTAGTGGAAATAAACATATTATGTTGCTTACTTACCCAAGTCTGTCTCATTAAGGGATCTATTTGGATCCAGGGCTCTATTTTGAACAATTATATTGATACTCTGTTTTTTTTTTTGTTTTTTTTTTTGGGGGGGGGGGTATGTTTTAAATGTTTTGTAATATGTAGACTATGTTTTAAGGTGTTGTATTGGTGTAATCTTATAATAATTTATTATTGTGTGACCCAATGATTCTATTTTGTGTACAGCATTAATTTTCTCAAATTACACACCTTTAGTCTTTGTTGCGTACCATGCCTGCACCATGTACGTTGATCCAGTTCAAACCAATGTTATCAGTCAGTTGCATAACACTGTTGCATAAGATTCCTCCAGAATTATCTCTGGCTGATGGCCAATGCTACTGAGTACACTTCAGGGAAGAATCATGTTACATTGTATCTTGGCTCACACATATGCCTGAAAAAATAAAAGACATTGTTCTAGTCTGCTTTCGCTGTAAAGTGCAAATGCTGGTAGTTTTTATTGTACTGTACTGTTCAAAATGTGCAATGCTTTTGTTCTGCACTGTGGTAAATAGTAGACTTGTGCATAACAGAAAAATGTGTTTAGTTTCGGTTTGTTTCTTTTCGGTCCTGTTGATTCGTAATCGTTCGTAATTTTGCTAGACGGGATTTTTCTTGTTCGGACTAATTCGTATTTTCGCAAGCGACATTTTTCATTGAATCGGAATGATTCGTATTAATGTAAGCCTTATTTTTCGTTGATTTATAATTCATACTTTCGGTAGAGTACATTGTTTTTCGTTGCTTCTGGACACAACTCCTACTTTTTTGTGGTTTGTTGACTCGTAATTTCCCGTGTCTCTCTCACAACGACGCTGCCTATTATGCCTAATGTGCTTCGAATGGATTTGTACTTTTCTAAATACATAGCGGTTATTTGTATCGATTCAAAATCTCGTATTTTACTTTAGTTTTTTACATGCGGCTATAGCCTCCGCCCCTGTACAGTGTACACCATTTTGAGAGGGAGTTCAGCACGGTGGGGGAGGAGCAGAGAGCAGAGCAGAGTGTTATTGT
Organism: Rana muscosa; assembly: GCA_029206835.1. NCBI lineage: Eukaryota > Metazoa > Chordata > Amphibia > Anura > Ranidae > Rana > Rana muscosa. The sequence continues at coordinate 114,359,133 of CM055126.1, read as the reverse complement.
GCTTCAAATGGATTTGTAAATTCGTAACTTTTTTCATAACGAATTATGCCGAAGACATTCAGGCATTCGCTATTTGCGATATAATTTATTTCGGATTCGGTTTTATTCGTAATTGCTTTGTTCGGAAATTCGAATGCTTCCGAATGTCCGAAAGTTGCTCAATTCGGACGAATTTCGATTCGTTACGAAACGAATTGCACAAGCCTAGTAAATAGATAAAAACTAATTTTCTACCCATATGGTTCTGAACATTCCATTCTTCCATAATGAACTAAAATAAAAGCAATCTTAGGACCAATTCACATCATTGGTCTGTGTGAGCACATAGAGGTTAACATGCATTATGCTGTGCATGTTAGCTCGTGCTTGTAGCGTTTTTGCCACCACATTGCACCATAATGCATGTCAGTGTATTGCTATGCATCATGCTGTGCTGCAACACATGTCCATTGGCAAAGCGCATTTGGGTGCTGTTTTGCTTTACGTCTATCTATTAAGGTTACTCTGTGGTAAAATCAAGGAAGCTTAAACTTCTGTAGTGTATCAATGCTTTACTAAACAAGGAAAAATCTGCACATACAACTGTAGGATGCACAATACAACACACTTAACTTAATAGCTTACAAAATATATGCCTACAAATATATATAAGCATGTACAACATGTACCGTATACATTAAGTAAACTAAATAATTACTCAACTTGGAGGTCAAGATGTAATGTCCATAGTTCCTTGCTCAGTCCAACTCCCAAAAGCGTCTCCAAAATTATCCAGCTTCAGGCAGGGATGTCTTCTTGCTTTCTCCTTCCAAAGACCAACTCCTTCCTTTGTCCTTCCCAAACACCAACTGTTGTTCAAAACATGTCTCTCCACCAAAACACCTTTTCAACCCCCCCTTTCCTGTTTCCTGCTCAATGGAGGGGGAGGGGCCCCTCCCATCCATTTCCAGCAAAGAACTTCCAGTCAATGGAGGGGGAGGGAAGGGGCTCTTTACACATCCTGTTACTACCTAAACTCTATATTATTATTATAAAGTCACCATAGAAATTGCCATAGCAACACATACCACCTCTTGACTTTATAGAATAATATAGAAAACTTCTTAAAGCCTTTTGTCCAGAAAAGGGCGAAAAAAAACCTAAACGGGAGGAAAAAATTCCCTTTTGACCCCCATCAGGGTGATCAGACTTTTGCTTCGTCCCTGGAAGGCTGCAACATTACTTTTGAGCAGGGTTAATGTCTTTGGCAGTTTGTGTAAAGAAAGTCCCAGATGAAAGTCTGTTGTCCTCTTGGTCATAAGGAAATGCTCAGATGAAAGTCCACTCCAATTCAGCCACCTTTAGGACATCATCCGCATCTTCATCAAGCTCTCTTCTGGTCTTCCTCCTCCCACCCAGCATGGTCGTCTGCTCTGCCTGCTCCACCTCTCGATGCTCAATATCTGAAAAGAGTAAGAGACAAAAGCAGATTATATGTTCATTTCCAACTGTGCCAAAAACATAGCTCTATCTGCCCATTTGTAACTGCAAAACTATTGTAGGGTGCCCACTGTTGCCTTGAAACACTTTCACGGAAAGGCATTGACTTCCAACGTACCGAATAAACTTGCATGTCTCTCCGTGCCATCCTTGGAAGAACAGAGGCCTACTGCTTCACAGTATGGCACATTTTTGCAAAATGTCCCATTTTGTGGCAACAGAAACACTTAATGTGACTGAATCTACCATTCCCAACCATTTGCTTCCACTTCTTAAACAATGCTGGTGTAGGAATCCCATCTATTTCCTCTCTAGGGACCCCCACCTTAAGTAAATCAATCCACATGTGTCTCCTGGAGATCATAGGCCTTGTCTTCCTTGTATCTGAATCAACTCTGTAATTTGAGCTGATCAAATCCTCAGCTTCCCGGTTATGAGAAGTAACAGTAGCACATGTCCTATTTCTGCTTACAGGCTTTGGGCCTTTGTCCTTTGTTAGAGCATCATTAGATTTATTCATGGGGGCTGCACACCGCTCATTCAAATCTTCAGCTCGGCCTACAGCGGTTTGAACACTCTTGGAAGCCACTGCAGGTTTAACTTTAATTACCCTACTTTCTAAATCTTTTGCCTTGCTTGCAGTTTCCTCCAAACACTTGGAGGCCACTGCAAGCTGCTTCTTTATTAAATCTCTTTCTAATTCTGCCTTTTCCCTCTTTTCAGATTCAATATGTAGAGCATGCAGAACATGCAAACCAAACACAGCAACTGCCCGCATCTCTCCCTTACTGAACCCAAAACTTTTGAGACTAAAATCTGAGGAAAGATCAGAGACTCCATCCCCCCAAGCTCTGTTCAAAGGAGAAGCATATCCAGCCAGCTCCTTTGCAACAGACATCCACTGACTATTTCTGGCCCAGATAGGAAGGGTGCACGCCTTCAAGTCCTCCTGGACACCAGAAACCTTTGCAGCTTTACTCTTCCTAAACAGTGTACGCAGCATTTTTCCCCCAGTACAAGCAACAAAACACACCACAGAAAACAGGTCAGCTTCTGTTGAAATTTTAGCACAAATTCCGGCTACGAGCCCCCATTGTTTTGCTTTACGTCTATCTATTAAGGTTACTCTGTGGTAAAATCAAGGAAGCTTAAACTTCTGTAGTGTATCAATGCTTTACTAAACAAGGAAAAATCTGCACATACAACTGTAGGATGCACAATACAACACACTTAACTTAATAGCTTACAAAATATATGCCTACAAATATATATAAGCATGTACAACATGTACCGTATACATTAAGTAAACTAAATAATTACTCAACTTGGAGGTCAAGATGTAATGTCCATAGTTCCTTGCTCAGTCCAACTCCCAAAAGCGTCTTCAAAGTTATCCAGCTTCAGGCAGGGATGTCTTCTTGCTTTCTCCTTCCAAAGACCAACTCCTTCCTTTGTCCTTCCCAAACACCAACTGTTGTTCAAAACATGTCTCTCCACCAAAACACCTTTTCAAACCCCCCCTTTCCTGTTTCCTGATCAATGGAGGGGGAGGGGCCCCTCCCACCCATTTCCAGCAAAGAACTTCCAGTCAACGGAGGGGGAGGGAAGGGGTTCTTTACACATCCTGTTACTACCTAAACTCTATATTATTATTATAAAGTCACCATAGAAATTGCCATAGCAACACAGGTGCCATTGAGAATAACGCAACACAATAGTGTGAATGAGCCCTTACTGAGTGAGCCTATCAGACACATACATTTGAGACAGATCAATGTTCGACTCTGAAGACAACCTGATGTATTAAAATATAGTCACCAGGGGTACGCAGTGCTTTAAGAAAAGGTTAGTTTTTTTCTATTGTTCACAATCGGAAATGGTAATGATACCAACTGATACAAAATCTTCTTTAAAGGGTAAAATCATGACATAACTGTTTGGAGTTCACCAGGAGTTAAAGTGATACTAAAGTCTCCTTTTTAGTTAAAAACAACAAACATGTTATACTAACCTGCTATGTGTAGCAGTTTTGCACAGAGCAGCCAGGATCCTCCTCTTCTAGGGTCCCTCTTCAATGCTAATGGCCCCTCCCTCCTGTTGAGTGCCCCCACAGCAAGCAGCTTGCTATGGGGACACCCGAGCTGAGCCGCAGCTCTGTGTGTCTATTCAGACACTGAGCTGTGGCCCGGCTCACCCCACCCTGCCCCTTTTCTCTCCTCATTGGCTCACTGACTTTGCTGAGGCTGAGGGGTGGCTGCTGCACACAGAAGGCTTTTTTTTTTAATACATTTTTATTAAAGTTTTCACAGTGACAGAAAAAAGATAAGCGGGTTACAGAGAGCGTAGTGCATACATTAAAATAATGCAAATTAGTTGAACTACAACAGTTAATCAACGGGCATGTAACGTCTATCAATGTTACATTTTAAAACAAACAATTTGATTACAGTCCCAACTAGGATAGAGCATTCGTTCAAATGGAGGGGATGGTAGTAATATGATAACGTCTAGTACGAACTAAGCCGCTAAATCCTCAGGGCCGGCAGGTGGTGCGTAGAGTGGTGGGGTTTCAAGGGATATGAGAGGACAAACCTATACGGGTCTTCCCCGTCCCACTATTCCCAAAAGGGATCAAACTGTGAGTGGGAGGGGTCCCTTAACAGTTCCACATATTTTCGGGGCAAATATGGTTTATCAACAGCTAATTATTTATAAAAATGGCAGGTGAAGGTTTCGCTCTAACTAAATAATATGAAAAACCACAAAACTATTACTGATAGTCCTTAAAGGTGATACTAGGGAGTGAACAAAAATATATGTAATATTGAATATTTGAAATATTGATCATGAAAACCTGTGAAAGGAATACATGTGACCAATGCACCTAGATAAGTAATAAGTGATAATTAATAAATGTCCACTCATACAGGCGATGCATGAGGAAATAAACTACCAAAAAAAAACGGTAGTTGTGTATATTTATATATATATATATTTTGTCATTTTTTATGCTGTCATAAAATCTGGCTTATGGTTTGGCCTGGCTCATTATTTATCCGGCTTATGGCTCATTATTCATTATTTATCATTATTTATCTTTTCATTATTATATTTTTTTTTCATGTCTGGCATGGCGTGTCCAGAGGTGGCGCTGTGCGCCGACACTGGTTAACTCCATGTCTCTGTTATACTCCTATTTTTGCTTTTATTAATACCTACTTTGGGGAGATCTTTTTTGAGCATGTTGGGCCGCCGTGACAAGTGGCCAATATGCCCATTTAGCTTTAGACGTTCTTTGACTCTTTTGTGTTTTGATAAGTTGTTCAGGCAAATATTTGCCCATTCATGGGATGTATTGTTCTGTCCTCTTGTTGCCATAGGTCAAAATGGTGTTTTCAGCTAGCTGCCCACGATTCAGAACAAAGCGTGGTTTCTTTGGTTACTATATTAAGCGGTGTGTCAGTACGCTCCCTGTGCCCCAGGATGACGTCAGAATAGTGACGAAACGCGTTGGTAGGAGCGACGTGCTGACGTCACCGCGCGATACGTCCCGTTGTTAGTGCACGGGCGTTTGTACTGCAGCCGGCCGGCCGCAATTTTTATCTATGATTTTATTGTATCTATATCCACGCCCTTTGGCAAACTTTTTAGCTATTAAATAAACATACCTACTCAGGTTTTACCTATGGAGCATCTGTATGTTTATTTTTTCTGAGACACATCGCCAGCCTTGAGTCATCATCTTGTTGGTGGAGAGACATCGTCCAGCAGTGACCCCACATATACAGCCTTTCCGGTGGAGCGGCGAGGACCTTTCCCTAAGACCATCGTGAGGAAATAGCCCCGGCTGGGTTTAAGCCACAGGCTAATCTGGTCTGTGCAGCTGGTAAGCGCACACTTCTTCTGGTGGCGGATTTGTAGTGTTTTGAAAGTCACAAGAATTTGGATGTATGCAACTATTGATATCTTCTCCCTGAGTCCATCCTTGAGTGTTTATCTGCAAAGAATTACATTTTTGGGGATTTTTTGGGGGGATTTCCTTTCCATTAAGACTTTGTGGGTTGATGATTACATGTTGAGAATATTTTTTCTTGCACAGGATTTGTTTTCACAGGATCTTTATTCACTGGAAGATTTTATGTCGATATTATTTGGACTATTTTTGATTAGAATTTTTTTGATTAGAATTTCTTGCATGGGATTTGCTTCCATAGGATTTTTATTTATTTGTATAAAAAAATTTGAGGTGAACATATATTGCTGATTTTTTAGCGCGACCATTTATCCTTCATTTGTTTCTTTATATGCACATTTACTACCGATTTTTTTGGTAGTTTATTACCTCATGCATCGCCTGTATGAGTGGACATTATTTATTAATTATCACTTATTACTTATCTAGGTGCATTGGTCACATTTATTCCTTTCACAGGTTTTCATGATCAATATTTCAAATATTCAATATTACATATATTTTTGTTCACTCCAAAGTATCTTAAATTAAGATATAAACTGCGCTAGAACCCACAATCTACAAATGTCAAAGCCGCCAGCACTCAAACAAAGTGGATGGAAATGAAAAAAACAGGGTAGTGCAGCGCTGTGCTGGTGAATGATAAAATAAAAAAGTGATAATCAAACATATGGTGAAAATAAAAATGCAGTGGACAGTGCTGAATCATATAAACCACAAATCAAATAAGTATAGTGTTGGTATCTCCACAAAGGGAGTCCACACACTAAAAGTACTACCGTGAGCAAACACAGGTGCATATAAATATAGCTATAAATTCATTCATTTGTTTGGACTATTTATATGCACCTGTGTTTGCTCACGGTAGTACTTTTTGTGTGTGGACTCCCTTTGTGGAGATACCAACACTATACTTATTTGATTTGTGGTTTATTTGATTATGCACTGTCCACCGCATTTTTATTTTCACCATATGTTTGATTATCACTTTTTTATTTAGCGATATCATTCACCAGCACAGCGCCGCACTACCCTGTTTTTTCACTCCCAAGTATCACCTTTAAGAACTATCAGTAATAGTTTTGTGATTTTTCATATTATTTAGTTAGAGCACAACCTTTACCTGCCATTATTGTTTTGTTTGTATCTCACATTGTGTTGCTGCTTATTGTCTTTCCTAGCGCAGTTTTTTATATTCCACAATTATTTATAAAACCCCTGTAAAACTGCTTTCCTTCTGGCGCATGTTGCGGAAGGATAATCCTGTCAGGCCAGCTTGCCTAGTGTATCGTTGAGAGTCGGTAGGAGGATACTTTACGTGATAGACCATGTAACTTAGATGTAAATTCAAGCAGTCACCTAAAGTATGGGTAGAGAAAGGGAAGGAGATGGACAAGGGAATGACGGGGTGGTCATGGGTTTCGGTTAGCAATAGTTTGGCGTTCCCCCGCTGGGGGTACGAGTGTGGTTTGGGAGGTATTAGCTGCCGTGGCATCCCTATAATGGGTCCAGCATGCCCATGTGGTTCTGAATTTAGTGGGATTGTCTTTAGCTTGGTAAATTAGTCTTTCCATCTCTGCCGTTTTGTCTACTCTGTAGTGCCATTCAGCAATAGTGGGGGGGGGGGTCAATACTCCTCCAGTGTACAGGTTCGCATTGAGTTGCCGCATTGATGAGGTGCACATTAAGGGATTTACGGTATGCAGACCATGGTATGGACGTGTGATGGAGTAGATGTTGTGCTGGGGTGAAGTCTGGGGTATAAGTAGTGATTTGAACAATCAGGTCATGCACATCTCTCCAGAACGGCTGTATCAGTGGGCATTCCCACCATATATGGATGAGGGAGCCCGAAGCTGAGTTACATCACCAGCAAAGTGAGGGGACGCTTGGGAAGTATCTATGTATCTTGTCAGGTGTTTGGCACTATCTGGAGTAAATTTTGTATCTATTCTCTTGCGCTGAAATGTTGATGGATCCTTTATGTGTGTGTTCGCATACGCGTTCCCAATCGTCCTCGGACAGTTCTACTGATAAGACACGCCGGCTTGTCCCAGAGCCAGCGTGTCTTAATGTTGGGGGTGGTTTCTGAGAGTAGGAGGGCATACAGTGCTGAGATTAAATGGCCTTGAGGTTCTGAGTCGCTACAAATGTGTTTAAAGGGGGCAAGGTCCCTACACCATGGAGAGGGTGGGTGTGTACTGAGGAGAAAATGGCGGATTTGAATATATTTGAAGAAGGGTATGTTAAGATCTGGGAATTTGGAGGACAACGCTGAATGGGAAAGAATCACATCATCATCAAAGCACTGATGCGCTCTGACCGGTGGGTCGAAGGGACTGGCGGTTAGGTCGTTGGCCAGAATGTCTGGCGGAAAGTCCGGGTTCTGGTTAATAGGTGTCATAGGCCCAGGAAAAGGGGTTAGATGGAGGGTACGGCATGATGGTCTAAAATGTATCAATGTGGGGCTTATCAGAGGGTGGGTGGAGCATTCCGTGGGAATTGAACGTGGATTGATCCAGGGAAGATGAGATATTGGTGTCTGTGTAAAAGCGTTTTCCACCTGGATCCAATCTTTGCTTTTTGTGTGGACGTGCCAGTCCACGATTCTTGTGAGCTGGCAGGCCCTGTAATATGTGTTTAGATCTGGCAACCCTATTCCCCCCTTTCGCTTAGGAAGTATCAACTTGTCCCAGCTCAACCTAGGAGGGTGTGTGGCCCACAGAAGGTTTCTGCACATTCTTTTAAAAGAGGCAAAGAATGAGAGGCGGAGTTTGATCTGGATGGCTTGCAATTAATATAACAGTCTGGGGAGAATGTTCATTTTTAAGATGGCCGCTCTGCCGAACCATGAGAAAAATCTCCCTGTATTTTCTGTAGTGCAGGTAGAAAGTTTTTGGCATAGAGTTCAGACAATTTGGTGGGGAGTTTAATGCCCAAGTATGTGAGTTCACTGGGCTCCCATCCAAAAGGGAAGTTAGTTTGGCAGAGAGATCGTCATCGAGAGGGATACGTTAAGAGCTTTAGATTTGTCAAAATTGATCTGCAGGTTGGAAAGTTGTTTAAATAAGGCAAAATCTTTAAAAAGGTTAGGAATGGTAGTTATGGGGTCTGAAAGGAACAGCAGAATATCATCTGCTATCTTGTATTGTTTGTGGTTAATCTCAATCCCTTTGATGTCAGGATTCTCTCTCAGTCTGCGGTGAAAGGGTTCCATAGTAAGAACGAAGATGAGAGGTGAGAGGGGGCAGCCCTGACGTGTGCCATTGGCAATGGAGAAGGCGTTCGACAGTCGGCCGTTGACCCTGATCCTGGCTGTAGGGCATGAATATAGCGCCATGATCATTTGGAGAAGTCGTAATGGGAGTACCAAAGCCTGCAGAACTGCGGCCATATAGTCCCAGGCCACCCTGTCAAACACCTTCTCTGCATCAAGGGAAAGCAAGAAGCCTTTGGTCACAGTGGAAGTAAGCCAGTGGTGTATGTTTATGGCCTTCGTGGTGTTATCCCTGGCTTCCCTGCCAGGGATAAAGCCAACTTGGTCGACAGAAATTAATCTGGGGAGCAGGGAGAGTAGACGGTTCGCCAAGATTTTTGCGTAGAGTTTCACATCTACGTTGAGCAGGGAGATGGGGGGATAATTTGAGATCACCGTGGCGTCTTTACCAGGTTTTGGGATTAGTGTGATGTGGGCTATTAAGATATCCTTATTTTGTGGGGAGGAGGAGGGTAGATCATTAAAGGCTTTGACAAATTGAGGGATCAGTGCGTCGGAGAAGGATTTGTAATAACTGGTCGTCAGGCCGCCCGGGCCCGGGCTCTTGCCAGGTTTTAACCATTTTAAGGCCGTGAGGGCTTCGTCGGTCGAAATCGATAGGTCTAAGTTCGTCAAGTCATCTGAGTTAATCTGAGACGGGCTGTACTTGGATAGAAAGTAATTTATGATCTTGGACCGGTCAGGGGAGGGGCCAGTCGACTGTGGTTTGGGCATGTTATACAATTTGGAAAAATATGCCACAAAGGGGCTAGCTATGTCTTTCGTATTGGCTACACTAGTACCAGATGGGGTCCTAATAGTATGTATGGTGTAGGCGTTTTTTTTCTTTTGTAGGGCTCTCGCCAGCAATTTCCCAGCCTTATTACCAAATTCATATAATAGTTTGTGGGTTAAAGCATATTTATGTTTCAGTGTCCTTTGGAGTTCTTCTAACAATTCTTCCCTTGCTATTAGGAGGTCATCAAGGCATTTGTTAGCTAGGGAGAGTTTAAGAAGGCTTTTTATCTTAATGCATAGAACGCATTAAAATAAAAAACCTTCTGCCTTTACAACCACTTTAAGAGAAAAGTAAGCTTACTTAAAATGCAATATAAACCAATTTATAAATCAGAACGAACAAATACTAATGTTACCACGGTGCAATGATGTAAGTGGGTCCTTAGGCCTTCGTTCAATTGCAGATATTTTTGGGACAAACACATGGCTGCGTTTTCTGTGCTTATATGTGAGTGTGTGCGTTAATCTAATGATTGCTTTTTGGCATCTTCAAGCTAGTGATGCTTACCCATCCTTTTACTTGTTCAATATGTAAATTAAAAAGGCTGTATATACACAGTATATATATATACAGTATATATATTTGGCAACTGGTTGGGACTTTGATGGCACACAACAAAAAAGTTTAAAATATAACAAGTTTCTTGTACATACATTAAAAACCACACCCACAAGTGTGATGACATTAAAAAGACATAGTCATATTGGTATCACAATGTATCATCACAACAGATGACCAAAAGGACAAATGTTTTATCCCCAACGTGTTTCAATTCCTTTAGAATCTTCATCAGGGGTATACTATTATTGACTTTTGGACTATTGACTTTTGGATTGTCACTCTTGTCTGTCTACTGCCTTTTACTTATGTAAGTACTGACTCTTAGTTGTCAGGGTCACCTGTGGCCAGGTGACAGATGCACACCGTAGGGGGACAGGAGTGCACCGCGAGGTAGTGAACCCTATGGCTGGCTTCTGTGGATAGGAAACTGGGTGGTTGTGGAAAGCGGGACCAGAGGAGCACAACCGGGATCCCAACGGAAGCGAGAGCCAAGATTCCCCAGGGCGCGGAGTCTAAGACCCAGCTGGTCTTCTCCAGGGCCTCTAGTGGTGAGGATGTTACGCTGCAGGCTGGGACCAGGTCGCGGCCCCTGGAGTTTCCTAGCTCACGCCCCGTAGGATAAGGGGAAGCAGCAGCACACGATAGAGAGAACCGAATAACAAGCCGAAGGTCAGGGGCCACAAGCAGACAAGGATAACGAAGAACGAGCCGAAGGTCAAGGGTCACGAGCAGACAGGGATGGTCGGGGACAAGCCAATAACGTAACAGAGAGACAGACGTAGCACACGGCAGGCAGGAACCCAAACACACAATGCCTAACAAACACGTTGATCAGCAAAGCAGGCTTGCAGTGCACAGGTTAATATAGTGTTCAGTGATAGGGCCTGGGGTGGAGTCAGGCTGGGAGGAGATTATAAAGGAAGCCAGGTGAAGGAGGTCTGGTCTCTAGATGAACACATGAGGAGGAAGGTAAGATGGCAGACAGACATTAATGCATATCCATGACAGTACCCTCCCTCTTATGGGCCCTCCCCCGCCTGGACCCAGGCTTAAAGGGAAATCTCTGATGAAACCTTCTCAACAGATGAGGTGCAGCGACATCAGATGCAGCGATCCAAGACGCCTCCTCAGGACCAAAACCTCTCCAATGCACAAGGTACTGAAGAATGCCTCTGCAGAGCCGAGAATCCAGAACTTGTCTAACCTCGTACTTAAAATTATCCTCAGAGACCGAAAACGAGGTAGGGAGATGACAAGAAGATCTATTGAGGACCAAAGGCTCTCTAGGAATAAGCAAGGGCATGAGAGGATCAACAGGAATCTGAGGAGGGTCCCCTAGACCCTTAAAGGGGAACTGGTCATCTTGCACAGGACCATCAGACTGGGCAGATGTCAGTGGAACCCTGAAGTCAGGTTGGTTAGAAGGTGACATGTCGCCGGAGTCAAGCTGAATAGCTGAAGGACAAGCAGAATGTCCCGAACAAGAAAAAGTAAGAGGCTCACTGGGCATGGGCTGGACTGGCATAACTAGTACAGAGGCAGAGTGAATAGCTGAGTCAGGTGTAGCGACTACCTGAATCGCATCGCAAGACGTAGCGACTGCAGGACTTGTAGACAAGCTAGCCTGGCTGTGCGTCCAAGGGTGGTTAGGGACAGAGAAATGTAAATGGTTATGCAACCTGGAATGAATGACCGGCTCAGATTCACAGGGGGCAACCTTGGGTAGACAGGAGGAGGAACAGGAGGGACCCCAAGCCAGGATCTGTCCAGTAGTCCAGTCCACATGAGGAGAATGGAGCTGTAACCATGGGAGACCCAAAATTATAGGCGTTGAGGCCTTGGGTAAGATAAGGAAGGATATCCACTCCTGGTGGAGTGTCCCTACCGACATCTTAACAGGGAGGGTCTGGAAGCGGATAGGTCCCCCTGGGAGAACAGTACCATCAATCGCCAAGACCACCAATGGCGTGGTGAGGGGCAAAAGAGTAAGTCTCATGGACGATGCGATTTCCCAGTCCATGAAATTACCAGCGGCTCCGGAATCCAGATATGCTGAGACCGAATGAGAAGAAGCACCAACATGAAGGAACACAGAAAGCAGAAGACGAGAAGGGGAAGGTGATATTTCTGGGTCCAATACTCCACTTTCCAGATGAAGTGGACCCGAACGTTTTTCTGGACAAAGAGAGCAAGTGTCACGAAAATGACCTTTGCCCCCACAGTAAAGACACAGACCAAGAGTTCTGCGCCTAGCACGTTCCTCGGGGGATAGCCTGGTCCGACCCAGCTGCATGGGTTCCTCAGCTGGTAGGAGATGCTCTACGGGTCGAAGAGAGGGGAGCTCAGGCTGACTAAGAACCAAGGAGGGCTGGCGTTGCTTTTCTAAGGTCCTCTCCTGAAAGCGAATATCGATCTGGTTACACAAGGAGATAACGCCGGCCAGATCAGTGGGGATGGTTCTTCCAGCTAATTCATCCTTCACTCTATCAGACAGGCCATGCAAAAAGGTTGCGACTAAGGCCTCATTGTTCCAGCTCAACTCAGCCGACAGTATGCGGAAATGAAGGGCATACTGTCCCACAGAAGCAGACTCTTGGCGGAGACGTAAAAGGGTGCTGGCCGCTGAAGAGACACGAGCCGGTTCTTCGAAGATATTCCGAAAAAGTTTCAAGAAACCAGACAGGCTAGAAACCACTGGATCATTCAGTTCCCACAGAGGGGCTGCCCAGGCTAAAGCTTCACCAGAGAGGAGGGAAATGATATAGGCTACCTTAGCCCGATCAGACAGGAAGTTTTGGGGCTGGAGCTCAAAATGAATCGTGCATTGGCTAAGGAACCCCCTGCAAGCCTTGGAGTCCCCAGAGAAACGGGACGGAGCTGGCAGTTGTAGCGAGTGTGTGGCTGCGACTGGTGCAATAGGTGCAGCCGCTGATTGTATTTGAGGTTGCGGATTCAGGGTTCCCAAGGAGGCCTGAAGCTGCTCGAAGCGAGAAGCCAGATCCTGGAGGAATCGCATCACCTGAGTCTGATTCGATTCCTGGGTTTCAAGTCTGCAAACTATGCCCTGCAATGGATCATCCGCGGGTAGCGGGATGTCAGCCGGGTTCATGGCTGATCAAACTGTCAGGGTCACCTGTGGCCAGGTGACAGATGCACACCGTAGGGGGACAGGAGTGCACCGCGAGGTAGTGAACCCTATGGCTGGCTTCTGTGGATAGGAAACTGGGTGGTTGTGGAAAGCGGGACCAGAGGAGCACAACCGGGATCCCAACGGAAGCGAGAGCCAAGATTCCCCAGGGCGCGGAGTCTAAGACCCAGCTGGTCTTCTCCAGGGCCTCTAGTGGTGAGGATGTTACGCTGCAGGCTGGGACCAGGTCGCGACCCCTGGAGTTTCCTAGCTCACGCCCCGTAGGATAAGGGGAAGCAGCAGCACACGATAGAGAGAACCGAATAACAAGCCGAAGGTCAGGGGCCACAAGCAGACAAGGATAACGAAGAACGAGCCGAAGGTCAAGGGTCACGAGCAGACAGGGATGGTCGGGGACAAGCCAATAACGTAACAGAGAGACAGACGTAGCACACGGCAGGCAGGAACCCAAACACACAATGCCTAACAAACACGTTGATCAGCAAAGCAGGCTTGCAGTGCACAGGTTAATATAGTGTTCAGTGATAGGGCCTGGGGTGGAGTCAGGCTGGGAGGAGATTATAAAGGAAGCCAGGTGAAGGAGGTCTGGTCTCTAGATGAACACATGAGGAGGAAGGTAAGATGGCAGACAGACATTAATGCATATCCATGACATTAGTTAGCCATCTTTTTGGCCATGTGCTTTGCAAGCCTGGGCAATTTTCTCAGTTTGTCATATCCATTTTTTTTGTTTGTTTGTTTGTTTGTTTTGCAACTGAATTTTCTCCGTTATGCTTAATACCTCTGCATGATCATTGTGTCTCCAGCAGAGATTGGTGCTGTATGTAATTTTCTCACCTTAAATGGTTTATTGCTAAACATATACATGCTCTCCAGTCATTGCTACATTTTTGCATTCTTTTTTCTCTTTTATGGACATCTAGATTGTTCACCTTTGTCATTATTTCAGCCTCTTTGGGATCCTTTGCTGGGATGGGCTTTCTCCAAATTTTTCATATTAAGTATTATGTACCACAGGTGTAAGTAAATGTTCATTCTCATCTGTGTTTAACTAATGGGATGACCTCCATGTCTTATGACTTATGACTATTATATTTATATTCAGACATGGACAGTATACCCCCTGATGAAGATTCTGGATGAATTGAAATGCGTTGGGATTAAATACCTACGACAGAAGCATAGTCTGTGCTGGTGAAATGGCATACATTAGTCTCATAATGTGGGATAGTGGGAGATAACTGCTATAATTGTTGTGATAATTATATGCTTCTGTCTTGGAATTAAATTATATCTATTAAAGCGGAGCTCCGCTGTAAAAAAATTATTAAAAGACAGAAGCTACAAATAGTGCAGCTGCTGACTTTTAATAAATGGACACTTACCTGTCCTGGAGTCCAGCGAGGTCAGAAGCAGAAGACGAGCAATCGTTTGTCTCTCGGCTGCCCCCACCGCCATCATCTGTGAGGGAATTAGGAAGTGAAGCGTTGCGACTTCACTGCCCGGTTCCCTACTGTGCATGCACGAGTCGCGCTGCGCCGTCCTCACTGTTCCCGCTGTGTTCTGGGAGTGGTGTGTTTCCCAGAACACAACGGGGGGGATGACTGACATACTGCCCACAGGTTCCCGCAGAATCTATGCCCGGAAGTGGGTGCAAATACCTGTCTTAGACAGGTATCTGCACCCCCCTGAAAGGTGCTAATTGTGGCACCGGAGGGGGGGAGGAATCCGATGAGCGGAAGTTCCACTTTAGGGTGGAGCTCCGCTTTAACATTTGTCATATGTTCTTCTTGTATACTATAAGTTACACAGGGGATTTACTATGATGAATGGAAGGGGTTGGGGGTGACAAGCAATTATTAGCAATAGATGAATGGTCAGATCTAAGAGCACATGAATAAATCAGAGCAAAGTTATTCACTGAATAACATCAGGAGATAATTTTCTACTTCAACTCCCCAAACAAAAATCAGCTGAGAAAGCAAGATCTCAGATCAAACACATACTGAGAGGCAATATATTTATTTATAGGGATGAGACTGCAAAAATAATCACAAGGATGCAGCAGAAAAGTCCAAATTCATAATCCCTTTTTGTATATGAAAATGTTCTATACCCACTATGTAACATAGGCCACGCTGCTGTGGGAATGTCGAGAGCTGTAAATTAAAGCCATCTGTTGCTTTTATATCCTTTGGGTGAAAAGAACTTAGGGGTGAGGGGGTAGAAAAGATATCTGTACATTTTTTTATATTAATAAAGGTGCAGGTGATGACATCTAGACTATTATTTTATAGAAAAAATCATAAACCAAAGAAATGATTTAAAATGTACATGCATTGGAGGTGACACTACGCTGTATTGAATGTTTGGGAGCATCCATAAAGTAGGAGAAAATACACCACTGATTTTCTATTCTTGCACATGCTAGTGTATAACAAATGTTGCCAACAGACATGATTATGTGTTCCTTCATAGCTTTGCAGTGTTCTACAGGGCAAAAGATATGGAATTCCATGTAAAAGTTCAATGCATAATGGCTTAATTTCTCAAAGTAGTTCCTTCTTGTTCCTGGTATCTTGATAGAGCATACTTTTGTAACAAGATGACTTGCGGCTTCCGGCACAGGAGAAAGTGAGTAATTGGTCACAATTGCTCACAATAGCCAATCAGGTCCTAGCTATCAATTTTCTGGTATTTCTAGAAAAATAAAAGTGATACCTAAATGGTTGCCTAGGACAAAAAAAAACACCATTCCTTTTCTCCAGTCTCCTTAAATAAAAAATCTTGCAACCTCCATTCTGTGCCTCCACTGTCCTCTGTTAGGGTGGCTGTTATATGCAGACGCTCATCATTTTTGCTGTACGCATAGCACAGGTACACAGTAGAAAAGTAGGGACATCTATTTATAATGATGTGTCTATAGTGGCTTCTCTGAAATGGAAACCAATTCTAGGAAACCCTCTTGCGAATGTATCCCTATTAAAGGGTTTTCCAAGCATTTATGTTAGTTCTGGTTTTGCTTTACAGATTGTAGTTTTGAACTGGCAATAATATTATAATATGTCCTATTAAATCTTCAGCTTGTTTCCTCTGCAAGAATTTAAATAAGTCTCTCAGGACCTTGCTTCTCAAGTCTTGGCTTGTTGAAGAACTTCTATAAATTGGTCCCCCGGATGGTCTCCCTGTCATTCTTCTTGGCTCACTCAGCAAAACAATTTAAAACAATTTAAGGTCATTGGGGCGGAGTAAGACTGTTCTATTTCTGTTTTCCTATTTTAAAAGGACTGCAAACTGCAAAGCCAAAATACAGGAACCCAGCCTTGTGCAGCCTGATGGTAAGTCTAGTGAGTGCAGGTAAAAATCATAGCAGCCAGTTATGAAGTAAACTGTGCTCATTTCCTTTTGCTGGATTTTGCCAAATCGATAGGGAAAAGGATAGAACAGGCAAGTAAAAATAGTGTTTTTGGGCCCTTGGTGGTTTAACCCAGTGTTTCTCAACTCCAGTCCTCAAGGCGCCCCAACAGGTCATGTTTTCAGGATTTCCCTCAGATGAAACAGCTGTCGTAATTACTAAGGCAGTGAAACTGATCAAATCACCTGTGCAAAATAATGGAAAACCTGAAAAAAAGACCTGTTGGGATGCCTTGAGGACTGGAGTTGAGAAACACTGGTTTAACCCCTTCACACCTAAGGGTAAAACAAATGGTAATGCCTAAGCACAATTTTGCAATTTTGACGTGTGTTAATAAAACTGTAAATATCACCACAACTACTTTGTCCATCCAGATGGAATATACCTTGGTTTTTTTTAGGACAAATTGGGCTTTTATTTGGTGGTAAATGGTAATAAATATCTCCAGATTTTTTTTATTATTATATAAAAACTGTCCCAAAATATGATCGCAGTGATGCCACATATATGTATGTTAGCTGTTGTATGTACCTGTAGTACAGCCCAAAAACAATAGTTTAATAGTTAAAAAAAAATAAAAAAAATACCCAAAATATAGTGATCCTGACCTTGACCTCTGACCCTTACTTGACCCAATCACTAACCCTGGCACTGACCTAGATCACACCTTGATCTAGCTATTTTTTATTTAAATTATTCTTTTTTTTTTTTTTTTTACACACACTTTTTTTTCTCTCTGCAAGGAGAGAGAGATACAATGCATCTCTCTCCTCCATTCACAGAGCGAAAAACATAGTGGCCGGCTTCACAGTCACTGATCACTGTGATAGCCAATCAGAGGCTATCACAGTGATCAGGGGAACCGATTGTTAGGACGGGAACTGGGGCTCCCGCTGAGACCCCAGTCTCTGTGCTAGGAGCGCTATGTGCAGTGCACTCCCAGCACAAAGACAGATATGCAGATAGGTGGCCGCACAGAAAAAAGCCCAGTCCAGTGAGGCCGCATACTGTTGGCACGAAGGGGTTAAGATAAAAAAAATAATGCACACCAGTTGTTCTTCAGTTAAGATACGTTTTCAGAAAAGTTACACTTGCTTACATAATTGTGCAGCTAAATACCTCAGGAAAAGTATTTGGCTCCATTTTTCTATTTTTTTGTGTTCTTACAATGATTCACAAGTGGGTGGTTGTAGATCCTTGACAAGTTTCATAAATATTCTGCTTCATATTCAGAAGTCACATAAAGTATCTAGAGATAATATCAGATTGCATTAGACATATATCTTTGAGGGAAAATCTTTGTACAAGCTGATTATAATCTTCTGCATTGAGTCTCTGAGTCTAGGATGGGGTTGAAGCAGTCAATTCTGGTTTGGGCCATTGATTCTATACCCCAACAAAAAACAGATGCCCCAAATCTCTTTCCGGGTCCTCCAGTTCTCAGAGCCTGTATGTTTTGGGAGACATTGACTTGAATCCAAAGTAAAACTACTCCAAGGGTCCCCCAGGCACACACCTCCCAAAGAATAGAGCCCCCTCAAAGGCCAGGGCCCATAGTCAGTAGTAGGGATGGTTCTAATAAAACATTGGGTGTTCGTTTGTTTGCAGCAAATTCGAGCACCGTGGAGTGTCCCATAATGCACTGCTAGATCGAGTGCATTGACGGCTGCAGATGCATGCTTTGGCCAATGACAGCACGCTCTGCTGTGAGGCAGGGTGCCTTTAGCCAATCATGGCTCATGGGGCTAAGTCCACGCCCCACACTATATAAGGCTACTTACATGGCGGTCATATATAGTGTTATAATAACGTGGAGATTAAGAGAACGTTAGCTAGAGACATGTTAGTTAGTGGCGTGCAGGCAGTTTAGTATATATAAATATATATATATATATATATATATACAGTTCAGTCAGTGTACAGTATATAATACAGTGTATTGAGGAGGTTAAGGCAAACCCTATGACAAAAAAATAAAAACAGCATGGGGTTCCCCACAAAATTTGTCCATTTGGGTCTGGTATAGATTTTAAGGGGAACTCCATGCCAAAATTTAAAACAAAAACAGCATAGGGTCCCGACAAAATCTATACCAGGCCCTTTGGGTCTGGCATAAATTCTAAGGTAAACTCCACGCCAAAATGTAAAAAAAAATTGGCGTGGGGGTCCCCCCCAAAATCCATACCAGACCCTTATCCGAACAAGCAGCCTGGCAGGCCAGGAAAGGGGGGGGAACGAGCGAGCACCTCTCCTCCTGAACCAAACCAGGTTGCTTTCCCTCAACATGGGGAGGGTGCTTTGGGGTCCCCCCAAAGCACCTTGTCCCCATGTTGATGGGGACAAGGGCCTCGTCCCTACAACCCTGGCCCGGTGGTTGTGGGGGGCTTATTGGAATCTGGAAGCCCCCTTTATCAAGGGGCCCCCAGATCCCCGCTCGACCTATGTGAATGGGTATGGGGTACATTGTACCCTTACCCATTCACCCAAAAAAGTGTCAAAAAGTAAAAACCACAATAGACAGTTTTTGCCAATTCCTTTATTAAAAAAGAAAAAAAGTACCCCGCAATGTCCATCCGTCTTCAATCATGCCGCCTGATGGACCCCAAAAAAGGCCTCCCACGACTGCTGTCTTTTGGCTGTGACAGCTGTTATATAGGCAAGGGTGATGTAACCGAGTAACCCTGCCCCCTTCTGACCTCATGTGACATTAACAGGGGCATGTAATTACAATTTTTGATCTAAAATTTCACAGCAGGGCCCGTTCCTGCGCTCAACAAGAGTATCTGTGTGGGGTTGCAGTGTTGTGGCACCACCATCACCACCAAATGCTCAATTTTTCTGCCCCTGTTTAACAGGGGCATGTCATTACAATTTTTGATCTAATATTTCACAGCAGGGCCTGTTCCTGCGCTCAACAAGACTATCTGTGAGGGGTTACAGTGTTGTGGCACCACCACCACCAAAGGCCCAATTTTTCTGCCCCTGTTTAACAGGGGCATGTAATTACAATTCTTTATATTATATTTCACAGCAGGGCCCGTTCCTGCGCCCACCAAGAGTAACTGTGAGGGCTTACAGTGTTGTGGCACCACCACCACCAAAGGCCCAATTCTTCTGCCCCTGTTTAACAGGGGCATGTAATTACAATTTTTGATCTAATATTTCACAGCAGGGCCCGTTCCTAAGTGCCCAACAAGAGTAACTGTTAGGGTTTACAGTGTTGTGGCACCACCACCAAAGGCCCAATTTCTCTGCCTCTGTTTAACTGGGGCATGTAATTATAATTCTTGATATAATATTTCACAGCAGGGCCCATTCCTGCGCCCAACAAGAGTAACTGTGAGGACTTACAGTGTTCTGGCGCCACCAAAACCAAAGGCCCAATTTATCTGCCCCTGTTTTTTTTTTTTTAAAGAGATTTTTATTAGGTTTAAGACAAACCAACAAACAGAAAGAAACATACAAAAAAAACAACAATACCACCAGACAACCTGGTCATAAACATTAGGCAATACACTCAAACATAGAAAAATAAACTGACATCAGTGCAAAATATAAAGTAGGCACAATGGTAAAAGGCTCAGGTATAATACTACCGGGATATAACAAAAGCGGAGGTCCAGACATTAGAGATCCCTGAGGCACGGCCCATCAATGGTCAAGCAAGAGTAGTACAATCAGTGCTGGGAGAGGTTTAGTGAACTAGCCAACCATCTACCCCAAATTTTGTGGAAGGTTTTGTTCCATTTCCGGAGTTCAAAAGTAAGTTTATACAGTGGGATAGCGTCATTAATAAGTTTTAACCAGAGGGATTTCAGAGAGGTCTGTGCACCATTCCAGGACAGTAAAATTGCTTTTTTAACATAGAATAAGAGTATACGGAGCAGTCTCTTGGCATGTGATGATAGGTGTAATTTGCCAAAAATGCCTAATAGGAAGTTCTTGGGGTGGATTATGTTTGGAAGGCCTAGCGCCGATGAGATGAAAGCACCCACTTCTTCCCAGAAGTCCCGGACTACCGGGCATGACCAGAAGCAGTGTAAGAAATCGGCCTCCTGGCCACAGCCGCAGGAAACCCATCTTGTGTAACCTTGCCGGTGTAAGGTGGGTTTGATGAAAAATTTTGACCTGTATGATGCGGTCCCGGGAAGCAATAACAGAGGTTTTATACGTATCACTAAATTCTGACCAGTCCTCGTTTACCAGGGAGATGTCCAGAGAGGTCCATTTTACCTGAGCTTTGTGAAACCTGGGGTTAAAGTCAGTCATTAGGGTTGCATAATAGGTGGAGAGAAGTTTAGTGGGATCTGGCTGTCTGAGCAGTTTTTCCAATAAGGGCAGGTCAGTGGGATCATCCAGGAAGCCAAACTGGGCATGAATAGCGTGCCTGAGCTGAAAGTAATAAAATAGGTATGATCTTGGTAGATCGAAGTCTAAACGTAGCTGAGAAAAAGATTTAAAGCCCTGAGCGTTGTACAGGTGGCATAAATATTTAACCCCCCTGGAGTACCAGCGATTGGGATCGGGAAGGGAGTATAGTTCCTGCAGATTAGGGTTAAACCACAGGGGGTTGTTGGGAGATTTCAGCCAGGTGTGCCTGGATACTTTTGTGACAATATAACAGAAAGAGGAAAGGGAAGTGGCAAGTAGGGAGGTTCCGGGGCGATCAGGGACCTGGCCTCTGTAGATAATATTATGTAGGGTTTCCAGGGAAGATGTGATGGCTCCCTCCGTGGAGGTACAGGCATTGGCCGAACCGGGTACAGCCAATCGTGGATGTGCACCAACTGGGATGCCAAATAATATAGAAAGAAGTTGGGAAATGCCAGGCATGCCAAGTGCGCTGGCAACCGTAGTGTCTCAAGTGCTACCTTGGGGAAGCCACCTGTCAGGGTCACCTGTGGCCAGGTGACAGATGCACACCGTAGGGGGACAGGAGTGCACCGCGAGGTAGTGAACCATATGGCTGGCTTCTGTGGATAGGAAACTGGGTGGTTGTGGAAAGCGGGACCAGAGGAGCACAACCGGGATCCCAACGGAAGCGAGAGCCAAGATTCCCCAGGGCGCGGAGTCTAAGACCCAGCTGGTCTTCTCCAGGGCCTCTAGTGGTGAGGATGTTACGCTGCAGGCTGGGACCAGGTCGCGACCCCTGGAGTTTCCTAGCTCACGCCCCGTAGGATAAGGGGAAGCAGCAGCACACGATAGAGAGAACCGAATAACAAGCCGAAGGTCAGGGGCCACAAGCAGACAGGGATAACGAAGAACGAGCCGAAGGTCAAGGGTCACGAGCAGACAGGGATGGTCGGGGACAAGCCAATAACGTAACAGAGAGACAGACGTAGCACACGGCAGGCAGGAACCCAAACACACAATGCCTAACAAACACGTTGATCAGCCAAGCAGGCTTGCAGTGCACAGGTTAATATAGTGTTCAGTGATAGGGCCTGGGGTGGAGTCAGGCTGGGAGGAGATTATAAAGGAAGCCAGGTGAAGGAGGTCTGGTCTCTAGATGAACACATGAGGAGGAAGGTAAGATGGCAGACAAACACTACTGCATATCCATGACAGTACCCTCCCTCTTATGGGCCCTCCCCCGCCTGGACCCAGGCTTAAAGGGAAATCTCTGATGAAACCTTCTCAACAGATGAGGTGCAGCGACATCAGATGCAGCGATCCAAGACGCCTCCTCAGGACCAAAACCTCTCCAATGCACAAGGTACTGAAGAATGCCTCTGCAGAGCCGAGAATCCAGAACTTGTCTAACCTCGTACTTAAGATTATCCTCAGAGACTGAAAACGAGGTAGGGAGATGACAAGAAGATCTATTGAGGACCAAAGGCTCTCTAGGAATAAGCAAGGGCATGAGACGATCAACAGGAATCTGAGGAGGGTCCCCTAGACCCTTAAAGGGGAACTGGTCATCTTGCACAGGACCATCAGACTGGGCAGATGTCAGTGGAACCCTGAAGTCAGGTTGGTTAGAAGGTGACATGTCGCCGGAGTCAAGCTGAATAGCTGAAGGACAAGCAGAATGTCCCGAACAAGAAAAAGTGAGAGGCTCACTGGGCATGGGCTGGACTGGCATAACTAGTACAGAGGCAGAGTGAATAGCTGAGTCAGGTGTAGCGACTACCTGAATCGCATCGCAAGACGTAGCGACTGCAGGACTTGTAGACAAGCTAGCCTGGCTGTGCGTCCAAGGGTGGTTAGGGACAGAGAAATGTAAATGGTTATGCAACCTGGAATGAATGACCGGCTCAGATTCACAGGGGGCAACCTTGGGTAGGCAGGACGAGGAACAGGAGGGACCCCAAGCCAGGATCTGTCCAGTAGTCCAGTCCACATGAGGAGAATGGAGCTGTAACCATGGGAGACCCAAAATTATAGGCGTTGAGGCCTTGGGTAAGATAAGGAAGGATATCCACTCCTGGTGGAGTGTCCCTACCGACATCTTAACAGGGAGGGTCTGGAAGCGGATAGGTCCCCCTGGAAGAACAGTACCATCAATCGCCAAGACCACCAATGGCGTGGTGAGGGGCAAAAGAGTAAGTCTCATGGACGATGCGATTTCCCAGTCCATGAAATTACCAGCGGCTCCGGAATCCAGATATGCTGAGACCGAATGAGAAGAAGCACCAACATGAAGGAACACAGAAAGCAGAAGACGAGAAGGGGAAGGTGATATTTCTGGGTCCAATACTCCACTTTCCAGATGAAGTGGACCCGAACGTTTTTCTGGACAAAGAGAGCAAGTGTCACGAAAATGACCTTTGCCCCCACAGTAAAGACACAGACCAAGAGTTCTGCGCCTAGCACGTTCCTCAGGGGATAGCCTGGTCCGACCCAGCTGCATGGGTTCCTCAGCTGGTAGGAGATGCTCTACGGGTCGAAGAGAGGGGAGCTCAGGCTGACTAAGAACCAAGGAGTGCTGGCGTTGCTTTTCTAAGGTCCTCTCCTGAAAGCGAATATCGATCTGGTTACACAAGGAGATAACGCCGGCCAGATCATTGGGGATGGTTCTTCCAGCTAATTCATCCTTCACTCTATCAGACAGGCCATGCAAAAAGGTTGCGACTAAGGCCTCATTGTTCCAGCTCAACTCAGCCGACAGTATGCGGAAATGAAGGGCATACTGTCCCACAGAAGCAGACTCTTGGCGGAGACGTAAAAGGGCGCTGGCCGCTGAAGAGACACGAGCCGGTTCTTCGAAGATATTCCGAAAAAGTTTCAAGAAGCCAGACAGGCTAGAAACCACTGGATCATTCAGTTCCCACAGAGGGGCTGCCCAGGCTAAAGCTTCACCAGAGAGGAGGGAAATGATATAGGCTACCTTAGCCCGATCAGACAGGAAGTTTTGGGGCTGGAGCTCAAAATGAATCGTGCATTGGCTAAGGAACCCCCTGCAAGCCTTGGAGTCCCCAGAGAAACGGGACGGAGCTGGCAGTTGTAGCGAGTGTGTGGCTGCGACTGGTGCAATAGGTGCAACCGCTGATTGTATTTGAGGTTGCGGATTCAGGGTTCCCAAGGAGGCCTGAAGCTGCTCGAAGCGAGAAGCCAGATCCTGGAGGAATCGCATCACCTGGGTCTGATTTGATTCCTGGGTCTCAAGTCTGCGAACTATGCCCTGCAATGGATCATCCGCGGGAAGCGGGATGTCAGCCGGGTTCATGGCTGATCAAACTGTCAGGGTCACCTGTGGCCAGGTGACAGATGCACACCGTAGGGGGACAGGAGTGCACCGCGAGGTAGTGAACCCTATGGCTGGCTTCTGTGGATAGGAAACTGGGTGGTTGTGGAAAGCGGGACCAGAGGAGCACAACCGGGATCCCAACGGAAGCGAGAGCCAAGATTCCCCAGGGCGCGGAGTCTAAGACCCAGCTGGTCTTCTCCAGGGCCTCTAGTGGTGAGGATGTTACGCTGCAGGCTGGGACCAGGTCGCGACCCCTGGAGTTTCCTAGCTCACGCCCCGTAGGATAAGGGGAAGCAGCAGCACACGATAGAGAGAACCGAATAACAAGCCGAAGGTCAGGGGCCACAAGCAGACAGGGATAACGAAGAACGAGCCGAAGGTCAAGGGTCACGAGCAGACAGGGATGGTCGGGGACAAGCCAATAACGTAACAGAGAGACAGACGTAGCACACGGCAGGCAGGAACCCAAACACACAATGCCTAACAAACACGTTGATCAGCCAAGCAGGCTTGCAGTGCACAGGTTAATATAGTGTTCAGTGATAGGGCCTGGGGTGGAGTCAGGCTGGGAGGAGATTATAAAGGAAGCCAGGTGAAGGAGGTCTGGTCTCTAGATGAACACATGAGGAGGAAGGTAAGATGGCAGACAAACACTACTGCATATCCATGACACCACCCTTCCACAGGAAAGTAGTACATATTGAATCTATGCGTTTAAAAATAGATTTAGGTATTTTACAAGGGGAATTGGCAAGGATATAGAGTAATCTCGGTATGTAGATCATTTTGGGGACGTTGGCCCTCCCCATAAGATCCAGAGGCAGATCCATCCACTGCTTGGTCTGCTCCTGAAGGACATATGAAGATAAAGGGGTCTGCACCAGAACCCCAAGGTACCTAAAGGAGGATACCACTTGAAGCTTGGAATCCGGGTGAATCAGGGGAGGCTCAGCCACGTCTAGGAGGAAAAGACTAGACTTATTCCAATTCACCCGGAAGCCAGAATAGTCTCCAAAGGTATTAATCTCCACCAACAGGGCCTGAAGTGAGTCATTAGTATCAGCCAGATACACCAATGTGTCATCCGCATGAAGTGAAATGCGCTCCTCTATATTAGCAAATGGGAGTCCTTTAATCGAGGGGGAGGAGCGAATGCGAACCGCAAGTGGCTCCATGGCCAGGGCAAACAAGAGGGGTGACAACAGGCAGCCCTGTCGTGTGCCCCTAGTAATCGGAAAGGGTTCAGTGATAGAGGAATTGACCCACACCTGACCTACCGGGGAGGTGTAAAGGAGTTTTATCCATGCTACAACACGGGGGCCAAAGCCATACATCTGTAACACCCGAAACAGATATGGCCATTCCACACTGTCGAATGCCTTGCAAGTGTCCAAAGACACAATAGCACGAGTGGGAGGACAGTCATGGGGATATTGCAGGTTGTGAAAAAGCCTGCGGATATTCATTCTGGTGGACCTGCCGGGGATAAAGCCCCCTTGGTCACTATTGGCCAAGGACGTGACTACAGTGTTCAAACGGTTTGCTAATATTTTGGCCAGAATCTTAACGTCCACATTAATAAGAGAAATTGGATGGTAAGATTCGCATTTAAGTGAGTCCTTACAGGGTTTTAATAGAAGTACAATCAAAGCCTCTCACATCGTTGGGAGGAGGATCCCGACATCTAGAGCTTTGTTATAGGTTCGCAAAAGAAAGGGGCACAAAGGGTCTTTAAATTGTGAATACCATTCAGTCGGGAAACCGTCTAGGCCCGGAGTCTTATGTGCAGGCATTTGTGAAATGGCTGCAGCAATTTCCTCAACCTAGATAGGTGCATCCAGCACATCACGCCCCTCCGTTGACAAGGAGGGAAGAGATATGTCAGCCAAGTAGTCATTCAATTGGGAGTCATCGTAGTCAACCCTAGAGATATACAGGTCTTTGTAAAAGCATAAAAAGGAGTCTAGGATATCCCCTGGGTTGTCACTGATGGGGCCTTGAGCAGTAAGGATACGTGGGATGGAAATGGGAGAATGGTCAGGTCTAGTCAGATATGCAGAGAGACGTCCGACTTTATTACCATGTTCAAACAATTTTTGTGTGGCATGCAACATGTGTTTTTGCGTGAGATCTAACAGACGGAGTTCATACTCCCTACGGCTCTGTAACCATGCCTCCCTCGTGTCGGAGGCAGGGTTAGAGGCATAAGCACGTACCATAACAGTCTCAAGTTCTTCTGTAAGCATCCGGTTATTTTTGCGCAAGACCCCAGTGATGGACATGAAAGTGCCCCTCAGAGTTGTCTTAAACGCGTCCCATTCAGTGGAAGGGTCTACTTTTCCCAGATTATTCCTCCAATAGTTTGTGATGCCTGTCCTGCATTCTCCCTGCACTATCTCGTCCTCTAACCAGTAGGAGTTCAGGCGCCAAATGGCAGGCCCCGAACCTAGGAGGAGGAGATATACAGAGAGAGGGGCATGATCAGAAACCCCTTTAGGCAGATATGAAATGGCAGAGACAACAGGGAGGGTCTCAGCCGGAGAAAATGCCTTATCCAGTCTGGACATGGTGTGGCAAGAATCTGAGTGGCAGGAAAAGTGGCGTACATCCGGATGTTTCCATCGTCACACCTCTGTGACCTCTGAACCTGTGCCCAGTCTAGAAAAGAGGGAAAGGGTCTACCTCCACCACCCAGGCAGTCCATAGTTGGATCTAATATAGCATTAAAGTCCCCCAAATAAAGTAAGGGGCCAGGGGGTCTAGTCAGCAGCTGAAGTGACAGTCTAGAGAGTACTTCCACCGAAAATGGGGGGGGGGCACATAAATGTTCACCAGGGTAAAGGTCATAGTAGAAATTTGCAAGGTAAGAACAATAAACCGCCCGTCCGGGTCAGTTTTAACTTGTACCATCTCAGCCGGGAGAGATTTGGCTAGAAGGATGGAAACCCCCCTGGAGTAATTAGTATGAGTGGCATGATAGGAGTTAGACAACCACGGGCATTTTAGGGCCCTTGTTTTAGAGCCTGTAAGGTGAGTCTCTTGGAGGCGGATGATGTGAGGGCGACATTTTTTTAATACTGAAAAGACTAGAGATCTCTTCTGGGGTGCATTCAGACCTCTAGTATTCCAGGAGACTATCCTTAGGGGCTTTGCCATTGTAAAACATACAGTAGTAAATAAGCACAGAGTAACATGCATACAAGAATATAAATGACCAGACAGTGTTCAGTCGGGAAACCGTCTAGGCACCTGAAGCACATAAATGCACATGAGTAAAAAAAGTGCGTGGATCCGCCAACAGGACATCATGAGCCAGCAATGAAATAATAAAAAACATTAATAGTCCGCCATAGGCAGCAACCTGAGAAAAAATAAAGGAGTCAAAAAGTGCAAAAAGGAACATAGAAAAAAAAGAAAAAAAAAGAGAAAAAAACTCCAGCAAAGTCCCACAAAGTCCAGATAAAATCCCTTGCCCCCCTCCCCGCTCGGCCAACCCCAACATAGTGAGCCTTGGATCCCTGAACTGTAAAACGAAAACCCCCCTCCTTAAACTGAGGGAGAGCTGTACCGTGGCCTCGCCACTAACTGGTACAGGGGGTGTAGTGGAGTCCAGAGTGACTCCCGTGCAGCATTGTAGGGGTGAAAAGCATCACAGTCCAACAGCGGATGCAGTAGATTGCAGAGTAAACAACCGGCAGAAGTTGTATTGGGGATAGGCCTGTTAATAAGGAGGAAGTTCAGTCTATTAGGATTAAAGATGGCAGGGTAATAGTTCTCAGGCCTATTGCAGGGAGGCGTTACCATACCTTCATGAAAATCCAGATCAGACAGTGCAGTCAAGGTAAACGAGTTCTCCAAAATGGAAGGATGGACATATCCATAATCAGTTCAAGGCAAACATAGAGGAGAATGCAGGGGCCTAGGACCACAGATATTAGGCAGCCCTGTGCCTATGAAGAATTCTGTATCGATCATTGAGCCAGGCCATAGCCTCCTTGGGGTTGTTGTAGAAGTGCGCTTTACCCTCATAAATGATGCGCAGCTTGGTGGGAAAAAGCATGGCGTAGGAGAGGCCCTCCGTACGCAGGCGGACCTTCACTGCCGCAAAGGAGGTGCATTGTCGCTGGACATCTGCTGAAAAATCGGGGTACACTGAGATGGTGTTGCCATTGTATTTAAGTGGACCCTTCTCCCAGGCCAGGCGCAGAATAGCAACTTTGTCTTGGAAATGGGGGATCCTTGCTATAATGGATCGTGGGGGTGCTCCAGAAGGTGGGGGACGCGGAGGGGTGCGGTGGGCACGCTCAATGACATGTGAAAAGGATGGTGCGTCAGTCCTAAAAATGTCTCTCAGCCAATTATATAGGAATTTTTCTGGGTGGGAGCCCTCCGCCCTTTCAGGGAAACCAACGAAGCGGAGGTTGATCCTCCTCGAACAATTTTCCAAATCGTAAATTTTGGTGCGGAGGGCCGCCATTTCCCCCGTATGATCTCTCACCATGATATCTAAGGGATGAACAATCTGTGCAGTGAGAGAGGCCTTGCAGTCCTGTATAGCATGCATGATGGAGGCCAGGGTGGGCTCAGCAGGAGGGGAATCAGGGCCTGAGCCATCCTCACTGTCTATGGAGGAGTCCTATGCGGGGGGTCTGGCTGTGCACTGTGGGGAGCAGAGGCAGATTCACTCACCAGAGCCTGTGATTTCTTGTGAGGAGTGGAGATGGGTGGATGCAACAGCGTGCCATGCTGCTCTGCCTGTGTCCTGGAGCCATCTTGCCATCTGAATCGGGCCAGCTGTCCCGCCGCGGATGCTGCTGCGGGTGGCCCGTATTTCACCATGGATGCCAGCCTGGAATGTTCCCACTACCGTGGGGAGTATTTAGAAGTTGGTCCGGTGCAAATCGGACTTATGATGCCTGCAGGATGCCACTCGGAAGACAGAGCTGAAGTCTCACACGTCTGCTCCCTCTGCCATCCGGACACGCCCCCCCTTTCTGCCCCTGTTTAACAAAGCCATGTAATTACAATTTTTGATCTAATATTTCACAGCAGGGCCCGTTCCTGCGCTCAACAAGAGTATCTGTGAGGGGTTACAGTGTTCTGGTACCACCAACACCTAAGGCCCAATTTTCTGCAGAGTATATAGGGCAGGCCGTATAGTATATATACTGCTGTTCAGAGTATATAGGGCCTGGGGGACCCCCACGCTTTTTTTAAATTTTATTTTTATTTGGGTGCGGGGTTCTCGTTAATATCCATACCAGACCCAAAGGGCCTGGTAATGGACTGGGGGGGAGGGGATCCATGCCGTTTCTCTCAATGATTTTCATCTATATTGCCGGGACCCAACAATAAATTACAGACGCTAGCAGTTTTAAATTACTTTTTTTCCTTCAGAAATGTCATTTTGCTGCGGGACTGTTCTAAACACGGGGAAAATGCGCCACTTTACAGGCATACTGTAGACACCCCCAGGCACAATATTTAAAGGAATATTTCATTTTTATTGTTTCACTTTAAGCATTATTAAAATCACTGCTCCCGGAAAAACAACTGTGGGGCAGGACCCGGGTCCCCAAACACTTTTTATGGCAATAACTTGCATATTAGCCTTTAAAATTATCACTTTTGATTTTTCACGTTCATGTCCCGTAGACGTTAACGGTGTTCGCGTGTTCGAACAAACTTTTTGCCTGTTCGCATGTTCTGCTGCGAACCGAACCGGGGGGGTGTTCGGCTCATCCCTACTGCTTGATTATTTTTCTATCAGCTATCAGATCACCAGTCATCAGTAGATCAGTTAGTATGCTAAATAAATGGTAGAAGAGACACTAAAAAGCTAGTTTGCAAGCATTGTGCATCCACAAACTCCCTGTTTTAAATGAAAAGAAATCAGCTGCGGAGAAACTACAGGCATTATACGTGTTTTAAAGAGCTTGCAACCGTATTTTGCCAGTTTCACTCTGGTTTGCTTAGAATCAGAATAATTTACAGTCTTTTCCATCACTGCTTGCTATCTCACTTTTTTCTGGCTTTCCACAAGTGATAGTCTTTCCATCTGTACTGTGACCTGACATCCAATGAGAATGGAATAACCTGGTTACGTGCCCTGATCAGGTTGCTTCTTTGTAAGTATTATTTATATTTGTTTAATTTGCTAAAGGGTGTTTTATCTGCACTACCCAGTGCACTCTGATTTGTTTTACAGCTATGTAATATGTACTGTAGCACAATGTTTCTCAACTCCAGTCCAGGCTTTCCATTATTTTGCATAGATGATTTGATCAGTTTCACTGCCTTAGTAATTACCACAGCCGTTTCATATGAGAAAAATCCTGGAAACGTGACCTGTTGGGGGTACTTGAGGACTGGAGTTAAGAAACATTGCTGTAGCATACCTAAAATAAAAATTGAATTTTCTCTGTTTTTGAGCCTGTTGTTAGCAGCACAAACCATATTGAAATAAAACTGCATCAAATGCACACACATTTTATTAGTGTGTAAAAAAAATAAAAATTTGCAAAAATCCTCATTTTGTGCACATGAACAGAAGTGAGAGCACTAGCACTATGAAAGAATAGGGAATCAAGTTATTTGATATGCCATTTGGTTTGACCCAATCATACTCGCTAGGCAAACCAGAAGATCTGAGTAGAGTTGGGCTAACAGTTTGAGCTGAGCAAAAGTTTGGCTCGAACATTAGCTGTTCGCCTATTTGGCAAACACCCAAATCTGCAGGCGGGATGTTTATCTGCTGAGCGCCCCACAATGCACTGCGCGCTGCACAGTGCATTCTAGGGCCTTAATTGGATGAAGCAATGCACCTGACCACTGGTCAGGTGCTAGCCTTTGCCCAATCAGGGCACAGAGCACAATCAGAGCCATGATTGGATAAAGTCATAAGGACTTTGCCCAACCATGGCTCAGTGCTCATAGTCCCACCCCACACTATAAAGGGTTCTTTCCCACAGGAACCTTTTGCAGTGTGTTGTTGGAGTGGAGATAGATAGAGCAGGGCTCTGTTTGCTACTAGCGAGTTAGTGTGTTATTGTGACTCTGAGTGTAGTGTCAGTGTACTGTTAGTGTAGTCTGAGTATAGTGTAGTGTCAGTGCAGTGTTAGTGTAGTGTGAGTGTAGCACCCTGGGGTTTAGTCAGGGAGCTCCTCACAAATTTATTTGCCAGGAGTAGTTATCTTGGTCGATTGATAGAGATCTATTGATTTCTCCCTAGATTTGGCCTTGTTGCACTTTTCTCTTCTACCACCAAGTGGTCGGGTACTTGGTGGTACTAGATATGAGAAGGGCGGGGGGCGTGTCCAAGATGGCGACGGGAGAGGACGCTCAGTAACAGAGCTCCTGGAGTCCGTCTATCAATCCTGCTAATTTCCGGTGCCGAGGCTTCTGCTGAGAGGTGAATTGACCCCAGTTGCATAGTGGGGGCTCCGGGTCATGCCCAGTGGCAAAAGCCATCGCTCCAAGTCTGCTGCAGCCTCCGTGGATAGAGCCGTGACGAGAGGCCAGGCCGCCATTACAGGCCAAATGGTGTCCCAGACGGAAGCGGTGGAGTCTCCCCCCGCCACAGCGGCGGATCTCGCATCTGCCATGCAGTCCATCGCTACAGGTCAGTCGGCTCTCATGGACAAGATAGACCACATTCAGACGAATGTGGACTTCATCCGCCGGGACCTGGACTCCTTCCGCGGCCAGGTGGCGGAGGTGGAGCAGCGGGTCTCGGTGACGGAGGACACTGTCCGGGAGCACTCTGGGGACCTGCATACCCTGAAAGTTAAAGTGAAGGCCCTGGAGTCGCGTGCCAAGGACACGGAGAACCGCAACAGGCGCAATAACCTGCGAGTCATCGGCCTCCCGGAGGGTAAAGATCCGACCACGCTTATTGAACACCTCCTCAAGGAACTGCTCCCCCAGGCCAAGTTCTCCCCCTTCTTCACTGTAGAGAGGGCCCATCGCATGCTGGCTACACATGGGCCTGCGGGCTCTCCTCCCCGCACGTTCATTTTTAAACTGCTGCATTTTAAGGACCGGGACATGGTGCTGTTTTGGTTGTTGTTTGGGGTTTTGTTGTTTTGTTTTAATTATGCATTCATGAGTCAGTATACTTGTTGCTTCACATGTTTAGTGCTTTATTCAGGGATCCCTTTCTATGTACCTGGAAAGGGTGGTGGGGTGGGAGGCCAGTCCGCTTACTTTGTGTTTTATCCCCCTGTAGATTGGCTGGTGGGCCCTTATGTCTGTATGTAAAATCGTGTCCTGGAACACCCGGGGCCTGAACTCCAAGATCAAAAGGTCACTGGTGTTCCAGTTTCTGCAGCATCAGTCGCCCCACATATGCATTCTCCAAGAGACCCATCTGACCGGGGGAAAGCTCCTGAGTCTTAGAAGACCGTGGGTGGGTCACTCCTATCACTCCACCTATTCTAATTATTCGAGAGGTGTTAGCATATTGATACGCAAATCTTTACCATTTCGCCTACTGGTGGATCCTGGGGGGCGTTATGTGATCATTCATGCCAATATAATGAATGTGGAAGTTGTCATTGTGGGATTGTATGTGCCTCCCCCTGCCTCAATTTCCTTCCTCTATCAGGTGGTGTCCAAACTCCTGCAATATGCCACTGACAATATCCTGATGTTGGGGGACTTTAATATGGTCCCGGACCCCGGGATGGACAGGCTCTCCCAGATATCCAGCTCCGCCGCTGAGTTGAAGGCCTGGGCGGACGCATTTAATTTCACGGATGTCTGGAGATGGAGACATCCCCAGCTGAGGGCTTTTACGTGCCACTCCGCTACCTACAGAACGTTTTCCAGGATTGACCTGGTGTACTCTGGGGGTTCAATCCTGTCTAGGGTAAGAGACATCACTATCCTGCCCAGGGGGGTCTCGGACCATGCCCCGGTTTCCCTGCAACTGGAATTGTCCTGTCCACCTTCAGAGGGCTTGTGGCGACTGTCCAGGTTCTGGCTGTCTGAATCGAGGGTGGAGATGCCGTGTAGAGCTGATATGGTCTCCTTCTGGAACACGCGGGATAGATCTATCCCTGCTCCAGTTGCCTGGGATGCCTTCAAGGCCAGTATGAGGGGTAGCTTCCAGGAGCACATTGGGAGGGTCCGGAAGGGGGCACATAGGGCACTGCAGGAGGCCGAGGAGAGAGCCGGGGCCCTGGAGGCTGTCTACATTCAGGAGCGTACCCCGCAGGTGTACTCCTCACTGCAGGAGGCCCTGAGGGATGTGTCCCTAATCCGGGTATCCACTACTAAAATCCATCTATTGCATCAGAGTCAGAGAATTTTCGAACAGGGGGAGAGGAGCGGCCGATTGCTAGCCTGGTTGTCACAGGAACACTCTTCCCCGGTGTCCATAGCCCACATACAGTCCAGTGGTGGGGAGGTTTTAACGGACCCTGTTCACATTAACACCCGGTTTGCCTCCTACTACCAGGAGCTCTATAGCACTAGGGCGCAATATACTGAGAGGGAGCTGTGGGACTACTTAGACCAAGTGGACTTGCCCTGCCTCACAGACTCCGTCAGGGAGCGGTTGGATAGCCCATTGACACTTAAAGAAATTCAGAAGGCGGTCAAATCTTTGCAGAGCGGGAAAACGCCGGGCCCGGATGGGCTCCCGGCTGAATTCTATAAGCAGTACGCTGAAGACCTTCTACCCACTTACCGTGAAGTCCTTATGATGGCTTTAGACAGGGACGAATTGCCCTTGTCTATGTCTGAGGCGGTGGTGGTGATCCTCCCTAAGCCAGGCAAGGACCCTGAACTGTGTTCCTCTTATCGGCCAATATCTCTCCTGAATACAGACTTGAAAATACTTGCAAAAGTTCTAGCTGGCCGCCTGAATTCTGTGATAACAGCTCTGATTCACCCCGATCAGTCTGGATTTATGCCTGGCAGAGGGACCGATATAAACATACGCAGACTGCTGACCCACATCGATAGGGCGGGGGGAGGCAGACCGGGGGTGGTGGTATCCCTCGACACAGAGAAAGCCTTTGACTCGGTCGAGTGGGAATATCTCTGGGCTGTCCTCCGAAAGTTTGGGTTTGGGACGGAATTTATCAGGTGGCTGCGTCTGATATATGCCTCTTCTAGAGCCTGGGTATGTACTAATAACTCGCTCTCACCGGCCTACCCACTGGGCAGGGGCACTAGGCAGGGTTGCCCCCTTTCCCCGGGACTGTTCGCCTTGGCGGTGGAGCCTCTGGCTTCACGGATTAGGGCTGAGCCCGCGGTCAGGGGAATCCAGGTGGGGGTGGTGGAGGAGAAGATATCCTTGTATGCAGATGACACTATCCTGTATTTGAGTGATGTCTCCTCCTCACTCCCAGTAGCCCTACAGGTAATAGATGTGTTCGGGTCGTACTCCGGTGTCAGGATAAACTGGGATATATCTCTTATATACCCCTTGGACCACACTGGGCCGAGACCGCCCATGCCGGGTCCGTTGGTGTGGGTGGACAGCTTTAAGTATTTGGGGATCCGTATGGGTGGACCAGTAACCAGGTATATGGACCTTAACTTGACACCCCTGCTGGAGTCGTTCTCAAAACGCTGCTCGGAATGGAGGTCGCTCCCCCTGACCCCAGTGGGCAGGGTTAACCTGATAAAAATGATTTATCTCCCCAAATTCTTATACTTCTTCAGGAACTGCCCACTCTTGATTCCGGCGTCATATTTTAAAAAGCTAAGATCCATAGTCATCTCCTTTATTTGGCTAGGTAGGGTCCCCAGGCTGGCAGAGACCACGCTGCAGCTACCGTTAGGTCGGGGAGGATTGGCCCTCCCTAACTTCCAACAATACTATTGGGCGGCTGTCCTGGTGACGGTCCGCTGGTGGTTCTCACAACCCAAGGATAACCCGGCTGTGACCCTGGAGGCAGCGCTTCTAGGATCATATGCTGCGCTTAGCAACCTGGTGTTCCGTGGAGTTAGGGCCCATCCGGATTTGACAACTATGATGCGTACTACAGTGGCGGTATGGAATAGGGCTAGGGCGGTTTATTGTTCCCCTGACACTCTCTCCCCCTATACACCTCTATGGGGCAATCCTAACTTGCCTCATCTGCGCAACATGCCTGACCCGCAGGTCTGGGCGGATAGGGGCATAGTGATACTGAAGCATCTGGTGTCGGGACGTAGGTTACATACATACCCAGAACTCAAGGCTGCACATAACCTCCCTAATTGGATGTTTTTTAGGTTTCTGCAGGTGAGACACGCCTTTCAGCATCAATTCCCCAATGGGGTTACCCTCGAGTCGGACCCGGTGGAATGTTTGCTGTCCTCTAAGGTCCTGGTGGGCCCATTGTCCGCATTGTACTTCCGCCTCTCGGTGTCCTCCCCCGCTAAGTTAACTAAAACTTTTACTAAATGGAAGCAGGATATCCCGTCCCTTACAGAGGAGGCTTGGGAAGATTGTGTATCCACATATGTGTCCACCATGATCTCCGCTAAAGATCGCTTTATACAATTAAAAATCTTGCACCGGGCGTACTATACACCAGGCAGGCTAGCTGTCATTTACCCAGAAAAGTCCCCTTCCTGCCCTAGGTGTGGGGACCAGGAGGCCTCCTATATGCACATGACATGG
This sequence comes from Rana muscosa, assembly GCA_029206835.1. Classification (NCBI taxonomy): domain Eukaryota; kingdom Metazoa; phylum Chordata; class Amphibia; order Anura; family Ranidae; genus Rana; species Rana muscosa. Next base: position 114,323,192 of record CM055126.1, on the reverse strand, counting down.
TCCTGCCCCTGTCTGCGGGGGTATTGGGCTCAGGTCTTGGAGGTTATTAATCAGGTGGCGGGGACTTCGCTCCCCCTAGCTCCAGAAACTATGCTGTTGGATGTGGTAGCTGACCCCACGGTGAGAAAATATACCAAATTGTTTATAGCATACTCTACCTTCTATGCCCGCAGGGAAATTTTTTTGCACTGGAAGAATAGGCCACCACCCACCGCCACTGCTTGGAGGAATACCCTGAATGCTGTATTACCCTTGTACAAAATTACATACATTAATAGGGACTGTCCGAGCAAGTTCGACAAAATCTGGTCTTCCTGGATAGATTCCTGGGGATCTTTACAGTCGGATGTGGCTCCGCCCATTCCGGACGAAGATCCTTAGTATAATCTCACCCAGGGCTGGATGGACCACGACCTGAGAGTCCCCTGTACATCCCTATCCCCTTCCTATTCCCCGTGGTGATTTCCTGCAGCTTCCTCCTTCCCTCCCCCCTCTTCTTCCCCCTTCCCCCCCTCCTTCCCTCCCCCCCTCTTCCTCCCCCCTCCCTCCCCCCCCCTCTTCCTTCTCTCCCCCCCCTCCTCCCCCCTATCTTCTTCCTTTTCATATCCAAGACTCATAGGTCCGGGTGAGAATACTCTCCTGGATATATCCGTTACCCTGTACCCTTATGGTACGCTATTTCACTATACAGGTTATGACTGCGAACCGACTACTGTGCGGATGTATGTATGTAATGTACACTACTAATTCTTATGCTTTTTTTGTTTTTATGCAATAAGTTGTGAACTGACATGTATCTATTGAATTTGAATAAAGTTTACTTTGTCAAAAAAAAAAAAAAAAGATATGAGAAGGGCAACCCAAGGTCAGGTTATGAGTATATAGGGTATCTCAGTCAATGGACAGGGGTTTTCTTGAATCCCTTGGCCTGCTGGGAGAACCTATATATTCGGGTGAGGTAAAGTGATCTATGTTCTGTACCACCTGGATGGCTGTCTGGGCAGACGTGTGTCATACACCCCAGGCTGTTAGGCCAGAGATTGGGCCTATCCCAGGGGCATCTGGCTGCTAGGTTGTGTGAGGGCCTCTTCAGAAGTAAAGAGAGCAGCGCAAGGTTGGGATTACGGCTTGCAATCCAACCAGAGGAGACGGTTTTGCTGGCCGGGGAACCCATCAGTGGTTGGAGGTAGAAGGGAAGCTGTCGCCACAAAGGGACCAACCTCCTTTACCAGGGACCACAGTGAGTAACTGAAGCAAGTACCGGAACCACATTCTCACCGAAAGGGCACGGTGGAGAATCAGGAAAATCAGGTGGGGATCAAGTCAGGGACCCAACCCGCGGAGGAGATGCTTGCAGAGCAGCCTTGTAAGTCAAGCCAGGGACCTCACTGGTTAGCAGGGGTGAAGCTTGAGAAGTATCTGGAGTACCAAGCTAGGGACCCAGCAGGGAAGCATGGGTGATACTTAAGGGGATACCACCGCCAACCTTGGAGGAGCTCAAGGGATGCAGAGTCAGTGAATCAGAGGGTCTAGGGAGAGACCGGGAGATCAGTGTTAAAGAAATACAAGAGGCAGTTGTAGTGGAGTTGAAAGGACTGTTATGTTTGAGTTAGGAACTGTAAAGACTGTTACCATAGGAGACAGCATTCTTGCATGTGCAGAAGTGGCACCTTGCTGGGGCCTTTCCCTGCACGGTTGTCTTCCTATTGAATTCTCGGTGTCTGCCAATTGAAACTACAACTACTTAAGGGTGTCCTGGCCCTAACCCTCTTTTCCCCCAAAAATACAAAAAGGACTGTCAAAAGGAATAAAACCTATTTTACATCCAAGAAGTGTCTGGTGCCCAATGACTTTCACCATCTTTGCACCCACTATGCCTCACAACCGACTACATATTGAAGGATGTCAGCCATCTTTGGCCTTGGAGGTCCTTATTAGACTGTACATGGCCAGCTACATGAGTATAGTGTAGTGTGAGTATAGTGTAGTGTGTCAGTGTAGTGTCAGTATAGTGTGTCAGTATAGTGTAGTGTTATTGTAGTGCATTGTTTAACAAAGCATTACATAACATTTAGTGCTGTATGCAGTGCTGTATATCCCTCTTTTCTTTTCTTTTTTGGGTTGCTGCTGTGTTTTTTTTTTGTGTTTTTTGTCCCATGTTTGCCCCCTTTTTTTTAATTGTCAGCCGCAGTTTTTCTGACTGCAACACCATTGTTCCCCTTTTTTGTCATTTCAATTTTTTGTTAATAGCTTTTAGATTTCTGTCAGCCGCAGTCCTCAATTTATAGTGCAGGGGAGGGGGGATTGTCAAGAGCTACTCCAAATGTTGCCCTCAAATGCCAATGTTGTTAAGGACTATTACGGTACCCAGACATGAGACAAGGGAGTTATAAAAATTGCATTTATTACAAAATATACAAGAAAATATACATAAATTACAACAAAAAATTGAACCTTGAAAAAGAATTGGCAGAAAGGACCAAACATTTTTCAATCCAAGAATTCAGGGCCTTGCATGACTTGATGCTCCTTTATGAGGAAGGGGCAATCGAGACAGCTGACCCTGATGCAGAGGCGTATCTAGTGAAAATGGTGCCCTATGGCAAGCATTGAAACTACGCCCCTGTCAAAACAAAAAAAACAGCTAGCAAAACTACAGTCAAGCTCTTTAATCTTTCAATTCACAAATTATGGATTGGCACTACAAAAACTGCACCCCTGCTCATTAAATAGTCTACATTAAGTGAAAGCTCATGTACTGCAAAGTTTGCACTACATGAACGTTCACTGAATGTCAACTGTTTAAGGAGCTTGTTGCACAAATCACTTAATTACACTTTATGATATCTATTTATTTAATCCATATTGAGCACTATTTGATTGTGCATGTGTGCCAAGCAGAAGCAGCCAATCAATTATTGTGCTCAATATGGATTAAATAAATATGCATAGCCATAGATATCAGAAATAAAAGTGTAATAAGTGATTTGTGCAACAGCAGGTACTACTCTTGAATAGACTGTAGATGCAACTACAGGAGATGACCAGAGACTGCGAATGTGACATACTACAGGAGATGACCAGAGACTGCGAATGTGACATACTACAGGCGATGACCAGAGACTGCGAATGTGACATACTACAGGAGATGACCAGACTGCGAATGCGACATACTACAGGAGATGATCAAGAAGCCAGTTTTAAAATATAAGCTTTCAGCAATGCACAGCTATATAACATTGTCAGGGAGGGTTTAGCGTAACAGTGAGTCTATAGGCAGAAAGACCAACCTGGCCAGCCAGGCTCACCTCCCGCTCTCAGAGGTCCGGAGGCGGAGCTTTCCGTGGTAGGGGGCAGGGCTTACGGCGGTAAGAGTGGCTTTTGCAGTAGGGATGGGGCTTTCAGCGGTAGGGGCGGGAATATTTGTGGTCCAGGGCAGGGCTCTCAGAAGTCCAGGAGAGGCGATCTCAGCGCTCCGAGCACATACAGAGTACATGGGGTGGGGCAGGGCAGGGTCAGAGCGTCAGTGGAGCTCCCTGCCCCGCCCCTCCCTGCTGACAGAGCCTCCCTCAGCCTAAGCCGAGTACAACAGCTGGCTAAATCTGATAGAACACTGGCACCGCGATCCAGCAGGCTGGCCGCGGCGCCGGGGGCTATATTTGTCCGGAGGACGGGTGGGGTTTTTTTTTCATGCGGAGGGTGGCTTTTTTTGCTGCACCCTCCCCCCGTGGTGCCCATGGCACTTGCCATGGCTGCCATACCTTAGATACGCCACTGCCCTGATGCAAGTATCGATCAACTCAAATCATTCCCAGATCTCATGACATGCCCCTCAGTGTGGGCTTTTCTATATGAATCCATTAAGTCCCTCAAAAAACAACACTGGCCTGAGTTACCTTCAAATTTAACCAAAAAAACAAAGTCGGGCCGTAAATAAACTTCAAAAAAATTCGGACTTGGTAATTAAACAATCCGATAAAGGAGGCAACCTGGTGCTTATGACGCACCAGCAGTATCAGACCATGTGTTTGAACGTTTTACATAATGCAACCTGGTATTCACCTATTAATCACTCTGATACAAACCTTTATTGCAGAGTTCCGGAGTCTGGTTGTTGGAGCATTTTGGGAGGGCCTCATTGATGAGGACACGCTCAGGTTCTTCAACACCCAGATGTAATGGGTGCCAACATTCTACACCCTGCCCAAAACCCACAAAAACCTTAAGACACCACTAATCACTAACTGAAAATGCCAGCAAATTCGTTGATACATTCCTAATGCCACATGTCCTTAGTTTGCCCTCATACATTAGGGACACTACGGACTTGCTCCGACACATTGAGGGGGTCCAGATCCCTCCGGACACCCTCCTCGTGGCAATAGATGTCGAGGCGCTCTACTTGAGCATCCCCCACAGGCAGGGCATCCGGATGGCTGGTTCCTTCCTAATGGAGCAAGATCGAAATACTTGGCCTTTAAACAACTTCATTTTGAAACTTTTCAAATTCATCCTTACTAAAAATTACTTTACATACATGGACCAGATGTTCTTACAAACACAGGGAGTGGCCATGGGCACTTCCTGTGCCCCCTCCTTGGGCAAATTTATTTCTGGGAGGGTGGGAGAGGTCGATCTTTGGGGATAAGCATCTACAACCTTTTTTGAATCATGTGCTCTGTTGACACAGGTTCATAGAAGACTTGTTTGTCATATGGAACGGTACTGAACAACTTTTAAAGGACTTTATTCAACTTCTCAATACTAATTAATTAAATTTACGATTTACATTTATCTATGACAATCATAGTATCTCCTTCCTGGACCTTAAAATCACAAAAAAAACCTTGGGTAATTTAATTACAGATTTGTTCCACAAGCCCACAGCGGGCAACATGCTACTTCATGCCTCTAGCTCTCATCCCCGCCCTCTGGTACGCAGCATTCCCTACGCCCAGTATTTAAGACTGAGACGTAACTGCAGAGAGGACGGGGATTTCCATACTCAGGCAGATGCCCTACATGAGCGTCTGTTGATTCGTGGGTACAGCCGCACTAACCTATAGAAAGCCTTCAATAAGGCCTTTGCTCGAACTAGACAATCCTTTCTATACGACTCCCCCCATACAGACCGACCTTCAACGGTAAAAATTGTTACAAAATTTTCTACCCATCATAACCAACTCTGCAATCTTCTGTCAGAGCATTGGCACCTTTTACAATAGCAGAAAACAACAAACACTCCTGCGCACAAGATGACCATCAAGCATTCAGTGGTAAACAACGATGACACTGGCCTTGCTGCCCTTCATGGATAGGGGTATCCTGGTAGTGAACGAGAAAAGAAAAAACAAGGGCGCACCAGCCTAGTGTGATATCGTCAAAGGTGTTTATTTAAATAAAAGTAATGAAAAGGTACTCACAAAGGTAGTACAATTAATCACAATGGAGAACTGCAACATGTAGAACCCGAACCACACTCCAACCGACCGTGAAGGACGTGATGGGACACACTACCGGCTGACGCGTTTCGAAGCGCACAGCTTCTTCATCAGAGCCAAGCAGCCCCTGGTTCTACATGTTGCAGTTCTCCATGGCACCTTCTGTACATTGTGATTAAATGTACTACCTTTGTGAGTACCTTTTCATTACTTTTATTTAAATAAACACCTTTGACAATATCACACTAGGCTGGTGCACCCTTGTTTTTTCTTTTTTTTTCTTTTTTTTCTTTTCTCATTGGCACCTTTTAACAGACCATCATATATTGGGCAAATACATGAGGCCTACCTACGAATTCGTTTTTAGGAGAGCCACTACCCTGAGGGATACATTTACAAGTAGCCACTACAGAGCCTTTCCACGGTCGATGGAGGGTCCCCGGGGCAATTTCCGATGCGGCCATTGTCCATGTTGTCTGTGGATACAGGAAGGACAAACTTTTACCCTCTCTAATGGGGAAATTTTTTCCCCTCCTCAGCATGCCAACTGTGGTACTAGAGGAGTCGTGGACATAATGGTCTGTGCCTGCAAGGCCTTCTACGTAGGCAAGACTATCATGGAACTATGACAAAGAATGGGTAGCCACCTTTACTATTCAACTAATGGCAAGCTTACCACGGTAGGCAACCATATAGGGATCCACCATAGATTTCAACCTGAATTTGTCAAATTTCTTTTCCTGGAAGTCATCCCAGAAGACCCGCAGGGGGGAGACTGGGATTGGGTAATCCTAAAACGTGAGTCTTTTTGGATTGAACGACTCAACGCTCTCATACCCCCGGGTCTTAATGAAGCACACTCATATAAATACTTTCTGTAAACGAATTTCTTTATTTCTATATATTCATCCCAATTCTATGTTCTCTCTGGTTCCCTGTTATTGGTTTTCTGTTCTCTTCACATTATTCCATCACCTAGCTTGGCCTGTTCCTTAGCGTGCACTATCGACATTTGTATCGACATACACTAGAGAATTTATTTCCTATAAAAGTCTGTTTATATATATATATATATATATATATATATATATATATATATATTCCTTTGTTTCTGTCTTTCAGGTTTAATTTTAACTCTGTTTGACTAATTATGGTGAGATACCCTTGACTGGAGAACATTATTGTAATTTTGCAAAAACCTTTGTTTAATCACCACAGGGCTATGTGCCATTTCGGTGATACGAGGTCATGACCATCGTTTTGCGGTCTTTATCGCACATCCACCGTTTGGTCACCTTCTCTCTACTATAGTTATTTATTTTTCCACTATAGTCTGCGTACCTCCCCAATGATTACAGCAGCTAGAGGAGTTCATTCTCCCCCCGATGGCGGACATGCACCTCTCCAGCTGGAGGTGGACTCTTTATCGAGCTTGGTCCTCCCCCTCCTTCCTTCTTATGATGCTGTATGCGTCATTCACATGAGGGTCTTGCGCATGCGCACCTTGTCAATCGCGCATGCGCAATGGAAGAGACAGACCCGGTGACGTCGGCGCTCGGCGACGGCCGAAGCGCCTTGAAGTAGTTCTGGGTTGGTGGCTTCAAAAGGCGGCCTCTTGGTCGCCTACTGTGTGACTAGGGATGAGCTCGGTGTTCGAGTCGAACATACGTTCGACTCGAACATCGGCTGTTCGATCGTTCGCCGAACAACGAACGATTTGGGCCGTTCGCGCCTAATTCATGGCCCACAATGCACTACGCCATCGCAGTGTCATCCAGGCGCTGTGATTGGCCAAGCATGCACTGTGACCCCGCATGCTTGGCCAATCACAGCGCCGGCAGCGAGGAGAGCAATGATTGGCCACAGGCAGGATGCCTGTGGCCAATTATTGCTGAGGGTGTTTAGTACACGCCCCACACTATAAAAGGCCGCCAGCACGGCGGCCTAGTGTAGTGTGTTCCGGAGCAGGGAAAGAGAAGCATAGGCAGGGACAGTGACATTTTTTTTTCTTGCTTAACCTGGATTCCTTTAGTTTAGGGAAAGAGAAGGATAGGTAGGGAGAGTGTCAGTCTGTTTTACTGTGCTAAACCTTGTTTGTAGGGACAGGGAAGGACAGTGAGGGAAATTCTCCTTGTGCTATACTGTGCTAAAGCATTCATCATCAACCATCTTTAAAAAAACATTTTTTATAGGGACAGAAAACTATAGGTAGGGAGAGTGTCAGTGTGTTTTACTGTGCTAATCCTTGTTTGTAGGGACAGGGAAGGACAGTGAGGGAAATTCTCCATGTGCTATACTGTGCTAAAGCATTCATCATCAACCATCTTTAAAAAAACATTTTTTATAGGGACAGAAAACTATAGGTAGGGAGAGTGTCAGTGTGTTTTACTGTGCTAATCCTTGTTTGTAGGGACAGGGAAGGACAGTGAGGGAAATTCTCCTTGTGCTATACTGTGCTAAAGCATTCATCATCAACCATCTTTAAAAAAACATTTTTTATAGGGACAGAAAACTATAGGTAGGGAGAGTGTCAGTGTGTTTTACTGTGCTAATCCTTGTTTGTAGGGACAGGGAAGGACAGTGAGGGAAATTCTCCTTGTGCTATACTGTGCTAAAGCATTCATCATCAACCATCTTTAAAAAAACATTTTTTATAGGGACAGAAAACTATAGGTAGGGAGAGTGTCAGTGTGTTTTACTGTGCTAATCCTTGTTTGTAGGGACAGGGAAGGACAGTGAGGGAAATTCTCCTTGTGCTATACTGTGCTAAAGCATTCATCATCAACCATCTTTAAAAAAACATTTTTTATAGGGACAGAAAACTATAGGTAGGGAGAGTGTCAGTGTGTTTTACTGTGCTAATCCTTGTTTGTAGAGACAGGGAAGGACAGTGAGGGAAATTCTCCTTGTGCTATACTGTGCTAAAGCATTCATCATCAACCATCTTTAAAAAAATTTTTTTATAGGGACAGAAAACTATAGGTAGGGAGAGTGTCAGTGTGTTTTACTGTGCTAATCCTTGTTTGTAGGGACAGGGAAGGACAGTGAGGGAAATTCTCCTTGTGCTATACTGTGCTAAAGCATTCATCATCAACCATCTTTAAAAAAACATTTTTTATAGGGACAGAAAACTATAGGTAGGGAGAGTGTCAGTGTGTTTTACTGTGCTAATCCTTGTTTGTAGGGACAGGGAAGGACAGTGAGGGAAATTCTCCTTGTGCTATACTGTGCTAAAGCATTCATCATCAACCATCTTTAAAAAAACATTTTTTATAGGGACAGAAAACTATAGGTAGGGAGAGTGTCAGTGTGTTTTACTGTGCTAATCCTTGTTTGTAGGGACAGGGAAGGACAGTGAGGGAAATTCTCCTTGTGCTATACTGTGCTAAAGCATTCATCATCAACCATCTTTAAAAAAACATTTTTTATAGGGACAGAAAACTATAGGTAGGGAGAGTGTCAGTGTGTTTTACTGTGCTAATCCTTGTTTGTAGGGACAGGGAAGGACAGTGAGGGAAATTCTCCTTGTGCTATACTGTGCTAAAGCATTCATCATCAACCATCTTTAAAAAAACATTTTTTATAGGGACAGAAAACTATAGGTAGGGAGAGTGTCAGTGTGTTTTACTGTGCTAATCCTTGTTTGTAGGGACAGGGAAGGACAGTGAGGGAAATTCTCCTTGTGCTATACTGTGCTAAAGCATTCATCATCAACCATCTTTAAAAAAACATTTTTTATAGGGACAGAAAACTATAGGTAGGGAGAGTGTCAGTGTGTTTTACTGTGCTAATCCTTGTTTGTAGGGACAGGGAAGGACAGTGAGGGAAATTCTCCTTGTGCTATACTGTGCTAAAGCATTCATCATCAACCATCTTTAAAAAAACATTTTTTATAGGGACAGAAAACTATAGGTAGGGAGAGTGTCAGTGTGTTTTACTGTGCTAATCCTTGTTTGTAGGGACAGGGAAGGACAGTGAGGGAAATTCTCCTTGTGCTATACTGTGCTAAAGCATTCATCATGAACCATCTTTAAAAAAACATTTTTTATAGGGACAGAAAACTATAGGTAGGGAGAGTGTCAGTGTGTTTTACTGTGCTAATCCTTGTTTGTAGGGACAGGGAAGGACAGTGAGGGAAATTCTCCTTGTGCTATACTGTGCTAAAGCATTCATCATCAACCATCTTTAAAAAAACATTTTTTATAGGGACAGAAAACTATAGGTAGGGAGAGTGTCAGTGTGTTTTACTGTGCTAATCCTTGTTTGTAGGGACAGGGAAGGACAGTGAGGGAAATTCTCCTTGTGCTATACTGTGCTAAAGCATTCATCATCAACCATCTTTAAAAAAACATTTTTTATAGGGACAGAAAACTATAGGTAGTGTGAGGGGGTTAGCTCGGCAGCGGGTGTGTGTGACCCCCGGGATGGGCTCCCCACACAAAACAGGCCCAGCAAACGGAGGTTGTGGTTTTCAAAATCAAAAAGGTGCGGTTTATTTTCTATTTACAGTGACAAAACACAGCAAAGCAAAAGAAACATAACCAAAATAAATCCTGGTCAAGTTGACCTCTGACTAAACATACAGGTTTCCTAGCTAACAACTGGGATCAGCCTAGTGCTGTCCTAGTCCCTAAGTCCCTGGTTTAGTAAAAGTCCAAACAAATAGCCACACAGGCTTTGCCTCACCGCACAGGGGTTCACTCTCCCTAGACAGTCCACACAGGTCTGGTTCCAGGCATGAGCTAACATCTAATGAAGCTGGGAGTTCTTATAGAGGCCTAAATGAGCTGACAAGGTTCAGCTGGTCTCCTCATCTCTGTCTGCACGACGCCCCACACTCTCCCTAGAGGTATGAGTCATCCATGAGCCCACTAGCCTTAGCTGGGCTTATACAACTCTCCACCTAGTTGTATAAGTCAGCGTAAAGCCTGAATCTGGGCGAAATATATCTACCCCCCTGGATGCAACCAGGTGACTTTACTTTCCTGCTGTCACATACCCCCTCCTCTTGTTTTAACCTCGGGGTTGGAACACCAGCAATCAGGCATTCATGTACTCGAGACAAAGCATCCACATTCCCCATTTGAACGCCAGGGCGATGCTTTACTGTGAAGTTGAATTCCTGGAGGGCCAGGAACCACCTATTCACTCTTCTATTTGTTTCTTTGTTTTGAGCCATCCACTTTAACGGAGCGTGATCCGTAACCATGTCAAAGTGCCTACCTAGCAGGTAGTACCGAAGGGAATCTAGAGCCCACTTCACCGCTAAACACTCCTTTTCAACGGTGGCGTAATTTACCTCATGGGACTTCAATTTCCTGCTGAGGTAAATGACTGGGTGCTCTTCCCCGTTCCAGACCTGGGACAATACTGCTCCTAACCCCACATCTGACGCATCACTTTGTACGACAAAGTCTTTAGAGAAGTCGGGTGAGTACAACACTGGCTGGCTACATAAGGCTTGTTTCAAGAATTGGAATGCTGCCTCAGCCTCGGGGGTCCATTTAATCATGACCGACCCTTTCCCCTTCGTCAGGTTGGTTAGGGGCACAGCCTTAGAAGCAAAGTGGGGAATGAATCGCCGATAATACCCAGCGATTCCCAGAAAGGCTCGTACCTGCTTCTTGCTGTTGGGACGTGGCCAACTCTGGATGGCCTCGACTTTGTTGAGTTGGGGTTTTATTACTCCCCTCCCAATGGTGTACCCAAGATATTTGGCCTCCTCCTGCCCAATGGTACACTTCTTGGGGTTAGCCGTAAACCCCGCTTCCCGAACAGAGTCCAGGACTGCTTGCACTTTTGGCAGATGTGAGGCCCAATCTGTGCTATGGACAATTACGTCATCCAGGTAAGCCGCAGCATACTTCCGATGGGGCCTCAGCATCTGGTCCATTTTCCGCTGGAATGTGGCCGGCGCATTCTGTAACCCGAACGGCATTCTTTTATATTGGAACGCCCCGTCTGGGGTTACAAATGCGGTTTTCTCTTTGGCCGACTTGGCCAGGGGGATTTGCCAATACCCTTTTGTGAGGTCAAGAGTCGTCATGTATCGGGCTGTTCCCAGCCGGTCGATCAACTCATCTATACGTGGCATGGGGTAGGTGTCAAATTTTGTAACTTTGTTCAACTGACGAAAATCGTTACAAAATCGCCAGCTCCCATCCGGTTTAGGCACCAACACGATGGGACTAGACCAATCACTTTGGGACTCCTCTATCACCCCTAAGTTCAGCATTTTCTGTACTTCCTCCCGTATTGCCTCCCGTCGAGCCTCTGGGATCCGATAGGGTTTTAACTTCACCCTTTCACCGGGCGGGGTAATGATGTCATGCTCTACCCCAGATGTTTGTCCCGGCAGCTCAGAGAATACCTCCTTGTTGCGAAGCACAAACTCCTTAACCTCCTGTTGTTGGGGTTGTGACAAGGTGGCTGCTATTCCAACCTCAGGAATCACGCAACCAGTTTGAGCTGGTGACCAAGTGTCTGCGACTAGGGACTCTCTATCCCTCCAGGCTTTCAACAGATTAACGTGATAGATCTGTTCGGGCTTTCGCCTTCCTGGTTGTCTGACCTTGTAATTCACTTCGCTCACTTTTTCCATTATCTCGTAGGGGCCTTGCCATTTGGCAAGGAATTTACTTTCAACCGTAGGGACAAGTACCAATATCCTATCCCCCGGGGAAAAGGTACGGGTCTTGGCTCCACGGTTGTACACTCTCTGCTGTGCCAACTGCGCTTGGGCCAAATGTTCCTTCACGATGGGCATTACCTGTGCAATTCGATCTTGCATCAGGGCGACATGCTCAATCACACTCCTGTGGGGAGAACTCTCACTTTCCCAAGTTTCCTTGGCAATATCCAACAGCCCTCTTGGGTGTCTCCCATACAGTAACTCAAAGGGGGAGAATCCCGTAGAGGATTGGGGCACCTCCCTAATAGCAAACATCAAATAAGGAAGTAAACAGTCCCAATCCTTTCCATCTCTATCCACCACTTTCTTCAACATTTGTTTTAGGGTTTTGTTGAATCTTTCAACCAGCCCATCGGTTTGGGGGTGATACACAGACGTACGCAATTGCGTCACTTTGAACAATTTACACAGCTCTTTCATAACCCGGGACATAAAGGGTGTACCTTGGTCCGTAAGCAGTTCTTTACAAATACCCACCCGGCTAAAAACAAGAGATAGCTCTTTGGCTATGGTTTTGGCCGAGGTATTTCGGAGAGGGATCGCTTCTGGATAACGGGTGGCATAGTCCATTATAACTAATATGTACTGGTGCCCCCTAGCGGACTTGATTATAGGACCTACCAAATCCATGGCGATCCTCTCAAACGGGACCTCAATGATGGGTAGAGGGACCAGCGGGCTACGGAAATGTGGCATCGGGGCCAACCTCTGACACACAGGGCAGGAGGAACAATAATTTTCTACGTCCTTCATCACCCCCGGCCAATAGAATCTCTGTAATACCCTCTCTCGGGTTTTCTCTGTCCCCAGATGACCTCCAAGAATGTGCCCATGGGCCAACTCCAACACCAACTTCCTGTAAGGTTTGGGCACCACAAGCTGCTCAACGGTTTCTTCTGCCCTTTTTGCCACCCGATACAGTAGGTCCTTCTCTACGCTGAAGTATGGGTAAGTGCAGGTATTATCTGGGTTCACTAACTCGCCATCTATTTTCACTACGTTTTCCCGTGCCTTTATTAGGGCGGGGTCTTTCAACTGTTCTGTGGCAAAGTTTTCCCTGTGAACCTCAAGATCAGAAAACTCCACAGACGGTAGGTTTTCGTCTGAGGAGGTGGGCTCCTCTCCAGTTTCTTGAGTCTCTCCTGCCAATACTGATAAGGGAAATTCCGGAGAGTCCTCACCACTCTCAGGGGAGTTCTGGCTATCACATTCCTGGTACATAGGGGCACCAGTGAGGGGCTCAGGATCATCCCACAGTTCCCAGAACTTCGGAAAATCCCTTCCCACAATGGCGTCATGCGGTAACTGAGATACTAAGCCCACTGGATGAGAGAGGGTACCTTTGGGGGTCTCGAAACACACTGTAGTCACTGGATACTCTCGGGTGTCCCCATGCACACAAATAACAGCTACCTTGCTATTCCCAGAGACCTCTGTTTTAACTAACTCAGCCTTTATCAGGGTCACAAGGCTACCTGAATCCAGCAATACCACAACATTTCTACCATTAACACACATTTTGCATAAATGTTTCTCAGTTCCTCGAATGGCAGTGCATGCGACTGTCGCACACAGCGACTGACGTCTGCCCGTCAGAAAGTCACACTGCATGGGTTCCTCCACAACCGGGCAATTGGCTGCAATATGTCCCGCTTGCCGGCAGCGGTAGCAAACGATCCTTCTTGCCGCCTCTTGAGCCGCTGATTTCCCAGGCTGTTCTCGCCAAACTTGGGGTAGAGCTCCCACCCTCTCACTCTCTCCACCCTCACCCCTTGGAATCCTCTTATCCGCCCCTGGGGATGGTCTGGTCTTAGGGTGGAAAGTCCGAGTGTCTCTGGAAGAGGCCGTCAGGTTCTCTGTAGCCAAGTATTTCTCCACACGATCCACAAGACCATCGGCCGTCTCTGGGTCTCCATGGCTTACCCACTTTTGGATGGCAGTAGGAAGAGCTCTCAAAAACCGATCCATTACAACACGTTCCACAATCTTTGGTGCGGACAAAGTCTCTGGCTGTAGCCACTTTCTGCTCAGGTGAATGAGATCATACATTTGAGACCTGGGGGGTTTTCCAAGCTGGAAAGTCCAGTTATGCACACGCTGAGCCCGGACAGCCTGGGTGACACCCAGCCTTGCCAATATTTCAGCTTTTAGCATCACATAGTCTTTTGCTTGGTTAGGCTCTAGGTCATAGTAAGCTTTCTGCGATTCACCAGTTAACAGAGGAGCCACCAGTCCAGCCCACTGCTCCTCAGGCCACTTTTCTCTTTCAGCGGTCCTTTCAAATGTGGTCAAAAATACCTCTGGATCATCCTCTCCAGTCATTTTTGTCAATAAACGACTCACCCCAAAGGACGCGGTATTAGTGGGACGGCTTTCCTCACTGGTCTGCGGACGTTGCTGCATTACTGCTTCCATCTGTTGTTGTAGTCTCTGCTCTTGCTTCTGCAACAGGTCTATGAAGCGGGCCTCAGATTGCTGCTGGGCTCGTTGCTGAGCCTCCAGACTCTGTTGCAAAGTTGCGTTTGTCTGCTGCTGGGCTGCAAGGCTCTGTTGTTGAGCTGCAAGGCTCTTTTGCAAACCTGCATTTGTCTGCTGTTGATTGGCATTTGCTAGAGCCAGCTGCTTCAGTATCTCCTCCATGCTGGCTTAAAAAAAAACTGCCCGCATTCTCCACCAACTGTGAGGGGGTTAGCTCGGCAGCGGGTGTGTGTGACCCCCGGGATGGGCTCCCCACACAAAACAGGCCCAGCAAACGGAGGTTGTGGTTTTCAAAATCAAAAAGGTGCGGTTTATTTTCTATTTACAGTGACAAAACACAGCAAAGCAAAAGAAACATAACCAAAATAAATCCTGGTCAAGTTGACCTCTGACTAAACATACAGGTTTCCTAGCTAACAACTGGGATCAGCCTAGTGCTGTCCTAGTCCCTAAGTCCCTGGTTTAGTAAAAGTCCAAACAAATAGCCACACAGGCTTTGCCTCACCGCACAGGGGTTCACTCTCCCTAGACAGTCCACACAGGTCTGGTTCCAGGCATGAGCTAACATCTAATGAAGCTGGGAGTTCTTATAGAGGCCTAAATGAGCTGACAAGGTTCAGCTGGTCTCCTCATCTCTGTCTGCACGACGCCCCACACTCTCCCTAGAGGTATGAGTCATCCATGAGCCCACTAGCCTTAGCTGGGCTTATACAACTCTCCACCTAGTTGTATAAGTCAGCGTAAAGCCTGAATCTGGGCGAAATATATCTACCCCCCTGGATGCAACCAGGTGACTTTACTTTCCTGCTGTCACAGTAGGGAGAGTGTCAGTGTGTTTTACTGTGCTAATCCTTGTTTGTAGGGACAGGGAAGGACAGTGAGGGAAATTCTCCTTGTGCTATACTGTGCTAAAGCATTCATCATCAACCATCTTTAAAAAAACATTTTTTATAGGGACAGAAAACTATAGGTAGGGAGAGTGTCAGTGTGTTTTACTGTGCTAATCCTTGTTTGTAGGGACAGGGAAGGACAGTGAGGGAAATTCTCCTTGTGCTATACTGTGCTAAAGCATTCATCATCAACCATCTTTAAAAAAACATTTTTTATAGGGACAGAAAACTATAGGTAGGGAGAGTGTCAGTGTGTTTTACTGTGCTAATCCTTGTTTGTAGGGACAGGGAAGGACAGTGAGGGAAATTCTCCTTGTGCTATACTGTGCTAAAGCATTCATCATCAACCATCTTTAAAAAAACATTTTTTATAGGGACAGAAAACTATAGGTAGGGAGAGTGTCAGTGTGTTTTACTGTGCTAATCCTTGTTTGTAGGGACAGGGAAGGACAGTGAGGGAAATTCTCATTGTGCTATACTGTGCTAAAGCATTCCTCATCAACCATCTTTGAAATCCTTGTTTTTTGGACAGTCAGGGAAATTGTCATTGTGCTATTCTGTGCGAAAGCAATCATCCTCAACCATATTTAGAAATCCTTAAGTAAAGGGACAGAGAAGGACACCTGAAGGTAGCCCTTATTGCTTTTTTCCCATCTCCCTGCAGGCCATCCATTAGAATGTCTGGAAGGCAAACAAGGAGAGGCAGACAGTCAGGAGGCAATAAAAGAGGGCAAGCAGGCTCTGTGTCTGGGGGCAACAGTGCTGGTCGTGGGCGCGGTGCATTGTCATCAGCACATGGCCATGGGACACGCTTGTCCTTCTTTTCGGCAGCTGGACATGTTGAGCCACATCATGCCGAAGACTTGGTAGAGTGGATGACCAAGCCCTCCTCCTCCTCCTCATCCTCTCTCACCCAGGCTCAGGGTACTGGCAAAGCAGCTGCCAAAGCGTCCTCTTCCCTGGTATCAATGTCAGACTCATCATCAGTCACTCCTTCCCTAGACCCACCATGTCCTCCTCCTGAGGAGTCCCCCGAACTGTTTGAGCACAGTGTTGGGTACATGCTCCAGGAGGATGCCCAGCGTTTCAAAGGGTCTGATGATGAAACCCAGCTACAGGAAGGCAGTAGCGTGAGAGCAGACAGAGGGGATGCTCAAGAAGGACACCAATCTGGCAGTCATGTTCCAGCAGCTGCAGCATACTGCCAGATTGGCTCCAGTGATGAGGAGGGAGGGGATGATGAGGTCACTGACTCCACGTGGGTGCCTAATAGGAGAGAGGAGGAGGAGGAGGATGAGGAGGAGGCACATCTCCAACGAGGCAGGATGCCCTTTGGTGGCCAGCGTAAGGGCAGTACACCGACGGAATCACACCGCAGAGCTCCGCCTGTGCAGGGCGCTGCCTCTGCCCGTCATTCAAAAAGTTCTTTGGTGTGGGCCTTTTTTGAGGCTAGTGCATCAGATCGCACAGCTGCTGTTTGCAACATATGTCTCAAGCGTATATCGCGTGGCCAAAACATCAGCCGCTTGGGTACCACATGCCTGACCAGACATATGTTGACCTGCCATGCAGCTCGTTGGCAAGCCTACCTCAAAGACCCACACCAAAGAACAAAGCGGACCTCTCCTTGCACCGCATCAGCTGGGATCTCCAACCCCACTATAACTTCAGTCCTCTCTGAAACATGCACTGAGAGGAATGAAGGTGTAGAATTAGGTGTGTCACAGCCAAGTACTTGCGGCCACTCTGCTAGCAGTACACCGACGTCCGATTCTAGCAGGCAAATTTCCCTGCCCCAGCTGCTGGACCGTCGAAAGAAGTTCACTCCCAGCCATCCACATGCCCAGCGGTTGAATGCTAGCTTGGCTAAATTGCTAGCGCTTCAACTGCTGCCTTTTCAGTTGGTAGACTCGGCCCCCTTCCGTGAGTTTGTGCAATGTGCGGTTCCTCAGTGGCAGGTTCCCAAACGCCACTTTTTCTCACGGAAGGCTATTCCGGCTCTCTACCGGCATGTGGAAGGCAATGTCTTGGCCTCGCTGGACAGGGCGGTCAGCGGTAAGGTGCATATTACCGCTGACTCATGGTCCAGCAGGCATGGACAGGGACGTTACCTTTCTTTCACGGCCCATTGGGTCACTCTTTTGGCAGCTGGGAAGGATGCAGGACAAGGTGCAGTAGTGTTGGAGGTTGTTCCACCGCCACGCCTCCAAAATGCTACTACTGGTTGTGACACACCTCTCTCCTCCACCCCCTCCTCTTCTTCTTCCTCCATGGCCTCTTCCTGTGCTTTGTCCTCTGAACCAGCGGTGCTCCGTAGCCGTTCAAGGGGCTACGCAAGTACGCAGGCAAAAAGATGCCATGCCGTGCTTGCGCTGGTGTGTTTGGGGGACAGAAGCCACACTGGGGCAGAGGTCCTGTCTGCTCTGCAGGGCCAGGCCGAGAGGTGGTTGACGCCACGCCAGCTTAAGCCAGGAATGGTGGTTTGCGACAATGGCACCAACCTCCTCTCCGCCCTCCGACAGGGACAACTGACCCATGTGCCCTGTGTGGCTCACGTCCTTAACCTGGTGGTGCAGCGGTTCTTGGGCAGGTACTCGGGCTTACAGGATGTCCTGAGGCAGGCCAGGAAAGTCTGTGTGCATTTCCGCAGATCTTATAATGCCAGTGCTCGCCTGGCTGAGCTGCAAAAGGAGTTGAACCTGCCCAAGAACCGCCTTATATGTGACATGCCCACCAGGTGGAACTCAACGTTGGCCATGCTGCAGCGGCTGCACACGCAGCAGAGGGCCATCAATGAGTACCTGTGCGACTACGGCACCAGGACAGGGTCAGGGGAGCTTGGTTTTTTTTCTCCACGCCAGTGGGGCATGATCAGGGATGCATGCACTGTCCTGGCACCATTTGAGGAGGCCACGAGGATGGTGAGCAGTGACAGTGCATGCATCAGTGACACTGTACCTCTTGTCCACCTGTTGGAGCACACGCTGCGTGGAATAATGGACAGGGCACTTGAGGCAGAACAGAGGCAGGAAGAGGAGGACTTCCTTGCCTCTCAAGGCCCCCTTTACCCAGACAGTGTTCCTTCTGTCCCACCCATCGCACAGGAAGAGGAGGAGGAGGAGGAGGATTGTGTCAGCATGGAGATGGAGGCTGGCACTCAGCATCATCAGCAGCAGTCTTTTAGGGATGATTTACAGTCCCAAGAAACCAGTGGACTTGTACGTGGCTGGGAGGAGGTGGCTGCGGATCATGTCGTCCTTAGTGACCCAGAGGACTCCGGACCGAATGCCTCAGCTAACCTACGCTGCATGGCCTCCCTGATCCTGCAAAGTCTGCGGAAGGATCCTCGTATTCTTCGGATCAAGGAGAGGGACCATTACTGGCTGGCCACTCTCCTTGATCCACGGTACAAGGGTAAGGTTGCGGACCTTATGTTACCGTCGCAGAGGGAGCAGAGGATGAGACAACTCCGGGAGGCCTTGCAGAAAGGTCTGTGCAACGCGTTCCCAGAGACTGGGAGGTTACAAACTCCTGGTCCTGGACAACGAGTTGCTGAGGCTTTGGCCAGTCAAAGAAGGAGCGGTGGGGAAGGTGGCCGTCTGACCGATGCGTTCAGACAATTCTTTAGTCCGCAGCCCCAAAGTATGATCGGTTCCAGCAACCATCGCCAGCGTCTGATAAACATGGTGCAGGAATATCTAGGGGCAAGGTCAGACTTGGACACCTTCCCCACCGAAAATCCTCTGGCTTACTGGGTCTTGAGGATGGATCACTGGCCAGAGCTTGCACAGTATGCAATTGAGCTACTGGCCTGTCCTGCATCCAGCGTTCTTTCGGAACGCACATTCAGTGCTGCTGGAGGATTTGTCACGGATCACAGGGTGCGCCTGTCCACCGACTCGGTTGATCGACTGACTTTCATCAAGATGAACCAGTCTTGGATCACCACCAGCTACCACACACCTGATGCTGATATAACAGACTAATTGATTTTAACATGTCACATCCCTTCAAGACTGATGCTGATGCTGAGTGCCTGTGCTGTTATGTTGACTGGCTATCCTCCTCCTCCGAGTCCTCAATGATACGATTGATGATGATAGCTTGGAAGATCATTTTTGTTTATGGGTGCCGCCACCAGTGGCTAAGGCCCAATTTTTCAGCCCCTGTTTAACAGGGGCGTGTAATTACAATTTTTGAAGCAATACTTTGCAACAGGGCTCATTGCTGTGCTCCAAGTACAGTATCTGTGAGGGGTTGCAGTGTTGTGCCACCAGTGCCTAAGGCCCAATTTTTCAGCCCCTGTTCAACAGGGGCATGTAATTACAATTCTTGATCTAATAATTCACAGCAGGGCCCATTGCTGCACCCACCAAGAGTAACTCTGAGGGCTTACAGTGTTGTGGCAACGCCACCACCACCACCACGAAAGGCCCAATTTTTCAGCCCCTGTTCAAAAGGGGCATGTAATTACAATTCTTGATCTAATAATTCACAGCAGGGCCCATTCCTGCACCCACCAAGAGTAACTCTGAGGGCTTACAGTGTTGTGGCAACACCACCACCACCACCACCACGAAAGGCCCAATTTTTCAGCCCCTGTTCAACAGGGGCATGCAATTACAATTCTTGATCTAATAATTCACAGCAGGGCCCATTGCTGCACCCACCAAGAGTAACTGTCAGGGCTTACAGTGTTGTGGCACCAGCACCACCATCAAAGGCCCAATTTTTACTACCACTGTTCAACAATTATATGTAATTACAATTCCTGATATAATAGTTGACAGCAGGGCGTTCCAGCACCAACCAAGAGTAACTGTGAGTGCTTACAGTGTTGTGCCAACACCAACAACTAAGGGGCCTATTTCTGCAGAGTATATACGGCAGGTCCCTACTTTCAAACATCCAACTTACAAACGACTCCTACTTGCAAACGCAAGAAGACAACAGGAAGTGAGAGGAAATCTACCCCTAGGAAGGAAAATTCTCTCCTGTAAGAATTAATATGGGAGAAAGGTGTCTCCTCTGTACTGATGCTTTATCACCAATCCTTGTTTCAAGAAAAACACCACATTTCAAAAACAGTTGTCATTGGGACGGAAAGTGAGGTGAAATGTTCTGAACAGGGGCACAGACAGCAAAACAAATGTTACAGGGGTGATAACCCTTACCTATGTTTTCCAAAAAGTTTAAAAATAGATTTTTGGGCTGGAGCTACACTTAAACAATGTACCTGTTCAAAATTACAAACACATTCTACATAAGAACAAACCTACAGTCCCTGTCTTGTATGCACCGCCTGTATACGGCTGTTCAGAGTATATAGGGCCTTTTTTATTTTGTGTGCGGTGTTCCCCTTAATATCCATACAAGACCCAAAGGGGCTGGTAATGGGCTGGGGTGGGGGGGGGGGTTCATGGGGTAGCTATGCCATTTTTCTTAAAGATTTTCATCCATATTACCGGGACCAGACATTACATTAAAGCCGCAAGCAGTTTTAAATGGCTTTTTTTTCCTTTAGAAGTGTCATTTTGTGCAGGGACAGTTCTAAACACGGGAAACACGTGGCACTTCACAGGCATACTTTAGACACCCCCCAGGTACAATATTTAAAGGAATATTTGACTTTTTTTTTTTCACTTTATGCATCATTAAAATGACTGCTCCCGAAAAACGACCGTTTTTAAAACTTCTTTTTGCATTGATACATGTCCCCTGGTGCAGAACCCGGGTTCCCAAACCCTTTTTAGGACAATAACATGCATAATAGTCGTTATAATTAGCACTTTAGAATTCGAACGTTCGCATCCATTGTATTTAATAGGGTTCTAATGTTCGTACGAACTTTCGGTCCGTTCGCGGGTTCTGGTGCGAACCGAACCCGGGGGTGTTCGGCTCATCACTATGTGTGACGCAGACACCCGGGAAGCTCCTTTTTATAGCCTCAGGAAGGCAAGTCCTCGTGACCTTTATGTCAGCACAGAGTGCCTCTTTCTCCCTCTCTTGTCTTTTGCTGTGACCGGCCAGTGGCACCTACCCTCTATGACGGGGACCGCTGCCTGGGTAACAGCGATATTAGGGTATGAAATATTTATGGCAGTGAATTTTATCATGGACTAACTGTCCTTGTATTGCCTGACCTTTGTTCTAGACAAGGGGTCTCCAAACGGTGGTCCTTTGCTTGCCTTCATCTGGCCCTTGGGGCACTATTCCATCCACTGACACCAACAATGGGGAATCATTTTTGTTGCTGACACCAACAGTGGGGCACTATTCCTCCAACTGACACCATCAAAAGGGCACAATTCCTTCCATTGACACCAACTATGGGGCACTAGTCCTCCCACTGACACCAAAGATATGGTATTGTTTACTCCCACTGGACACCTGGACATGGTTGACTCCCGATGGCCACAGTCCAGCCCCCCTAAAGTCTGAAGGATAGTAAACTGGCCCTTTCTTTAGAAAGTATGGAGACCCCTGTTCTAGACCATGCTACTACGTCTTCCACAACAAGGCACTAATGGGGTTTTGTCCAACACCGCCGTCTGTGCTGACTTCATTAATTTAGGTGTCAACTTTTGTACTGATCCTGAGTTTTTAGCTTGAATCCCGGCTGTCATATTCATCAAACTACTTTATCGGGTGGGTAATTTCACAATGTAGCTCATGCACACAATTTCCCCATCCTTTTGGTTTCACAGCTTTCCTTTCCATATTCCATCCCCTGGTTCCCTCTTTATCTCTATCCCCTTCTATCCCTTTCCCTTATTCCCACCCTTTTCTGCTGTTTTCCCCCCTGTTTTTCCCTTTCCCCATCATTCACTCTCTGTTTCTTTCTTTTTTACTTTTTTACGTCCTCTTTCTATCTTCCTTTTCTTTTCTTTTCCTTTCCTCCTTCTTCTCCCCTCCCCCCTCTCCATTCCTTCCCTTCTTTTTCTCCCCCCCCCCAAACTTCCCATCTGGTTTCCTCCACCCCCCTTCTTTCTTGCCCCCCCTCTGTCATCCCTTTATTTACTACCCATACCCGACTTGTGGTGGACCCCCCATTCCCTCCCTCTCTGTTTTTTTTGTTCTGGAGGAGGTTCAGCAGCAGGTACAAAGTAAAAGTCTTTTTAAATTAAATAAATTGTGCCAAAATCATGAAGACTGGAAAAATGAAAACAAGATACGTGTTGCGCCTAGTAAGCAATCACATCCTTAATTGTATTTTATCAGGTCCTTTAGAACATTGAACCTGATTTCCTTTTTTTCCTTCTTCCAGTTTTTATGAACACTGTTGGCTATTGTCCAATATTAGTGTCCAAACTTAATAAGTGCAAAGTGTGTGTGCTGCCTACCTACAAGGAGATTGTGCCCTTTGCATCTCCTCAGTAAGGTTGGCTATTGTGGTGCAAAGTGCACCATGTTGTGTCAGACAGAGCACTCAGACTTTTTTTAACTTTTACAGATAAAAAAAAAAGGAGGGAATGCACTGCCTACCACATGATGTTGCACTGTAATAGCCAATCTTACTGGGCAGGTACAAAGGGCACCATCTTGTAGAAGGCAGCACACTCACTGTGTTCATATTAGCTTAATTTTCCTTGTCAAAATATTTTATTAAAGTTTAATGTTGCAGTGTACAAATAGTCTTAAATACTTATATTTTAACAAGTGACACTATACAGATGAGCTTATTTGAGAACATGTTGTTATTCATCAGAAAGTTATTATTCACTTATCTGAATATGTGATATAGTGATGATAATACTACATTTATAACATACTATAACTTTATATGTTCCATATAAACATTCAACTTGTTTGTGATTTTATACAACCTGTTAGAGTAATGCTTAAATAATAAAAAATATGGATGTGTAACTCAGGAAGTATATTTTTATAAAACAATTGAAGCAAAATAAAGGAATGTGTGAGGCAAAATTTAATTTCGTTCTTAAAAAATAAGGAAAATAGGAAATGGAAATGAGAGAGAAATGAGGGAAGAAGAAGAAAAAAGAGAAGAGAAGTCTGCGTGGTCAGGTCCGGATCCACCGCTGCAACTGAAAAAATAATGTTTTGGGTTGTCTGTCACATCTACCATGGTAAAAGAACTGTGTTGTCAAAGGTTGATAACATGGTATAGTCAATCCAGGGCTGCCAAAGTTTTTCAAATTTGGGTATCGTGTCCGTTTCTATGGCAGTCATCTTAGCATGAGTCATAGCACTATTCATTCTTGCTAAAACTTTGGTTATGCTTAGTTTAGGGGATTTCCAGGCCTTTGCTAAAGCTTGTTTTGCTGCCGTAAAGAATTGTACTAATAGTTTAAATTGCATGTGCGTTACATTTTCCGGTTTCAAGTTAAGTAATGCTGTTGCCGGGTCTAGAGGAATTGTCTTACCCAATATTTCAGAGGCAATTTTAAAGATTTTATTCCAAAATTTTAGAGCAACTGGACACGACCAGCAAATATGAAATTGTGTTCCTATCTCTGTGCACCCTCTAAAACAGTGTCCTGAATAATTTGTAACATACTTTGCTATCCTAGCTGGTACAAGGTACCAGCGTGTTAGTACTTTGTAATTGGCTTCGACCGCCAGTATGTTAGGGGAGGCAGATTTTGCAGTTAACCATATCTGGTTCCATTCTATGTCATCTAAGTTTCTTTGTAAGTCTTCCTCCCATTTCAGAACATAATGTGGCTTACCTGCATCTGCTTGAGTCAATAGCTGAGAATACAGAGTGGATATTGCTCCCTTGATGTGCGGATCTTTTTTGCAAATTGTTTCAAAGTTTGTCAGTTGAGTTATTGGGGTTGAAGTGTTTTGTATTGGAGAGAAAAAATATTTTATTTGGAGGTATCTAAATAGTTCTGATTGCGGCAAACCATAAGTTTCGCAAAGGGTCGGGAAGGGGATAAATGATGTTGAGTTTATAAATTTGTACTTATATATGACATCCCGAGAAGTCCATTCTCTAAAGGAATTAGGAAGGACCCATGCCGAGTAAAATGCAGGGTTTTTATAAAAGGAGAGTAGAGGGTTGTGTATGGATTGTAGTTGGTGTTTATTTTTATATCTATCCCATAAGGAGATAAAATGCTTCGTAATTGGGTTTTGTAAATTTTTGCGATAATTTGGAGGGATCCAAAGTAAATTTGAGACTGAAATTGGATCACACTCAGCCGCTTCTATGGATACCCATAGTGGGATTTCATTTTGAGCATGTAGTTTACTGAGACTGGCTATATGCGCTGCCCTATAGTAACATGCAAAGTTTGGACATCCTAGGCCCCCCTTTACTTTTGGCAGATAAAGTGTGCGTTGTTGTATTCTTGGTTTAGCTGAACCCCAAATAAATGATGATGATTTCTTTTGTAAAATTCTTAGGTAGTATGCCGGTATCGGGATAGGCAGAACTCTAAACAAGTATAATATTTTTGGCAATATCGTCATTTTTACAGCATTGATTCTTCCTAACCATGATATCGGCATGTGGTCCCAAGAATTCATCAATTTTGTTATTTGTTTCAGAATCGGTGGGTAATTATAAGAGAATAAATCTGAGAGAGATGCTGTAAGTTTAATACCTAGATATGGAAGTGCCCCTTCTGCCCATGTGTAGGGGAGGCCCACTTTAGCGGCTGACAATTCAATGTTTGAGAGAGATATGTTTAGGGCGGAACTTTTTTTGGGATTAATATATAAACCTGAGAATGTGGCAAAGTTGTTGAGAATTGGGATAAGATTAGGGCCCGATATTTGGGGGGATGATAGAAATAGGAGGATATCATCTGCAAATAAGCAGATCTTATGTTGATAACCTCCTATCTCTATTCCTGTTATAGTGGGTTCTGATCTGATTTTATGAGCAAGCGGTTCTATAAGAAGGGCGAATAATAAGGGTGAAAGTGGACAACCTTGTCTTGTACCTCTCTCTATATCAAAAGATTCAGACCTGTATCCCGCATATCTTACATACGCTCTCGGTTTATCATAAAGTGCCTTGATCCAGTTCATGAAGTTTGGGCCAAAGCCCCATTTTTGTAAAGTATATGTCATGTAAGGCCAGGATACTGAGTCAAAAGCCCTTCTAACATCGAGAGAGAGAAAACTGGCTGGTATGCCTCTTTTTTTCGCGATTTGTGCCAAGAGAACTGCTCTGCGAACATTATCTCCTGCTTGACGAGAGGGCATGAATCCTACTTGGTCACGATGCACGAGTGTACCTATTACTGTGTTTAAACGGGTTGCTAGGATTTTCGCTAATAATTTTATGTCTATATTTAGCATGGAAATGGGACGGTAGTTACTGCTAAGCGTATCATCTGTTTGTGATTTTGGGATCATACATATGATAGCCATCAGGGATTCTTGCCTAAATGTTTTATTGTTTAATAGATCATTGAATGCTTCTGTGAGTGCGGGAGAAAGAGTGTCCTTATATGTACGATAATACAGTGCTGAGTAGCCATCTGGGCCAGGCCTTTTGTTTATTTTTAATTCTTTAATAACTGCATCTACCTCAGTACTTGTAACTGGTTTTTCTAGTATTGTTTTTTGGGTATCCGTCATTTGGGGAAGGTTGATTTTTGAGAAAAATGCATCAGCTGCAGTAATGTTAAATATATTTGTCTCTTTGTATTGAGTTTTCAAGTAGGTACTGAATTTTTGTACTATTTTTTGTGGATTGCTGGTGTAGATATTGCTAGCCAATTTGAGTTTGATAGGTTTGAAGGATTTGTTAAACGATTTTAATGCTTTTGCTAGATATGTGCCGGGCTTATTAGATTTCATGTAGAATGCATGTTTGGTTTTGCGTAATAATTTATCTGCCGAATCAGTGAGAAAAAGGTCATATTCTATACGTGCTTTCTCTAGACGTGATTTGGTTGTGGAGGTAGGATTATTTTGAAAGCTCATAAATGCTGTGTTAAATTCTTTTTCTAATTTTTGTGAGAGTGTTTTACGCTCTCGTTTCAGAATCCCTATTTGTTGTTGAAAAACCCCCCTTAGTACTGGTTTATGCGCTTCCCATAACGTGAGTGAGGAGATTTCAGGGCTAGTATTACTCTTTAGATATTTTTTTAATTCTTGTTCTATTAATATGCGGTAGGATGGATGCTTGAGTAGTATGTCTGGTAGGTACCAGGTTGGGTCATGTGCTTTGGGCAGAACGGAGGCAATAGTGGTACATACCGCATCATGGTCTGACCAGGGGATGGGGATTATGGTTGAAGACATAATTTCTGGGACCATACCTATTGTTGTAAATATGTGATCTATTCGACTAAATGTTTGATGAGGATTAGAAAAGTATGTGTAGTGTTTTTTAGTAGGATTGGATTCTCTCCAAGAGTCTACCATATTGTGTTTGGAAAGAAGCTGAGAGAGAGACCATTTGGATTGATGTTTCGCCGGGGTGTAAGGGGATCTGTCCAAAAATGGGAGGAGGACCTGATTAGAGTCTCCGCATACAAGAAGAGTTCCTTTCTTATGTGAGTTTATTACTTGAAAAAGATGAGATAGGAAAGGAAGGGGTTGTGTGTTTGGTGCATAATATGAGACTACCGTTACAGCTGTGTCCATGATGCATCCTGTTAGAATTATGTAGCAGCCTTCAGGATCTTTTATTTCTGAATGCAATGTGAACGGAGTTGTACGGTGGAATGCGATAAGCGTACCTCGTTTTTTTTGTGGTGGCTGAAGCCGTATATACTTGAGGGTAGGATTTACTAAAGAATTTGGGGGTTTGATTTGGTGTAAAGTGTGTTTCTTGTAAGCATACAATATGTGCTTTCTTAGTTTGGAATGACCGGAAGGCTTTTGTGCGTTTTTGTGGCACATTAATACCTTGGACATTTAATGAGAGTATGTTTAGAGGGGCCATGGTAGATGAAACAAAAAGCCATTCTTACCCGTTACTTTAGTGCAGTGGATTCCCGGGCCCTTCCACGCGGACAAGAAAGAAGATAAGGAAGAATAGGATCCAGTGCGATCAGTCTTAAGGAAGAAGTAAAAAACAAATGAGACTATACAATACACAATTATTGTAAAGATATAGTGATATTTGAAGTTTACCCGTGATGGGGGGCGAAACCCCCCATCAGGGGTCAGGGGACTTTCGTTGAACTCCCATTTATTACTGTGGGAGTCCGAGGAAAGTCTGGTGGGGCGCATGGGGTTTCCGCGCAATGGGGTGCCGCTCTGAAAGATGGGATGTACATCCTGTGGATGTATGCGTATTAGCCCTAATTGTGCTTATAAATGTTACTTACAAATTAATAATTTAGCTTTCGGAGAAAGTGGGGAAAGAATAGTCACTAGGCGATGAGCCTAGGGGATTAACTTAAATGTATCAAATCTTGTCAACTCGAAAGGATACTATAGGATATTAATGAGAAACAAAGTCATGAGAACCAAACTGCTTAAGAACTGCATATATGATACTCATCTTTAAGTCATCTAATATTGTTAAAAGTAAGCTACTATGTTATTTAATGCACCGCAGAGACTAAAAGGTACAATGTAGATGGCTCGTCCTTTATAGATGAAAGGGTCTGCTGCAAAAAAAATAACCATTAATTAACATATGTAAAGGTAAAAGAGAGCAAACTTCGGTAACAAAACTGTTGCATCCCTGTATTTCAGTATGAGTTTTAGTGGTTTAATAATAATATACGTCAGCTGAAAGAATGAAAATATAAAAATGTAAAAAATAAAAATGAAAAAATGGCCTTTCGAATTGGGGTAGGCGAGAAACCACTATTTTGTGCTTTGTGAGGGTTTTTCAAAGATTTCCTATGTTGCAGATTGAAACAGGGATATTAAAGTCCAATATACAAAACCTTGTCACCCGTAGGTGACAAAATCACCTATTTCGGGAAAGTACAAAAAATAAATAAAAAATGAGTGAATAATATAAGAATAAATAAATAAATAAAAACAAAGAAAGAATTTTGTTATCCTGACAGTTATGTCACTGTGTTTCTATGTAAAATATCAGAGACAAAATAATATGCTTCTAATGAAAAGTAAAATAAATAAATAAATAAATAAATAAATAAAAAATAAAAAAATAATAGATAAAGCTGAAATAGAAAAAATAAGAATTTTAAAATAAGAAATATTAAAATATTAAAAAATAAGAATAGTAAGAACCATAGGACCAAATATAAATATAAAAAGGAAAGAAAAAATTTCAGATAGGGATAGGAGAAGAAGCCACTGTAGTTTGTTTGGCGTGTATTTTGGATGTCTCCTAAGTTATGTGTCACTAAGACTGACTTGAAGCTGGGGTAAAGATTCCCTAAGTGCTTCTACTGAAGTATATTCAGCAGTAAATTCGTCCCATAAAATGTCTATCATCTCTTCAGTCCATAGAATCTTCTTGGCCTTGGGGTGAGGATGTGAATCGTCCTCTTTTATGTGCCTGGATATCACCATTACTGTTCTCAGAATGGGTTGCTTTTTGTTTGAAAGAGGCTGGGGATGATCTTCTTCGTGAAGTACTTGGTGCAGAGCTCCCTTCTGTCAGATTGAGATCCTGGAGGGCTTGTTGTAGTTCTTCTGATGTTCTACATGAAATTTTGGTACCCTGGTAGGTGAAACGTAGAGCAAAAGGGAAACCCCATTGGTATTTGATATTATGGCGTTGGAGTTCCAATAATTGCGGTTTCATTGCCCTTCTTTTGGAGATTGTTGATTGTGATAAATCTGCAAAGATCTGATATTCATGCCCTTGAAAAATTAGGTTATTTTGTTCTCTTGCTGCATTTAAAAGTTGTTCTTTTGTCCGATAGAAGTGGAACTTTGCTATGATATCGTGAGGTGGTCCTTCTGTTTTTTTGGGCATTAGAGCCCTGTGTACTCTGTCCATCTCCATTCTTTCTACCGGTATACCTGGTGCTAGTTCTTGGCACAGTGCTAATATTGTTGCTTGCAGGTCTATTATAGATTCTGGTATACCTCTGAAGCGTAGGTTAGCACGTCTTGCCCGATTCTCAAAATCTTCAAGTCTATTTTGAAGTATTATATTTTCCTCTTTCATGTTTTCTAATTCTGACAGGTGCTCTTGTGTGGTATTTTCTATTTCCTCCACTTTCATTTCTAGTGCAGATGTGCGGTGTCCCAGTTCTCTGATTTCCTTTGTTAAATTAGTGGTGATTTGTTCTGAGGTATGTTTCAGCGCTTTGTGAAGCATTTTTTCAAATTGTTTTAAAATATTTGAGGGAGTAGTTGTTTCTTGTGACAATAGTTGTGGTAAAAAAGCCTCAGCTTCTGAATCTGAATCTCCTGAGGAGAAAGTTTGTGTTTTTTTAGGTTTGCTTTTCTGCTTTGTGGTGAGTGTGTCTGAGGTGACTGGCGCTTTTTTCTGTGAGGTATTCCGCGCTTGTGAGCTGCTATTGGGGTTCATTTTCGTTTTGCTGCGGGCTCCTCCAAATACCATTTTGTATTTAGTTTATCCCCCTCACCTCTCTGATAGTTGCTACAGCTTTTCTGTAAATTTTGTGATGGTAGGCGGTAGTTATCCAGCGGTTTTCCCCCTCACGGAGCGGAGCTCTAGTCAGGCATAACCGTCCTGCTAGCCTCCGCGCATGCGCTCCTCCATATTAGCTTAATTTTCAATTAATCACAGAATAAAAAAAACATCAACTGAAAAATTACCAGCCAGGAATACACCGCCTTCTCTTTAGGATAGGTTCACATCCAAGCGGGTGCAAGAAGGTGTGTAATTGCATACCTTCCTGCACTGGCAGAGTAAAAACACACTACTGCCTAGGAGATACACGGAGGCAGGGCCGGACTGAGAATAAAAACCAGCCCTGGAAATTTTTTTATACCAGCCCCATAGCATTAATATACCAACCCAACAGCATAACGTCATTATTTTCTTGTTTATAAAAGGGAAAACCACGCATTTTAAAGCACCGTTTAAAGAGTGTATAATATATAGAAAGACAGAAATGAAAGCACATAGGGCTAGGGATATATATATATATATATATATATATGTGTGTGTAGCGGGGTATTCCCCTTTAATATCCAGAGACTACATTTTCCAAGACACTTTCAGGCACCCAGGGTGCATTGCCCCGGAGCAAGGACTGCTGGGGCAGACTTTATAAAGGGGAGGCAGAGTTTATTCGGTCTCTTTGGACACCTCCCGCCTATCAAGCAAGAACTCTGTCTGAGACTGCTGAAAACCCAGGCCTGAAGCCTGGGCACTTTCTTCCAAAGAGCCCTCTGCCAGCCTAGCGGAACCTGAGAGACATCTTTTCATCCTTGCTGCACTGTACCAGGAGGACCGAAGACCCGGATGTTGATGGATCCATTTGCCTAGACGCATCGGCGGAGGAGACGGACTGGGACTGGTCCGGTTGGTGAGAGAGCACTTGCTCGCAGACAAATACTGTATTTCTACTACCCTGTTTGGATTACAAAGTTTGTTCATCAAGTGCACCACCGAGTTTTGCTAGCGAAGATTCCTTTACAGAACTTCCATTTTGTTCAGTCAGGCCTGAATGCATAGGTAGACATTGCTGGGCATCAGTCTGCCCACAAGGGGAAGTAGCTGAAAAAGGGTATCGGTAGAGTTGCATAGCAATACCTGTCTATTCTGTTTGAATACTGTTTATTGCAGGGAGCTTTAAATAATCTTATACTCTTGTTTATTACTTGCCCATTATACTCTTGTTTATTACTTGCCCATTAGTCTCAGTAAATATACCTGGGTCAAGTACATTGGTGTCTGTTTCTTTTACTTTATACAGAAGTTTAGACATTTTACTGTGTGTGTTTGCCATAGGACTGTGTCACCCAGAGTTGCTGGTCACGCAGTCCTATCTCCCCTTACTAGCTGTGCTATGGGAGGGTAGAGTCGATTGCCAGGGGTTGACAGCGGTGCACTACAGGGCCCAAGAAATCAATACCAGCAGCCCTCTTAACTGGGGGTACCGCTATACATATATATATATATATATATATATATATATATATATACAAACATACATACATACATACATACATACATACACATACACAGTTGTGCTCATACGTTTACATACCCTGGCAGAATTTATGATTTCTTGGCCAATTTTCTGAGAATATTGCCACGTCCACACGCTCGGAATTTCCGACAACAAATCTTCAATAGGAGCTTGCTGTCGGAAATTCCGACCGTGTGTAGGCTCCATCGGACATTTGCTGTCGGAATTTTCGACAACAAAAATTTGAGAGCTAGTTCTTAAATTTTCCGACAACAAAAGTTGTTGTCGAAGATTCCGAGCGTGTGTACACAATTGCGACGCACAAAATTCCATGCATGCTCGGAATCAAGCAGAAGAGCCGCACTGGCTATTGAACTTCATTTTTCTTGGCTCGTCGTACGTGTTAAACGTCACCGCGTTCTTGACGTTCGCAATTTCCGACAACATTTGTGTGACTGTGTGTATGCACGACAAGTTTGAGCCAACATCCGTCGGAAAAAATCCCGGGTTTTGTTGTCAGAATGTCCGATCGTCTGTATGCGGTATTAGAATGATAACACAAAAAACATTTCTTTCACTCATGGTTAGTGTTTGGCTGAAGCCATTTATTATCAATCAACAGTGTTTACTCTTTTTAAATCATAATCACAACAGAAACTACTCAAATGACCCTGATCAAAAGTTTATATACCCTGGTGATTTTGACCTGATAACATGCACACAAGTTGACACAAATGAGTTTGAATGGCTATTAAAGGTAACCATCCTCACCTGTGATCTGTTTGCTTGTAATTAGTATGTGTGTATAAAAGGTCAATGAGCTTCTGGACTCCTGACAGACCCTTGCATCTTTCATCCAGTGCTGCACTGATGTTTCTGGATTCTGAGTCATGAGGAAAGCAAAAGAATTGTCAAAGGATCTGCAGGAAAAAGTAGTTGAACTATATAAAACAGGAAAGGGATATAAAAAGTTATCCAAGGAATTGAGAATGCCAATCAGCAGTGTTCAAACTCTAATCAAGAAGTGGAAAATGAGGGGTTCTGTTGAAACCAAAACACGGTCAGGTAGACCAACTAAAATTTCAGCCACAACTGCCAGGAAAATAGTTTGGGATGCAAAGAAATACCCACAAATAACTTCAGGTAAAATACAGGAAGCTCTGAAAACATGTGGTCTGGCTGTTTCAAGATGCATAAGGAGGCACTTGAAGAAAGATGGGCTGCATGGTCGAGTCGCCAGAAGAAAGCCATTATTATACAGATGCCACAAAGTATCCCACTTACAATACGCCAAACAGCACAGAGACAAGCCTCAAACCTTCTGGAACAAAGTCATTTGGAGTGATGAGACCAAAATTTAGCTTTTTGGCCACAACCATAAACTCTACATTTTGGAGAGGAGTCAACAAGGCCTATGATGAAAGGTACACCATACCTACTGTGAAACACAGAGGTGGATCGCTGGTGTTTTGGGGATGTGTGAGCTACAAAGGCACAGGAAATTTGGTCAAAATTTATATTAAGATGAATGCAGTATGTTATCAAAAAATACTGGAGGAACATTTGCATTCATCGGCCAGGAAGCTGCGCATGGAACATACTTGGACATTCCAACATGACAATGATCCAAAACACAAGGCCAAGTTGACCTGTCATTGGCTACAGCAGAATAAAGTGAAGGTTCTGGAGTGACCATCTCAGTCTCCTGACCTCAATATCATTGAGCCACTCTGGGGAAATCTCAAACATGCAGTTCATTCAAGACAGCCCAGTAATTTACAGGAACTGGGGTCTTTTTGCCAAGAGGAATGGGCATCTTTACCATCTGAGAAGATAAAAAGCCTCATCCACAAATACCACAAAAGACTTCAAGCTGTCATTGATGTTAAAAAGGGGCAATAAACAGTATTAAAAACTGGGGTATGTAAACATTTGATCAGGGTTTTTTGGGTAGCTTCTGTTGCCATTATTATTTAAAAAGAGTAAAGACAGTTGATTGATAATAAATGGCTTCAGCCAAACAGTAACCATGAGTGAAACAAAAGTTTTTGTGTTATCATTCATATTCTCTGAAAATGGCCAAGAAATCATAAATGTAAACTTATAGGCACCACTGTGTATATATATATATATATATATATATATATATATATATATATATATATATATATATATATAAAACAGCAAATTCCAGTTAAAAGTGGTAAAAGGGGAGCAATAATCAGGGGGATACCTGGGACTCTGGGAATGTGGATGTGGGTGACCAGAGACCACCTTCCGCAGAAAGAATACACTAAGGTAAAGGGGGGGTGGGTTACTGATATAGGGGGGAAACCTTTATATCAGTGCCCCCTTACATTATTGTATTTACTCCCCCCTTACATCAGTGACCCCCCCCCCTCAGACTGGCCTGGCGGCGCTGTCACTGACCTCCTCTCAGGTGCACCATGCAGGGCTCAGGAGATGATCAGAGGTTGCAGACATGATACAGGAGATGTCAGAGGCTGTGGGCTTAATACAGGAGATGTCAGATACTGTGGGCATGGCACAGGAGATGTCAATATGTCAGAGACTGCAGACATGGTACAAGAGATGGTCAGAGACTGCGGACATGATACAAAAGATCAATGCATCCTCCCCAGTGCCCATCAAATGCAGCCTCACTGTGCCCTCAATGCAGCCTCACTGTGCCCATCAATGCAGCCTCACTGTGCCCATCAATGCAGCCTCACTGTGCCCGTCCATGCAGCCTCACTTTGCCCGTCCATGCAGCCTCACTGTGCCCATCCATGCAACCTCACTGTGCCCATCAATGCAGCCTCAGTGTGTCCATCATTGCAGCTTCACTGTGCCCATCATTGCAGCCTCACTGTACCCATCAATGTAGCCTCACTGTATTCATCACTGCAGCCTCACTGCCCATCATTGCAGCCTCACTGTGCCCATCAATGCAGCCTCACTGTGCCCACCATTGCAGCCTTACTGTGCCCATCATTGCAGCCTCACTGTGCCCATCATTGAAGCTTTACTGTGCCCATCATTGCAGCCTCACTGTGCCCATCATTGCAGCCTCACCGTGCCCATCATTGCAGCCAAACGGTGCCCATCATTGCAGCCTTTCTGTGCCCATCATTGCAGCCTCACCGTGCCCATCATTGTCGGCTCACCGTGCCCATCATTGCAGCTTTACTGTGCCCATCATTGCAGCCTAATGGTGCCCATCATTGCAGCCTATCTGTGCCCATCATTGCAGCCTCACTGTGCCCATCATTACCGCCTCACTGTGCCCATCATTGCAGTCTTACTGTGCCCATCATTGCAGCCTTACTGTGCCCATCATTGCAGCCTCACTGTGCCCATCATTGCAGCCTTACTGTGCCCATCATTGCAGCCCAACAGTGCCCATCATTGCAGCCTTACTGTGCCTATCATTGCAGCCTCATTGTGCCCATCATTGCAGCCTCACCCTGCCCATCAATGTAACCTCACCGTGCCCATCAATGTAGCCTCACCGTGCCCAACATTGCAGTCTCATCGTGCCCATCATAGCAGTCTCACCGTGCCCATCATTGCAGCCTAACGGTGCCCATCATTGCAGCCTCACCATGCCCATCATTGCAGCCTCACCGTGCCCATCATTGTAGCCTCACCATGCCCATAATTGCAGCCTAACGATTGCCATCATTGCAGCCTAACGATGCCCATCATTTCAGCCACTCCATGCCCATCATTGCAGCCTCACCAATTGCAATCTCTGCCGCAAGCAGATCAAGCGTGGCAAAAACCCCAGCTGTTTGGATACCACATGTTGCAATGGCATTTAACCTCCCACCACTCAGCCGTTGACAAGAGTACATGAAAACCACACAAAAGGAATATACCTCCACCATTTCAATAAGCAAAATTTTAAATGACAACAATGCCATCACAGGCATAGCAGTTGCTGCAGAAATCCCTCCATACATTCTCACACACCACACCAGGGGGATTATAAGCGAATAAGGCAATTGCTACAAAATTGCACAAGTCCCGGTCTAAAAAATAAACCAGATATATGGAAAAAATCAATAATAGCAAAGAGCTGTAATGGATAATTCATGTCCCCATTAGGTAACTGTGGTAATGGAAGGGAGGACACACCAGGTATAGATAGAGTAGTTTGTAAACAGGGAACAGTCAATCTATCAGACTATGTGTGAGTAAAGTGCAACCGACTCTACACTGGTTGAGTGGAAGCTGGAGGGTCTCCGTGAGATGTAGAGCAGGCTTGGGAATGAATGCAGGTGAATGCGGGAAAGTAAGATGTGTAGGCGTGCAGTGGAAGCTGCGTTTGCATGTGGGTAGTCCAAAGTGTGGTGTCAGTGGTTATGCCTGAAAAGTTCAAAGGGCTTCTCACCACTCCCGACAACAATTGGATAGTCCACGGATGGACCCCATACCAGTTGGCCTCCAACACATGCCCACTTTCAACCACTTAGCGTTACCCGGCTATCTCCAACTCCTTCCAGAGGGTGTAGCAGTAGCGTCCAGCCTCAAAGATGGCGTCACGGACACGATGACATCACGCTGATGCATTTCAATCATCAGCAGCCTCCGCTGATAGGGATGATGCTATAGTAAAGAGTGTCACAGGTCCTTGCAACACGTTTGCCAGCAGCACATCACCAGCTGTAGAGTATAGCAGACAAATTTCTTTGCCCCAGCTGCTGCATCGAAAGAAAAAATACACTCCCTGCCACGCACATGCCCAGCGTATAAATTCTGGCTTGTCCAAATTGCTGGCTTTACAACGCCTGTCTTTCCATCTGGTGGATTCTGCCCCCTTCTGTGAATATGCAGAATGTGCCTTACCACAATGGCAGGTTCAAAGTCACTATTTCTTTGCTCTGTACTATCACGTGGAAGGAAATGTTTTTGCATTGTTGGGCAAGGCAGTCAGCAGCCTGAATCAGTCCTGGATTAGCAGCAGCTGTCAATAATAATGTATTGTATCTACGAAGAGTAGAAGAAGAGGAAGAAGATGGCGAGATGAGAGAATAAAGCAATTTCCAAATTAGCTTTGTAAATTTATTTTAAAACTTCTCGTTTGAGGTTATTGTTGGACTTTGTTTTTGTATGTTTTGGTAAGAAAAATAAACAGATTTTTTCAAGAGTACCTCTATAGGGTTATGGTGGGAAGGCACCACCAACACCCAAAGCCCAATTTTTCTGCACCAGTTACTTCAATCAAGTCTGCTAAAGAGACACTAGAATTTATCCAGAAAAAGATGTGGCCTCATCATACAGACTGGCTCCCCAAGCCGTTGTTTACAAAATAGAGAAAGCTTGCAGGGAAAATTAATGTATTTTTATTTCTTTATCCTGATTGCCCCTTCCCATCTATTCCCTGCATCTCCAGTTTTCCCTGTTTATTTGTGTCCCCTCTGTTTGTACATATTGTATATCGTTTTTTTGTCAGCTAGGCTTCCTGTTACTTAGGTTGCTAGTTAGGCATTATGGTTATATGGTTATGGTTCACTTGCATCTTCACATTTGCTGTGTTTGCTGATGTTTGGATGTCTTTTGTCTTACTATTTATAAATTTACTTTACTATATATAGACTGGTCTCAGTTTCCTAGTGTAGCTACGTAGATTTGACCATCCCTGCTACTGATTCTTGACAGTATAGAGTACAGAGGTCAATTCAAAGTACAGACAACATAGTGGACAAGTGCAGCAGCAAGGAGTATTATATCTTAGGGCCACTTACATTGCTGGTTAGTGGGAATAACAAATGCCCCAGTGTCAGTTGTGGGCAAAAATGATCTTCGGTCAGTGGGGGAGGGGGGTACCCTAAGATCACTGCTCCCTGGGAAGAAAAAATACTCCAGGATCCGTGAGAGGAAAAATGCCTATTGTTGGTGGTCAGGGGAAGAAAAGATGCCTGGTGTGATGGGAGGAAAAACTACCAGTGTCATTGGTCAGTGGAAGGGAACAATACTGGTGCAAAAATCCAAAGTGCTTGTGCTTTCCTCCAGTCACACAGGCTGCTCACCTCACATCTGAATAAAATCAGCAGTGTTCCCCTCTGGGGAAAATAGAGAAGGCTGGCGTGGCGCTGGTAATCACTTTCCTCCTCCAAATCACCTATTCCCATGTGATAAAACCCAGATCATCTCATAAAATATGATGGATATGCAAAAGAAGGAAGGCAGAATCTAGTTATCTGTTTTTAAAATGTTTAATTATACATAAAAAAAGGGGACGGAGCCTGTGTATTGACGTTACATCGTGGCCATCTTGAGACCTATTGTGTCTGAAACGTGTTTTCAGTTTGCATGGCTTACAGTGCCATCTTTTTGAGTTGTATACCTTACCTTTTTTATACATAATTAAACATTTTAAACAAAGAGCACTAGATTCTGCCTTCCTTCTTTTGCATATCCATCATATTTGTTGAGATGATCAGGGTTTTATCCCATGGGAATAGGCGATTTGGTGGAGGAAAGCGATTACCAGCACCACGCCAGCCTACTCTATTATCCCCAGAGGTGAACACTGCTGATTTTATTCAGATGTGAGGTGAGCAGCCTGTGAGACTGGTGGAGGAGAGCACAAGCACTTCGGATTTTTGCACCGTTGATATATTGATTTTTTTTATTCACTTAAATCAGTCACATTATATATATGAACTTTATATATGAACTTTCAGCAATATATGTATATTGATTACCATTTTTAGTTACACTTGTACCATTATTGATTGTTTTTGATTTATAGCGCAGCACTGTTTATTTATTATTTGCACCTTTAAAGTGAAGTTAGAACACTTGTTAGTGATAGCAGCTATTATTATTATTTAATATATACACCACTTTATTTCACAAAATTGCGCAGATTGATATTCACTTTAATACTGGAGATGGTTGTCAGTGGGAAAAAAAATGACTGGTGTTAGTGGCCATGAGAGAAAGAAGGCCCTGCACAAGCCAGGACTGTTGTGAGGTATGCACGGGCTAATGTATGCAAGTATACAACCTGATCTTTCAGGTACATAGCCCAATTCTCTAGGCGCACAGCTTACCTCCACAAGTATGCAATCTAATTTCCCCAGACACAAAGGCTAATTTCTTCAGGAACACAGCCTACTTTCACAGGCAAGAGGAAGAGGGTAAAGCCTTCTAGACCTGGGAACCAGTTCAGAGGCCTCTAAACAGGTACACAGCATGCGGCAAGGCACCCCAGCTAAGGACTCCTTCCAGAACATGTTGTTATGGTATTATTGAAATACCTAATAACAAACTCACTAGGGACCAGCCAGCTAGAAAAAAGACACACACTGACTAGGTTCTGGCGAATTAGAATCCGTCAAGAGAATAGTAGAAGAGAGAATCGGGAATACAACTGTCCTATAAGACCTCCCTATGTTAACACTCAGGAAAACAGTTCCAAATATGTACTCATTGGTACTGAAATGCCTTGTTTTTTAGTTTCATCTTATTTTATTGAATATATAAAGGGTACATAACAACAGTACATAGGAAAATATCAAAAATGTACAATTGCCTTCCAACAGCATTTGATCTATGTGTACAATTTAATAGTACATCCACGATGGAGCGAAGACTATGCATAGGTACCAAAGATTATAGTAAAAAAAAAACTAATCCTGACTATAATAGCAGCGAAGAGCTTCATGTAAGGGCCTGAATAGTAATCAAATAAGTCGCTAAGTAGGTATCTGGCCCTGGGTGTCTCCATAGTATCCATACAAGTTTAGATTAGATCCTATCTGATAGTGGATGAAAGGTAGGGGGAGCAATAGGTTCCAACAAAACAGAGTATACAAAATTAAACAGACAGCAACAAACAAGGGCAAGAAGAAAGAAAAGGCAAGTAGAGGAGGTCAAGAGAGATAAGTAAAAAAAAAAAAGGTAAAGAGTAGGGTTAGGGATGAGGGGAGAGGGTACACATTTCAATCATGTCCCCACT
The DNA here is from genome assembly GCA_029206835.1 of Rana muscosa. Taxonomy (NCBI): domain Eukaryota; kingdom Metazoa; phylum Chordata; class Amphibia; order Anura; family Ranidae; genus Rana; species Rana muscosa. The sequence continues at coordinate 114,283,746 of CM055126.1, read as the reverse complement.
GTGAACATAGCCTAAGTGCAAGTAATATCCTGGAACTCTTGAGAGCTGCAAAGGGCACTCCAAGCGGCCTAGGTAGTAATGTGTTTATCCAATCTAGGTAGGACGAGAAGTCAACCTACATCTGTCAGACAGGGATTAAAGGAATGAGGGAAGTTGCTATTTTTAAGAATCAATATTTGGAGTCAAGCAAGCGAGAGGCAATGTCTGGCAGGTTTAGTGAAAGATGACCTGCAGGGAGAATTGTTGTAAGTCTGTGGTGTCTTAAATAACAGTAATAGTATGATGGAGCTAAACATACCACCATGCCCCCTTCCAGCCAGTGGATAGGGACATGCATCAACAGGCAGAGCATCCCAAAAAGGTTTGAGCTATTACTGTTATTAAAGGGAGTTGAGATACAGCAGACCTTTATCTCTGATGAAGAGGGGTACCCTCGAAATGCATCAGATTCTGCTACACATCATTGGACTTCATCTGTATCTGTTGAGGGCCACAGGTTGTGGCTTTGATCAAAGTTCTTCTGTTTCAAGTTATGAGCCTAAAGCCCTGTACACATGATCAGATTTCCTATGGATTTTTAACCAATGAATTTTTCCATCGGAAAACCGATGAAGCTGACTTCCATCAGTCTTGCCTACACACCATCAGTCAAAAGACCAACCGTTCCAAACGCTGTGACGTAAAACACTCCGACAAGCCGAGAAAAATGAAGTTCAATGCTTCTGAGCATGCGTTGACTTAATTCTGAGCATGCGTGGGTTTTTTATCCGATGGAGTTCCCCACAGACGATAGTAATTTGCTATCGTTTTTTTTTCCATCGGATAAATTTAAAGCATGTTCTATTTTTTTACACCGATGGGAAAAAAAAACGATGGGGCCCATACACAATCGGTTTGTCTGATGAAAAAAGTCCATCGGACTGTTTTCATCGGTAAAAACGATCGTGTGTACAGGGCTTTACACTCATTTGTGGGTATATGGTGTGTTACTTTTATTCATTAACCACTTCAGCCCTGTAAGATTTGGCTGCTCAATGACCAGGCCATTGTTTGCGATACGGCACTGCTTCGCTTTAACTGACAATTGCGCGGTCGTGCAACGCTGTACCCAAACAAAATTTACGTCCTTTTTTCCCACAAATAGAGCTTTCTTTTGGTAGTATTTGCGGTTTTAATTTTTTTTCGCTATAAACAAAAGAAGAGCGACAATCTTGAAAAAAAACACAATATCTTTTACCATTTGCTATAATAAATATCCCATTTTTTTTTAGTTTAGGCCGATATCTATTCTTCTACATATTTTTGGTAAACCAATTAGCAATAAGCGTATATTGATTTGTTTGTGCAAAAGTTACAGCGTCTACAAAATAGTGGATAGATTTATGGCATTTTTATTATTATTATTATTTTTACTAGTAATGGCGGTGATATGCGATTTGTATCGGGACTGCGATATTGCGGCGGACAGATTGGACACTTTTGAGGCCAGTGTCAATTATACAGCGATCAGTGCTATAAAAATGCACTGATTACTGTATAAATGTCACTGGCAGGGAAGGGGTTAACACTAGAGAGCGATCAAGGGGTTAACTGTGTTCCCTAGGTGTGTTCTAACTGTGGGGGGATGGGACTGACTAGGGGGAGAGAGAGAGAGATCAGTGTTCATAAAACTGTGGCGGCTGTTTGGGAAGGGGTTAAATGGTGTCATAGATGATGCACTAGGCTGGTAAGCCTTTTTTTATTGATTTTTGTATAATGTTTTCTTATTTGTTTAACCTATTAAAGCTGAAGTTTAGTATTTTTTTAATTCAGCACCAACCAAATTAGTTATGTGTAATGGTGTATATCCAATTACCTGACACAGTTGTTTCTGGTAAAAAATCGTCCCTGCTGTGTCTCCTCAGAGCTGCCGAATACTGCTCTGTGTAACTATCTTCCGGCACTGTGGGGGTAACAGCAGTTGCAGCTACTGAGAAAAGTTGCACCGCACGCCTATTCTCTTCTGCCCTCTCTGCCATTCACAGAACTCCTACTATTATTGCCCCATAATGTAACGCATTTTGTGAATAGAGACGGAGCTGTTGAATGACAGAATCTCACCTGCTCATTCACAGAAAGTGATGATGAATGATGGAGAAGGTAGAAGGGGGCAGGCAAATAGCGCAACTTTTCTTACTAGCAGTGACTGCTGTTAACCTTTACAGCACCAAAAGTCAGCAGCTCGTGACAGTCTCTGGCAACTCTAAGGCACAGCAGGGAAGAATTTTACTAGGAGCAACTGCCTCAGGTAATGGGATGCACACCATTATACATGACGTATGTGTATGGTGCTGTATCCAACATAAAAATAGTAAACTTCAGCTTCAATCTTAAAATGTTATCCCTTCATCTCCCATGTAATGTGGATAAGCTATATAGTATTGTGTAATGACTTACCCGGTTGCATGTATAGACTATCTCCGACTACCTCAGGTGCTGACCGCCTCTTTACATATAATATTGTGTGGGGACTTACCTAGTTGCATGCATAGACTCAGGTGCTATTCACCTCAGGTGCTGACCACCTCTTTGCATATATTGTATACATTTGTGTGGCATGTCTAGTGTATAGGATAACAGTAAATATGAAATAAGATATACATATAGGATATAGGTGTTGAATAGTTATGATAAAGCTAGGTGTGTTATCCTAGGCAAAACTAAGGTAATGAGTCTCTGGTATAAATGGGTATAGGTGACATAATATTTAAGGTGTTGTTAATAGGAATCCAATGTATGTCCGGTATTAGTCTTATCTATCAAAAATGTTATTAAGTACACCCTGAATTAAAATGACGTCTTAATCATGCTTTTATTTTGCTTCTTTAAAATATTGCACTAATATCCAGGCATTACTACTTCTGTCTGGTTACGTAGATATATACAACCCACTCTACTTGAATTGTAAATTAAGGATTTCTAAGTTATAGTGGCCAGGTTTCAGACCAGATCACACTTTAGGATGAAGCTTTATAAATGATTTTAGGGGGATGCTCTGCACCTTCCTCACCTCCGCCCCATTATAATGCCTCCTCCTTCCCAGCCCTCCTCACTGTGGTCCTGATGTTCTTATAAGTAGCACATTTTCAGAACACAGACTACACATTACAGAAAAGACAGATCAGAGCATAGCAGACAGTGTATATCTATACAGACCCTATACAGACATCAGCTGAAGTGAGGAAACAGGTGAGTGCCTTGCATTAAGCTAACTTTGGTGCAGAGCTCAGTTAAATAAAGGTAACAGAGGGGACAGGACCCACTTTGTGTCTGTGAACACTATAGTTAAATCTGTTTTATTTAGGGAATGAAAATCTGTATATTGTTGAATTTGTTGTAGTAATGTGTGGCACTATTATCCTGTCCTATATTTATTTATTGCGTCCTGCTTAACAATATGTTACATTTGTAATATCCAGGAGCTCAGGTGCATGTGTTTCCACTATCAGTTTATGTGCAAAGGTTTACAATATGAGCTTGGGTCCTATGTTTTCAATATATCCATCCCCAATATTGACAGGTATAAGTGTATAGTTGCTAGATGTATGAATGTGTCAAACAAGAAGTCTTAGAAGGAATGAACCAGAATAGCAATCACGTGATAACAAATGCTGATAATGGAACATATTATATCCTTGCTAGAATTTACAATTCATATTAGTGTATCTTATAAGACTAAAAAATTTAATTTGTGATATTAGTGGTTTTATACGCTAATACCTGGCATATAAATTTATATATAGGAGGGATATGCAATTAGCGGACCTCCAGCTGTTGCAAAACTACAAGTCCCATCATGCCTCTGCCTCTGGGTGTCATGCTTGTGGCTATCAGAGTCTTGCTATGCCTGATGGGACTTGTAGTTCTGCAACAGCTGGAGGTCCACTAATTGCATATCCCTGAATATAGAGTGCATAGTTTTAGAGAGTACATTAAATATTTGAAGTGTGTATTATATGACTATAAGCATGATAACGTTAGTCATGTATCAATATTAGATAGAATGCATTGTGATGCAGTCTATTTTTGTAGCTATATAGTATTGTGTAGGGACTTACCCAGTTGTGTGCATGGATTATTTCTGACTACCTCAGGTTCTGACTACCTCTTTACATATAGTATTGTGTGGGGACTTACCTAGTTGCATGCATAGACTATCTTTGACTACCTCAGGTGCTGACCAGTGACCACCTCTTTGCATATACTATATATATTTGTGTGGCATGTCTAGAGTATAGGATAACAGTATCTATGAAATAAGATATACCTATAGGATATAGGTGTAGAATAGTTATTATAAAGCTAGGTGTGTTATCCTAGGCAAAACTAAGGTAATGAGTCTCTGGTATAAATGAGTATATGTAACATAATATTTAAGGTGTTGTTAATAGGAAACAATGTATGTCCGGTATTAGTCTTATCTAAAATAAATACTGCTAGGTTCATGATATTAGCAGACCCCAGTATTGGTGTAGTATTAGTAAGTACAGATAAGATTATATTAGGTGCATAGGCGTGCGCACAGGGTGTGCCAGGTGTGCCTGGGCACACCCTAATCACCTAGTGCACATTAGCAATTATGGCTCTGTGTGTCGGCAGGGAGATGGGAAAGATCTCCCTTTTACCTGCTCTGCCATAAGAGAAGTTCTTAGACACTTCTCTTTTACTTTGCCAGCAGGGAGAATAATCTACCAGGGCCATATAGATGTAGACACTCGCACACATATATATGCACGTGTGTTTGAGCTTTGGGGTGCACACCCTAATGATATAGGCTGTGCACACCTATGATTAGGTGAGTGACTAGATAGAAATAATTTTGAAAAAGTTTACAAAACAATTCAATTATGTAAAAAGCCAATTAGAAAAGTCATAAAGCAAATGATATTTATAAATGGAATTAATTTTTGAGTTAATTTTTTAGCTCTGAACTGCAGTGATGTAATGTTTGGATTTTACTTTTTGCTTCTATTCATGGCTGAAACGTTTTTGTTTTTTTTTAATAGTAGCTGCATGAATCAGATTATCTCTTTATACTATATACAGTATTAAAGGGAAGTTATTAAAAAGTCTCTATGTTAAATTCTGCACAGACTATATTGAATAATGAATGGCTTTTTATGGAAACCGTTAGATAGATAGATAGATAGATAGATAGATAGATAGATAGATAGATAGATACTTTTTTAAGCTGTAGAGATAAGAAACATGTTGATTCTGCATTTAGCACTATTTGTGGGTATAAAGTGAACTGTATTTTTGACATTACCTTAAGCTCCTACTCTGTTATATAAAATGATGCTGAATAATAACAACTGCACAATACTATGAATACTATTTCAATACAAATTATCTGAGTGGCTTTTAATATGTGCAGAAAAACTACATAACAATTTGTACTGCATTTTCTTAAGTATATGCAGGGTGGATTTTCCTAATATTTCTCTGTATTCTAAATGTATCATATTTAGAGTAAGTCTATTTATTGAATGCATTTAGAAACACTCTAAATAAAGGTGAAAATCCCCAGAGAAAATTTTTTCTGCAGTTGGTCTTATTTCTATTTACACTGCCAATAAGGTTATATTTGAACAAATAATACACATCATAGTTGTACTAACTGGATTGGAGATCCCCTGGATTTATGTCAAATAATTTTGTACATACACCTGTATTTGTGAATGGTCACTCTCTTACATTTCTTTTCATTATTTTATTTCATTTCATTTTATTTTGTACAAAAATATTAACTTATATTGTATAATACTGTGTCCCTGCAGGTTTTATCTACCGTTATACAATGCTTTCACTCCACACTATATTTGTGATTTTAGGTAAGTTAATTTCAGATATATAATATTACATATATTAGGTACAGGTAGAGTTAAGAGATTCTGTTCTTCTCCTGTCCATATTATTTTTGCAACTAATCACTTGCAATGTATGTTATAAAAGTAATCTAAAATGTAAAGTTCACTGTTGAAGTTTGCCCTCTCCACCTTGCTGAACCACTGATCAAAAACCTAAAAATTACCTGTAGGGGGAAAAAGTTAGCTAGTATGCACATTTTCCCCCAGTTTATGCAGCAGCACGTTAACAAGAGTGAGGTCATCCACCCTTTGACAACATTTGGGGAATGTATAGAACTACAAATCTCTCTAAGAAGGAGAGATTTGTAGTTCTATACATTCCCCAAATGTCCCAAGTGTCTTCTCCTGATATTTAGAGTACTCAGTATTCCCCAGGATCACGTTACATGCAGGGGTGTCAAGCTGTTGGCCCTCCAGTTGTTGCGGAACAACAAGTCCCATCATGTCTCTGCCTGTGGTAGTCATGCTTGTAACTGTCAGACTTGCAATGCCTCATGGGACTTGTAGTTCCAAAATAGTTGGAGGGCTGCCAGTTTGACACCTGTGTGTAAGAGGATGATGACCTCACCCCTTGCAAAAGAAAAAGGTGATTATAATCCTTTTTTTAGCCTAGTATTTTAGCAAGGGGAGTGGAGCAGACCTCAACAACGGACCGTGGGCTACATGAACTATGTGATTTTTTAATTTTAAAGCTTGCATCAAACCAAAATGTATTTTGGTTTTGATGGATTTGGGAAGTGTTCAAATTTCTGTTTTTTGTTTTTTTAGTACCTGTGACCCACTGGGGAGTGATTGTCTATGGAACAGGAGGGCCCACAGTAGAATAAAAACATTATCAGACATTTTAACTTTTCGCCATCCTTCCCTACTCTCTCCAAAACGAAATAAAACTGTTTTTGCTGGAGATGTGCTTTAACAGTAAAAATTAAATTGAAAACACTGGCTCTAAACATTATTAAACAAAAAAATACCAAAATGCGGGTTAACAGAATTATGGTCTACTAATACTGCTTGTAGATGTGACTAAATTGAAGAACTGAAAATAAAAATCTCAAATGAACAGCTAAATGTGTGGTGCTTGGTTCTTCTTGAACTGGGCCGGCAACTGCCAAAAATTGCTGTCCACTGTACAGAGTATGATCAATCTGAAGGGGTGTGCAAGTGGTAAAGCTTGGCTATTTGTGCCTGAAAATAATACAGGAAAGTACACCCATATGTTCATTTATTTATTATAAGTCAGTTAGGAAGAAGAAACTAGGGGGAAATTTGACAGCGCAGAAGAGAAAGACGGTTATTATGACCTGAGATACACAAAACAATGCTACCTTTACAGTCCTCACAAAGACCAAAATGCTTAGGGAAGTATGTTTATTGTCACACTAAACCTGGGGGGGAAAAAAAATAGGACAAGAAAGGACATGAATGCTTCACTGGGTGGTCACATGAAAATAATTGAAGCAAATCTTTGAAGAATGTTGTCTTCTCCTCTCCTAAACTGCCACTAATCTTTACTACCACATTTAGAATGGCAGACCTTTCACCAATAGGCAACTAAGCAGAATCGCTTCATGGGAAAGACTGACAAGGATAAGTATGGTTAAAGCGGAGCTCCGCCGGAAAAAAAAATATTAAAAGCCAGCAGCTACAGCTACAGCAGCTGCTGGCTTTTAATATTTGGACACTTACTTGTCCTGGAGTCCAGCGACGTCCGCAGCAGAGGACGAGTGACCGCTCGTCGCTCTGCTGCTCCCTCCACCATCCTCGATGAGGGAACCAGGAAGTGAAGCCCTGCGGCTTCATGCCCGGTTCCCTACGGCGCATGCGCGAGTCGCGCTGCGCCGTTCTGATTGGTGCTCCTGTGTTCTGGGAGCCGAGTGTCTCCCAGAACACCAAGGGAAGTCTGCGGGAAGTGACGTAACTCCCGCAGATTCCCGGAGAGAGGACTCCCGGATGTGGGTGAAAATACCTGTCTTAGACAGGTATCTTCACCCCCCTCCCCCCTGAAAGGTGTCAATTGTGACACCGGAGGGGGGGAGGAATCCAAATAGCAAAAGTTGCTATTTAGGGTGGAGCTCCACTTTAAATAGATTCTTTCAAACTTTAAAAAACAAAATATTGGCCATCATCACAAGTGTCTTGATAAAAACAAGACCCAACATTATAACTATGGCTAGAGGAGCCCCATGAAGAGTGGTGGTGCTCTTAGAAGGTTCCAGTTTTAGGATTTGTGAGAAAGAATTATTGAATAATGTGAATGTTACAGTACAGTGAACACAAGAAGCAACATCCTCATCAATGCCCATGAGAGGGAATCTAAAACATTCAGTTAAAGGAAGAGTATGATCTATATTTCTGCCCAGTATACAAAGAAAAACTCTTCCTTAAGTTCCTATAAAGTGTAATAGGAACTTCCCATGAATATTGTAATTGCTGAAGAGACCTGCATTAATTTGAATTTAAGGGCATTGTGCTTAAATGGTGATAATCTTTTTACTCCTGTCAATGTGTACAGCTCTGGATGTTGTTGCCAAAACAGTAAATAACCAAAAAGTCTAGGTCAGATGAGTCTGCTCAGAAGCAATACATTCTGCACAGAGGATGCCAAACCAAGCTTCATAATACATTTCCTTTCTCACATCAAGGACTTGAATAATAAAGTCTTTCAAGAGAAAATGATTTACATAAGTAAACATTGTCTATGTTCCCCTTAAGAATAGCACTTTTTAGAAGATAAAGATCACACGCCTGTGTAGATGAGTAGCAAATGATAATCTTGAGAAAAAAATATATTTACTAATACATCTGTGACTGACCGCCATTCAGCAAACATCTGGAAATGAAGAATGTTTTCTTTTGGAATTATCCCGCAAGAAGGCGTTTTGCTTTATTGGGATACCTAACAATTATGTGGCTTCTTGTGGAAAAAAGGATGGCCCTAAAATGGAAAAATATACAATAGCTACACACTATAGAAGATGTATATAATAAAGAGGATGTTTCCTGTGCTTAATGGCTCGGAACATCTGGTAGCCGCAAAAAAAAGGTTTTAGTCGATAAGGATATGTAACCAGAGGAAGTGTATAATAATATTTTAAAAAATTGCTTTTTTTATATATAAAACAAAGGGAACATTTGAAATTCAGTTACCAACAATTATAGCAATATAAAGCTGACATAAGGTATATACAGTTGCAGGAAAAATGCAATACCTTAGAAAGTTTCTGCATTTCTTAAAGTGGTTGTAAACCCACTTTTGCAACTTGCACCTACAGGTAAGCCTAGACTAAGGCTTACCTGTAGGTGCAAGAAATATCTCCTAAACCTACACGGTTCAGGAGATATTTACTAAAATCACAGGCGCCGCTGTCTAAGGGCGCATGCGCGCTGTAGACAACGGCGCATTCATGGGGTTAATCCCATTCACAAATTCGGCTAAGTCCCAGCAATGCTTGGGCTTAGCCGAATTTGACGGCTCCCGCGCGCATGCGCGGAGTCACGTCTTCGCCGCTCCGGCCAATCACAGCGCCGGAGCGGCGCTGTGATTGGCTGGAGCGGCGATACCCGGAAGTAACATTCCGGCTATTGCCGCAGCGATGGCTGCGGCTGGAGAGAGGGACACGGACAGCTTCGGGGGCCCCGATCTAAGGTAAGTGGTACATAATGAGCTAGTATGCTAGTCATACTAGCTCATTATAGCTTTGTCTTGCAGGTGGGCTACAAAAAAAAATGTATATGGGTTTACAACCACTTTAATAAAGTCAGAATAATTAATAAATGCAGTCTTATTTTAAAAAAATATCACACATAATAAATTACAATAATATAATGGTTTATAAAAAAAAGGTATTGAACCTTGGAGGTGCTGGTATTTAGGTACTCTAGTTAATGAATCAGGTGCTCCAGTCAGTTTTAGGTTGGGTTTGAGCTCCTCTGTCACACAAATAACAATTCAACTGTAGTCAATTTGCTCTTCACAACAAAATTCAAAAGAGATTCAGAAGAACATTTTCTCAAGAATATTGTATTTGTTTAAGCTCATAAGATAGGGGTTGTAAAATTATTTCTAAAGGTCTGGTTATCTTATGAGGAAAACATGAATATGTGGTAAGCTTCACATATCAGAGGTTGTTTAATGTAGGGGTCCTAAAGAACAGAAGAACCGGAAATATCTGCTTTTGAATGCTCTCACTGGTCATCTGGACACTCATAGTTGTAATCCATTTCTCTCTTCACTGTTTGATGGTTGTCATAATTGGGATTAGTACCGGGACAACAATTAATAAATGAAATATTGAATACATATAAAACACTGGAAAATTATGCTGCTATTGTAATATACAGTGCCTTGCAAAAGTATTCACCCCCTTGGCTTTTTACCTATTTTGTTTCATTACAGCCTTTAGTTCAATGTTTTTTTAAATCTGAATTATATGTGATGATGAAGTAAAATTAGAAAATATATGCATAAAAAGCTCTGGTGCAAACAATTACCTTCAGAAGTCACATAATTAGTGAAATGATGTCCACCTGTGTGCAATCTAAGTGTCACATGATCTGTCATTACATATACACACCTTTTTGAAAGGCCCCAGCAGCTGCAACACCTAAGCAAATAGGCACCACTACCCAAACACTGCCATGAAGACCAAGGAACTCTCCAAACAAGTAAGGGACAGTGTTGTTGAGAAATACAAGTCAGGGTTAGGTTATAAAAAAATATCAAAACCTTTGATGATCCCTAAGAGAACCATCAAATCTATCATAACCAAATGGAAAGAACATGGCACAACAGCAAACCTGCCAAGAGACGGCCGCACACCAAACTCACAGACCGGGAAAGGAGGGCATTAATCAGAGAGGCAGCACAAAGACCTAAGGTAACCCTGGAGGAGCTGCAGAGTTCCACAGCAGAGACTGGTGTATCTGTACATAGGACGTCAATAAGCCGTACGCTCCATAAATTGGGCTTTATGGCAGAGTGGCCAGAAGAAAGCCATTACTTTCAGCAAAAAACAAAATGGCACATTTTGAGTTTGCGAAAAGGCATTTGGGAGACTTCCAAAATCTATGGAGGAAGGTGCTCTGGTCTGATGAGACTAAAATTTAACTGTTTGGCCATCAAAGAAAACGCTATGACTGGCGCAAACCCAACACATCACATCACCCAAAGAACACCATCCCCACAATGAAACATGGTGGTGGCAGTATTATGCTGTGGGGATGTTTTTCAGCAGTCAGGACTGGGAAACTGATCAGAGTTGAGGGAAAGATGGATGGTGTTAAATACAGGGATATTCTTGAGCAAAACCTGTACCACTCTGTGTGTGATTTGAGGCTAGGACAGAGGTTCACCTTCCAGCAGGACAATGACCCCAAACACACTGCTAAAGCAACACTTGAGTGGTTTAAGGGGAAACATGTAAATGCATTGGAATGGCCTAGTCAAAGCCCAGACCTCAATCCAATAGAAAATCTATGCTCAGATGTAAAGATTGCTGTTCACAAGCGCAAACCATCCAACTTGAAGGAGCTGGAGCAGTTTTGCAAGGAGGAATGGGCAAAAATCCCAGTGGTAAGATGTGGCAAGCTCATAGAGACTTATCAAAAACGACTTGGAGCTCTGATAGCTGCAAAAGGTGGCTCTACAAAGTATTGACTTTAGGGGGGTGAATAGTTATGCACATTTACTTTTTCTGTTATTTTGTCCTATTTGTTGTTTGCTTCACAATAAAAAAAAAAAATTATCTTCAAAGTTGTGGGCATGTTCTGTAAATTAAATGATGCAAATCCTCAAACAATCCATTTTAATTCCAGGTTGTGAGGCAACAAAACACGAAAAATGCCAAGGGGGGTGAATACTTTTTTTGCAAGGCACTGTAAAACATACATATGAAAGATACATTTTTTATTATCAAGTGTGTTATGTTTAATTAAGCAAAACTTTCTCCTTTTCCCAGGAATTATTGTGCAATCAGCATCAGGAGATCCTGGGGCTGGAGAATGTAAGTGAGTCAAGTATATTATCCTTGTTTTCCAAAATGTTATTTTAATAGCCTATTATATAATACTGTGTAGAGCTCAACCTTAGCCGAAACCCTAACTGAACTTCTGTGCAGTATACAAATTAATATATGTGTATTCTTCTAGTATACAGCACTGTCAGATTAAAATCATCCTACCTAATCCTAGATATTCAACAAATAAGTGCATGTATTATTATCAAGTGTAACATATACAAATCTAAAGGGATCTAAGGGAGGGAGGGGAGGCGGAGTAGAGTGGATATGTATCCAAAATATGATTGGAGGGGAAAGCATTTACTTACCTTTTTTTAAAGTCACATGTGTCTGGTTAGTTCACTTAGTCATTGGCACATTGAGGTGGAATAGAAATTGGATTTAGCAACAAGATTGATCACAAATATGGTTACCACAGGTTATCAATCATTGGACTTCCCCTTTAGAACTTTATTATGCACATTTATTTCAATATTGGTTGAATCTTTAGTGGACACTTTTATTTGGTTGTGTTTATTGATGGACATAATATTGGTTTACACTATTATCTGATTATGCACATTGCACAGTAGATTGTGTTTCTACTTATTAATTTTTCATTTTGTGTGATATATTGGTTGCATTTACATATGGACTTTTTTCGTATATATGACACTTAGAGATATACATGCACTTATTTGTTGATGATAATGGAGTAGAAGAATTTGATCATATAGCACTGTGCACTAGGAGAATATTATAAATTACTGGAGATCAAATTTAAGGTAAGGTAATGCCAGAAAGGAGTTTTTTGTTTTTCTGAGATGTACCTCGTAAAGACCAAAGCATGTTTTTTCAATGCAGAACAGATAAAATGTAGCTCAATTTATAATTTCTATGTGCATTTGTTCTCATTCAATAAAAATTCCACATGAAGCATTTTTCTGTTTGCTCTCTCTCAGGATTTTGTAATGGGAAAGACTAAATAATTTAGATGTCTGTTTATGAAACTGTGAACAGCGGCGATCCAGAGGATCGCCGCTGATCTCAGCTGATTAACGGTTTATGAAACAGAGATGATCGGGGAAGCACACAGAAATGGGCAGTTGTTGAAGCTGCGATCTCAGTACTTCACTGGCGATCTGTGTCAAAATTTACTCTCCCAGATTCACCAGCTCGGAGGTGGTGAATCGGGGAGCGAAGAGAGAATCCCGGGGAAAGGAGGAAGATTATTGACTTCCTTCTTCCTCGGTCAGACCCCCCAAGACAGTAAATATGTCCCCCTGCCATGTTTATGTATGTGTGTGTATATATATATATATATATATATATATATATATATATATATATATATATATATATACTGTGAGGGGTTAGCTCGGCAGCGGGTGTGTGTGACCCCCTGGAAGTGTTCACTACACAAAAATTAGGCACAGCAAACAGTAGTGAAGGGTAAAAAAACAAAGGTGTGAGTTTATTTACACTATATACAATGGTCAAAACAGCAAAACAAAAGAAAAATGAAAATAAGTCCTTGCCAACTTGGCCACTTACTACGTACACAGGTTCTCTGGCTATCAGCTAGGTGCAGCCTATATCTCCCTGTTAAAGAGGCTTGCCACACAAACGTTGTCTCATGGCACACACAGGTATCACACTCCCCAGTCTAAACAGGCACAGAACTGGTTCCACGGTGAAGCACCTCCCTAAGCATCCTGGGAGTTCTTGTAGAGGTCTTAATGAGCCCACTTACTTCAGCTGGGCTCATTAACTCTACCCCTGCAGGACTCTCAGCGCTTCCCCCTAGTGGTACGAATCTGCATAGAGCCTAAATCTAGGACACACATACCTTCCATCCTGGACACAACCAGGCGATTTTACCTGCCTGCTGTCACAATACATATACAGTAAACCCCGGTTATATCGCGGTTCAGTTTTCGCGGTCCCGGTATATTGCGTTTTTTTCTGTAAGACCTATTAACATTATTTTATTGATTAAATCCTTGTTGATTAAATATTTTTGTGTTTTCCATTGCTCTTGCTATGTCTCTCAGTATCTTTTATGTGTTTAAATGTGTTTCTATTGTTTTAAAAGTGTGTTTAAAGACCTTAAAATGCTTTTAAAGTACAGTGAAAGTTATAAAAACATGCCTAGTGTGTATTTAAATAGGGTATTTCTATTTCGCGGATTTTCACTTATTGCGGGTGGGTCTGGAACGTAACCCCCGCGATGGAGGGGGGTTTACTGTAATGTGTTTGTATATATACAGTATCTCACAAAAGTGAGTACACCCTTCACATTTTTGTAAATATTTTATTATATCTTTTTGTGCGACAACACTGAAGAAATTACACTTTGCTACAATGTAAAGTAGTGACTGTACATCTTGTATAACAGTGCAAATGTGCTGTCCCCTTAAAATAACTCAACATACAGTCATTAAACCGCTGGCAACAAAAGTGTGTACACCCCTAAGTAAAAATGTCCAAATTGCGCCCAAAGTGTCAATATTTTGTGTGGCCACCATTGTTTTCCAGCACTGCCTTAACTCTCTTGGGCGTGGAGTTCACCAGAGCTTCACAGGTCATCACTGGAGTCCTCTTCCACTCCTCCATGATGACATCACGGAGCTGGTGGATGTTAGAGACCTTGCGCTCCTCCACCTTCCATTTGAGGATGCCCCACAGATGCTCAATAGCTTCTTTAACAAGGCAGTGATCATCTTGGAGGTGTGTTTGGGGTCGTTGTTGGAATACTGCCCTGCGGCCCGAAGGGAGCGGATCAAGCTTTACTTCAGTATGTCACAGTACATATTGGCATTCATGGTTCCCTCAGTGAACTGTAGCTCCCCAGTGCCGGCAGCACTCATGCAGCCCCAGACCATATATATATTATATAGGGGGACTAATTGTTTTATTAACATAAGGTTGGTGGTCTCCTCTGAGAATGTCCGTGTACTCAGCAGTGGTAATTTATCGCTGCTTAGCAAACGGACACCAGAGTGTTTCAGTGAATTTCTGGTACTGTAATCTCATTATGTCTCACACGATTACAGTATCAGGGGGCGTTCTCCACTGTGCAAAGCGTTTGTAGATTGCCTAACTTCTCAAAAGGAGAAGCGATCTACACCGCTTCATAAACAGGCACTAAGAGGAGAACGATCTCCTCTGTGAATGCCAGAGACTCAGCAGTGGATATTTTCCACTGCTTCATAAACAGACACCATAGATAGAATCCTATATTGAACTGATGGTGGATATATCGGCACACTCTAAGAAACATACCCTGTAGTTTACAACTAACAAATACACATTCCGCATAGTCCTGTGTGAAAGACTGCTAGATAGATAAAGTTAAACAAAAATTTGATCAAAAACAGAGGCTATTAGTCAAGCAAGTCTAGCTGCAGTTCACCTCGAAGTTTAATGATTAATTCCAAATCTATCTGTGTCTGGCTAATATCAACAATATTGACAATGCCAGCTTCTGGAAACATATTGATAGAGATGAATATGTACAGTTTGTTGCGTGAAAAGCAAAAGCTGTTACAGACATCCTCAGTCGTGAATGAATACAGTACATCTTGGCATTTTTAAGCATAGTTATATGTGTTTCATAGTCTGCAGATGTCAAAAAGCTTCAGTGGCACTGGAGTGTTAGGCAACAGAAAATGTAACTGCAGAATATGAGGTTTCCATGAAGATCTTTTAAAAGCAGATGTATTTTTTATAGTCACAATGACTCAACTGTCTAATAAAGATAAAAAGCATTTTTTTTCCCAGCATACAAGAACTACTTACTTTAAAGGGCACCTGTCATCTGAAACCACACATTACACCAATGTTTGGTCCAGCCAGGTCAAGATTTATAGAAGGATTACAGACCTGAGTCTAGAACAGAAAAATATTTCCTTCTCTTATGTAACTCTTCTGTTACAAAGTTGAATTCCAAGCAAACAACTAAATACACATATGGGAACTTTTATCTGTCAAAGCATTTGTATTACTGTTCATCCAATCCAGAGATATACACAGCTTATCCACACATCATAGCCGTTTCTGATAGGTCAGGAGAGTTTTTTTCTCCAGCTGGAAACAAAAAACAGAGCTTCTATCTCAGGGGTGTCCAAACTCAAAGAGGGCCAGATTTGATGAAGTGAACATGCGTGAGGGCCGACCATTTTGCCTGACATTCTTTGAACCATAAAAATTTGTTCTAAGTGTGTTCGTTTGAGCACTAATACACTGCCCAACAAGAATTCTCTTGCCTTTGTGGCTGTGTGTGAGTAAAGAGGTGAGCTCTGTGTGTTATTTGGATATACCGTATTTATTGGCGTATAACACGCACCTTCACTTTAAGAGGGAAGTTTCAAGAAAAAAACTTAAATTTTAAATAAAGGTCTGTGAAGCAGATCCCCACTCCATCACAGATCCCCCCCCCCATTACAGACCCCACTCCATCACAGATCCCCCCCATTACAGACCCCACTCCATCACAGATCCCCCTCCATTACAGACCCCACTCCATCACAGATCCCCCCCATTACAGACCCCACTCCATCACAGATCCCCCCCATTACAGACCCCACTCCATCACAGATCCCCCCCATTACAGACCCCACTCCATCACAGATCCCCCCCCATTACAGACCCCACTCTCATCACAGACCCCCCATTACAGACCCCAATTCATCACAGACCCCCCATTACAGACCCCAATTCATCACAGATCCCCCCATTACAGACCCCAATTCATCACAGATCCCCCCATTACAGACCCCAATCTATCACAGATCCCCCCATAAGACCCCATCAGACCCCACTCTTATCACAGACCCCACTCCATCACAGACCCCCCCATTATAGACCCCAATTCATCACAGATCCCCCTCCCATTACAGACCCCACTCCATTACAGACCCCACCTCATCACAGATCCCCCCCATTACAGACCCCACTTCATCACAGATCCCCCCTACTCCATTACAGACCCCATTCCATCACAGAGCCCCCCCATTACAGACCCCCCATCACAGAGCCCCCTCATTACAGACCCCACTCCATCACAGACCCCCCCATCACAGACTCCACTCCATCACAGATCCCACTCCATCACAGAGCCCCCCCATTACAGACCCCACTCCATCACAGACCCCCCATCACAGACCCCCCATTACAGACCCCACTCCATCACAGAGCCCCCCAATCCCTTTCATCAACGCAGCATTCCCCCTTCCTCCCCCTCCCCACACTGCCCTACCTTAATCACACAAGCCTGGAAGCACGCATGGCATGGCAGGTCCAGACAAAGGGCGGGACTTTTCAAGTTAAAGGTGGGTGATTGGTTGCTGGGACCGCCCCACTGTCTAGCAACCAATCACCTGCTTTGTAGCTTGAAAGGTCCCGCCCTTTGTCCGGACCTGCAGTGCTTCCAGGCTTGTGTGAATAAGGTGTGTGGGGAGGGGGAGAAAGGAGGAGTGATGCGATGTAAAGGAGAGACCTGCCGCGCCTCCCATGTAATTAATGATGTTAGTGGCGGGCAGGATTCGGCCCGCGATCCACCATTTAGTGATGCCTGATATATATCTTTTGTGGCCCCGGTGCTGGGAGATCGTTGGGGGCCACAAAAGATATACATGTCCAGATAACCAGGCGGGCCATTCAAAACCGGAACGTGGGCCGCGATTGGCCCCGCGGGCCGGACTTCGGACATGCCTGTTCTACCTCCTTAAATAAACATCCACAGCTAAATGGTCGGTGCCCATGCACGGATTGAAGTCTGCTGAAGAACTGAGTAAAGGAAGGTCGCCAGCATCATGGTCAACTGCAGCAGGAAATCAGCTTTATTAAGACATTGGTGTATACAGCATGTTGGGGGGTGGGGGAGACACTTGTTAAATCTATTAGTGTCTCCTTCCTAGGCGTTTCGTTCCAAAATTCAAGAGCAAGGTTATCTTCAACAACGTGTGAGTTTATTCTTCAAGAAAGACCAGCAAAAGACAATGCTTACATAATGACAGCTGGTAACACATGGTAAGATGGTTGCTTCAGAAGGAGGAATGAGGAATCAGATGGCACATCCTCCATAGTGTATCGGGTCCCTTCCCCCAACCTTCCTACTCGTGTTCACTTGTGAGGCATTATTATACTGCTAGTAAAGCAAAGCTAAGCATAATTTACATTTAGCATCGCTCCAAGGAAGGTAGCACTAACTGTCCCACAGAAGTAACACCCACTTGTGTATATTAAGTAACATAACTCCACCCATTGTTCTGACATAGTTCCTTAAAAATAGATGTTACATACACAGCAAATGTCCTTTCTCTATCCTCATCAACCTTCAAAATTAACATGTTTCAATAAAGATTTCACAAACTTTTATCACTTAAAATAGTAATAAACTCAAAATATCTAACAATTCCCCCTCAATGCACTATAATTAACAAAGACAATAAGTGCATTCATCTTAAATAATAAATGTTTCTGATCCTCTTTTTTCTAATACATACAATACAATAAACATTCATACAATTTAGTGTTTCAGATATTGTACATAAACTTTTTTCCAAATCTCTGAAGCCTCGTACACACGACCGAGTTTCTCGTCCAAAACAGTCAAGAAAAGTGCCGCGAGAGTTTTTTTTGTCTAGAAAAACGTTCGTGTGTATGGTTTTACGACGAGAAAATTGCCGAGAATCTCGACGAGAAAATAGAGAACCTGCTCTCTATTTTCTCGTCAGGATTCCAGATTTCCTCGTCGTGTTTCTCGTCGGCCTGTTTTGTGACGAGAAAATGGTTCGTGTGTATGATTTTACGACTCTTCCAAAAGCGCGCATGCTCACAAGCAACTATGAGACGGGAGCGCGTCTTCTGGTAAAACAAGCCTTCGTAATGGAGAGAGCATATTCGTCACGCTCAAAAATATTTCATCGTTTAAATGTTCTGCATTGAAATCTTCGTTAGAATGTTACATTAATCAAAACGAGTGACCTTCTTTTGCTGCTGATATTCACACAGAGTTATGCCTTATTTTTAACCTTTTTCATGCTGCTCTTTATAAGATTTATGTGTATTATATCGTGCAAGTTTTTAGGAATAATTTAAATGGTTAGATTTTTCAAAATGATGTTAATTATAATTTCACAATGTTTTGATAGTGATCTCCCATTTAATTTTGGAATCTATATTATTTAAATTTCCCACCATGTTTTTGTGCTAATCAGATTTAGTTATTCTTTTGGGGGGGGTGATATCTGTCCCTTTTATTGTCAGTCAAATGTATCTGCTTACTCCAAAGCTTGATTTTGTTTATTTAAAAATACACATAGTCAAGTATGAACTTAAACAAAAATCACATTTATTCATGTTTATAAATTAAATAAAGAGAAGGCAGCGCTGGAGAAGCTGCTGCCATTTGTGCATCCCAGGGACCCCAGAGCACACAGCAACCCTGTGTGGACACTAAAATTGGGAGCTTGAGAAGGCCAACATTTCTGAACACAATCTGATGCTGGCCTCCCAGAGGTCAGGAACAGCAGCAGGTGATATATATGTCCCAAGTGTGTGGTACTACAACAGGCTGCCTTCTGTCCGACCACAATGAAGCAAGGCCATCACTTCCTCTTCTTCCTGGCAACCTTCCCTGCAGCCTTTCCTGAAGCCTTCCCTGCAGCCTTTCCTGAAGCCTTCCCTGCAGCCTTTCTTTCTTCGTTTGGCTGGAGGCTGGCCCACTGGAGGGGTACTCCTGTCAGGAGGAGGAGGTGGAGGTGTAGCAGAAGGGGGTGGGGCAGAAGAAGAAGGTGGAGGTGTAGCAGAAGGGGGTGGGGCAGAAGAAGAAGGTGGAGGTGTAGCAGAAGGGGGTGGGGCAGAAGGTGGAGGTGTAGCAGAAGGGGGTGGGGCAGAAGGTGGAGGTGTAGCAGAAGGGGGTGGGGCAGAAGGGGGTGGGGCAGAAGGTGGAGGTGTAGCAGAAGGGTTGGGGCAGAAGAAGAAGGTGGAGGTGTAGCAGAAGGGGGTGGGGCAGAAGAAGAAGGTGGAGGTGTAGCAGAAGGGGGTGGGGCAGAAGAAGAAGGTGGAGGTGTAGCAGAAGGGGGTGGGGCAGAAGAAGAAGGTGGAGGTGGAGGTTGAGGTTGGGTCAGTTGGGCCACCTCACATATGGCGGTATTGGGTGTAATTTTCTCCATCACCCCCTTGTTGAGCAAGGTGATGAGCAGGGGCTCGCATAGGAGGCGTTGCTCCATGCTCATCACCTTGAACTTAGCCTCCACTAGGCCGGCAATGGCCTCTTCAGGGGATGTGGGCTCCTTGAGGGTGGCATGGGCCTCTTTAATAAGGGCCATTGCTGCCTCACTGGTGGTCCTGTCCCTCCTGCCTCTTTTGTGAAGCCGGATGGGAGGCACCTGGGATCTGGTGCTTCTCCTTTGCCCTGCCACCTCCTGTCTGCCACTGGGCCCTGCCACCTCCTGTCTGCCACTGGGCCCTGCCACCTCCTGTCTGCCACTGGGCCCTGCCACCTCCTGTCTGCCACTGGGCCCTGCCACCTCCTGGTTGGCACTGGGCCCTGCCACCTCCTGGCTGGCACTGGGCCCTGCCACCTCCTGGCTGCCACTGGGCCCTGCCACCTCCTGGCTGCCACTGGGCCCTTCCTCCTCCTGCCTGACAGTTTCCAGACCCTCCTCCTGGCTGATTTCATCCTGTGCATGAAAAAGGAACATAGTTTAATATGTTGGTTTAATCTTTGCATCAAACTTTGTAATCCTGATTGAAGCAATTAGAATGTAAATGCATAAATCCTTGCTTTAAATTTACCACTACATCAGATTGACTATTTAGCACCCAATTAAGTGCAGAATAATGTCTACAGATCTTGATTTCACTTGTGGAATCCAAAATAATGTATGTTTCTCATCTTGACATATTTGTCAAACATTAATTTTATCCCAATACATTTTCAGTTAATACTATACCTGGCTCCAGATGGCCAAATCAGGATCATCCAGGATGGCTGCCTCCTCTTGCTCCAGAGAAGGCTCAGGTTGGCTGCAGGGAAGTCTGGGGGGAAGAGTGGAGAGTGATGGCCTTGTCTCAATGTGGTCATCCAGAAAGGACATCCTGTTGTAGTACCACAAAATCGGGACATAAACATCATCTGCTGCTGCTCCTGACCTCTGAGAAGCCAGCACCTTAGAGCGTTCAGTCCTGTAGGTACCTCTCAAGCTCCCAATTTTAGTGTCCACTTGTTTTGCTGTGGCTGTGGGCACCTTGGTATGCACAAATGGGAGCAGCTTCTCCAGCGCTGCTTTTCTCACCCCTTTTTTTTATGGATGGGGTTTTTCGTCTCCCACAGAGCCGGCAGCTCCCTTACCCGGTCAATAAATTCCGCCAGGAACTCTTTGTCGCTAATAAAGACATTCATATTGTATCTGCAAGTTAAATAAATTATATTTAACTAATGTGAGGCAAACAGTCTAACCTCCTTAACATCCTAGTCACCATATATATCCTCCAACAATCTCAAGACAGTATAGGCCAACAATTTTTACAAGTCACAAAATCACATACCTTCGTTCGCACGTCCGTCACTTGAACTCCTCTCTCCGCACACCGAACGTACTATAGTCACATGTGTGTTTGCTATATACACACCACGCATGCGTCAAAATTCGAACACGTCGCTCCGCACACGTCGCCCGCCCATGACGTTCTAACTAACATCTTTTCCCCGCCCCTTCTCTTTCGGCGCGCAGACAGATATGGCGGAGTTACAGCAGGTGTCTGATAATTCCGCAACTAAGGAGGAGACAAGCCCGGAGACCGAGGACACGTCACGATCAAGGAGGAGATTCAAGGCATCGAATATGTCTTTGGCGGAGATGGCGGAGATGGTGGACATCTTGCTCAAGGCTGATTATGATGCCAAGCATGGGCCGTATAGCAAACCAAATAGAAGGAAGGCCAAAATCCTCACTAAAGTTGTGAAGAGTCTGAAGGCGAAGTTCGGGGTGAAACGCTCAAATGAGCAGCTCAGAAAGAGGTGGTCAGACCTCAAACTGAGGGAGCCAGACCAGTTGAGGAGCATAAAGAGAATGCTCGCTAAAAGTAAGTAAAATGTAGACTTTTCTGCTATTAATCTTTTTATAAACTGACATGTTATTTTTTTTTTTCTCATATTGGACTCCCTTCCAAAATGTAATATTTTGAACTTGGTTGGGCACAGTAATCGTTCGTTACGTTACCGACACTTCGTTCGGCCACTATCTGCGGTTTTGGCTTATTTTAGAATCACAAAAGTAATTAGACATCTGCCATTTTTGATCAAATATTGTTGATAATTTTTTAGTCTAGATGATGTGTTTGTAAAGAGAATGAAATGCAAACTTTTATCAGTGTAAAGGAGAGGACACTCAGCAGCTGCTTCCACATCTGTACTTTGGAGCACTATAGTGTGGGCCACCAGACCCGCCTTTTTTGGGTGTCCCACACAGGTGCATCAGAGAATTTTTGTGGTGCCTCCATGTCAAAAAAATTACATCCAAATGTGGATACTAAACATATTTTGGGTCATAAATAATGCATTCTTCTTTAAATTCCGCACAAACACACACTTGTACCCCACTTCCAAGCAATTTAGCCTGTTTTTATTTTAACAATGAGATTTACAGTGTGATAAATAGACCTTTTGTTTTATTCTCATAGGGGAGAGAAGACTGGGAGGAGGACACTCCAGGAAGCACATGCACCCCACAACTTCCAAGCAACCCCAAACTCCCAAAGACCCACAACCGAAGGATGTAGAGGAAGTTGAGGTGGAGGAAGGAGAAGTGCAGGAAGGAGAGGTGGATGACGTTGTGGATCTGGTCACCACAACAGGTCAGTATCTGTCACCACAGCTTCAGGTAAGAGAGGTAGGCCTGCAGAGTTATAATACATTTTTTTTTTGGGTTTTTAGGGGATGTAAATGTTGTGAAGGATAGTACACGGTTCTCTGCTGACAGTGCCCTCCGCCTCATCCAGCAAGTGATGGAATGTAGCACGGAACTGGACCTAATTAAACAAAGAATCCATGTGATGGAACAAACATTTAAAGACATTCTCGATGTTTTGGGGAGAATTCAATAAGCCATCCAAACACATTTGTTTTTACATGTTTGTTTTTGTAATTTTTTGAATTTTTTGGACTATCAAACCAGCCAAAAATTGAATATGCACACAGTGTGTCAACATGTGCTATCTGCCATCAGGGGATATCCATGTACGTCTTTTGTGGGTGCAACCCCTTCCTCGTATCTAAAGTCGGTGAACTGAGGAAGGGGATGCACCCCCAAAACACGTCCATTGATCACCCCTGATGGCAGATAGCACATGTTGACAATAGGGATCAGGATTGTAAACTTCCTAGATGAAAAAATCCCAAATGTGTGCATATTCAATTTTTGGCTGGCCAAGGGGTGGCAGGACCCCATATTAGGACGGGCACATAGAGACATAGTTTGTGTAAGTGAATGTCTCCGATTGCTCAGAGGTATCCAATGTTGTAATTTTTGAAATGCAACTGTTATTTTTGTATTTTCATAAGCAAAAAATTGCTGGGTTGGGGCCAGGCCAACCCAAAATAAAAAAAAAATAAAAAAATGAAGAGAATGTGCACAGAGTAAAATATTTGACCACAAACAACGTGTAGCTTCTTTTTATAATACCCTCTAAGCTTATTTGGTTCTTTTGTAAGGTTACATAGTGAAATGGTTGTTATTTACTAAAGTAAAATACACTTGCCACTACAAATGCACAAAGACAAACTAGGAGACAGGAAAGAACAAATAATTAAAGGTTTAAACAAGCTGTTTATTGGGATACTTAGACATAGGCTGGCATAGGAATTGCCCCCCTACCCGTGAAATACTCCATGTATTTGTCCCGAACCTCACGGGCATTTTGGGGGGGCAAGCAAAGACGGGCAGATTCCAGGCCCGGCAGGGGATTTGCAGGGGAAAGTCCAGCCTCTGGCAAAACTGAGGCCATATATGAATTAGATTTGCGGCAAAGAAAATTGTGTAGCACACAGCAGCATAACACTACATAGTTTATTTTGTAGTCCGCCAAGTGGATGGAAGTCATAAAAAGGCGGAACCGGCTGGCCATTATGCCGAAGGCATTTTCAATGACTCTTCGGCCCCTGGCCAGCCGGTAGATGAACAGCCTCTTCTCTGGGGTCAGGGTGCTCTGTGGAAATGGCCTCATAAGATGCCGTCCGAGTCCGAAGGCTTCATCAGCCAAAAAAACAAAGGGGAGTCCTTCAATATTCCCTGCATCCGGTGGCAATGCAAGGTCGTCACTCTGGAGACGGAGGGCAAACTCTGTCTGGATGAAGGATCCCCCATCGGACATCCGGCCATTCTTCCCTACATCAACATAGAGGAATTCATACCGTGCTGACACCACCGCCATCAGCACAATGCTATGAAACCCCTTGTAGTTGTAGTAGTAGGACCCAGAACGGGGTGGCGGCAGGATGCGGACGTGCTTCCCGTCTATGGCACCACCGCAGTTGGGGAAGTCCCACCGCGTGGCAAACTCCGATGCCACAGTCTGCCATTCCTGTGGCGTGGAAGGAAGCTGTGGAGTGAAACAAGGTGAAATAATATTAGAAAAACAAAGTCATACATTACAAGGAAATTCTATCCCAAAAAAATAGAGGCCAACATCAATCAAATTATACGTTTATTAAGGTGTTTAAAAAAAGTATAATGGAAGGCTCATTTATCATTACTAAATTATTTTGGGGGGGGGGAGATGTGTTTGGCCACAGGATAGCATTGCAGTGGCGGTGCGTCCAGAGTGGGCGCTGGAGCACTGCCCCCTCTCTCCTGTACCCATCACTCAGAACAATACATAGGTTCATGCGTTGCATGAACCTATGTATTGTCTATGCCGCACACTATTCAGGTGGATGGCCTCTTGTAAAGCGACCGACATATGAATCATTGCGGCATTTAGGGGGTCAAAATTGCATAGCAGAAACAGGTAGTAAAATAGTCTTGCACATTACAACCTGAGGGATGTAATTGGCTTCCTAAAAGAAAAATCGGGGACGCAGGGGGGGGGGGGGCATTCCTTGGGTAAACACTGACAGGCTGCTCTGCCAATCATGTTCACCAAGTCTGTTTAATGGTAACATGATTGGCTGATGCAACATGAAGGGAAGGAGAAGACATCAAGGACAGAAGAAGGATGGCGCTGACCACAAGAAGGTAAGTGCAGGGCTGGGGGGAAACTGGCTGCATTAGAGGGGACTAAATGGCTGCATTTGAGGGAACAAAATGGCTGCATTGGAGGGGACAACTGGGGGCGTTTAATAGGCACCAGAGCAAAAAAGGAGGAAGTTTATTTCCTAAATTGGGGTTTGAACCCCCAAACATTTGGAGCAACAGGCGCCCCTGCTGGAAAAGTTAGTGAAGGGAAATATTTATGGAGGAGAAAAAAGGGGCAATCTAAAGCTTCCAACATGCATGGGGACAAAGGGGACATTCTCAGCATATTACAATCATGGTAATTAGAGAAGGATGAAAGAAATACAATACATTAGCATACATGTAATACATAAAATGTGATGTTAAGGGAGCAAACTTACCCTAATATAGTCCTCCTGCAGGACTTGGATGATGGCAGAACAGGTGTCTGGGATTATGAGGCCCAGAGCCTGGGGGGAGATGCCTGTGGTGAACTTCAAGTCCTGAAGACTTCTCCCTGTCGCCAGGTAACGCAACGTGGCGATGAGCCTCTGCTCAGCACTGATGGCTTCCCGCATAACGGTGTCCTTCCTGGTAATATAGGGGGACACCAAAGCCAACAGTTCCTGAAAAACGGGGTCAGACATCCGCAGAAAATTCCTGTAGTCCTCAGGATTATTCTCGACGATCTCCCACAGCAGAGGCATGCGGCAGAATTGGTCCCGCTGGAGCAACCAATTCTTGGTCCATGAACTCCTCCTCACACCATTCATGGACTGGTCTTGGTCCAAAACAAGCAGACCAACACCAAGCGCACGCACAGCACGAACTCGACGACGAGAACGTCCAGGCGACATGGCTAGGAAACGGTCGTCTAATCAGAACGTACAGAACAGAACGCACTTTAGAACAGCAAGGCCTATGAATAACGAACTGAAAATCAGAAACGAACAGGCAAGAACGCACTGTAAAACAGATACGACCTGCCTAGACGCCCTGAAAGTCAAGATACGAACCCACAAGCACAAACTGAACCGCAGAAAACGATCTGAAAGTACGAAGACTGAAAAGCGCGAATCGTCTCTTCCCAAACTTTTACTTCACACGCGGTAACACGAGATCAGCAAAAGCAGCCCAAGGGGTGGCGCCAAGAAAAAAGATCTTCCCCTTTATAGTGCCGTCGTACGTGCTGGACGTGTGCGCGGAGAACAACAAGGAAATTGGGAAATGACAGTGTGTACGCATAGAAAGCTTGACGAGAAAATCGACAAGCTTAACAAGAATCTCGTCTAAAAAAACAACGTGTTTTTTACGACGAGAAACTCGGTCGTGTGTACGAGGCCTGAGATATTCCTGTGAAATATTTAACAATTTCATTCCATCAAGAAACTATAAATTATTATATTATTTATTAATTTTAATTTATTCTCTAAACTATGTAATATTAAACATTTTCTTCCTTCGCCTTCATAAATTTAATTTCTTATAACTTTAACCATATCATATAACTATTTTAACAATATCTTTGATATATTAAATTATATTGCTTTGTAATATTAATTATTAATTAATAAATAAAATTTCTTCCATTCTTTGAAATTTCAATAACCAAATAATTTTTACAATATACGTTTTTATACATTATCCTTGAAACTGAAC
This sequence comes from Rana muscosa, assembly GCA_029206835.1. Lineage (NCBI taxonomy): Eukaryota > Metazoa > Chordata > Amphibia > Anura > Ranidae > Rana > Rana muscosa. Next base: position 114,256,959 of record CM055126.1, on the reverse strand, counting down.
AATTATAAACATAATATGTAATCTACTCGTCTGTGGATACATAAAAAACATAACTTTCCCATTATTTGATTGTTATATTTTTATATATTCTATCTATTTTCCTATTTATTTTCTATTTAACTATCTATCTATTTATCTATTTATCCATCTTTTTATCTATTTATCTATCCATGACCAACAAGCAACTCTTTCTATTTCTCATTTTTTTCAACGTTCCATATTATTTAACTCAACAGTAACTCTGTTTAGACACATTAAATCAAATCCTTTCCTTCCAAACAAGCCTGTATGTACTCTATACTAATACTTCAAATGTACACTTTATTGTACATTTTTGTAATAACAAACTATCCAACCAACTTTCCCAAGTTATGTGTTCTATTAAAATTAATAAAAAATAATTCTATATGTATTAATATGTGTTCCTATAAAAGATTTAGAAACCAAAATATAACAACTATTATGTAAACTAAGCTAGTATCATTACTATAAGTTATTACTGTGATATCAATCTTTCAATGATCTGCTAAACTAACAAAGATTGTGTAGGAGATAGTATCAAATTTCAATGTCAACATAGAGTCAACAATTTTTTTCTGTATTTCAAAACATTCCTATATTAAAAATTACATCCCAACTCCCCCTCACATAATGATCAATTGATCAATATGTCACTTTTGATGTAAGTCCATATGAATAAATCATTGAAGTTCATCCAAAAATGATAGTCCTTGATAACATATTAAAAAAATTATTTAGAAAAAACAAGAAATAATAACAATTAGAAGTTCAGTTGTGCTTGGTCCATGGTCATGGAAGAATCAAAAATAAATAAATAAATCCATAGAATAGAATAATTTCATTAATCAATATAAACTATTTTAGACTCATAATCCTTTCTGTGTTTACCCATTTTTTTCTTATTTTTACCCATTATATTTATTTTTACCAATTATTTTGAAACAGAAATAATTATAATCCCTATTACTTTAAAAATAATAAAATAACCTTCCCAATTGAAATGCCAATTGATAACTCAGTTTGCAACTCTATTGGCATCCCTGGTACCTTCAGATCTATAATTCTTAACCATAACTTTAGCTACTGGAATAAATTGCTGAATATACTCATAAGAAGCAGACATCTTATTCAAAAACATGATTTCTATTTAAATTTAGCAAAGGCCTAGCCATGTTTTGTGAACAAACTTCTGAAATTCCTATACCTGTACGTTTTCCTATACAACAGATTGTAAATAATTTAGTATGCTAATCTCAAAAGACATACAAGAACTGACATTTTTCATCCTGTCATTAACTCAAAAAAATTAACAAACCCTATGTTTAGAAAATACTAAAGTTTTTAAACTAAAAATATAACAGGTAAATAAGTCACCTAATCTTTACTTTTTCTTGAATCATCTTACCCTATTTAGACTTTGTAATACTATTCATACGTTCTACAATACCTGAGCACTAAAGATGACAAGAAACATAAAAACTTTATTAAATACCTAAAATTGCATACATGTCCTATAAAATGAAAAAATCATTATCTGATTCCATGGTTTGAAATCCAACCCCAATGGAATATGACATAAATTCACAACAACTTAGCTTTTGTTAAAATATTTTTTTTTTCCTAGAATTTCCTCAATTAATTTATCAAAAGAAATATTAACTAAAGAAAAAAAACATCCTTGTATCCTTCTTTAGCAGGTGAAAAAACAAATATAATCAATCTACATAGATTGCCAAATCTCTCAATACTTTGTAGTATCAGGTTACTCTTTCCTTTTGAATTGTTCTATAAACAAATAAAACAATATTCAGAAGTTTGATGACAAAATGGTCTAAAATGAGTAGTTCATAATTTCTTTCATTAGCTTCAACAAAAAAAATCAATTAGTCAGTCAGTCAGTCAGTCAGTCAGTCAGGTACCTGGATATGCACAAATAAATATTTTCATTTTAAAATAACTCTATCCATTATTGTAGGAATCAATTATTTTTACAATATATTTTATCTCTATTATCAGTCTGTACTGATTCTAACTAAGGCAAAATTTAATCGTCCCCCTCTTTTAAATTTCGTAAAAGTAATAATCTTACCAGATTATTGTGTTTTTCTTTTACTACACTTTCACTTATAACTGCTTGAATTTTGCAAAAGAACATTAATTTAATGGTTGGGCTTTCTTAAATATTCTATTTCTGAAAGAAATTTGATCATGTTGAATAGGGATGAGCCGAACACCCCCCCGTTCGGTTCGCACCAGAACCTTCGAACGGACCGAACGTTCGCACGAACTTTAGAACCCTATTAAATACAATGGACGCGAACGTTTGAAATCTAAAGTGCTAATTATAACGACTAATATGCATGTTATTGTCATAAAAAGGGTTTGGGGACCCGGGATCAATGCAAAACAAAGTTTTAAAAACGGCCGTTTTTCGGGAGCAGTCATTTTAATGATGCATAAAGTGAAAAAAAAAAGTGAAATATTCCTTTAAATATTGTACCTGGGGGGTGTCTAAAGTATGCCTGTGAAGTGGCACGTGTTTCCCGTGTTTAGAACTGTCCCTGCAGAAAATGACATTTCTAAAGGAAAAAAAGCCATTTAAAACTGCTTGCGGCTTTAATGTCATGTCTTGTCCTGGCAATATGGATGAAAATCTTTGAGAAAAATGGCATGGCTACCCCATCACCCACCCCTACCCCAGCCCATTACCAGCCCCTTTGGGTCTTGTATGGATATTAACGGGAACCCCGCACCCAAAATAAAAAAAGGCCCTATATACTCTGAACAGCAGTATACAGGCGGTGCAAAAAAGACACGGACTGTAGGTTTGTTCTTAAGTACAATCTGTTTGTAATTTGGAACAGGTACATTTTTTAAGTGTAGCTCCAGCCAAAAAATCTATTTTTAAGCTTTTTGGAGAACATAGGGAAGGGTTATAACCCCTGTAACATTTGTTTTGCTGTCTGTGCACCTGTTCAGAACATTTCACCTCACTTTCCGTCCCAATGACAAATGTTTTTGGAAAATTTGATTTTTTTATTGAAACAAGGATTGGTGACAAAGCATCAGTGGAGAGGAGACACCTTTTTCACATATTAACTCTTACAGGAGAGAATTTGCCTTCCTAGGGGTAGATTTCCTCTCACTTCTTGTTGTCTCCTTCCGTTTGCAAGTAGGAGTCGTTTGTAAGTTGGATGTTTGAAAGTAGGGGCCTGCCATATATAGTCTTCAGAAATTTGGCCCTTAGGTGTTGGTGTTGCCACAACACTGTGAGCCCTCACAGTTACTCTTGGTGGGTGCTGGAACGCCCTGCTGTCAACTATTATATCAGGAATTGTATTTACATGCCACTGTTTAACAGTGGTAGGAAAAATTGGGCCTTTGGTGGTGCTGGTGCCACAACACTGTAAGCCCTCACAGTTACTCTTGGTGGGTGCAGGAATGGGCCCTGCTGTGAAATATTAGATCAAGAATTGTAATTGCATGCCCCTGTTGAACAGGGGCTGAAAAATTGGGCCTTAGGCACTGGTGCTGGTGCCACAACACTGCAACCCCTCACAGATAGTGTACTTAGAGCGCAGCAATGAGCCCTGTTGCAAAGCATTGCATCAAAAATTTAGGCTTTAGGTGAATGTTATGCAAAGCACACAGTAGTACACTAAGTGAAACACTGACTGTCTGCAGCTAGCACAATCACCGGCCTGCCTGTCACAGTATAGAGAATAACTGTATCCAGGTGAGCTTTAGGTGAGCGCTATGCAAAGGACACAGTAGTACACTAAGGCCCCTTTCACACTGGGGCGGTTTGCAGGCGCTATTGTGCTAAAAATAGTGCCTGCAAACTGAGCCTAAACAGCGGCTGCTGTCTCTCCAATGTGAAAGCCCGAGGGCTTTCACACTGGAGCGGTGCGCTAACAGGACGTGAAAAAAAGTCCTGCTAGCCGCATCTTTGGAGTGGTGAGAGGAGCGGTGTGTTTACCGCTCCTACACCGCTCCTTCCCATTGAAAGCAATGGGAAACCGCGGTAATACCGCCGGCAATGCGCCTCTACAGATGTTACACACACAGCAAATGTCCTTTCTCTGTCCTCAGCAACCTTCAAAATTAACATGTTTCAATAAAGATTTCAGAAACTTTTATCACTTAAAATAGTAATAAACTCAAAATATCTAACACAGCACAACCAGTCAACGCGTTTCCACCATAACGGTTTTACTCATGACTTCAAGTCATGAGTAAGGTCATCATGGGCCATGGCAGAACTGCATTGACTGTTCGTGCTGTATACACCGATGTCTTAATAAAGTCGATGTCTTGCTGCACTTTACCGTGATGCCTGGGATCTTCCTTTCTTCAGTTGTTTTTTCCCTGCTGCTGTTCTTCAAACAAGGTCCATTTTTTTTTAGAAATGGCCACTTACCCTTGCTAAAATCCCATCACTAAATTGGGAAAAAACTGTGGTGGGAAAAAATTCCAATACTTGCCAATGTAGATGGTCTAGTTTAGTCTAGCTTAGCCTAGCTTACACAATGCAGGGTTTGACATCACCATCATTCTGGTGAAATCCAGGGAAGGCCAAGTAGCCCAAATCTTGTGAGATGATGCTGCAATACAGTGCAGGACAGTCTTCCTGCAAGATTTGGTCAACTCAGCATTCCCTAGGATCTCACCAGAAGGATAGTGACATCATACTTGCCTGGTTGCCGTGGGCAGAAGAGGGGCTAAGGTAAGGATAATAACTAGCTTTTTCCCCTACGGTTTTTTTTTAGTGTAGAGCAGCATCTTAGCTAGGGGAGAGGACCTTACTAAATATGGAGACCTTGCAACTTAAATGCAAGAACAGCATTTAGTAATACTTACAGGTATTGTCCCTCCCCCAGTCTGTGACTGGACAGCAAAAGGAGAAGCCACAGAGATCACTCATCTGTGAGTCACTCCATTCTCCTTTTATCAGCATGTTTGTTCTAAACACATTAGTGATGCAGTGCAATTTACTGGCTTATTGTGATGTTTCTCCCTCTCCATTTGGGATTCACTGTATAATGACAAGAGGCTGGCACAAAAGTCAAATTCAGATACTTGCACCTAAGAAATATATTTAATTGTATCGCCACCCCCACAGGAGCCCTTTGGTAGATTAAGTTTACTGTTCTTTGCCTCGACTTGGTGAACAACCTCAGCTCCTGTGACACACCAGGTTAAGCGAAGAGGATATTGCACTACTATTAGTAGCACAAGTATAAAAATCCTGCACATTACAGTTCAATATCAGTAAGCAAACAGCAGACTGGTTAAGAATAAAGAAATGCATTGTAATGTAGATGGCAATATGTACATATAGGACCAAGTACAGTGTATTTTGTAGCAGTTTAGAATAAGTATCTATATAGTTAGATTAATCTATATCTGGGAATCTGCAAATCATCATTAAACAATGGCACAGATAGCATTAAAGGCAATGGTAATCAGTGCTGTAATAACACTGTGGGGGTTATTTACGAAAGGCAAATCCACTTTGCACTACAAGTGCAAACTACAAGTGCAAAGTGCACTTGAAAATGCACTGAAAGTGCACTTGGAAGTGCAGTCGCTGTAGATCCGAGGGGGGCATGCAAGGAAAATAAAAAACAGCATTTTAGCTTGCACATGACTGGATAATAAAATCAGCAGAGCTTCCCCTCATTTCAGACCTACCCCCCAGATTTAGAGCGACCGCACTTCCAAGTGCACTTGCAGTGCAATTTTAAGTGCACTTTGCACTTGTAGATTGCACTTGTAGTGCAAAGTGGATTTGCCTTTTGTAAATAACCCCCAATGTAACTATGTTACATTTCTGCAACCAGTATGCTATACTGCCTAGAGTGCACTCTATATACAGTATCTCACAAAAGTGAGTACACCCCTCACATTTTTGTAAATATTTTATTATATTTTTTCATGTGACAACACTGAAGAAATTATACTTTGCTACAATGTGAGTGTACAGCTTGTATAACAGTGTAAATTTGCTGTCCCCTCAAAATAACTCAACACACAGCCATTAATGTCTAAACCGCTGGCAGCAAAAGTGAGTACTCCACTAAGTGAAAATGTTCAAATTGGGCTCAATTAGCCATTTTCCCTCCCTAGTGTCATGTGACTCATTAGTGTTAAAGGGTCTCAGGTGTGAATGGGGAGCAGGTGTGTTAAATTTGGTGTTATCGCTCTCACTCTCTCATACTGGTCACTGGAAGCTCAACATGGCACCTCATGGCAAAGAACTCTCTGAGGATCTGAAAAAAAAGAATTGTTGCGCTACATAAAGATGACCTAGGCTATAAGAAGATTGCCAAGACCCTAAAACTGAGCTGCAGCACAGTGGCCAAGCCCATACAGCGACTTAACAGGACAGGTTCCACTCAGAACAGGCCTCACCATGGTCGACCAAAGAAGTTGAGTGCACATGCTCAGCGTCATATCCAGAGGTTGTCTTTGGGAAATACACGTATATGAGTGCTTCCAGCATTGATGCAGAGGTTGAAGTGGTGGGGGGTCTGTCAGTGCTCAGACCATACCCTGCACACTGCATTAAATTGGTTTGCATGGCTGTCATCCCAGAAGGAAGCCTCATCTAAAGATAATGCACATGAAAGCCCACAAACAGTTTTGCCTACAGTGAAGCATGGTGGTGGGAGTGTCATGGTCTGGGGCTGCATGAGTGTTTCCGGCACTGGGGAGCTACAGTTCATTGAGGGAACCATGAATGCAAACATGTACTGTGACATTCTGAAGCAGAGCATGATCCCCTCCCTTCGGAGACTTGGCCATAGGGCAGTATTCCAACATGATAACAACTCCAAACACAACTCCAAGACGACCACTGCTTTGCTAAAGAAGCTAAGGATAAAGGTGATGGACTGGCCAAGCATGTCTGCAGACCTAAACCATATTGAGCATCTGTGGGGCATCCTCAAACGTAAGGTGGAGGAGCGCAAGGTCTCTAACATCCATCAGCTTGGTGATGTCGTCATGGAGGAGTGTAAGAGGACTCCTGTGGCAACCTGTGAAGCTCTGGTGAACTCCATGCCCAAGAGGTTTAAGGCAGTGCTGGAAAATATTGGTGGCCACACAAAATATTGACACTTTGGCCCCAATTTGGACATTTTCACTTAGGGGGTACTCACTTTTGTTGCCAGCGGTTTAGACAATAATGGCTGTTGAGTTATTTTGAAGGGACAGCAAATTTACACTGTTATACAAACTGTACACTCACTACTTTACATTGTAGCAAAGTGTAATTTCTTCAGTGTTGTCACATGAAAAGATATAATAAAATATTAAAAAAAAATATGTAAGATACTGTCAATGAGTATGCTAGAACCCAGACCTTACTGACAAAGTATCCCTTTCTATAGGCAGTAAGTGAAGTCTTTGTAGAACAGCTAGGAGACAGTCCTTTGCCCTAGTTCATCAGCCAGCTAGCGTTAGGGCCCAGACTTTACGGTGGTGAACATAAGTACAGTCCCAGTAAGTTCTGCATTCAGTGGTAAAGGCCGCTAGTCAAACATTCAGTCACTATGTGCTCAGTCTCTGCTAGCACTAACAGGTTAATGGCAGTAGTGGTATCTCACCAAACCCAGCGACACAGCAGCTCCAGTCCTGCTGTTTAGATGTCAGTCGGCTTCTAATTTGCCTGGAGCGACTCTGGTCCTCAGCACCAGGGCTAACAGCTCTTCAGCTTCTGTCTTGGCCACAGGCTTATAGCAGGTTGATGCGTGCACACAGGAGTAATGATGTGCTCACCTTGGTCCCCTCACAGCGAAGAGAAAGTCACTTGGTATTCAGCCTGGGAAATACAGCTCTTTTTCCTCCTCATAACAGTCCCTTTTTGGGGATTGTAGTCCAATAGTCCATAGACTTCCACAGTATGACTCCAACTCCCTCAGTCCAATTCCCGTCTCTTGAGCTTATTCTGCTTGCTGGATCACCCTGCTGAGTGGAGGTGGAATAGTGTTAACCTATTCAAGATGGTAATCCAAGGGGGCACAGAAAGCACTGCAGCACAGGGCCCTTACCAACACTCGCTGTCTAGCTAAAGACCTGGCTACACAATTATGTATTACATAGCTTTAATAAGCTTTAGTACCTCTTGTTCATTTTAAATGTTGGCAGTAACCCTATTTCATTTAATGATGTAACGGTAGTTAAGAGGGGTGGAGGTTTTTATGTGAGATGACCCCCCCTACCCTGCAACCATTATATGCTGTAGCAGCTCCTGGGCAGCAGGGGATCTTGAGCCTCTGTTAACTGGGAGTTTAAAAATTAGCATCCGTAGTATTTAAATATTTGATGCCTAAGCCCAGGGGGATCAAGCTTGTAGGTGGGATTCTCTTCCAGGTATATCTTGTTCAAAGGGTGGTATCGCTTACATACTCTTGCAGCTTGATTATTGTTTTCAATGTTTTTCTTGAATTTAGTAGGTAGAACAGGAGGACCAAGGAGGTGGAATTAACAAAACTCACACGGGGGTCCTACAGCTCCTTGGTTAGCAGAATTTCTTCTAGTGGACATAGCCCTACAAAACAAGTGGTTGAGTTGTTAGCAGCAAATATCTTCTTAGACCAACATGGCCTGCCTCAAAGTGAGGAGCAAGACCCTCCAGGCCAATTTCAAACCCTGGGGGGCTTCACAACCAGACACACAACCCGTTCAAACCAGGAACATAGCTTTCTCTAGCAAACACCCATTCTCTTGCATGGAAAGGGCTGATAGGCTTCCTTTTCCTTAGGAAGGATGACTGACAAAGGACTCAGAAGGGGAGGACAACAAAAATGACACTCTCTTTCCAAAACGGGAGAACTAACTGTGCCTTTATTTTCTGGCACTGGGCAAGCTTTACACCCAGAACATAAAGATGATGTGGAATGGCTGACCAAGTCGTCATCCTCCTCCTGTATCCCAGATGCAAAGAAACTTGAAGTCCTCAGCAGCTGGTTAAGCAGCCTGTTCTATCTCCTCCTCCACAGCTACTCCTGTCATTGCCCTTCCATCACAGAGTTGTTGGCTGAGTCACTTGAGGACAGTATTGGCCACATTATACAAGAGGATGCACAACAATTAATTGCATATGAGGTTGAGGAGGAGAGCAATGGGAGCAGAGAGAGAGGTGGAACTAGGCAGGGAGAACCAATTGGCACAGATGTTCCTGCAACAATAGGGACGAAAGTCTTTCAAGGAGAGCAGACACTGCATGGAATTATAGACAGGGCACTGAAAACACAGCAGCAGGAGGACAAGGAGGACCTTCTGGTGTCTCAGGAACCCCTATATCCAGACGCCATCCCTGTGAGGGCTCAGCAGGTGCAAGAGGACCATTAGGAGGAGGAGTATGTTTGGCATAGCAGCATTCAGGTGGAGGACATGGGGCCAGCTTGTGGGGATGGGTTTCATCCCCCAAAAACACCTGGATTTGTACTTAGCTGTGGAGGTTGGCAAGGGCAATTTCATCCTCATCAAACTTGAGGACATTGGTAGCTTGTGGGCTCATTCATGCTCCAGAGCCTGTGAAAGGCCCTAGGATTTGTGGCATCAAGGAGAAAGATGATTACTGGTTGTAATTCCTCCTGGATCCTTGCTACAAGGAGAAAGTTGCAAAACTCATACTGCATTAACAGGAGCAAAAGATGAAACGCCTAGAGGACATGCTGCAGAGTAACTGTTTCCAGTGGCTGGAAGTACACTGTTTTACAGACAATGGGGCTTGGAGGCTGCTGTAGTTAAAAGAAGGAGAAGTGGTGAAGGTGGTTGGCTAAGTAAAGAATTCAAAACTTTTTGCTCTACCCAGCCCCCAGGGCTGTCTGTTGCCAGCAGCTATCAGCTACAACTACTACATATGGTGACAATCAAGATGTTGACACCCTTCCAACAGACTACTCCCTTTTTTATTGGGTAACAAGGATGTACCACTATGCCAGAGCTTTCACATTATGCAGTCAAGCAGCTGGGCTACCCTGCAGCCGGAATCGTCTGTAAACATACATTTAGTACTGCAGAGGGCATTGTGACATAAAAAAGAGTCTGACTGTCACTGAACACAGTTGACCAGCTATCCTGGTCAAGGACTATCACTGAACACAGTCCTGGATCAGTGACAACTACAAGTCCCCTGCTGCTAATGTTGCAGATTACATGTTTTTAGGGTTTTGCCACTCAATGTTTTTTTTTTCCTGTATAGCCTAAGCCACTCCTTTTATCACTACAAGCTTGAAAGAAAAACTCAGCTCCTGCCGCGATTGCCTTCTCCTGCCCCATGGCCACACCTTGCCACCAATAACATCTCACTCTTCCCCTGCTGACCTAGCATTGTTAACATCGACTGCCATCACTGTAGGTCTATCACCATTTTCACCTCATACTGTGTCATTTGCTGTTAATTGCATAGCTGTTTCACAGTTGCAAAAAATTTACAATTTTTTTGACCAGGTAACATCAATAGCTCTGCACTATTTCATAGTTTTAGCATTACTAGCACCTCAAATTACGTTTTTCGGAACTGTGTCACATTTGTAAAGAATTACATTTTTTGTAATGTTACAGTATATTTGCCCCACTAATACAACAAAATACATTTTTCCACAGTCTCAAAGTTTACATTTTTTGGGCAAGTAGCATCCTGTGTTCTGCCAGAACATCTTTGTTGCTTTATAGTGTGCTGTCACCAATAAAATTGAAAACCAAATTTGTATGCAATGGACTCCCAAAGATAAACATTGTTAAATATTTTTTGTCTGGTTACCTACTATTTTGACCATTTCAATATGATGCATTGCTAATAAAAATTGACAACTTTTAGGCATCGGACTCCCAAAGATAAACATTTTTAAATATTTTTTTTCTGGGTAACTACTACTTTGACTATTAATGCTTGCATTTCATTATGGTGCACTGGTAATAAACAATGGACAACGGTTTATGTTTCCGCATCGTTCTCTTGGAAACTTGTTTGGCTTTTGATGCAGGCTTTATCATGCTGTTTGTATGGATCATCTAACCCTGCTAAAGTACACTGCCACAATCAGAATTATTTTGGATACATCATACATTAACATTTCAGTAGTGAAGCCCAACAGTGATTCTTTAAATAGAAACGCGTTCTCATTCCTTAACTCTGAAATCATAACCAAAAAAAGTACACTTTACATTTTGGCAGCTAATTTCTATAAATAATTTCTCCTTTTGCCACAGGAGAGATGCAGTTTTTATTTTTTAAATAAATATGGAGTCTGCCTGCTCTCCCCCTTAAATTGCATCCTATGAAAAATACCGTATTTATCGGCGTATAACACGCACTTTTTTCCCCTGAAAACAGGGGGTAAACTATGCCTGCGTGTTATACGTCGAAATTTTTTTTACCAATGGGGGGGCAGGGATCGGGCCGTCTCTCCTGGCCCTGGGACAGCGCTGCCATACTTAAAAAGAAAATAACACTGCCAGCCCCCTCCCACACACCGCCCCCCGCATCACCCCCAATGCAAATGGGATCCTGCAATACCTCAATTTACGCCCCTCATTCTGGCCGCTTTCCTCCTCCCGCTCCGCCTCCTCCTCGAGTGTAGCTTTTGATAGGAGGAGGAGAGCGGTCATGTGACCATCAATGAAAGAGGAGAGGGGGCTTTATAATGAAAGGAGTCTGTGTGCTGTGCAGGGGGTCTGTGCAAGGGGGTCTGTGCAAGGGGGTCTGTGCAGGGGGTCCGTGTGCTGTGCAGGGGGTCCGTGTGCTGTGCAAGGGGTCTGTGCAAGGGGTCCATGTGCTGTGCAGGGGGACCGTGTGCTGTGCAGAAGGTCCGTGGTGCTGTGCAGGGGGTCTGTGCAAGGGGTCCATGTGCTGTGCAAGGGGTCCATGTGCTGTGCAGGGGGTCCGTGTGCTGTACAGGGGGTCCATGTGCTGTGCAGGGGGTCTGTGCGCTGTTCAGGGGGTCCGTGTGCTGTGCAGGGGGTCTGTGCAAGGGGTCTGTGTGCTGTGCAGGTGGTCTGTGTACTGTGCAAGGGGTCCGTGTGCTGTGGAAAGTTTTTTTCCTGAAACTTCCCTCTTAAAATCAGGGTGCGTGTTATAGACATGTGCGTGTTATATGCCGATAAATACGGTACTTAGATTTTGTGCAGCTGATATGTACAATTTATAGATTACGCATCTGAAAAAATAACAGTACAATGGGCTGAAATATTACTTTCTACTTCCAAAATGTTATGTAAATAGATGATATTTTGTGCATTAAATATTTAAATCTTTTTATCTCTAAAAGTATATTACTTTGTAATTTTTGGATGTATTAGGAATACTCTCTCCTATTGAAAAAAGAAGAGATTCAGCGCAGCGCAGCACATCAGTATCATTATAATATAGTGTTTTAGAAAAATAGCATTTTCATTACTTATATCTGGCTGAAATATGACTTCTCCCTGCTTCTGAAATTTCCTTTTCTAAAGAAGATGTGATTCCATGCATTGCATCTGTTCAATTTTTTTATAATATTTTAGGAACTAAATGTTCATTTCATATATTTTTGCAACTGCCTGCCTCCCAAAATGCAACCTATTAAACAGTATGAGATTCTGTGCCTCAATGTGTACAATGTTTATACGGTGTTTGTAAAGTTTAACATAGTATTTCTGAAATATGCCTACTCTCTGCCTCCAAAACCCCATCACATCCTGCCTCTAAACCCCATCAGGTCCTAAAGAATTTGATTCAGTCCAACATATAATGCAATTTAAATTATAAAAGGCTTTTGCAAACAATACGTTCTCGTTGAGATTTATTCCCCTGAGGATGGCTACGTGGACAAAATGCGTAGGGACAGGGCTTTGGCGATGATGCTATCACACATGCGTGCCGAACCGAGCGGCATGTTGAGTTGTTGATTGCATGCCATCTTAGCATATTTCCTTTGTGAGTACATTTCTTTTAATAAATGCTGGTTTATTGTTGTTTACTGTAATACACTATGGTCCTTCCTTTTTTCTTTTGTGACATATTGGGACTTGTACCAAGGATGTGTTTTGGCATAAACCTAAACCGAGTTTACAGCATTCACCATCAGAGGATGTAGAGGAGTTGAGGAGCTGGCTGTCCTTGTTGCATTGTGACCGGATGATTGTTGGGCTGTGTCCCATATTTAAAGCGGAGCTCCCGTCTCCATGGCAATTTTTCTCAAAAAGCACACTCGTGATTCTTGCTAGTTGTGCATTGAAATTAGGAGACTCTTCTAAGCATAATCCTTCTTCTTAATTATTAATTTGCAATTACTCACAGGATCCCAGTAGGCAGGCAGCGACCATTGACGATATGAGCATCTGAAGCCTGTTCCTATTAGCTTCCGGGATTCCGGGCAGCTGTCTCACGCCTACGCAGTGATGACACATCGCGGCGCACTGTGTTGTTTACAGGTTCCCATAACAATGGCAGTGTCGACGGAATTTCCCGCCCCTCCATTATGGCAACACAGAACTTCCTGTCTGGAAATACCGCAAGATTTCATTATTAGGCGTCCCTAGGACTTCTGGGATAGATGACGCCGGTATCCCAAGAGGCCTAGGGAATCGCCTAATGACAAAATTGCCTCGGCGGCTGGGACAGGAAGTGTGGACTGCACAGAGTAAAATAAGGTATTTAGAAATAAAAAATAAATAAAAAAATTGCCGTTACAGACTGTTCTGGGGGTAGGCATTTTCTTGCAATGAACATAAAAAAATGGGTGGAACTCCGCTTTAAGCCCTGTTGGCATCTATGTGTTGGTGAAGGACCATGGGAATTACAACAAGGATTGCTGGCACCTGTAGTTCACTTATCACAGGACTGTATGTCTAATATGTTTTTTAACATTAGTTATGCATATTTTTGGCTTAAAAAAGCTGACTATCTGCCTCAAATGTGCCTTCTATTAAAATAATGATATTATGTTCTGCAAATATGTGTGTAGCGTGGTCTTTAAATCTAGGGGAGTGTTTGAGTGGTAGTTGTACTCAGACACATTGTTTGATAGGGCTTTGCTAAACCATTTTATACTATAGGTGGGATACTGGTGTGTAGTTCCCTGTGGCCTGTGGATGGCGCTGCCATCGGAGGCTAGGGTTGAACCACTGGTATAGTGCTGTGCCTTGGATGTCCCCTCTCGGCGGTGGTATGGTGAGCGTGTCGGCCTGCTGTGCACGCTGGGAGAGGATATAAAAGGGACAGACCCTGCCTGTGGAGGGTGGAATTCCCGTGGGTCCTACCCCAGGAAGTGTGTTGCTCTATTTGTTGGCCACCCCAGGCACCTTTAGCCTCGGGGTGGGGTTCCTGGCCGGTGCACTGGCGGATCAGTCCCAGGCACCTTTAGTCCTGGGGCTGCAACTGAAGGCCTTGGGTCCAGCACCGTTGGCTGGGGCCCACCGAGGGAGGAGGAATCCCAGGGTGCTGCCTTGCGAGGAGACCCGTATCTAGGAAGAGGAGGCTGGGGGAGGACCGTTCCGAGGGACTGGTGAGAGATCACAGAGAAGGAAGGGGCCCGGTAACTCTCCGGAGGGATGTCATCTCCCTAAAAGAGGCCTAATACTACAAGCAAAGTTCACCAGGTCTGTGGCAGAGACCCAAAGTTCACCAAGTCTGTGGCAGAGGCCTAAAGCTCACCAGATCTGTGGCAGAGTTTGTGCAGAGACTGTGTGTCATCCAATTCGAACATCACTCCGGCTGTTAGGATCCACTCTAAAGGGAGATTATCCGGGTGAGCTGAGCCTACTTGAAGAAACAGGTAGTGAATAGTAAATTAATTTGTGCCTGGACTTACTCCAACACCCTTTTGCTGTCCTGTTCTCCATCCACCCTTTTCTATCTAGTGACTGTGCATATGAGAAAATAAACTCTACGTTGGAGTTGCAACTGGTGTGGACCTTGGAGTTATTGGGGAAAATAGAGACTTGTCTTTATTGCAGTGAAGACGGGAACCATTCTCTGGAGAACCTAACCATAGAGACCCAGTTACATTTACACCGCTCAACCTCTTCACACAGGAGGGTACGGGAATGTGGCATTGGTGTGCCCCTTTTCCCACAGGTGAGCCAAAGGTAGGGAAAAGGGGTCTGGTTGCTACATGTGCAATCTTGAAATGACGTGAAAAATTTCATTTTTTAAAATGGTCATTAAAAATGATCGTGTGTGGGCTTCAGAGCATTTTTTACGACGTGAAAAATGGCCATGAAAAAATTGGAACATGCTCTAATTTTTCACGAAAAAAAATGTGCATGCTCAGAATCAAGTATGAGACGGGAGCGCTCGTTCTGGTAAAACTAGCGTTCGTAATGGAGATAGCACATTCGTCACGCTGTAACAGACTGAAAAGCACGAGGCTGAAAAGCGCGAATCGTCGCTCAACAAACTTTACTAACATGAAGGGTGGCGCCATCCGAATGGAACTTCCCCTTTATAGTGCCGCTTTACTCAAACTTTTTTTCCATGATAGTGTATAGGCAAGGCAGGCTTGAGAGGAAACACGAAAAATCACGTCGAGAAAAATTACGTTTTTTTTCAATGACATTAAAAACGGTTGTGTGTACGCGGCATTAAAGAGGCCTAATTTCTGCCCCAGATTTATTCCCCCACAACTAATGATGAGATTATCTGGAACAAATATTGCTCTTTCCTTCGCAAAAGGTGGCCTGCTTGAAAAAGATTACAAGCTTTTCTTCAGTTTTTCTTCAGTCTGTGAAAAAAAGAAGACTTTTTTTGCTTTCATATGCAATGTGCTAACTCTGTCCCTCGGGAATTGCTGCTTATTCCAATGAAGGCTTGAAAAGTGTAGTGCAATTCTGTTCAATGTTTATGTTTCCATCTGTACATGAAAAAAAACCCGACTTTTTTGTTTAAGATGCAATATGTGCGCTAAAGAAACTGCAGCCTGCCAATACAGGCTCGATACCTGTGGTGCCTAAATCCCTATGAAAATACATACAAATATATGATATTCATATAACATTTAATAATTCCTATGAAGGTTTGTACACACTTATAAAAGTTGATGTTATATATAAAGATAATCAACTGATAAAATCTTCCTCAATCCAGCAAAAAAATTAAGGACAAATGGCCAAAAATGTCCACCAAGCTTTATAAAGCACAGCAAACAGTGTAAAATTAGAAGTGCAGCGCTATAGCATAATAAATAACAATATAAGTGCAAAACAATATGCATAAAAGTTAACATCAACTAGTTCCAATAATATACAGTATATAAAAAAATCTACAGTCCAAAGTGTTATATAAAAATCCACTGACAATATTCACAAATGAGAATAAAAAATAACATCTTAACAATTAAGTCTGTGATAGCAATCTAAAAGGTGATGTTCAGTGCACCCCAGGCAAAAGTGCAATACAGCTCCTTACCCGAAATTGTTGACCTCTTTATTACAGATGGCCATACAGCGCCTAGGGCACAGGTGTCAAACACAAGGCCCGCAGGCTGAATCCAGCCCTCCAGGCCATTTCCTGTGGCCCTCGCACCTCTCCTGCAGCTGCAGGAGAGCTCCAGCCCTCCACTGGTCCTAATCCAGACCCTTACTCTCTGCTTTCAAGCAATGCATCCAGCTTCTTCCCAACAGCAGCATAAGGAAAGGGGGGTGCACTGTGATGTAAGGGAGAGTGGGGGACTCAACTTCTGATGGTGGGGTGGCTCTTGACATCTAATGTAAGGGGAGGGGATACACTGGACATCTAATCTTACAGATACAATCGGCCCTTTTGAGGGCAATCATAATGCTGATGCGGCCCACAATGAAATTTAGTTTGACTCCCCTGGCCTAGGGGGTTAAGGTCTCCCTCCGACCAGTCAGCTTCCCCCCATCAAAGCCAATATAAAATGTACCATTTAAGTTCACTCAAAGATAAAATATGAAGGACACTCTCATAGTGTAAAACTGAATACCGCCCATCGCGGCGATCGGTGGTGCGGTGTGTCAGTCTGAAACACCGCTACACCGATCTCGGTAAAGATCCTCCGGTGGAGGCTCTTTACCACTTGATCAGCCATGTCCAATCACGGCTGATCATGATGTAAACAGAAAGGGCCATTGATTGGCTTTCTCTCACGCGTCTGACAGACGCGAGTAGAGGAGAGCCGATCGACTGCTCTCCTCACAGGGGGGGTCTGTGCTGATTGTTTATCAGCGCAGCCCCCCCTTGGATCCCACCCATGATCACCAGTATGCCGCCCAGGACCACCAGGATGGCCATCCACACTGGACCACCTGGTATGCCCCCCTAGACCACCAGGGAA
This sequence comes from Rana muscosa, assembly GCA_029206835.1. Lineage (NCBI taxonomy): Eukaryota > Metazoa > Chordata > Amphibia > Anura > Ranidae > Rana > Rana muscosa. The sequence continues at coordinate 114,239,650 of CM055126.1, read as the reverse complement.
ATGCAAATCTGTGCCCAGGTAGCTGCCAATCAATGCCCAGGCATCTGTCAATTAGTGCCCACTCACAATGCCTACCACTGCCAGTGCCACCAGGGATGCATATCAGTGCCGCATATCAGTGCCCATCAGTGCCATGTATCAGTGCCCATCAGTGCCGCCTATCAGTGTCACCCATAAGTACCCATCTTTGCAGCCTTTCAGTGCCCATCAGTGTCGCCTATCAGTGCCCATCAGTGCTGCCTATCAATGCTCATCAGTGCTGCATATCAGTGCCACCCATCAGTGCCGCCTACCAGTGCCCATCATTGCCGCATATCAGTGCCCATTGTCGTTGCCCATCAGTCCCCGTTCATTGGTGCCACCTCATTGGTGCCACCTTATCAGTGCCCGTCAGTGAAGGAAAAACGTACTTATTTATAAAATTTTATAACAGAAACAAAGGCAAAACTTTTTTTTTTTTCAAAATTTATGGTCTTTTTTTATTTGTTTAGCAAAAAATAAAAACCGCAGAGGTGATCAAATACCACCAAAAGAAATCTCTATTTGTAGGAACAAAATAATTAAATTCTGTTTGGGTACAGTGTAGCACGACCGCGCAATTGTCATTTAAACAGTGACAGCGCAGAAAGCTGAAATTTGGCTTGGGCAGGAAGGGGGTGTAAGTGCCTGGTATTGAAGTAGTTAAACACTAAAAAAATTTACACTCACATGATCATAGAGCAAAAACGGCTCCACAAGCACATATGACTACAAGTGGAATTCCTATAGACTTACACAAACTAGGTCCTGACCATCCAATGAGGTCTGCGTGCATGATAACATCACCGTCATAGACCCCACCCTATGCGTTTCATCATAAATGATGTTGGGGAAGACACCCCATTCCAGGTGTATATAGAAATCCACTCTATTCCTCTGTGATTGACACACAAGCCAATCATTCCCTTTGTGGTGGCACTGTCAGGTCACCTGAGGCCAGGTGACAGATGCACACCGTTGGGGTCAGGAGTGCACTGCTAAGGTAGTGGACCCTATGGCTGACTGCTGCGGATGGAACTCTGGGTGGTTAAGGAAGGCAGGTCCACTAACAGGGATCCCACAGGGAGCTAGAGCCTAAGATTCCCCAGGACGCGGAGTCTAAGATCCAGCAGGTTTTCACCAGAGCCTCTAGTGGTGAGGATGGACTGGGCTGCAACTGGATCCAGGTCGCGGCCCCCAGAGTCTCCCAGCTCACGCTCACAGTAGGCTATAGAGGATAGAGGGGAAGCAGCAGCTCGGGATAGCAAGAGATAGTAAGGGGATAAGCCAAAGGTCGGGGCGACTAGCAGACAAGGATAAACAAAGGACACGCCAAAGGTCAAGGTCACAAACAGACAGGGATGGTCGAGAACAAGCCAAGATCGGTAAAACAGAGACAGACGTAGAGCACACAGCAAGCAGGAAACCGAACACACAATAGCTTAACAAACACTGTTGATCAGCACGGCTGGCTTGCAGTGCACAGGTTAATATAGAGTTCTCTGATAGAGCCTGGGGTGGAGCCATGCTTAGAGGAGAGATTACTTAAGCAGCCAGGTGAGAGTGGCTGGCCTCTAAAGCAGGACACATGAAGGAGGTAAGCTGACAGACAAACATTACTGCATAACCATGACAGGCACACTCACCTTGCTACACTGACCACCTAAAAAATAAGATGGTCAGATATGGTATGCTGAAAATAAGATTGTTATAATAATTTGTAATAATTGTTTTGGTTTGGTTTTATTTTGGTTTGGTTATCAGCCGCTAGGAGGTGCTTGATGTGCACTTTACAGCCACTGGGTGTAATTTCCTCCTGTTGATCTCGTCATTGAGTCACCAAGCTATTTATGTGTTATTATTATTTGAGGGGTTATAGAGAGTATCTATTAGATAGAGGTGTCATGTAGTTCTGCAGCTCCTAATGAAGCTTATGAACAAAACATTTTGGGTGAAATGAGAACTCAGTGACGTCACTAGGCATACACATATGACCAGGAAGTAGAGTAGTTCTCATATTTTCTAAAGTGGAATATTTTGGGTGCGGAGAGACAGCACTGGCATTTGTGAGTGGATTTTACTTTGTTTTGAATGTTTTGAATAAACACAACATCTTATGCAACATTTGCCCCCTCTCTTCCACGATTAATTACATGATGGAGTTGTTATTTGGGTGTTTCTGAGAATCCATTACTGCCTTGCTGCCTTCAAGTTTGGTTGGAGGATCTTTTTTCGGTGTGCCATATTTGACCATCTTATTTTTAAAGAGGTCAATGTAGTAAGGCAGGGGTGCCCAACCTTTTGAAGAGCGGGGGCCACTTAAGAGACTTGGTAACCGGTCGCAGGCCACAATGAGCAGAGCGGGTGGACGGAAGCCCACTCTACTCTATAGAGCCCACTCAAGTCTTTTTTTTAGCGGATCGGATTGGAGGTAGGCGTTTGTAAACAGACACAAGTCCATTTACATCTTCCACTCCTTAGAGGTCAATGGAGGGTCAGATTGGGTCAGACTGACCATGTAAAGGGGGCCTAAGGCTGCTTTCACACTGATGCACTGTTTACCCGCACCGCAGGTTCACCTGTGGCTTTCCTACAGGTTAGCTGCACTTTGCCATAGACTTCTATTATATCCTATAGGTGTGGTGCACTTTCAGAAAGCTCGCCAAACTCGCAGGTAATAGAAGTCTATGGCTCAGTGCAGGTAACCCACAGGTGCACTGCTCTGAAAATGCGCATCAGTTTGAAAGCAGCCCAGTTACCACTGCAGAACAGATATGCCCATATATACACTTTGATTTTAGTAATAAACTTACCTTTAATAACAGTATTTAATTATGGTCTAGCACTACTACACCAAACAATCATTGACAAAAAAACAAATAAATCCCCCTTCTTTTGGAAAGCAGCCATATTGATGTGCTGCTGCTGTATGTAAGCCAATAAATATGTAACATTTTTACAAATGCAATTTATGTGATGCCACAAAACTGTTTTGTTGATGATTATCTCTGAGAATAATATTGTTCAATGAAATCATATACAGCTGAAAAGCAACCCTTAGTATGTAAATTGAAAAATGTTTGTATTTTCAATGTTGCCCTTTAAGCTACCTAAAAAGATCCTCTTCTCTCTAAATTATATATATTTTTTTCTTCCAGTTGTGTCTCTAAAGGAGTTTTAACCATTCCTTACACTTTCATTTTAATAACTTGAAAGTATATTGTGTGGGTTAATTAGCGACATTATATACTAAACTGCTAAAAAATAAAGCTATTATGTTACCTTCTATGATTGAAATACATCCTTTAGTGCTAGTGGAACAAAATTCCTATTTCAACAGTACAATGTGCAGTAACTCAATCTAGGGTTTTTTATGGAGAGAGTGGAATTTATAAATACAGAAAACAGGGCCATGGTATTTTATTGCCAAGAGCTTCCAATGTAGAGGAAGAGAGACCGTTGTAGGAGACCTTTTTTTTTTTTTTAAATCAGCATCACAGTGAGATGGTATTAAAAACAGTTTTCAAAGGCACATAAAGCCATTCTTAGACCCTCTCTATCACATTTCCTATGTCTCTGGGACACGGTGTGCAAGATACAGTATATCCTCTAAAGTCACCACACACTGCGGTGGCCCCCCTTTTTGGAAACCTGCATTTCCCTCCTGGACAAAATCTCAAAAGGTTTAAATGGGTTAATAAGGGCTTCTACAGGATAGCTCATTTTATAGACAATAAAAGAATCAGAAAGCCCTCTTAATTTCTGGAGACCTTACAAATGCCCCCTTCAGAGACATTCTGCCTTTATCAGATCACTTATTATTTACAAACACTGTATTGGGATCAGGTGGATATCTCCACTAGGACCTTCTATGAAAATAGGTGTTTGTGTGGTCCGGGGACGCGTGGCAGTATTTTGGAGCTATATACTCTGTTTGCAGACCAGGGTTCTAAACACTCTTGCCAACTAGCTTGGAAGACAGATCTGGGGGAGACTATAGAGGAGTGCAGTTGGGCATGGTGGTCGACCATGGTGCACAAAGGAATTCTCAATACATCCTTGGGGGAGGCGAATTACAAATTGTCTCGATGGTATCTTGCTCCGGCACGATTAGATAAGACACCTCACCCCTTTGTTTCAGGGGGTCAGGAGGGCAATATGTTACATATCTGGTGGACATGCCTAAAGTTTCAACGGTTTTGGACAAAAATATTTAATTTGGTATACTCAGTGACTGACTAGAATATCCCCAAAAACAATAAGACACCATTATTTTCCGACCTATCGAGTGAGCTACCCAAACATCTTAGAACCCTTGCTTTTTTTTTTTTTTAGCAGCTAAAGTTACCAAAGCATGAGCGTGGAAATCTCCTGTGAATAACCTTGCGTTAGTCAAAAACAAAATCTCTTGGATTATGATTAATGAAAAATAGTCTAGTATCCTCCGAGACAAGCAACTTCACTTTGAAAAAGTTTGGAACCCCTGGATAAGTTACGTCCAGTCTCCTTGATGGGTGGGGTGGGGGGGTCGGCAGTCTGGGATGTGGTGATCAGCTGTAAATCTTTTCTCTTCTCCTCTCTCCCTTATCTTTATTAAACCTTTTTCTTTCTTCTAGCTTTCATATTAACTCCTCATGAACACTTTGATGTAGGCTACAGGGCCTCCTCCTCTAGCCTAGCCTACAGAGCCTCCTCTGTTTGGCACTGGAAATTTTGTTTAGTTTTACAGAATTTATTTTTATTGAATTTCTTTTTCCTTCAAGAACAATATACGCACAATAGTTTTGCATTAATGCATGTGCAAGTATATTCTTTAGAATACCTATAGTAAATGTATGACCCCCAACTACTGGACTCTGTGCCTATTGTACATCTTCATTCTACCCCTCAGGGTGGAGTTGGTTGTGAATTGCTAATTTAAGATTGCTTAGTCGTGGTATGATCAGAATAGGATGATTTTGTCACTTCTCAATGTAACATCGTTGCTTGATATTCATTTGCACAACTTTGTACTTTATTGTTTGTCTAAACTATTTTTTAAATAAAAGGAACGTTACATTTATCCATTTGATGCATTTACCAACCACATCAAATGTTGGCTTAGGTATACAGATGACATTTTTCTTATCTGAACCGACGAGGACGCTTCTGGAAAGGGGGTATCCTGCAGAAGTCCTTGACCATGCATTAACCAAGACTAAGACTACTCACACCAAGCCCCCTGGGCCTTTGGATCAACCACTGTTCATTCACACATTCAACAGTGAGTCTGACCATATCAAACAGGCTAAACATGACTAAAAGTCGACACATTCTACAAGCCGACAACGCATTGGCATATGAACTTAAAATGGTGACCCTAATTGCACATAGATGCAACAAAACACTTCGTGACTTTCTCGTACAAGCTGATCCCAGACATAAATATGCCAGAACCATACCGAGAATTTCCCAGAAGACCGGCTGCTATAAATGCCACAATTGCAATGTGTGTAATTCCCTTATATGCGGCGAACACTTTATGCACCCACATAGGGGTAACCGCTATTGCATCCAAGAGTACCTAAACTGTAACACCGACTACTGCCTTTACATCCTCATATGCCCATGCACACTCACTTATGTTGGCAAAACAACCGGCCCTTTTAAAAGGAGGTTTCAAAAACACAGAAGTGACATTAGACTCGCCCTGTCTAAAACAGAGGAGGATATGCAGATCGACCATAATAAACCAGTGGGCGTGCATTTTGTCAAACACAGACATCAAATACATGAACTAAGGGGAATGGTCATCGAACATGTCCAACAGCCCATTAGAGGTGGTGACCATGTCCGTCAACTGCTACAACGTGAAGCCTATTGGATCCACACCCTGGGCACGGTGCATCCTGGAGGACTCAATGCCAACCTATCATTCACATGCTTCTTAAACAAGAGATAAATGACCTGTGTTCTTGACCTGAACGATGATCGAACTATCTTCCTTTGACCATTGAGTTTCTTTTCTGCTTTTTCCATGTTTCCTTTTGCTGTCTATCTCGGCAATGATCTGATGACAAACCCATGGCAACTTAATTTGGGATTACTTTGTAACTGCTGTGACCACGTCACCTGCAATTTTCCCTGCATTATATGGAATTAGAGTTTCCTTTTGAACGTAGCTTACTGAGTCTTTCACATCTCGGTATGAGACCCTTCCCCCCTCCTCTTTCGCCAACCCCCCCTTCTCTCCCCCCCTTTCCCCCCTCTCTTCCCTCCCTTACCCCCCCTTTTGTTTCTTCCCCTGCTCTCCTTCCCCACTTTCCTCCTCCTTTTCCCCTACTTGCCCGCCCCCTCCCTTTTCTGTTTTCTCTCTTCCTTTTCCTTTTCTTTTTCTTTTCCTTTTAATTAAATTTTCTTGCTTTCTTTTCTTTTTGTTCTCTTTATTTATTGTTATATTTATTTTCTTAATTTCATTCTCATCACTATCAATATTATTATTTATTCTCTTCATCTTTTCATTTTGTTTTATTTTATTAAATAAAAATATATATTTTTATTTTGTTTTATTTTATTCTATTTTATTTTATTTTATTCAATTTTTCTCTTTATTTTCCCTTATTATATCTTTATCATTATTATTTTGGTTGGTATTGTTTATTTCGTTTTGTTTTTCTTTACTCTTTGGTCCCACTCTTTTTCTCCTTTTTCTTTTTTTCCCCCTTTTTCTCTTTCTTTTTCCTTCTTTTTCTTCATATTCTCACTCTCCCTCTTCTATTTTTCACCTCTTGGTTTCTTAGTCTATGGCTGTTCTTCCCTTTGTTTACTCACTCACGTTCCTCACTCTCACCTTCCTTGCCCACCTCCTTTGATTGGACGTAATCCGCCTTATGGGCAGGGTCCGCCGATGTCACTCGTTTCCATGACATCGGCTACCCCAGCACTGCAGCGTCTCTTGTTATTGTTTACCGCCGGCACAACGCGCTTGCACGGCCGGTGGTGGCTGTTGTAAGCCCAGCATCCTCACACTGCCGACGTCACACGTCTTCTATGCTACGGCGCCTCGGCACTACAGCATCCCTGGTTGCTCGGATACCGTTGCTGCATTGCGCATGCGCGGCATGCGAACGCTGCCGCGATCTGCTCTACAGCTTCTAAGCCCTGCACTGGCGCCGGTCTACAATAAGATCGTGCACTGCATACAGATGCCCCCCAGCAGCTGGTCCGTCTCCACAGTGATAGGGGACACACGCCATTACAACAATAGAAAGGTACTACAAAGGCATTATCAACATGCCATTTTATTAAACCCTTCTTTTGATAGATGTTTTTTCTTAAATCTGTGTTATTGTGCTAATGTATTTAAATTATTTGAGCTATTTTGGCGGGATTTGTGACGTCATACCAGTTGGGAGGAGCCTTGTTTTTTTCTTGTTTCCTTTTTTCATTTTTTTCTGATTGGTTGATGGTTATTTAAATACTTTTCACTGTTACCCCACATTTATCACATGCCTGACGAAGGGGTCCTGTGTGACTCTCCTTGTGTTGTGATCATGCAATAAATTATCCGTTTGGACGCTATTTACGTTGTTCCATGGTATGCTGGCAAATATCTTCATTCAAACAGAGATAATGACACATAGTCAAGCATGCTGACCCCTTTTTACCATAGTCCTTAGTTTACTTGTTACCCACTGCTACTAGCAGTCTTGTTGAGATGGATTTATTGTAAAAGTAAAAAAAAGACAGGAAAATAATATCCTCTCTGATCCCTAAAGGCGATAAGATAATGCCACGATCAACATTCTACATTATTATTCCTGACAATCAGAAACTACTTGGATCAAGATTCTATAATATCATTACTTACAAATATTAGCAGCCCTGTATATTTTGTGCACCTAGAAACACATACAGACATTTTTGGCTACTGGGTCATCTAAAACCAATTCCTCAGTGTATATGCCACGGGGCTAAACACCCTAGCTGTAGGGGATGATGGTCCAAATCATGTGCAACTGGCAATACCAATAGAATTCATGATGAAAACAACAGCGGCGCACCAAAATGTGTGAAAAAGTGGCTTGTATGTGAAGGCTGTAGGCAAAAACTATATCGTTAGTAGGGCAAATAGGTCCACTGTAATGATGATAAAAGAAGTTGTGGGTATAAATATAGCTCCTCATGTTTCTATCCCAAGTAGTTACAGGTCTGTGTCAATAATAAATATGAAGATAACCTTATTGCTAAGTAAAAGCAGTAAACTAGAGGGATATGGACAACTATAGAAGGGTAAAGTGTTTGATTGGAGACACCCTGGTACAGCTACAACATCTGAGAGGAGGCTTTGTGAGGGAAAGTATTCTTCTCATCCCATAAAGAAGCCCGCTGTAATTAAGAATAAGAGTAATAATAGGTCTAAGAAATTTCATGCCAAAAAAACTTTGACAAACGCAGGGATAACAACAATAATAAGAACATGGATATTCCTATATTAGCAACTCAGGTAGCATCTGCTAATAAACAACTTGGGACAAGTATCCCTCTGAGAGGGGTTGATATTCCTCTCCCCAAGGTGACCAAGCTCTCTAATGTGACTCCTCCCAAACACCTTTGTTAGTCACTCGGACTGAGGGGGCTACTAAAAACCCTGGGGATCCTTCAAGTAGTCAGCAGAGGAATATAGCTCCCACAAGGAAATCCATGGTTTTACCCAAGCAGATATTTCCCATCCCTGTACACAAAGGATATGCTCCCCTCAGTGAGAGAGACAGATCCTTTTTTAGAACTCACACACAGTAATTCTCTAATGAAGAAAAGAAAACTAGAAGAAGGAGACAAGGGAGGTAGAAGATACAGAATCCAACAAGAAAGAAAGGAAAGAAAGTTGCTAAACACACAATGTAGTACCTTTAAAATCTTCAATCTCTCCACACGTGCCCTAAACAATTCAGAACATTCGTTATTAAGTACGGGGTTAAGTTTTGAACCAGATACTCTTCCCAACAAGTTTGTGCTATTCAAGGACCTAAATAGGTTTGTTTGAAACCTTACAGTCAGATGGAATTTTATAAAACAGGAGGTTGAAGGGGAGGATATTAGACATGTTCAATTTGTTTTAGACATGTGCGATTAGTTTCGTACGAATCGAAAATTCGTACGAATTTTTCGAAATTCGTACATTTGTACGAATCCGAATTACGAATTTTTACGGATACGAATTCTGTACGAAATACGAAGTTTCGTTTACGAATTTCGGCTCCAAATTGAAAAGATTCGACATTATAGAGAGAAAAGATTCGACATAGAGAGAAAAGATTCGACATTATAGAGAGAAAAGATTCGACATAGAGAGAAAAGATTCGACATTAGCCCTGGTTCACACTGGTGCGTTTTGACATGCGATTTGGCATGCCAAATCGCATGTCAAAACGCCGGTATTTGCCGCAAATTGCGGGCAATGGAACCGTCCTAATCGGTGCGACGCCGCATCTGCGGCGCTGCACCGATTTCAAAAAGTAGTTTCTGTACTACTTTTTGCGATTTCGGGCCGCGATTTACATTGACATCTGTGCAGAAACCTGCACAGATGTCCCTGTAATCGCGGCCGAAATTGGGACTGACAGGCAGGAGTGAAATCGTGCGAGTTCAGCTGAACTCGCACGGCTTCACTCCCGCAGCCCAGTGTGAACCTGGGCTTATAGAGAGAAAAGATTCAACATTATAGAGAGAAAAGATTCGACATTATACAGAGAAGATTGCTGCTGAAATTGGGTGGGGGAAGTACATTTCCGGTCGAATCATTCGTTCGTTCCGGTCAAATCGTTCGTTATACGCGTCGTACGAAATTCGTATTTTGTACGAATCCGAATTGAAACAAATTTTTCGACGGCTCCCATGTCTAATTCGTTTTGGTCCTGTCAGGGAACTATCCGCAAAAGGACTGGCAGGTCTCTCCATGTCCAGCAGAATCACGGATCAACAAACGATATGCGCATGCGCATGCGCATGCACACACGGGCAAGAACTGTCAGGAATCTACGTTCTCCAGTGCGCATGCGCGTGCGCCAGAACGCACGCAATAAGTGAGTGACACTAGGCGCCCAGTGGCCTATTTAAAGCTTGCTGCAGCAGTCAATAACTGCTGCATGATCTTCAGCCTTCCTTTGATTGTTCCTGAGTTCCTGTTTCTGCTAACTTGAATTGCCATTATCAACCCGGCTTGCCTGACAAGTCTTCTCTGTGTGTGATCCCGGCTTGATCCTTGGCTTGTTCCTGTATCCTGCTCCTGTCTGCTGATCCTGAGTATGACCCGGGCTTGTCCCTTGACCTGTTCCAGTGACTCTACCTCTGCTTGTTAACCTGAGTATGACTTCTTCTGGCTTGGCTCCTGGCTCCGCCTTTGGTTCTCCCTGCTGCACAGCCTCATCTGGTACTTCCGAGGTACCCCTGCCTGGCAGTCTACCCTGCTCACCAGCTGATCTCCAGCATCACCTCAGCTTGTCGCAGCTGGCAACCCCTGCCTCTTTGGGTATAGCACTCCCTATGCCACCTTCAGGGGGCGCTCTGCACTTAGTCGCAAGGGAAGCCCTCCCAGCACTTCGTTCTCTGGTAAGGTACGTGACAGGTCCAAATACAAATTCGGACAAATTTTTGGTTGTTCAGCGATCCGGATGCATCCTAATCTCTGAATGAAAAAGTAATAAATTTAGTTGAAATTGGTTAAAATTAGGTTTATTTTATTTTTTTTCTAATGAATTCCAAATTTGCAAAACTATTCAAATTCAAATCGGTCAAAAAATTATCGACCGATTAAAATTTTGTGTGAAGAATAGCTGGTTGTTAAGCAGCAGGCCGGGAAGCCAGCCACTGCATCCTTAACAACCAATGACTTATCAGCTGTCAGCGGGCATCTCCACTGACAGCTAAAATGTAAGCAAAACAATTGCCGGCAATAAAGAATTCTGAAAAATTCATACCAGGCCCTTCATCACCGCAAAGCACCTTGTCCCCATGTTGATGGGGACAAGGGCCTCTTCCCTACAACCCTGGGTGGTGATTGTGGGGGCCTGAGGGCAGGGGGCTTATCAGAATCTGGGGGCCCCCAGATACCACCCCCAGAACCCTCCCTATGTGAATGCGTATATGTTGTTCTGCACCCAGATTCCAGAAGTTGATCTCACCTTAGATAGGGACAACTTTCATGTCATCCATGCTACAGAAATTATGGGAAGAGGGCTATATATGTAGCCAATCAGTTGAATCACTTTCAAATCCAGATATAATACACAACGGTTTTAGACTGAAATCAGACTTTTACCCTTCACAGTCCAAAGGATCATTCATGCAGACTTATTATCAGGCCACTTATAAAGACCTTCTCAAACTATGCAATAGGAAGTCCCCCTTGGCAATCCTAATCTTAGTGCAGAGGATATATTGGGGGGTATGTAATAAATTGCAGCAGTAAAATATAAAGTTCATAAACTGTGATTCTTAAAGTACAAATTGTCTTCAAATCCTCCCAAAATAGCCAAATGTCTCACTCACCAGAAATCCTGGCTGCTCATTTACAGTAAGTGCAGCAATAACGCATGTTTTCATAACCTCCAGGATAACTGGAACCTCTTTGTGGTCTTTTAGGACTCCGGATATGTCATAGGAAGGAAGACTATATAGTGTAGTACTGTATGAAATGACCATAAGTACCACAACCGTGCATGCAGTGTCACTCACAAAGATACAAAGAAGAGGAGAGCGCACAGGCTCTGGTGCAAAATCTTTTATTCATGGGATAAAAATGTATAGATGTGTAGCAGGATGTCCATATGTAAGAAGGAATCCGGCTCCCTCCGGTGGTATAAGTGTTACAATGCAACTAATGCACTTTGGGACAGATATCAGCTAGGAGAAAAGACTTTGTTGTTTTTAGTAAAAGACAGACTACATTACCCAGGGTGCATTGCAACACCGCAAAGCATTCTGGGCAGACTACTTAAACCAGGGGAGGGGCCAGCGTCTCTCTCTCTGGATCCAGCTCTCAATCAAGCAGGAAGTTGGCACGGAGGCCTGCTTCCTAAGGATTAGGCCAGAAGCCTGGGCCTAAATTACGGGAGTGCCTGAGTGATTGCCAGCAGAGGATCGTCCACAGCGTCCTGTGATTGCCCAGCAGAGACCGGAGTCGTCCATCACCATATGCTGTTAGTGACGGAGTCCGGAGACTGCAGCTGAAGCAGAAGCGTGGAGATCGAGTGACCGGGACAAGCCAGAGGAGACTATCTGAAAGTCGGGCCTGTTTGGTGAGAAGGGCACCTGCCCAGAATTGACTACTACCTTAGAGGAAAGTGATTTAGTTAGTGCCAGCCACACTTCACCTATCACGCCACAGCTTGCGGCCTAGTGTATCTCACTGGAGATTATGTGATCAGAGATTGGTGCATCTGTCATTAGTGGGTGGCAGGCACACGAGCACTCAGGTATATTGCGGATAATTACAGCATCTTGTTGAAACCCTGTGGATTACAATTTAACTTGTGCACCGACGGTGGCTAGCGAAGACTTCATTGGAGAAAGGAACTTTGAGTGGGACGCAGATAGGCCTTGCTTACCTATTATAGGGAATGAACACGTGCAAGGTATTGCAACAAAGGGGGAGCTCGCGAGCAACCAGTTAGCCGTGCAGAGACACATATAGATACATGTACATATATATAGCTGATGTTATTTCCTGTTATTACCTAATCTCAGTGATACCTATCCTTATTGGTTTATTGACCCTGCAATGCGCATGCAGAGTCAACTGTGTGTATTAATGTGATTCTTTACCCTTCCCTTTTATACTGAGTAAAGGTACCTTTGATTAAGCATATAACTTGTGTGAAGTATCTCTGTCACTTAGGACTAGTGACCAGCAAAGGTAATAACATTTACAGGTTATTGTGTGATGTATGCAGGATTGTGTCTCCTAATACTCAATAGGTCTCACACTCCTTATTCATATCAGTTGTGCTAAGGGAAGGTTTGAGCCACTTCCAGGGGTTGATAGGCAGGACGTAGACCCAAATCAAACAAACAGCAGCTCCTACGGGGGTAGTGCTACACGTGGGGGCTCGTCCGGGATATTCTACGGTTCTGCAATCAACTTTCCCCCTAGACAGAACCCTTACAGCACAGAAATGGACCCTGCTGCCGTAGCCCGGTGGTGCAGGGATGAAGGCATCCTACCCGGAAATGACCTGGTGGTTGAAATCCAGAGAGAGGCCTGGGTAGAGGAGCAGCTAACTCCAGTCTTGAGAGCATTGTCCACGGACAGGAAGCCATGGGTGATTGACATAAAGACAGATACTGTAAATCCCCACACCTATGCATTATGTGAGTGGAGGAACGGAATCTCTGACTACTTCAAGGGTGCCAGCATAAAAACTACAAACCAAGTAGAACTCCTCCTGATACACCCAGAAGAGAATAAAGATGGCCCCACATCCACTACTTCAGGAGGCCCCAGCACAGGAGGGAGCGCCCAACAAAAGGGTCCCGGTTCACTACCATTGACCACCCTTAGCTCAGAATTGTGCGCTGTCCTGGGGGAGATTGTGACCAAGTGTAAAAAGGACCCTCCAGACTACCTGATGTCAGGATACAGGAAACTCAGGACCTTTTCTGGGAAGAAACCTGTACCTTCAGTGGAAGATGGATTTGAAGAGTGGCTAGATGGCGCCACTCAGGCCCTAGAAGAATGGGAGGTGCCAGAACAACAAAAAAAACAACGGATTGTGGAAAGCTTAAAGGGGCCTGCTCTGGAGGCCATACGTAACCTCAAGTTAAGCAAGAAGGACTGCAATGCACAGGATTATCTGGATATTCTGCAGAATGTGTTCGGCGGGACGGAAAACGTCACTGAACTCACTTACCAGCTGGGGCATTGCTACCAAAAAGAGGGAGAGAAGCTGTCAGAATTCATAGGACGCCTGGATAAGATCCTGCATCGGATCCTACTGAAGAAAGGGATCGATCCAAGAAAAGTGGATGAGGCCCGTGCCCAGCGGGTGTTGAGGGGAGCTCAACCCTTGGACCCCATCGCATTATTGCTACGCACCCGGCGGGACGAGAGCAGCCTGGAATACCCCGACTTGATCCGGATAGTCAGGGAGGAGGAGGCCATGTTGGAAGACAAAAGGAGGAGTCAACACACCGAACCAACTGCCCGAGTCAGAATGTTAAGTGCAGAAGAAGGTGATTCAGAAGTTGAACTCCTAAAGACCCAGGTGTCACAACTAGTAGAAATGGTGTCCATGCTGACTAGCCAGGCCTCTGTGCCACACAACAAGAAAACGTCAGAGGAACCAAAAAAACCTCCTAGCTCCAATATGGAACTAGTACAGAAGCCTAAGAGATTGATAACATGCTTCAATTGTGGGGGAATCGGGCATGTTAGAGCAGTGTGTCCCAGCCCAGATGAAGTTGCATCCAGATATCGCAAGCCGGCGGAAAACTTCAGAGGGCCCAGGTGAAGGAGTCAGCCGGGCGCCCACCAGTTTCCACGAACTCCTTCAAGAAGTCCAATGATCCAAAACATCAGAGTCAGGGACCTAAACCTCTGCCAATTAGGCCCCGTCCCACAACTCAGGCTGCTGTTGAACAGAGGGCCAGTGCACACCAGACCCAGAAGGGACTGAGACCCACCGGAAACTCAAGAAAAAAAGAAGTGAGGGTACAGGTAACTGAACCCAGCAAGAAGTCTGTGTTGAAGGAGTTCCCTGCCAAGTTAGTGGGGCCTTCTCCAGTAGTCTCCATACAAGTAGAAGGGATCTACACCAAGGCTCTTCTTGACACTGGGGCTCAAGTGACTCTTCTGTACAGGGATTTCTATGATAAACATCTTAAACATCTGCCCCTACAGAAATTAGAGGAACTGGAAATATGGGGTATTGGAACTCAGAGCTTTCCCTATGACGGTTACCTGCCAATCAAGTTGACTTTTGATCCCTCAGTGGCTGGGGAGACAGAGACCTTCGATACTCTGGCAGTAGTGTGCCCTCGCCCACCAGGGGCCAGCAAGAGCTCACTCATCATAGGGACCAACACTGATCTAGTCAGGCGACTGCTGACACCGTTGGCCCAACAGGAAGAAGCCCCGACCACAAGAGTCCACCCCATGTTAAGGCAAGCCTACCAGCGCCTGGTACTGGAGCAGAAGGCCCCGGCTGAGGGAGTTGGCAAGATTTGGAAGCTAGACAAGACGGAGAAGGTATTACAACCGGGAGAGGTGACTTGCCTGAGGGCTTCTGTCAAGCTCACATGGAAACAGCCAGGCCCCTTCATTGTCTTCGAACCAGGCCCACAGGAAAGACAGAAAGGGATTGAAGTAATCCCCGAAGTGATCCCATTGAAGGCCCTACAGAAAAGCCATGGGAGGGTTTCAGTGAGTATAAGGAACACTGCTAATACACCAGTGAAGGTGCCGGCCAGAATGCTGTTGGGCCAGGTGAATCCAGCCACCCCCATTGCCCCGTGTGAATTGAAGAAAGAAGAAAGGGGTGAAGTCACCATAGAGAAGCTCTGTTCTGAAGACACGGCCCTCCCACCAGAATGGAGAAAAAGGGCCAAAGCTCAACTTGCAAGGTGGGAAAAGATCTTCTCTAAAGATGAGTTCGATGTGGGGTGCGCAAGGAGTGCCACTCACAAGATACGCTTACAAGAAGATAAACCCTTTAGAGAGAGAGTTCGACGGGTCCAACTGGGTGACTTAGAAGACTTGCGGGAACAGTTGGCTGAGCTGAAGAGGACGGGGATTATTCGAGAATCCAGGAGCCCTTACGCTTCTCCAATAGTGGTAGTCCGAAAGAACGGGTCGCTGAGACTGTGTATCGACTACAGAACACTAAACAGAAGGACCATCCCAGATCAATACACCACTCCCAGAATTGAAGACGCCCTGCAGAGTCTGTCAGGGGCCAAGTGGTTCAGTGTAATGGATCTAAAAAGTGGATATTACCAAATCCCCATGCACCCTGAGGATCGGGAGAAGACAGCCTTCATCACCCCTGTGGGGTTCTTTGAGTTCAACCGTATGCCTCAAGGGTTATCAGGAGCCCCCGCCACTTTCCAAAGGCTAATGGAGAGAACCGTCGGGGACATGAATCTAATAGAGGTACTGGTATATTTGGACGACGTCATCGTGTCCGGGAGAACCCTAGAAGAGCATGAAGAGAGACTGGAGAAGGTCCTGAAGAGGCTCAGTGAAGAGGGCCTGAAACTCTCCCCAGAGAAGTGTCAATTTTACCAGTCCTCAGTCCATTACCTGGGCCATATCGTTTCTGCAGAAGGGGTGGCCACGGACCCAGAGAAGCTGGATGCCGTCACCTCTTGGCCGAGACCTACCAACGTGACTGAGCTTCGGTCATTCCTGGGGTTCTGTTCTTACTACAGAAGATTTGTAGAAGGATTCGCCAAGATTGCCAGACCCCTGAACGAGTTACTCAGAAACGAAGGGGAAGATGATGTTCCAGAGCTGGTCAAACCAGTGAAACTCACCATGGGACCGCGAAGGCCCAAAGAGTCGATTCAAGACCAGTGGACAGGGGAGTGCGAGGAAGCCTTCCAGATGTTAAAGAAGAGTCTTACCACTGCACCAGTCCTGGCCTATGCTGATCCAAAGAAGCCTTATGAACTGCATGTAGATGCCAGCCGAGATGGGCTGGGTGGGGTGCTGTACCAGGAACATGATGGTTACCTAAGACCCGTCGCATATGTGAGCAGGAGCCTGATACCTGCTGAGAAGAATTACCCCACCCACAAGCTTGAATTCCTGGCCTTGAAATGGGCAGTGGTAGACAAACTGAGAGACTACCTATATGGGGCGGAGTTTGTGGTGAAGACAGATAATAACCCGCTCACCTACCTTCTGACCACTGCCAAGTTGGATGCAACGGGACACCGGTGGTTGGCTGCCCTTTCAAGCTTCACCTTCAGCTTGAAGTACCGACCCGGAGTGGGAAATAGGGATGCAGATGCCCTGTCCAGGAGGTCTCATGCCCCCACCGACCCTACCGAAGAATGGGCCCAACTAGACCCAGAGGGAGTGCGAGCCCTATATCAGGGGACAGAACTTCAAGCCAGAGGTGGGTCAAGAGCCGAAGAAATTGGGGTCTCAGCTGTTGGAGTACCGAAGTGCTATTGCAGTGTGACCCAAGTCGAAGGGGAGGGCTTGCCCAAGCTGACAAAAAGGGATTTGAGAAAGGAGCAAGAAGAAGACTCTTTAGGGAAACTCCTGATAAAGGCCCTGGAAAGCCAGCGTCCCGAGATGCTTGAAACAGACTCCCCAAGAGAAGCCCGATTGTTGCGCAGGGAGTGGGATCGGCTACACATACGTCAAGGGGTGGTCTACCGAAGGGGCCCCTCTGACGACTCAGAAGAGAAGTGGCAGCTGTTTCTACCAGCCAAATATCGAGAAGCGGTCCTAGCTGCCCTCCATGACAACCATGGTCACCTAGGGTCCGAACGGACTTTTCACCTTGTACGGGATAGGTTCTATTGGCCCTGCATGCGGGCTGAAGTGGAAGGATATTGCCATTCCTGTGTCCGATGCATTCAAAGGAAGACCTTGCCACGTCAAGCAGCCCCAATGGGCCATCTGCAAAGTCAGGGACCTATGGAACTGGTGTGCATTGACTTCCTTTGCCTGGAGCCTGATCTGAGTGGTCAAGGGAATGTCTTGGTGATAACAGATCACTTTACCAGATATGCTCAAGCATTCCCAACAAAAGACCAGAAGGCCTCAACAGTAGCCAAAGTACTGGTAGAAAAATTCTTTGTGCACTATGGTCTACCCCAACGCCTTCATTCAGATCAGGGCAGAGACTTTGAAAGCAAATTAATAAAGAAGTTATTAGACCTGTTAGGCATCCAGAAGACCAGGACAACCCCTTATCACCCACAAGGAGATGCTCAGCCTGAACGGTTTAACCGGACTCTCTTGGATATGTTGGGGACTCTGAGTTCAGAGAAAAAGCAGCATTGGAGCAAGCATGTAGCTGCCATAGTGCATGCCTACAATAGCACTGCCAGTGATGTCACCGGGTATTCCCCATACCGTTTGATGTTCGGGCGGGAGGCTCGGTTGCCAGTGGACTTGGCCTTTGGCATATCGCTGGATCATACCTCAGCAGCATCCCACAAGGGGTATGTAGACCGATTGAGAAAGAGTCTGAAGACAGCTTTTGAAAAGGCCCAAGCAGCATCTGACCAACGGGGGCTGAGAAATAAAAGAAACTTTGACCTAAGAGTCAGAATTCAAGATTTACAGCCAGGAGATAGAGTGCTGTTGAGGAACTTGGGAATTCCGGGAAAACATAAGTTGGCTGACCGTTGGAAATCCCAACCTTATGTTATCTGCAAGAAGCTGGAAAACCTTGCTCTGATACTCCTGCAGATTTCACACACATATTCTGGGACTGCCTACAGATTCGGGACTATTGGCGGGAGGTAACGCAATTTATCCACAGCCTAACTACCATTTCTATTCCCCTGACAATTAGTGTATGCCTCCTTGGCCTGGTGGGGCAACTGGCACTTGCCAAAGCCCCACGTACCCTAATAGGTATCCTCCTGTTTTATGCAAGGAAAGCCATAGTACTGAAGTGGAAGTCAACCACCCCCCCCACCCTGACCTCATGGAAACATCTAGTCAACACAGTGGTGCCCCTCTATAAAGCGACGTATCTGTCTTGTGGATGCCCCAAAAAATATGAAAAAGTCTGGCATCTGTGGACTGATTCAGAGTCCACAACAGATGACCGACCTCAAGAGGAGTAACTCGTAAGATCTCCTCTGTACTCATCAGTCCTGATAGGAGCTAAGGTCCGTAATCTGAATAAATAAATGGAGGTGCAAGCATCGCTCAAATTAATAGCACCTACCCCTGCATGCTCCTGATAAGCCCAACCCAGACATCTAGGAACAAGTAGAGGTCCCGCAAGGAATAATAACTCCTGCTGTAATCCTACCTTGTGTACCCCGAGAGGTGTCCCTGTTAAGTTAGCTAGATATATTTAATGCTAAGATGTGATGATAAGTTGTCCTCTGTTTTCTTTTTTTTGTTTTTTTTTTCTTTTATGTGCACGTGGTTATGTGCAAGGATTGGCCGGGGTATGCCCCAAAGGCCCTGTTTTGTATCTCAAAAACGCAAAAACTTCAATAAAGAGAATTAAAAAAAAAAAAAAAAGAAGCTGGAAAACCTTCCTGTGTACCAAATTAGGCCAGAAGGAAGCGTGGGACCGTTAAAGACCTGGCACAGGAATCACTTGTTGCCCCTCTCCGAGGCAGTTCGCATGCCTCCTGCATCTGACTCACAAGAAACCCCTTCAACTTCTCAAGGTTCCAGACCCATCACCCGATCTCAAACAGTGCTTCCAGATGTGAGAGATGGAGACTCTGACAATGAAGGTCAAGAGGATGAAGAAGCATAATCTGACTGGTTGTGGTCATCCCAATTGCCAGAACCCATGACCACCTCCCAAACCTCACCCAAAACAGTTGACAATGGAACTCTTCGGGCAGAAGCTCCTGAATTCGTGCCTTCAAACATTCTCATTGAGGAGGTAGCTGATGACTCAGACTCTTTGTCAATGGAAGACCCAGAAGAAGGGTCGTTGTCTCTATCTGAAGGAGAGCGGGACGCTCCTGAAGTTCTGGAGCCCAACATGCCTGAACTAGATGAGGAAGCCCCTGAAGAGCTTCTAGAAACAGCCAGCCCCAATGTCCTTGAGAATATGATACCTAAAGAGCAGAGGGAAAGAAGAGTAATTCACCCCCCAAAAAGACTGACGTACGACCAATTGGGTGAATGCTCTGAGGAGGCCATCATCACTTCTAAGAGAACCATTGATCAGTCTAGCTCTTCCACTCCAGATTCAGATTCAGTGGAAGACAACCCCAGCTCACTCCCTAGCACATCTGAAACAGACACCCAAGTGTCGGTGGTCCGTATACAGGACAACCTCCCTCCTTGTGATAATTGGTGGGAGGTTCCTCTGTCGGCTCTGTGTTATGATATGAGCTGTTTAAGTTTAAATCCTGCTTATGAAAAGGCAAGTTGTTTATTGTCATGCATAAACTAACAAATTTCCCTGCAGGTATTGCCAAAGTATGTGTTAGGTTACATACTGTTGTCCTCTTTGGGGACCAAAGACTTTAAGTGGGGGGAGTGTGTAGCAGGATGTCCATATGTAAGAAGGAATCTGGCTCCCTCCGGTGGTATAAGTGTTACAATGCAACTAATGCACTTTGGGACAGATATCAGCTAGGAGAAAAGACTTTGTTGCTTTTAGTAAAAGACAGACTACATTACCCAGGGTGCATTGCAACACCGCAAAGCATTCTGGGCAGACTACTTAAACCAGGGGAGGGGCCAGCGTCTCTCTCTCTGGATCCAGCTCTCAATCAAGCAGGAAGTTGGCACGGAGGCCTGCTTCCTAAGGATTAGGCCAGAAGCCTGGGCCTAAATTACGGGAGTGCCTGAGTGATTGCCAGCAGAGGATCGTCCACAGCGTCCTGTGATTGCCCAGCAGAGACCGGAGTCGTCCATCACCATATGCTGTTAGTGACGGAGTCCGGAGACTGCAGCTGAAGCAGAAGCGTGGAGATCGAGTGACCGGGACAAGCCAGAGGAGACTATCTGAAAGTCGGGCCTGTTTGGTGAGAAGGGCACCTGCCCAGAATTGACTACTACCTTAGAGGAAAGTGATTTAGTTAGTGCCAGCCACACTTCACCTATCACGCCACAGCTTGCGGCCTAGTGTATCTCACTGGAGATTATGTGATCAGAGATTGGTGCATCCGTCATTAGTGGGTGGCAGGCACACGAGTACTCAGGTATATTGCGGATAATTACAGCATCTTGTTGAAACCCTGTGGATTACAATTTAACTTGTGCACCGACGGTGGCTAGCGAAGACTTCATTGGAGAAAGGAACTTTGAGTGGGACGCAGATAAGCCTTGCTTACCTATTATAGGGAATGAACACGTGCAAGGTATTGCAACAAAGGGGGAGCTCGCGAGCAACCAGTTAGCCGTGCAGAGACACATATAGATACATGTACATATATATAGCTGATGTTATTTCCTGTTATTACCTAATCTCAGTGATACCTATCCTTATTGGTTTATTGACTCTGCAATGCGCATGCAGAGTCAACTGTGTGTATTAATGTGATTCTTTACCCTTCCCTTTTATACTGAGTAAAGGTACCTTTGATTAAGCATATAACTTGTGTGAAGTATCTCTGTCACTTAGAAGGACTAGTGACCAGCAAAGGTAATAACATTTACAGGTTATTGTGTGATGTATGCAGGATTGTGTCTCCTAATACTCAATAGGTCTCACACTCCTTATTCATATCAGTTGTGCTAAGGGAAGGTTTGAGCCACTTCCAGGGGTTGATAGGCAGGACGTAGACCCAAATCAAACAAACAGCAGCTCCTACGGGGGTAGTGCTACAGGTAAAAGATGTTTCACTCACAAACATGGGTGATTAATAGCATGAAATCCACTGCAGTACACCTCTGTACAGGGCTTCCTGCCATGGGCTCAGGGTATGGTGCGGATGGATGTAACTTGTCAGCGTGCAGCTGCTGACAAGTTACAGCAAGGTGGTGATCTTAACCAGAGACTTAACCCCTCATATACTTGATTGTTTCATTGGACTTTTTAGGACTTCTGCCTTTGGATCCATTTTGACTTGAGCGCAAGTACTGTCTAAATTGGTGGCTTAGTGACAGCTGTCACCACACCAGCCGTGACCTACATGTAGTGCACACTTACCTATGCTGCCCAAACATTAAGCAGCAATAAGGCTACTGTGAATTAACCATGCATGCGTCACTGAGATCCTTCCAATCACAATGCAGGTGTCACAGGGATTCTTTCAACATCAATGCAGGTCATGCTAGTATTGTTCCAATATTTTCCAGGGAGCACAGCACAGAGGCTCTCCTCCATCACATGTCATAAATCATAGACAAAAGGTGCAATAAAGTGTAGTATTTATTAAAAAACTGACAAGGTCCAATGCCGTAAGTGCCTCATAAAAACATAACCAAAAATTACAAAAAGTAATAAAAACATATGCCACAAAAATGCCAACACTCACATATATCTCCACCACAAGACATCCAGTGTGGCGGCGCAGCTTGCCAAGCTTGTCAAGCCTGTCTAGATGCCCTTTGGGGCGATATATGTGAGTGTTGGCATTTTTGTGGCATGTTTTATTAATATTTTGTCATTTTTGGTTATGTTTTTATGAGGCTCTTACTGCATTGGACCTTGTCAGTTTTTTAATAAATACTACACTATACGGCACCTTTTGTCTATGATTTATGACATGTGATAGATGAGAGTCTCTGTGCTGTGCTCCCTGGAGGATGATGTTGGAAGGATCTCTGTGACACCTGCATTGCTGTTTTAAGGATCCCTGTGACATCTGCATTGTGATTGGAAGGATCTTGGTGAGTAGTAGGCGTATTGCTGCTTAACGTTTGGGCAGCATATGTGACGGTGAGTGTGCACTACATATGTGTGACAGCTGGCGTGGTGATGGCCCTCACTGGTGTTCACATGTCTCATGCTGTTTTGTGTGTGACACTGCATGCACGGTTGTGATACATATGGTAATTTCATACCGTATTATACTATGTAGCGGTCTCACCCGCTCTCTCCCTTCTTCTTTTCGGCTGGTTTACTCGTCTAGGGGAACCAAGGGGGAGGAGTGAGATGCTGCCACCAGCTCGCCCCTCTTAGGTGTGTACAGAACAGCAGCCCCCAGGCTGAAGGTGCCTGGGGCTCGGACCTCGTGTGCAAGATGTTCGCCCCCTTTATACCCTCTCCCAGCAGGTACAGCGGGTTCCCCGCCCCGCCGTACTACTGCCGCGAGAGGACACAAAGGGCACGTCCCTACAATGATGGTTCAACCCCAGCCCAAAGCGACAGCGCCACCCAGGGGCCGCAGGGAACTGAGCACCATTATATCCTCCACGAATCAAATTGGCCATAGATTCCTAACAATTAGTGTATCTGGGTCATACTACCACCCAGATACTCCCCCTAAAATCTCTCCGAAGAGAAACCTCTTTCCTTCCAAGAAGTGTGCAATGCAATGTGATGAACGTTGCACAACACTGCCACCTGGTGACAGCGCTGCGGTAAAGCACTTGTGAAATCCAGATTCTTCTCTGTACTGTGGCCCTGACTACACACCAAAGTCCTGATCATCTTTACGGTGGGAAGCAGAGGGAGACCAACATAAAACACAACTGCTCCCATGCCTCCAGAGAGTAAAACACCCCTAGACAGGGTACAGTTTCAGAGTACCGGAATGTTCAGCAATAGAAAACAAACAGGAGTCTTTCCTCCTACAGGTAAAACCTTGGATGCGGCAGCACAAGAGGTTTTAAATATCGATCAAAGGTCTCCATATGATACTCCACATCTTCCCCGTCTTTCCGGCAGATAACAACCCGATCAGCATGGATATGCCGACCCAACATCCACTCTGCCTTGCAGTCCTTGAACCGCTTTGAAGCTGTGGGTGAACATGCGAGATAGCGACGGGCATGAGGCATCTTTATGTGTGTCCATACAAATTCATTGTACCACCTCTGCCGGCAGGCCTCCACCTCGTACAACAACTCTTTGGACAAATAGGGGTACTCCCACCCGTATTCACTAGCAACTTTTTGGCAGAAAAGCCTCTGTAGCCTGGACAAGGGTGGCATCGTGGAGCGGTCTCCCTCTCCAGGCAGAACAATCGACTCTGGGTGCCGAGGTGCCTTGACCACCTCTAAACTGGGCGTAGGGGCCCGCAGTGGCACTCTCTTCACCTGAGCAGATGGCGCAGGTAACTCTGGGGGTGGAAGGGCAAGCAGGGGACTGGATCCCTCCTCAGGCACCGAGGCCTCCACCCGGGGCGTACTATCCCCTGTAGACATGGGTGAGTCCCTAGGTGCACGGGACGAGGCCAGGGGTACTTTGTCCCAGCCCTTCCGTTCAAGTAGTTCATCTATTTGTCCATCATCTCCTGCATCGGAGACCGACTCTAGGTCGGAGGTGTCATACTCTTCTGTGGGTAGGTAATTCCCTGTAGATGTGGAATCACCATCTCCCGCAGGCTCCGATAACTGCGGATCCCCGACACCTCCAACAAAACACCAAGTCCCATTCCCTGGCTTACCTCGGCCGATACTTGAACATAGAGGTTCGGGAATTTTCCCACTGGATCCATCCGGGCCAGGCAAGCGCAGGGGTTGTCCTCCATCTCGGCCGCTGGAAGCTTTTGTGAAACCGACCTTCCTTTTGGGCGCTGGGAGTAGGGAATCTGTGGTGATCGAAGCAGCATCTTCGGCTTTAAAATCCTCCGTCCATTTGTTCGCGACTTCCACGGAAGTCTCTGCAGTGTGCGGGGGAATGGCTGTGCAAGCTCTGACTTCTCCTTGTAGAGTGGTGGCGCCTGTTAGACCGTTGAGGTGGAAGGCTCTCAGCCTTTCTATTGGTTGCTCCACTTCAAAAATGAACTCACCACAGGCCACGCAGCGACCGAAGGGCTTTAGCTGTACCACCAGTCCCAAACAGCCGGGACAAATCATACCCAGGGTTTCAATGTCCTTGCATGTGTACAGGGTGAATCGTCCCTGGGGCTTGAACCAAATCCCCATATCCATAGCAGAGACAGCAACGGGGGTTGTCCTTGTAGTAGATGCGGTGGGGACCCATGATGCGGTAGAAAGCATGCTGACCGTTGACTGCTCCATCGCGCACTGAAGAACTGGCGCCAAAGTCTCCATGTGTATCTCCACACATGGCCAGACTCCTCCCCTTTGGTGCAACACTTCGCGGGCCTTTTCCTCATCACGCCCACGAACTGAGCAGGGAGGGTGTGCCTCGTGGCGCGCCGGCCAACATGGCCGATCTCCTCTGAACTTTTCTGGGGGGTAAAAGTCAAGTTCTGACAGTTTCAGCTCCATTGACACGGAACACAAATCCCGGACCCAGAGCCCCCACGTGTAGCGGTCTCACCCGCTCTCTCCCTTCTTCTTTTCGGCTGGTTTACTCGTCTAGGGGAACAAGGGGGAGGAGTGAGATGCTGCCACCAGCCCGCCCCTCTTAGGTGTGTAGAGGTTTGAGCTATGATCTTTACCTTCGGGTCTGTGTCCCTGTCCAGAGATTCCACTTCAAAAATGACCAGTAGATAGGTGAATGTAGAACACTTTGCTCCCAGAAAAGTAAGGCCACACCAGGTGACAGTACAACATCTTTATTTATTTCCGCAGAGATAAATATGCCTCTTTGCAAGCAGACAGGTTGATACAAACACAACTTGGTGGGGTGAGGGTTCAGGCACAATCCTTTCGGATCAGATAAGTTGCTAGGAACTCACAACAACTTTTGGCGCACGGTCGCTGCCACCGACGGCGAGGTTGGTCCCTGCCACAGACCGGGTGAATGATGAGGTCTCTGCCACAGACCTTAGAATAGGCCTCTGCCACCGACCTGATGTAGCTGGGTCTCTGCAAAGACCATAGAACATGAACTACCTTCTAATGACGACCCCTGTTAGGGAGATGATCCATCCCGGACGGTCCCCAGAGGCCTGCACTGTCACCAGCCAATGCTGCGCTGGATCTTCAGGCCAGGTCACCTCCCTGGTTCTCCTCGCCTGAGACTCGGGTCCCCTCACTCGGTGGGCCCCCTAGGCATCTTCTCCCATGCGGGACCCAGTCGAAGGTACTGGGCCCCGGGTCTTTTCTAGTACCTCACCCCAGGCCTAAGGTGCCTGGGATGGAACTCGAACTCCCTCGCACCCAGGCCTAGGGCACCTGGGCGCGGACGACAGAACAGCAGCCCCCAGGCTGAAGGTGCCTGAGGCTCGGACCTCGTGCGCAAGATGTCCGCCACCTTTATACCCTCTCCCAGCAGGCACAGCGGGTTCCCCGCCCCGCCGTACTACTGCCACGAGAGGACACAAAGGGAACGGCCCTACAATGATGGTTCAACCCCAGCCCAAAGTTACAGCGCCACCCAGGGGCTGCAGGGAACTGAGCACCATTATATCCTCCACAAATCAAATTGGCCATAGATTCCTAACAATTAGTGTATCTGGGTCATACTACCTCCCAGATACTCCCCCTAAATGTTAACTCCCGCTACAACTGTATAGTCTTTCTTTGTTCCTATGCCATATCCAGAGTCCTGAAAGACCATAAAGAGGTTCCAGTTATCCTGGAGGTAAATGATACATGCGTTATTGCTGCACTTAAGTGAGCATCCAGGATTTCAGGTGAGTGAGACATTTTGGGAGGATTTGAAGACCATTTGAACTTTGAGAAGCACAGTTTATGAACTTTATATAGATTTTTTTAGTGCTGCAATTTTATACACATTCGTTCCATGAAGGTTATACACAGCACCTTATTGCCAGCAGCTGTAGGATAGGTGTTTGGCGCTGACTATTTTTGTTGTACACTTTGTTTATTTATATATAGGGGGGTATTTTTGTTATCCAAGACAGGGAACAGTACCTCAAGGAATCTTTCCACTTGTTTTCAGACAATCTAACATATAAGCTATCTGGGGATCTCCTACCAGAATTTCAAAAGGAGCTGAAATCATTAGATGACACGGCCTTTATGGAAGGGGTGATAAATAAAAAATAAAAAAGCATTAGTGTTATCAGAGCAATGCAATACTCCATATTTTTATAATTTACCAAAGGTTCAATCGAGTGACAACCCCCCCCCCCCCCCGGTAGGCCTATTATAGCTAGTACCAATAGCTTTATTCGCAAACACACAAATATCCCTATGACAGTCATAGGAAAAAACAAGGGGTTACCATTGGTGACAAAGGGCAATACTTGAGAGGAATTCAATTCAAATAATTATTTTATTGATATCAAACAATAAAAAAACAAGAAGAATAATACTCCTAATTTGACTAATAGCTTCGCAGTACCATCACGATGTAACAGCACTGAAGTAAAGTGCATCTACATAAACATGAGACAAGGGCATACATGTAACATGACAACACATATACTAAAAGAATGGATGTCCCGACGCCTGATTGTGATGCTCAGACATGATGTCAAGTGATAATTATCGCATGCTATAGCAGGTTCAAACTATTGATGAATATGTGGTATAATATGACATCAGGTCTGAGCATCGCCCCGGGGATGAGGAGCTGGCAAATGGAAAACCCCTTCAAGCAGTAATTAGAATCTGAGGGATCACTGTAGATCATAAATAGTTTAGCACTCTAAATGCCTATGTGGAAGAAGGGCTGGAGCTCCTGACCCGCATCATTAAAACTGTGCTGTGTTATTACTTGGTGATGTCATAGTAATTATGGTAGAGAGAATATAAATGTCTCTTGTATATAATGCTGATTATTAGCAGCCTGTCACACTATATAGATTTCTTTATTCAGCCGATTGTTTATTCCCTATCTTTGATTATCAAAGACTCAAGTCATCTGATTCACGTACTGCAAAATTAGACTTGGGAGCCTGGTTACACATGGGTGTCCCTAGATGTTAGCGTACTTTATACATCTATACAAAACAATGTAGGCCCCAACCGAATGTCTCACTCACCAGAAATCCTGGATGCTCACTTAAGTGCAGCAATAACGCATGTATCAATAACCTCCAGGATAACTGGAACCTCTTTATGGTCTTTTAGGACTGTACAATATACAGTATATGTAAAGTGCTGTGTAAACTATCAGCACTATATACGTAAGTACCTGTAATAAATAAAATACACATAGTTCTGTCAACAAAATAAAAAATGTATGTGGTCTATTATTTTACCCACCATCAAAACCTAATCAGAAAATCTAATTTTGGACAATACTTATGTAGCGACCTCACCCCTCTCACCCCTTCTCATTCTTGGCTTGTCTTTCTTTGTCTAGGGGTGTTAGTGCTGGGGAGAGGGATGAGATACACCACGGCCCATGTCCTCCATTGTGAAGCGGTGAAGCCCAGAAAGATCGGGCTTTGTGTAGGTGTCCTAGAGTCAAGTCCTGTACTTCGTTCCTGACTCCTTTGCTCCTAGTAACCAGAGTTCCACACAGTGAATAGGTCCAACACAGTTTTATTCTTCTCAGCGAATAAACACACAGAACGGTTAAGTTGGATTCTTTTGCAACAACTTAGTTTCAATGGGGTTAGGTCGAGGCAAATCCTTCCCCTTCTCTTGCCAACCACTGTAGTATCACCAGTGGCGAATAGTCACTGCTACTGACTATGTGAAATAGAACGTGAATTACCTTCGCTAACACGGCCCCTGTCAGGGGAAGGATATCCATCCAAGGGAGATACCGGAGGCCTCTCTGTCACCAGCGATGCTGCGCCGGACTCTCCAGAGAAGTTCTGCACACCAGACCTCATGAACTCAGACACGGGCACCCAAGGAGTTAGGGCCCCCTCGGATTCCTCCACTCTCGCGGAACTCAGTCGAAGGTACTGAGCCCCAGGAATCCGCCATAGTACCTCACCCCAGGCTAAAGGTGCCTGAGATGGACTCCATCTCCGCTCCGGCCAGGCCAAAGGCACCTGGGCCCGGAACACCGGAACGCCAGCACCCAAGCTGAAGGTGCCTGGGTGCGGCCACGTCCTCCGACTCTGCACTCTGAACCCCATGGTAAGGGCATTCGCCCCTTTTATCACCTCTCCCTTCGCGCCACAGCGGGTTCCCCGCCCCGCTGTACCAGCTCCAGGGGAGGACAAAAAGGCACAGTCTTGCGATGTGAGTTCAACTCCGGCCCAGGGCAACAACGCCACCTGTAGGCCGCAGGGAACCTCACATCACCAGAGTCCTCCAAGAACCATAAAAGGACCTCAGATTCCCTAGCAATCAGTGCATCTGGGTTACACTACCACCCAGATGCTTCCCCTAAATTCAAATACCCGCTACACTTAATAAAACATTTAAGCCTGAAAAACAGCAGACGGCACTAAATGGAAAAAAAATAATAACAGTTTTAACACTTGCTTATAGAAAACCTTCCTTCCTTAGACAAAAATAACAATGCAATAGGTATTTCCATTTTGCCATAAACTAAATTTTCTAAAGCCAAGAAGGAGTTGTAATTCTTTTTTTTGCTAAGCAACTCTGCATATTTTCATCCATCTGCTTTTGTATTCCATAAAGGGAGCTGGAATAAGCAAGTGTCCATTTGTCCAAAAAAATCTACCAGGAAACAGTTACATTAATTGGATGCTGGGGAGTTTTGGAACCTTACAGATCTCTGCTAAATAGAACTGACTAAATGCCAAGTAAGTTGTGGTGTTAGCCCTTTTTCACTCATGGTTCAGGCCCAACAAACTAAACAGCTATTGGTTGAAAGTGGTTGGGACAGACAGAGCTCGGAATTTGGCTGCACCTTAGATTTGGCTTCTACATAACCACATGAAAGCTAATGATTTTATCACTTCTTATAAATACCTGGTTCCAGTGACAGTTACAGTGCTGAACACTGGATAAAGTTGCTGCATTTAATTGTGTATAAATAGTTAACAAGATCCATCTGCTGTCTGTGTGGCAAATAATAAAAATTGCCTTAGAACCCCTTAGCATGTGGGCCAAAGGCAATAAAAATCACTATACTTTTACAAGTATTTACTTTCATTCCAAGTTAAATGTAATAAAATCCCAACACTGTTACATTGATTAGTTATTTATTTATTTTAATAGTTAAGTCCAGAAATTGGAATTTGCAATTTGAAACAATAAAAAACAAAATGCAGAAGAAATTAAAGATGACAAAATTGAATGCATCAGTACAATATCCCACAAATATCACTGAAGAGGTAACAATTCTTGGAGTAAAAAATAAGTTCCCAGGTTTCTCATTCCACTCTTCCCAAGCCAAGCTAATAAAAAGATGCACATAAAATAGGTAATGGTGCAAAGGAATTACACTATAAAATATATAAGCATTCCATGCAATCCTAAATCAGGCCACCCAATCTAAATTGGGCTCAGTCAGTGTATCTTTAGCAGATATGACCATGAAGCATGACTAGACAACGTTTGAAACTAGGGCCAAACTTCTGGATTGTATGAGAGTCAAACAAGGAACTCATTCAATAGCAGATGTGCTCATTTAAAGTCCAAGCATATATTGATTTGTCATGCTTGTTGGCTTTCTAAACTGATCATCTCAGATTTGGACATTTGGGAACTCTTACTTCTGTTGTTGATGAAGCACTAGTCCTCTCCTATCTTCTATTATAAAAGCTGATCTTGTAAGTAAGATTCAAGGATTCATTAAAATTTTTGTCGGATGTAAACTCAACGTCTGATTTTCTGATGGTCAGTACAGAAATCGTCACACAAAAGTCGAAAGTACAAACACACATGATCGGAATCAAGGAACAACCGGGAAGAGTTTGGTCTTATCGTTCGTAATCTAGAATTAACATTCGTGAAGCAGCAATTGATGAAATGTCGAAATGCAGCGCACATCTTCTTTAATGGGATAATAATGAAGCTACTTTGCTGGTGATACTGATGTAGTTATGCCAAACGTATTTTAAAAGGTATTTGTTTTGTAGTGATATAAATAATATTAATATTATGGTTGTTGTTAGATTTTTTGGGGAAGTTACCACAACACCATTATCCCTGAGTTTTTAAGATCAAAGATACAACTGTTGATGTCCCTTGTTAATTTTCCATTGTGTTGTTTTTATTGTAACTGCCTACCCCCAAACTGTCATTTGAAGAAAAACACATAGCCAAGTATTATTCCACACAATTTTTTTTTCGTGCAGAAAAAAAAAACAACAGAAATTCAATTAGAGATGCTATCTGCCATCCAAATAAAAATAACTTAACAAAAAAGAGCGAATGAACGTTCACCAAACTTCTACTAACATGAAATTAGCAGAAGGGGCCCAAAGGGTGGCGCTTGAGAAATTAACTTCCTCTTTATACTCTCATAGTACGTCACTACGTTCGTGTTTGT
The DNA here is from genome assembly GCA_029206835.1 of Rana muscosa. NCBI lineage: Eukaryota > Metazoa > Chordata > Amphibia > Anura > Ranidae > Rana > Rana muscosa. Next base: position 114,208,625 of record CM055126.1, on the reverse strand, counting down.
CGAATGACAATTTGCGGATATTATGCCAGAAAAAATCCTGCACACGCGCTTTTGATAAAAATCAGACGCTCGGTCGTACAACAATCGAACCATGTGTACGAGGCTTAAGGGGCAGATTCGTAAAGCTGCAGAATTCCTGCACCTATTCTCTGAGAAAAAAAGCCCTGTATATATACACATCTAATCTGTGCAGCAGTGGCGGAATTATCAGGGTCGCACCAGTCGCACTTGCGACCGGGCCCATGAGTTCCGCCACTGTAGGGGGGCCCGCCGCCGCCTGGGAGATAGGACATTGATCATTTACCCGTCGCCCGCACTTGCGGGCACACTGAAATCCCCGCCCACTCAGCCCATCCTCTCCGCCCATCCTCTTTTCTCGCACTCACGGGCAGTCCCCGCCCGCTCCACCCATTCTCTCTGCCCGCTCCGCCCATCCTCTCCTCCCGCACTCACGGAACTGTCCCCGCCCGCTCCTCCCACCCTCTCCTCCCACACTCACGGCACAGTACCCGCCGGCTCCGCCCATCCTCTCTGCCTGCTCCGCCCATCCTCTCCGCCCATCCTCTCCGCCCGCACTCAAGGGCACAGTCCCCGCCCACTCCGCCCATCTTCTCAGACTCTGCCTGCACAAACTGGTACTCACAGGCCCCGCCCATCCTCTCTGCTCCCCCAAGGAAGACCTAGCAAGGAGGGAGAACCAAGAGATCTGCAAGTGAGTGACACCCATCCCTCTAAATCAACACTGCCACCAATTCCCCCCCCCCCCCACATCACCACCATTACTGCCACTGATGCCCACCACCACTACTGTCACTGATGCCCCCACATCACCATTACTGTCTCTGATACCCCCACATCACCACCACTACTGCCACTGATAACCCCACATCACCACTACTAACTCTGATACCCCCACATCACCACCACTACTGCCACTGATACCCCCACATCACCACTACTATCTCTGATACCCCCACATCACCACCACTACTGCCACTGATACCCCCACATCACCACTACTGTCTCTGATACCCCCACATCACCACCACTACTGCCACCGATACCCCCACATCACCACTACTGTCTCTGATACCCCACATCACCACCACTACTGCCACCGATACCCCCACATCACCACTACTGTCTCTGATACCCCCACATCACCACCACTACTGCCACTGATACTCCCACATCACCACTACTGTCTCTGATACCCCCACATCACCACCACTACTGCCACTGATACCCCCCACCACCACCACTACTGTCACTGATACCCCCACATCACCACTACTGTCTCTGATACCCCCACATCACCACCACTACTGCCACTGATACCCCCCACCACCACCACTACTGTCTCTGATACCCCCCACCACCACCACTACTGTCACTGATGCTCCCACATCCACTACTGTCTCTGATACCCCCACATCACCACCACTACTGCCACTGATACCCCCACATCACCACTACTGTCTCTGATACCCCCACATCACCACCACTACTGCCACTGATACCCCCACATCACCACTACTGTCTCTGATACCCCCACATCACCACCACTACTGCCACTGATACCCCCACATCACCACTACTGTCTCTGATACCCCCACATCACCACCACTACTGACACTGATACCCCCCACCACCACCACTACTGTCACTGATACCCCCCACCACCACCACTACTGCCACTGATACCCCCACATCACCACTACTGTCTCTGATACCCCCACATCATCACCACTACTGCCACTGATACCCCCACATCACCACTACTGTCTCTGATACCCCCACATCACCACCACTACTGCCACTGATACACCCCACCACCACCACTACTGTCTCTGATACCCCCCACCACCACCACTACTGTCACTGATACCCCCCACCACCAACACTACTGTCACTGATACCCCCCACCACCACCACTACTGTCACTGATCCTCCCCACCACCGCTACTGTCACTGATACCCCCCACCACCACCACCACCACTACTGTCACTGATCCTCCCCACCACCACTACTGTCACTGATACCCCCCCACCACCACCACTACTGCCACCGATCCTCCCCACCACCACTACTGTCACTGATACCCCCCACCACCACCACTACTGCCTCAGATACCCCCACCACCAGCACTACTGTCACTGATACCCCCCACCACCACCACTACTGCCACTGATACCCCCCACCACCACCACTACTGTCACTGATGCCCCCACATCACCATTACTACTGTCACTGATGCCCCCACATCACCACCACTACTGTCACTGATGCCCCCACATCACCACCACTACTGTCACTGATCGCCCCCCCCCACATCACCACCACTACTGCCTCTGATCCTCCCCACATCACCACCACTACTGCCTCTGATCCTCCCCACATCACCACCACTACTGTCACGATACCCCCCACCACCACCACTACTGTCACCTATACCCCCCACCACCACCACTACTGTCACTGATGCCGCAAATCACCACCACTACGGTCACTGATACCCTACCACCACCACTACTACTGTCACTGATGCCCCCACATCACCACCACTACTGTCACTGATCCCCCCCCACATCATCACCACTACTGCCTCTGATCCTCCCCACATCACCACCACTACTGTCACTGATACCCCCACCACCACCACTACTGTCACTGATACCCCCCCACCACCACTGCCACTGATACCCCCACATCACCACCACTACTGTCACTGATGCCCCCACATCACCACCACTACTGCCACTGATGCCCCCACAACACCACCACTACTGTCACTGATACCCCCACATAACCACCACTACTGACACTGATGTCCCCACATCACCACCACTACTGCCTCTGATCCTCCCCACATCACCACCACTACTGTCACTGATACCCCCCACCACCACCACTACTGCCACTGATACCCCCAAATCACCACCACTACTGTCACTGATACCCCCACATCACCACCACTACTGCCACTGATGCCCCCACGTCACCACCACTACTGCCTCTGATCCCCCCCACATCACCACCACCACTACTGTCACTGATACCCCCACGTCACCACCACTACTGCCTCTGATCCCCCCCACATCACCACCACTACTGTCACTGATACCCCCCCACCACCACCACTACTGCCACCCCCAAATCACCTCCACTACTGTCACTGATACCCCCACATCACCACCACTACTGCCACTGATACCCCAAATCACCACCACTACTGCCACTGATACCCCCACATCACCACCACTACTGCCACTGATACCCCCACATCACCACTACTGCCTCTGATCCCCCCACATCACCACCACTACTGCCACTGATACCCCCACATCACCACCACTACTTCCACCAATACCCCCACATCACCACCACTACTGCCACTGATGCCCCCACATCAGCACCACTACTGCCACTGATGCCCCCCACATCACCACCACTACTGCCACTCATGCCCCCCACATCACCACCACTACTGCCACTGATGCCCACCCCATAACCACTACTCCCACTGATGCCCACCCCACCACCACTGCTGTCACTGATCCCATCCCCACCCAACCACCACTGCTGCCACTGATCCCACCCCCCCACTGCTGCCACTCATCCCATCCCCCACCACCATCGATGCCACTGATCCTATCCCTCCCCAACCACCACTGATCCCACCCCCCACCACTACCGCTGCCACTCATCCCAGGGGCATAACTACAATTGCAATAGCACACATGTTGCCCCTAAACACCTGGATGGGGGGCATTTAGAGGAACAAATCCCCTTCATTTTTCTCCTGCCGCCACCAAAAGTCTGCTTCTCCTCCTCTCCCTCCGATAGACATTCAGTGGCAGCAGGAGGAAAATAAAGAGGATTTGTTCCCCCTCCTATCCAGGTCCTGCTGCCCCTGGGATCAGTGGGAAGGGCCCTGGCCGGAGGTCAGGGGGGCCCTCCATGGTTTCTTGCACCGGGGCCCTGAAGGTTCTAATTACGCCTCTGCTGTGCAGTCCATTATCTTCATTTGGTAGTGTGTACATTGCATCAATAAATGTATAAATAAGGTTAGTAACTGTAAATTATACCCACTTGATTCATCAGCATTCATGTCTATTATATACAGCTCCTGTTCCTATAACCTGCTCCATGAGAGGAATGGATTTGAAAAAAGAATCCGCTCAAGTACTATGTCCCCCAGGATGCAACACCCAGCAGGTCTCTGTCTATGGAGATGGCGTGTATGCAGGAGTGTCCAGTGTTTGCGGGGCTGCACATCACCGGTATGTCTGATTTATATAATTTGCTTTACTAAAATTATTAATATCATATTAAATGAGAGTACAGGAACCACAGGTAATATCAATAGACACAAAAGAGCATGTCTATGTAGGTAAGAATTATATCATTTTATGGAAGGGGGAAAAAGTATCAAGGGTAGCTGTATTGGATACAGTGCCAAAGTCATTCAGTGTCATTATGGCATGTGTGTAATATGCACCATAATCAGCACAATCGAACGCAACTTAAACATGTTTTTTTTAAATAAGTTGAATGCAATTGCTGAACTTCCCTTTTAGAAATGCTAGTTGGGGCTGTGAGTTTCTGACCTTTAGCAAATGATGACTTTCCTATGCCTTCACTAGTGACATGCTTGTTATGGGTAAGTGGTTCCAGAAAGTGCCACAGACAATCAGGAAATTTGTATCTTCTGAATAAGCAGCCTCCCTATTTTTTCCAGTGCAGATTCCCTTTGCTTAGGATGAGAGGCTAATCTCCTCTTCAGCAGATCAAGTCCCTTCTCCACACAACATGTCTACACTAAGCAAGTTCTCTCTCTCTCACTCACTCCTCTCTCTCTCTTCTCTCTCTCGCCTCTCTTTCTCCTCTTCTCTTTCTCCTCTCCTCTTCTTTCTCTCTCTCTCACTCCTCTCTCTCTCTTCTCTCTCTCGCCTCTCTTTCTCCTCTTCTCTTTCTCCTCTCCTCTTCTCTCTCTCTCTCTCACTCCTCTCTCTTCTCTCTCTCTCTCGCCTCTCTTTCTCCTCTTCTCTTTCTCCTCTCCTCTTCTCTCTCTCTCTCTCTCTCTCCTCTCTCTCTCAAACTGTTCAATCGAGCAACTTGAGTACAACGATTCAGTTACAATTATCGCTATCGGCTCCTATAGCCACTAGCAATAATCAGTGTCTTCTTAGCAATTGTCTGTACCTGGCGGGGACAGCTGCAGGCAATTGCTCGGCAGGAGGGATTCCCCTGTCAGCACTGTCTGGCTACTTTCACACTAAGGTGCTTTGCAGGCATTATAGCACTAAAAATAGCGCCTGCAAAGTGCCCTGAAAGAGCCTCTTCTCTCACTCCAGTGTGAAAGCCCGAGGGTTTTCACACTGGAGCGGTGCGCTGGCAGGACACTCAAAAATGTCCTGCCAGCCGGATCTTTGAGGCGCTGTAGGAGTGGTGTATACACCGCTCCTAAAGCGCCCCTGCCCATTCAAATCAATGGGCTGCGCCGCCGAATCGCCGGCAAAGGTGTCGTTGCATCAGCGCTTTGCGGGCGGTTTTAACCCTTTTTTGCCCGCTAGCAGGGGTTAAAAGCACCTCACTAGAGGCCGAATAACGCTGCAAAAACGATGGTAAAGCCCAGCTAAAAACAGCGGCGCTTTACCGCCAACGGCGCAACGCCTCAGTGTGAAAGTGGCCTCTGTGTTTATGGATGAATCGTGCAAATTTCTTTCCTGCAACCTGTGCATTAACTGATTCATTACACTGGCGGTGGTGATCACAGGAATCTCCATACATTTTGTACACAGCTCAGAGGACTCACTCATATTATTTCTACTTCTCCTGAAATGTTTTTAACCTATACTATAATGCCGCGTACACACGATCGATTTTCTCGACGGTGAAAACACCGTCGAGAAAATTGGCGGGAAAAACGAGGGAACGGCTTGTGACCTGGTTGTGCTAAGCTTAATTAGCAACAAGGTAAGCTGCTTACAGGCACAGAGGTGAAGCACTGAAGAGAAATCAAGTTTCAAGCAATGAACTAATGTGTGTTTTATTTTGTCACTTTTTAATTTTGGTGACGGGAATCACTTTGGATATATTTTTGGATTGCACGATGTAAATCGGATTCTACTTGGACCCTTCAACCATTTACACTATATATGTATTTTTATATATATTTTTTTTATATATATATTTTTTATATATATTTTTTATATATATTCTTTATATATATTTTATATCTTTAAGTGTATTTATATATTAGTATATTTCTTTGGATTTATCACTACTGGACATTTGGATATGGTTACACGATCACGTTGATCACATGATTGCACTTGAGTTTAATTAAGTCAGTCATTTTTTATATAAGGTCATAATATTATTCAGGTTTAGTGAGTTATCAGTCACACTGTTCTCAGTTTTTCTATTCTCTCTTTGTTTAAACACAGCGCCAACGCCATCACTGTTGTATATTGGTTCCCTACACACGTCCGTTTTTCCCGACATTTTTGTTTTGGTCGAGAAAAACGACCGTGTGTGGGCTCCGTGACAGTGTTTCCCTATGGGAAAACTGCCGCAAAAAAAAACGACGGGAATCACAACGAGAAAAATTAGAGCATGTTCTAATTTTTCTCGTCGTGATTAATGCCGTTTTTCCCGTCGGGAAAAATGACAAAAAGCCCACAAACGGTCGTTTTTCTTGTTAAAAAAAAAAAATGCAATTTTTCCCGACGGGAAAAATGATCGTGTGTACGCGGCATTAGACTTTTTTTTCCTTTTGGTAAAATGCACTTTAACCTATCTGGTTAAATGTTCTTGAAGCAACACATAGACACTGACATTTCACACATGTTCCAACATTACATGTATTATTTGTGATTTTTGCACAAATCCTGAGACATTCGCAAAACAGGATTTTTATAGCTAGACCCCTTAATGTCTTCCTATATCCAATAGAAAATGTTTGAACCTCTCCCTCTTTCCATGTGACCTTTCTTGGTGCCTGATCGGCCAATCAACAAATTCCAGGGCTGTCAAACGAGAGGAATAGGGATGTGTCAATTGCTACCCATACCTAGTATTTCTCTTATCTCCCAGTGACCAAATGTAGTGGAAGGGAGCAAGCTGGATGGGTGGCTGATAAAGGGACCCTTTCCTTTGCACATGCAGGGCAAAAGTAAAGGGTTGCTTAGTTCCCTTCTCCCCAGGATCATTAACTCACCTTTTCTCCCCCGCCACACCACTCAGACACTGGTATGAGAGGCATGCGACTCACTTTTCTCCCAGCATATAACAGCATTTGGTGTCTCGTGGTTATTCCAGGGGAAGGAGCCCATAGCCCAGTGTGAGCTCTAGCAAGTCTGTTTGTAGGTTTCCAAAGAGATTTTTTTCCCCTTGTATCAGCCATTAAACAGAGCAAGAAGGAGTCAAATATTTGCTGTTGGGAATTGGAGAAGTTAAGTGGCCATATTATTTTGCACTGCATTGGGATATTGTAAGTTTTTTTTTAAAGGTAAATTTTTTTATTAAGTTTTTTTTTCAAAACAAGACATACAATAGACAACAAACAGACACACGTGGAGCGAACATCGCCCAATCCAGTACAGTGCAAAAAATGTTTTTTAGAAAGCTGGTAAACAATTGGCATATATCAGGAAGACAATATTCAGTCACATTTTTAAGAAGCAGGAGAGACAGTGCTCTCAGAATCAACCCAGTAGCCCCAAACCTTCCTGAATTTTTTCGGACACCCTCTAGCCTCATATGTCAGTTTGTATAATGATACAGCATGGTTAATATTTGTGAGCCAGAAGGCAATAGTGGGTAAGGATGGAGACTTCCAATGGAAGGTTATTGCTTTCTTAGCATAAAACAATACTATTCTCAGAAATGTTTGTGTATTCTCGGATATACTATCATCATCTATATAGCCCAGTAAACACCTTAGAGGATTACATACATTAGGTAATTGTGTCAATGAACTAATGAAGGCCGTGACCTCCGACCCGAACTTCCTGATCAGAGCACACTCCCACATTAAATGAAAGAACGTGCCATCAGCCATGCCGGGATATTGTAAGTTGATTATAAATGATAAAACACATAGAATCTCAATGAGTGCTAATAGCAATAGATTCAGTCGTTTTGAATACATCTTGAAGTGTATGTAAAGGCAAAACTTTTAAATAAGATAGAGCAAGAAAACACTGGACCATCTGCCAAGTTTTATTGCTGTCTGTGTCCCCTCTGCAGAGATTTGCCCACCCCACCAGAACCAAAAAGGTTGTCTGAGAAGAGGTGGGGGTTAATTTCCAATGGGAACACCTGTTCCAGTAAGAGCTGCCTAAGAGGAGAATCTCTTTCACTTTAGGAAATTTGTTCTTATTTTTGATGGTTCCTGTTGCATCTTCAGGACAGGAAATGAAGGGAAATGTCCCCAACTGTACACACACATACAGTACAGCAAAAAAAAAAAAACTGACATTGATTTTAATCCTTCTCTAATCTATTCAAAACAAAGAAAAAGTTGTGGCTATAATAAATTTAAGGTCAACTTGCCCCTTTGGCTACATGGACAAAGTAAGGGGTCACTTTAAGTTTGTAAATACAGATATTTTATTGATTTTATGGCAGAAATTTAAGAGTCATGTGACTGTCCAGATAATTAGCAGCAATTTCTCTTTTACTCTTTTGCTAGTGGGGTGATCTCCAGCAATGGTGGACCTGTGTCACTACGTAGACTTCCTGGTCAACAAAATTACCCAGCTGTCTTAGCAAATGGTGTGCAATCACAGCCACTGACCAAATGGACATCATCTTTCTCTGTATCCAGTAAGTAAATACATTTGTTTATATTCTACATGTAGTGAACATATGGATGTTGGCTTTGATAAATATGCCGGTACAGCTCCTACCTAAATCTGATGACACCCTTGAAATCCAGTAACAAAATAAAAAACATGGTTACAAAAATGTGCAATTGTATTCAGAGGGGGCTGCAAGCTGAAAAATGTAAAAAATTATTAGTACAGAGCAATACTGTATGTTCAATAATTAAAAGTGGAATCTCAGTATTGGCATTAGAACATCAACAAATGCAATATAGCACTTCACTTTCCCACATATAGCTAAGCTAACTATAGTATAATTCCCAAACATGTCCGTTGGTGAGTAGTGATGAGCCGAACACCCCCGGGTTCGGTTCGCACCAGAACCCGCGAACGGACCGGAAGTTCGAACGAACATTAGAACCCTATTAAATACAATGGATGCGAACGTTCGAATTCTAAAGTGCTAATTATAACAACTATTATGCATGTTATTGTCCTAAAAAGGGTTTGGGAACCCGGGTTCTGCACCAGGGGACATGTATCAATGCAAAAAGAAGTTTTAAAAACGGTCGTTTTTCGGGAGCAGTCATTTTAATGATGCATAAAGTGAAAAAAAAAAAGTCAAATATTCCTTTAAATATCGTACCTGGGGGGTGTCTAAAGTATGCCTGTGAAGTGCCACGTGTTTCCCGTGTTTAGAACTGTCCCTGCACAAAATGACACTTCTAAAGGAAAAAAAAGCCATTTAAAACTGCTTGCGGCTTTAATGTAATGTCTGGTCCCGGTAATATGGATGAAATTCTTTAAGAAAAATGGCATAGCTACCCCATGACCCCCCCCCCCCTACCCCAGCCCATTACCAGCCCCTTTGGGTCTTGTATGGATATTAAGGGGAACCCCGCACATAAAATAAAAAAGGCCCTATATACTCTGAACAGCCGTATACAGGCGGTGCATACAAGACAGGGACTGTAGGTTTGTTCTTATGTAGAATCTGTTTGTAATTTTGAACAGGTACATTGTTGAAGTGTAGCTCCAGCCCAAAAATCTATTTTTAAACTTTTTGGAAAACATAGGTAAGGGTTATCACCCCTGTAACATTTGTTTTGCTGTCTGTGCCCCTGTTCAGAACATTTCACCTCACTTTCCGTCCCAATGACAACTGTTTTTGAAATGTGGTGTTTTTCTTGAAACAAGGATTGCTGATAAAGCATCAGTACAGAGGAGACACCTTTCTCCCATATTTATTCTTACAGGAGAGAATTTTCCTTCCTAGTGGTAGATTTCCTCTCACTTCCTGTTGTCTTCTTGCGTTTGCAAGTAGGAGTCGTTTGTAAGTTGGATGTTTGAAAGTAGGGACCTGCCGTATATACTCTGCAGAAATAGGCCCCTTAGTTGTTGGTGTTGGCACAACACTGTAAGCACTCACAGTTACTCTTGGTTGGTGCTGGAACGCCCTGCTGTCAACTATTATATCAGGAATTTTAATTACATATAATTGTTGAACAGTGGTAGTAAAAATTGGGCCTTTGATGGTGGTGCTGGTGCCACAACACTGTAAGCCCTGACAGTTACTCTTGGTGGGTGCAGCAATGGGCCCTGCTGTGAATTATTAGATCAAGAATTGTAATTACATGCCCCTGTTGAACAGGGGCTGAAAAATTGGGCCTTAGGCACTGGTGGCACAACACTGCAACCCCTCACAGATACTGTACTTGGAGCACAGCAATGAGCCCTGTTGCAAAGTATTGCTTCAAAAATTGTAATGACACGCCCCTGTTAAACAGGGGCTGAAAAATTGGGCCTTAGGCACTGGTGGCACAACACTGCAACTCCTCACAGATACTGTACTTGGAGCACAGCAATGAGCCCTGTTGCAAAGTATTGCTTCAAAAATTGTAATTACACGCCCCTGTTAAACAGGGGCTGAAAAATTGGGCGTTAGGCACTGGTGGCGGCACCCATAAACAAAAATGATCTTCCAAGCTATCATCATCAATCGTATCATTGAGGACTCGGAGGAGGAGGATAGCCAGTCAACATAACAGCACAGGCACTCAGCATCAGCATCAGTCTTGAAGGGATGTGACATTTTAAAATCAATTAGTCTGTTATATCAGCATCAGGTGTGTGGTAGCTGGTGGTGATCCAAGACTGGTTCATCTTGATGAAAGTCAGTCGATCAACCGAGTCGGTGGACAGGCGCACCCTGTGATCCGTGACAAATCCTCCAGCAGCACTGAATGTGCGTTCCGAAAGAACGCTGGATGCAGGACAGGCCAGTAGCTCAATTGCATACTGTGCAAGCTCTGGCCAGTGATCCATCCTCAAGACCCAGTAAGCCAGAGGATTTTCGGTGGGGAAGGTGTCCAAGTCTGACCTTGCCCCTAGATATTCCTGCACCATGTTTATCAGACGCTGGCGATGGTTGCTGGAACCAATCATACTTTGGGGCTGCGGACTAAAGAATTGTCTGAACGCATCGGTCAGACGGCCACCTTCCCCACCGCTCCTTCTTTGACTGGCCGAAGCCTCAGCAACTCGTTGTCCAGGACCAGGAGTTTGCAACCTCCCAGTCTCTGGGAACGCGTTGCACAGACCTTTCTGCAAGGCCTCCCGGAGTTGTCTCATCCTCTGCTCCCTCTGCGACGGTAACATAAGGTCCGCAACCTTACCCTTGTACCGTGGATCAAGGAGAGTGGCCAGCCAGTAATGGTCCCTCTCCTTGATCCGAAGAATACGAGGATCCTTCCGCAGACTTTGCAGGATCAGGGAGGCCATGCAGCGTAGGTTTGCTGAGGCATTCGCTCCGGAGTCCTCTGGGTCACTAAGGACGACATGATCCGCAGCCACCTCCTCCCAGCCACGTACAAGTCCACTGGTTTCTTGGGACTGTAAATCATCCCTAAAAGACTGCTGCTGATGATGCTGAGTGCCAGCCTCCACCTCCATGCTGACACAATCCTCCTCCTCCTCCTCCTCCTCCTCCTCTTCCTGTGCGATGGGTGGGACAGAAGGAACACTGTCTGGGTAAAGGGGGCCTTGAGAGGCAAGGAAGTCCTCCTCTTCCTGCCTCTGTTCTGCCTCAAGTGCCCTGTCCATTATTCCACGCAGCGTGTGCTCCAACAGGTGGACAAGAGGTACAGTGTCACTGATGCATGCACTGTCACTGCTCACCATCCTCGTGGCCTCCTCAAATGGTGCCAGGACAGTGCATGCATCCCTGATCATGCCCCACTGGCGTGGAGAAAAAAAACCAAGCTCCCCTGACCCTGTCCTGGTGCCGTAGTCGCACAGGTACTCATTGATGGCCCTCTGCTGCGTGTGCAGCCGCTGCAGCATGGCCAACGTTGAGTTCCACCTGGTGGGCATGTCACATATAAGGCGGTTCTTGGGCAGGTTCAACTCCTTTTGCAGCTCAGCCAGGCGAGCACTGGCATTATAAGATCTGCGGAAATGCACACAGACTTTCCTGGCCTGCCTCAGGACATCCTGTAAGCCCGGGTACCTGCCCAAGAACCGCTGCACCACCAGGTTAAGGACGTGAGCCACACAGGGCACATGGGTCAGTTGTCCCTGTCGGAGGGCGGAGAGGAGGTTGGTGCCATTGTCGCAAACCACCATTCCTGGCTTAAGCTGGCGTGGCGTCAACCACCTCTCGGCCTGGCCCTGCAGAGCAGACAGGACCTCTGCCCCAGTGTGGCTTCTGTCCCCCAAACACACCAGCGCAAGCACGGCATGGCATCTTTTTGCCTGCGTACTTGCGTAGCCCCGTGAACGGCTACGGAGCACCGCTGGTTCATAGGACAAACCACAGGAAGAGGCCATGGAGGAAGAAGAAGAGGAGGGGGTGGAGGAGAGAGGTGTGTCACAACCAGTAGTAGCATTTTGGAGGCGTGGCGGTGGGACAACCTCCAACACTACTGCACCTTGTCCTGAATCCTTCCCAGCTGCCAAAAGAGTGACCCAATGGGCCGTGAAAGAAAGGTAACGTCCCTGTCCATGCCTGCTGGACCATGAGTCAGCGGTAATATGCACCTTACCGCTGACCGCCCTGTCCAGCGAGGCCAAGACATTGCCTTCCACATGCCGGTAGAGAGCCGGAATAGCCTTCCGTGAGAAAAAGTGGCGTTTGGGAACCTGCCACTGAGGAACCGCACATTGCACAAACTCACGGAAGGGGGCCGAGTCTACCAACTGAAAAGGCAGCAGTTGAAGCGCTAGCAATTTAGCCAAGCTAGCATTCAACCGCTGGGCATGTGGATGGCTGGGAGTGAACTTCTTTCGACGGTCCAGCAGCTGGGGCAGGGAAATTTGCCTGCTAGAATCGGACGTCGGTGTACTGCTAGCAGAGTGGGCGCAAGTACTTGGCTGTGACACACCTAATTCTACACCTTCATTCCTCTCAGTGCATGTTTCAGAGAGGACTGAAGTTATAGTGGGGTTGGAGATCCCAGCTGATGCGGTGCAAGGAGAGGTCCGCTTTGTTCTTTGGTGTGGGTCTTTGAGGTAGGCTTGCCAACGAGCTGCATGGCAGGTCAACATATGTCTGGTCAGGCATGTGGTACCCAAGCGGCTGATGTTTTGGCCACGCGATATACGCTTGAGACATATGTTGCAAACAGCAGCTGTGCGATCTGATGCACTAGCCTCAAAAAAGGCCCACACCAAAGAACTTTTTGAATGACGGGCAGAGGCAGCGCCCTGCACAGGCGGAGCTCTGCGGTGTGATTCCGTCGGTGTACTGCCCTTACGCTGGCCACCAAAGGGCATCCTGCCTCGTTGGAGATGTGCCTCCTCCTCATCCTCCTCCTCCTCCTCTCTCCTATTAGGCACCCACGTGGAGTCATTGACCTCATCATCCCCTCCCTCCTCATCACTGGAGCCAATCTGGCAGTATGCTGCAGCTGCTGGAACATGACTGCCAGATTGGTGTCCTTCTTGAGCATCCCCTCTGTCTGCTCTCACGCTACTGCCTTCCTCTAGCTGGGTTTCATCATCAGACCCTTCGAAACGCTGGGCATCCTCCTGGAGCATGTACCCAACACTGTGCTGAAACAGTTCGGGGGACTCCTCAGGAGGAGGACATGGTGGGTCTAGGGAAGGAGTGACTGATGATTTGTCTGACATTGATACCAGGGAAGACGACGCTTTGGCAGCTGCTTTTCCAGTACCCTGAGCCTGGGTGAGAGAGGATGAGGAGGAGGAGGAGGGCTTGGTCATCCACTCTACCAAGTCTTCGGCATGATGTGGCTCAACATGTCCAGCTGCCGAAAAGAAGGACAAGCGTGTCCCATGGCCATGTGCTGATGACAATGCACCGCGTCCACGACCAGCACTGTTGCCCCCAGACACAGAGCCTGCTTGCCCTCTTTTATTGCCTCCTGACTGTCTGCCTCTCCTTGTTTGCCTTCCAGACATTCTAATAGATGGCCTGCAGGGAGATGGGAAAAAAGCAATAAGGGCTACCTTCAGGTGTCCTTCTCTGTCCCTGGAAACAAGGACTTGCAGAGTGAAAGAAAAAAAACACTCTCCCTACCTACAGTTTTCTGTCCCTAGAAAAAATGTTTTTTTTAATCACAATATAGCACAAGGAAAATTAACTCACTGTCCTTACAGGTCCCTGGAAACAAGGACTTGCAGAGTGAAAGAAAAAAAACACTCTCCCTACCTACAGTTTTCTGTCCCTAGAAAAAAATGTTTTTTTTAATCACAATATAGCAAAAGGACAATTCACTCACTGTCCTTCCAGGTCCCTGGAAACAAGGACTTGCAGAGTGAAAGAAACTGACACTGTCCCTACCTAGAGTTTTCTGTCCCTGGAATAAATGTTTTTTTCAGCACAATATAGCACAAGGACAATTAACTCACTGTCCTTACAGGTCCCTGGAAACAAGGACTTGCAGAGTGAAAGAAACTGACACTGTCCCTACCTAGAGTTTTCTGTCCCTAGAATAAATGTTTTTTTTAATCACAATATAGCACAAGGAAAATTAACTCACTGTCCTTACAGGTCCCTGGAAACAAGGACTTGCAGAGTGAAAGAAAAAAAACACTCTCCCTACCTACAGTTTTCTGTCCCTAGAAAAAAATGTTTTTTTTAATCACAATATAGCAAAAGGACAATTCACTCACTGTCCTTCCAGGTCCCTGGAAACAAGGACTTGCAGAGTGAAAGAAACTGACACTGTCCCTACCTAGAGTTTTCTGTCCCTGGAATAAATGTTTTTTTCAGCACAATATAGCACAAGGACAATTAACTCACTGTCCTTACAGGTCCCTGGAAACAAGGACTTGCAGAGTGAAAGAAAAAAAATACTCTCCCTACCTACAGTTTTCTGTCCCTAGAAAAAAATGTTTTTTTTAATCACAATATAGCAAAAGGACAATTCACTCACTGTCCTTCCAGGTCCCTGGAAACAAGGACTTGCAGAGTGAAAGAAACTGACACTGTCCCTACCTAGAGTTTTCTGTCCCTAGAATAAATGTTTTTTTTAATCACAATATAGCAAAAGGACAATTCACTCACTGTCCTTCCAGGTCCCTGGAAACAAGGACTTGCAGAGTGAAAGAAACTGACACTGTCCCTACCTAGAGTTTTCTGTCCCTAGAATAAATGTTTTTTTAATCACAATATAGCAAAAGGACAATTCACTCACTGTCCTTCCAGGTCCCTGGAAACAAGGACTTGCAGAGTGAAAGAAACTGACACTGTCCCTACCTAGAGTTTTCTGTCCCTAGAATAAATGTTTTTTTTAATCACAATATAGCAAAAGGACAATTCACTCACTGTCCTTCCAGGTCCCTGGAAACAAGGACTTGCAGAGTGAAAGAAACTGACACTGTCCCTACCTAGAGTTTTCTGTCCCTAGAATAAATGTTTTTTTTAATCACAATATAGCAAAAGGACAATTCACTCACTGTCCTTCCAGGTCCCTGGAAACAAGGACTTGCAGAGTGAAAGAAACTGACACTGTCCCTACCTAGAGTTTTCTGTCCCTAGAATAAATGTTTTTTTTAATCACAATATAGCAAAAGGACAATTCACTCACTGTCCTTCCAGGTCCCTGGAAACAAGGACTTGCAGAGTGAAAGAAACTGACACTGTCCCTACCTAGAGTTTTCTGTCCCTAGAATAAATGTTTTTTTTAATCACAATATAGCACAAGGAAAATTAACTCACTGTCCTTACAGGTCCCTGGAAACAAGGACTTGCAGAGTGAAAGAAAAAAAACACTCTCCCTACCTACAGTTTTCTGTCCCTAGAAAAAAATGTTTTTTTTAATCACAATATAGCAAAAGGACAATTCACTCACTGTCCTTCCAGGTCCCTGGAAACAAGGACTTGCAGAGTGAAAGAAACTGACACTGTCCCTACCTAGAGTTTTCTGTCCCTGGAATAAATGTTTTTTTCAGCACAATATAGCACAAGGACAATTAACTCACTGTCCTTACAGGTCCCTGGAAACAAGGACTTGCAGAGTGAAAGAAAAAAAATACTCTCCCTACCTACAGTTTTCTGTCCCTAGAAAAAAATGTTTTTTTTAATCACAATATAGCAAAAGGACAATTCACTCACTGTCCTTCCAGGTCCCTGGAAACAAGGACTTGCAGAGTGAAAGAAACTGACACTGTCCCTACCTAGAGTTTTCTGTCCCTAGAATAAATGTTTTTTTTAATCACAATATAGCAAAAGGACAATTCACTCACTGTCCTTCCAGGTCCCTGGAAACAAGGACTTGCAGAGTGAAAGAAACTGACACTGTCCCTACCTAGAGTTTTCTGTCCCTAGAATAAATGTTTTTTTAATCACAATATAGCAAAAGGACAATTCACTCACTGTCCTTCCAGGTCCCTGGAAACAAGGACTTGCAGAGTGAAAGAAACTGACACTGTCCCTACCTAGAGTTTTCTGTCCCTAGAATAAATGTTTTTTTTAATCACAATATAGCAAAAGGACAATTCACTCACTGTCCTTCCAGGTCCCTGGAAACAAGGACTTGCAGAGTGAAAGAAACTGACACTGTCCCTACCTAGAGTTTTCTGTCCCTAGAATAAATGTTTTTTTTAATCACAATATAGCAAAAGGACAATTCACTCACTGTCCTTCCAGGTCCCTGGAAACAAGGACTTGCAGAGTGAAAGAAACTGACACTGTCCCTACCTAGAGTTTTCTGTCCCTAGAATAAATGTTTTTTTTAATCACAATATAGCAAAAGGACAATTCACTCACTGTCCTTCCAGGTCCCTGGAAACAAGGACTTGCAGAGTGAAAGAAACTGACACTGTCCCTACCTAGAGTTTTCTGTCCCTAGAATAAATGTTTTTTTTAATCACAATATAGCACAAGGAAAATTAACTCACTGTCCTTACAGGTCCCTGGAAACAAGGACTTGCAGAGTGAAAGAAAAAAAACACTCTCCCTACCTACAGTTTTCTGTCCCTAGAAAAAAATGTTTTTTTTAATCACAATATAGCAAAAGGACAATTCACTCACTGTCCTTCCAGGTCCCTGGAAACAAGGACTTGCAGAGTGAAAGAAACTGACACTGTCCCTACCTAGAGTTTTCTGTCCCTGGAATAAATGTTTTTTTCAGCACAATATAGCACAAGGACAATTAACTCACTGTCCTTACAGGTCCCTGGAAACAAGGACTTGCAGAGTGAAAGAAAAAAAATACTCTCCCTACCTACAGTTTTCTGTCCCTAGAAAAAAATGTTTTTTTTAATCACAATATAGCAAAAGGACAATTCACTCACTGTCCTTCCAGGTCCCTGGAAACAAGGACTTGCAGAGTGAAAGAAACTGACACTGTCCCTACCTAGAGTTTTCTGTCCCTAGAATAAATGTTTTTTTTAATCACAATATAGCAAAAGGACAATTCACTCACTGTCCTTCCAGGTCCCTGGAAACAAGGACTTGCAGAGTGAAAGAAACTGACACTGTCCCTACCTAGAGTTTTCTGTCCCTAGAATAAATGTTTTTTTAATCACAATATAGCAAAAGGACAATTCACTCACTGTCCTTCCAGGTCCCTGGAAACAAGGACTTGCAGAGTGAAAGAAACTGACACTGTCCCTACCTAGAGTTTTCTGTCCCTAGAATAAATGTTTTTTTTAATCACAATATAGCAAAAGGACAATTCACTCACTGTCCTTCCAGGTCCCTGGAAACAAGGACTTGCAGAGTGAAAGAAACTGACACTGTCCCTACCTAGAGTTTTCTGTCCCTAGAATAAATGTTTTTTTTAATCACAATATAGCAAAAGGACAATTCACTCACTGTCCTTCCAGGTCCCTGGAAACAAGGACTTGCAGAGTGAAAGAAACTGACACTGTCCCTACCTAGAGTTTTCTGTCCCTAGAATAAATGTTTTTTTTAATCACAATATAGCAAAAGGACAATTCACTCACTGTCCTTCCAGGTCCCTGGAAACAAGGACTTGCAGAGTGAAAGAAACTGACACTGTCCCTACCTAGAGTTTTCTGTCCCTAGAATAAATGTTTTTTTTAATCACAATATAGCAAAAGGACAATTCACTCACTGTCCTTCCAGGTCCCTGGAAACAAGGACTTGCAGAGTGAAAGAAACTGACACTGTCCCTACCTAGAGTTTTCTGTCCCTAGAATAAATGTTTTTTTTTAAGCACACTATAGCAGAAGCACAAAACACACTGACACTCTCCCTACCTATCCTTCTCTTTCCCTAAACTAAAGGAATCCAGGTTAAGCAAGAAAGAAATAACAGTCACTGTCCCTGCCTATGCTACTCTATCCCTGCTCCGGAAC
This sequence comes from Rana muscosa, assembly GCA_029206835.1. Lineage (NCBI taxonomy): Eukaryota > Metazoa > Chordata > Amphibia > Anura > Ranidae > Rana > Rana muscosa. The sequence goes on along the minus strand of CM055126.1, from coordinate 114,190,001 downwards.
ACACTACACTAGGCCGCCGTGCTGGCGGCCTTTTATAGTGTGGGGCGTGTACTAAACACCCTCAGCAATAATTGGCCACAGGCATCCTGCCTGTGGCCAATCATTGCTCTCCTCGCTGCCGGCGCTGTGATTGGCCAAGCATGCGGGGTCACAGTGCATGCTTGGCCAATCACAGCGCCTGGATGACACTGCGATGGCGTAGTGCATTGTGGGCCGTTCGCGTCACTCGAATTTGGCGCGAACGGCCCAAATCGTTCGATCTTCGTCGAACGATCGAACAGCCAATGTTCGAGTCGAACGTATGTTCGACTCGAACACGAAGCTCATCCCTATTGGTGAGCTCCCAAGTTTGTGCTAGGGCCCTGAATGACTAAATGGTAACAACTTTACAGAATAGGAAACTAGCAACTAACCTATTGTCTCCTTATGATATTATACACTGAAAGATAAAACAAGTGTGCAGTCCATTTAAGATAATCAGCCCCCAAAAAAGAGTTTTCCCTCACAGTTTACTTTATCCAGCAAAAATAACAATAAAGCAATTCGACTGTACGTGTAACAGGGACTAATACCCTTTAGGTAATCTCCCTCCCTCCTTACTGTCAGTGGTCTGTGGTGGCTGCCCCCTACCCATCTTGAGAAATGTGGAAGTTTTCCCTCATGCAGGTGTCCTTGGCATCATGGGACCTGGACTCACCCTACTTTTTGGAATTCAGAGAAACCTGGAGCACTGGGTCTGGAGAGTAGAAAGCTGGTTAGTTGGGGAGCAACAAAGAGAGCGCCCGACTATTGGTGAGCACCTAAGCCTGACTTTTGGGAGATTGCACCTTTATTAATATGAAATGTTTGGATGCTGTAAATAATCAGCTATTTAACGTTCCTAAAAAGCTAACCCAATTGGGCATTCTGTACCTGTAAGAGCGGAATGAAGAGCAAATGTGCTGTGAAATGTTAGCGAGGCATGCACTCATGTTGAGTACACTGTTAGCAAAAACTGGAGCAGCTGGTGTCCATCCCATGACCATCCATGAGAGTTAAGCCCTGTACACACGATCGGTTTAACCGATGAAAACCGTCCGATGGATTGTTTTCATCAGACAAACCGATCGTGTATGGGACCCATCGGTCTTTTTTCCATCGGTTTTAAAAAATAGAACATGTTTTAAATTTTTCCGATGGATAAAAAACCGATCGAAAACTCTGATCGTCTATGGGCAAGTCCATCGGATAAAAAACCCACGCATGCTCAGAATCAAGTCGACGCATGCTCAGAAGCATTGAACTTAATTTTTCTCGGCTCATCGGAGTGTTTTACGTCACCGCGTTTGGAACGGTCGGTTTTTTGACTGATGGTGTGTGGGCAAGACTGATGGAAGTCAGCTTCATCGGATTTCCGTTGGACAAAACCATCGGATTAGAATCCATAGGATATCCGATCGTGTGTACGAGGCTTGAGAGTATTGATAATTTCAATCCTGGTCTGGTCTATGGGAAATGTGAGGGATTGTACTGTGGACACCAAAGGCTCCACTCATTCTATGTAAGTGTACAAGAGAACGATTTGAAACATCCTGTAGACTGTGCAGGTTGTTCTGAGAGAAAATATTTCTATCCTCTAGAACTGGTACCTGTGTATGTGAATACTGTAAGTGTAAAGTGAAACAGGCGAGTTGTTCTACTAAGCTTCAGGTCACCGACAACCAGGCAGACTTCAAAAGCCTCCAAGATGGATGTATGTATCCCCGGCATTGCAAACTTAACTGTGTGTGTATCAGGCTACGTACTTACCGAGGCCGAGATGCCGAGAGTGGTTCACCCTTGCACCCAAGCGCACTCCGCCCCCTGGAGGTGAGACAGGGAGAGGACGGCACGAGGGAGCACTGGCCACCAGCAGGTAGAGGTGTCTCGCTGAAGAATCTAGCAGGGATGAGTCTGAAGAACAGGCCAGGAGTCAAACACCAAGGGTAGACAGGGTCAAACAGCAACCAGTAGCAAGGCACAAGTCCGTTTAGGAGTTTAGCAGGAAGCACCAGTATAGTCAGGTTAGGCAAGAAGTCCAGGGTACAGGCAGCAGGTAGAGGGCTGGAGACAGGCAGCAGATCCGGGTCACAGGCCGAGGGTCAAGCACAAGGAGAGAGGTAGAAGTCCGTTTAGCAAGCCAAGGGGTCAGGTTCAGGAGAAGCAGAAGCGTAGTCAAATCCGGTCCGGGTCACAGCAGGAGAACTTTAACTTCTTTCAGGCACAAGAAACACAGTAAAGCTGACAAACCAGCAACCAGATAGTGTTACTGCGTCTGTTTAAATAGGCCCGCCTGTAGTCCCATTGGCGAGCTATTGCGCACGCGCATTCGTCGTTGCGCCGGAGCGCGCACCCGAGCACGCCGAAGCGCCGTCCCGCCACGCACGCGCATGCGCCGATGCGCCGTTTTGCCGCGCATGCGCACTGAGCGCAGATTGGTGACAACAGACGGGGAATTTCCCTGACAGTGCCCCCCCCGAGGGGCGGACTCCGGACGCCCAGACTGGCCATTAATTCCGGATGTTCTTGGTGAAAGGCTCGTATTAGGCGAGGAGCATGCAAGTTCCTGGATGGTTCCCAGGAGTTGTCCTCCGGGGGGTACCCCTTCCATTTAACCAAGTATTGTAACTGTCTGCCTTTTTTCCTACAGCCCAGGATGGATTCCATCTCAAATTCTTTTTCCCCATCTACTTCAACTGGTGGTGGAGGAGGTTCATCTCTTCCAGGAAAGGCGTTGGGAATGACGGGTTTTAATAAAGATGAGTGGAACACTGGGTGAATCCTATAGGAATCAGGTAATGCTAGTTCAAAAGCCACAGGATTAATAGCTCGTTTGATCTTGAAGGGCCCGATAAATCTAGGGCCGAGCTTTCGAGAGGGAATAGGCAATCTGAGGTTGGCGGCGGAAAGCCAAACTTTTTCCCCGACTCTGAACGCCGGGTTTTCCTTCCTTCCCCGGTCATAAAATTTCTTGTAGGATCCTTGGGCATTCCGCATCATCTCCTGGAGTCTTTGGAAATTCGCCTGGACAGAAGCCACTCGGTCCTGGACCGCGGGAATAGGGCTCTCGGGGATGTTTTCAGGGAGAAAGGAGGGATGAAAACCATAATTGGCCCAAAAGGGGGTTTGCTTGGTAGCAGAATGCATTGAATTGTTATAGGCAAACTCTGCGTAAGGAAGTAGAGATGCCCAGTCATCCTGGGAAGCAGAGCAGAAACAACGGAGGTATTGCTCCAGGGTCTGATTGGTTCTTTCTGTCTGGCCATTGCTTTGGGGGTGGTACGCTGACGAGAGGCAGGTTTTGACTTCTAGTGACTTGCAGAGTTCCTTCCAGAATTTTGAAGTGAACTGGACCCCTCTGTCGGAGGTGATACTCTTTGGTATTCCATGAAGCCTGGTTATCTCCTTAAAAAAGATTTGAGCGGTATCCATGGCTGAAGGTGTCCCAATCATCGGTAAAAAGTGAGCCATTTTTGAGAGGCGGTCCACAACGACCAGAATCGTGGTAAACCCTCCGGAGGAAGGCAGGTCCACGATAAAGTCCATGGACACGTCCGCCCAAGGGCGCTCAGGAATGGGTAAGGGTTTGAGCAGGCCCCAACTCTTGGTGTTTGGCCCCTTGTTACGCTGACACTGAGTGCAGGAAGCGACATAAGACTTACAATCTTGCCTCCAGCCTGGCCACCAGAAGGAGCGGGAGACAAGTTCCGACGATTTACGTGCTCCGAAGTGACCTGCCAGTTTGAGATCGTGGAAGGTCCTCAAGGCCAGCGGTCTTGTTTCCAGAGGGACGAAAATCTTGTCCTGGGACCAGAATAGGCCGTCCCGCTTCTCCAGGGAGGTAGTAACCGGATCAGAGCAGAGCCCGGAAGCGATTTTAATAGAGGTGAGTAGATCGGCCCGGGGAATCAACAGAAAGTTCTGAGCTGACAGAATGGTGCCCGGTTGGGCCGACTGAGGGGTTTCCGGAAACATCCTGGATAGCGCATCCGCCTTCCCATTCTTGGAGCCGGGTCTATAGGAAATGTGAAAGTTGAACCGGGTGAAGAAAAGGGCCCAACGGGCCTGCCTGGGGCGTAGACGTTGAGCTGTTCTTAAGTACTCTAGATTTTTATGATCTGTGAAGATCATGATGGGGTGCACTGCCCCCTCCAGAAGGTATCGCCATTCCTCCAGTGCAAATTTTATGGCCAGTAATTCCCGGTCCCCTACATCATAGTTTCGCTCCGGGGGAGTCAACTTTTTAGAGGCAAAGGCTACTGGATACAGGAGAGCCTTGGGGCCTCGTCTTTGAGAGAGGATGGCTCCGATGGCTGTCTCAGAGGCGTCCACTTCCAGGGTGAACGGCAGTAGAGGATCCGGGTGCTGAAGTACTGGTGCTGAAGTGAAGACGTCCTTGAGGCGAGAGAAGGCCTCCTGAGCTTCTGGAGACCAGTGAAAACGGTTATTTTGCCGGGTAAGTTGGGTTATTGGGGCCACAATGGAGGAAAAGCCCACGATGAATCTCCTATAGAAGTTGGCGAAGCCTATAAACCGCTGTACCCCCTTCTTGTCGGTTGGGGCTGGCCAGTCCTGAATGGCCTTCACCTTCTGCGGGTCCATTGCGACCCCATCGATGGAAATGATAAAGCCGAGGAACTGTACGGTGGTCTTTTCGAACTCGCATTTCTCAGCTTTGAGGTAGAGTTTGTGCTTCCGAAGGATGGTGAGGACCTTCATGACATGAGCCCGGTGCAGTTCGATGTTGGTGGAAAAGATGAGGATATCGTCCAGGTACACTACTAAGAAGTCATCAAGGTGCTGTCTGAAAATGTCGTTGACTAGGTGTTGGAAGGTGGCTGGAGCATTACAAAGACCGAACGGCATGACCGAATACTCAAAGTGTCCGAAACGAGATCTGAAGGCGGTTTTCCACTCGTCTCCGGCCCTGATTCTGATAAGATTGTAGGCCCCCCGTAGATCCAGTTTGGAAAAGACCCGAGCAGATCGGAAGCGCTGAAATAGCTCCGGAATAAGGGGTAGTGGGTACCTGTTCTTAATGGTTATCTTGTTTAGGTCCCGGTAATCGATACAGGGTCTTAAGGACCGTCTTTCTTTTCCACAAAGAAGATTCCTGCACCGGCTGGAGAGGAGGAAGGGCGAATGAATCTCTTCTGGAGGTTTTCATCAATATAAGCCTTGAGGGCTTTCAACTCGGTTTCGGACAATGGAAAGATACGTCCGAACGGAATTTTGGAGCCCGGCAAGAGATCGATAGGGCAATCATAGGGCCGATGAGGTGGTAGATGGTTGGCTTGCTGCTTATCGAACACGTCCCGGAATTCTAGATAGATGGAAGGAACATGCTGTAGGTTGTCCGGCTTGGCAATCATGGAAGCGCAGACCGTAGAGGCAGAGGCAAGACAGTTCTGGGAACAATAGGAGGAGGTGAAGCTAACCTCTTTCTTCACCCAATTTATGAGGGGCTCGTGTGCCTGTAGCCAGGGAAGACCCAGGATGATGGGGAACATCGGGGAAGGTATGAGGTCTAACCGGAGAAGTTCTTGATGACCCGAGTCAGAGATGGCAAGGATAGGTTTGGTTTCCTGCGTGATCAGCCCTCAACGGGGCAAGGACCCATCCGCCAGGTGGATCTGAAGGCAGTGGTCCTTAGGTTGAGTGGGGACATGGAATCTTGAGGCTAAGGCAGAGTCCAGGAAGCAGCTGCAGGCTCCAGAATCAATAATTGCCGGGAGGCGGATTGCCCCTTCCGGCAGCTGTAGAGACACAAAGAGAATGACATAAGACTGAGGGTTGTCAAAGAGTTGATAGTTTAAAGTGTCTTTAGAGATAGACTTACTAGGTCTTACGGGGCAGTTGAGGAGGAAGTGGCCGGCACCCCCGCAATATAGGCACAGATTGGCCTGGCGCCTTCGCTGTTTTTCCTCAGGAGTCAGGGGAGCCCGAACCAACCCGAGCTGCATGGGTTCTGGCTCAGGAAGAGGTGTGACTGCAGGCGCAGAGGTTGGTGGGTAGTGAAGTACCGTCCTGGATGGAGGCCAGTTGGGACGAGGAGATTGAAATCGCTCCGCCCGTTGTTCACGCAGACGCCTATCGAGTTGTATGGCGGATTGGATCAGGTTCTCCAAGGTAGTGGGGGTTTCGATCCTGGCCAGCTCGTCCTTGAGAGTCTCAGATAGTCCCTGGCGGTATTGGTATCTGAGGGCCGCCTCATTCCATTTGGTGTCGGCGGACCATTTCCTAAATTCCGACGTATAGTCTTCCACCGGCCTTCTCCCCTGAGTTAGGTTATGGAGGACGGACTCGGCCGTGGCTGATCGCTGGGGATCATCGTATAATTGAGCCATATGTTCAAAAAATGTCTCTACTGAGTCCAATGTGGGGCTTTGTTGCTCCATCAGGCCATGGGCCCAGGCTTGAGGGTCATCCGTTAAGAGGGAGATGATAAACCCCACCTTTACTGCTTCCGAAGAGAAGGTCCTTGGTTGGAGGGCAAGGTAGAGGGAGCAGGCGTTTTTAAAGGCCCGGTACTTTTTGCGGATACCCGAAAAACGTTCCGGAATAGGGACCCTGGGTTCAGGGGTGGCCATCACTACTGTAGAACTCGTAGGTACTTGGGAGTTGGTGGCGGTGTTGGCAGAGGTGGCAGCTGTGGGGCCTGGCCCTAGGAGACCGGTGAGCTGTTGAAGACGGCCATCAATCTGGGTATAACCCTCTTGGAGTCTTTGGACAGTGTCCGTTAGGGTGGAGACCTGCTGGCAGAGGGTGTCAAATGGGGAACGCACTCTGTCGGCCTCAGACATCTGGCTGGTTTGTACTATCAGGCTACGTACTTACCGAGGCCGAGATGCTGAGAGTGGTTCACCCTTGCACCCAAGCGCACTCCGCCCCCTGGAGGTGAGACAGGGAGAGGACGGCACGAGGGAGCATTGGCCACCAGCAGGTAGAGGTGTCTCGCTGAAGAATCTAGCAGGGATGAGTCTGAAGAACAGGCCAGGAGTCAAACACCAAGGGTAGACAGGGTCAAACAGCAACCAGTAGCAAGGCACAAGTCCGTTTAGGAGTTTAGCAGGAAGCACCAGTATAGTCAGGTTAGGCAAGAAGTCCAGGGTACAGGCAGCAGGTAGAGGGCTGGAGACAGGCAGCAGATCCGGGTCACAGGCCGAGGGTCAAGCACAAGGAGAGAGGTAGAAGTCCGTTTAGCAAGCCAAGGGGTCAGGTTCAGGAGAAGCAGAAGCGTAGTCAAATCCGGTCCGGGTCACAGCAGGAGAACTTTAACTTCTTTCAGGCACAAGAAACACAGTAAAGCTGACAAACCAGCAACCAGATAGTGTTACTGCGTCTGTTTAAATAGGCCCGCCTGTAGTCCCATTGGCGAGCTATTGCGCACGCGCATTCGTCATTGCGCCGGAGCGCGCACCCGAGCACGACGAAGCGCCGCCCCGCCACGCACGCGCATGCGCCGATGCGCCGTTTTGCCGCGCATGCGCACTGAGCGCAGATTGGTGACAACAGACGGGGAATTTCCCTGACAGTGTGTAGCCAAACAGTCTCTCCTTGAATTTGCAATACAGTCTATCACACTTATATTTAAGATTAACAGAAGGATGAAGCTATGGCTGTGATGTTTTGCAGCAAAGTATTACAAATCTAGAGATCTGATGGCTGGGCAGTCACCGAACTTGCTTGTAAAGACAGTTAGCACTCCTTAGTCTTTTAAGGCAGACATAAAAAACTGGTGGAATAAGACTCCAGCTTCTCTGTGCTGTCCTTGATGCACTGAACAAACATCAATCTGACTGGGAGAATCCAGCAGGACTGTTACCTGAATTTTCTTTCAGCTTCCCTCTTTTATCACCAATCTCCTTCTTTCAAGACTGCGTTGGACAACATTGCTCCCTGATGCCACACACTCCACAGCCTGGCACATGTGTTTTTCAGTAGCTGCCCCATTTAGGACAATTGTGGTGAGATTTTTGTGGTTGTCTGAAATCCTTTTCTGGCAAGCTGTTAGGAACTGAGTGTCTGACAGTGGCAGAAAACAGCCTGTGCAAAATGGCAAACAGTTAATGCCACACACCAGGTGAAAATGTCAGTTTTACAAAGTGAAACAGCTCTGCAAAACATCTACACAACAGGTAAGCATAGCAAATGTCTTTGAGGTGGTTACATACAGATACAGATACGTCTACTGGTGTAATGGTCCTCTATTGGAATTTTTTTATTATATATATGTATATCTATGTACAGTATATATATTGGAATATTTACAATGCTGAGTTAAAAGAACATCACCTTTAGTGAAGTTGTGCTTTAATAAATGCTTTAATAAATGCCCACACTACTTTGACTAGTTACTCTAGTTTAATACATACCTTTGTACCTGTTCCATTGATCTCTTCTCCTACATGGTCCTGCCTACTTCATATTGCAAGCGCATCCCGCAGCTTCATAAGTTTCTATGGGAAGCCATACTCTTGGTGGCTTCCAGCAATTTAAAACAGTATTGATCTCCATAAGAATAAATGGGGACACAGCGCAAAGGTAAGCATTGAACCGGGCTGGCTAGATTAAGGGGGGGGGGGGTTTATTAAAGAGTAACTTCACTAAAGGTGAAGTTGTCCTTTAACTTTGGGCATATCAGCTTTGTCAGTTATAGTTTCAGCTAATTATTTCTATGCTACATACTGTATTTTGTACAATCCAATGACAGATGTGGGCCCTGAACATACAAAAAAAAAATAGCAGCACAAGCACCACTAATCTGGGTAATAAAGAAAATAGGTGAGGACAGCTGCACTCCAATCCAACGTATGTTTATTCAAGGAAAACAGGCACTACAAAAACCAGCATAACTCAGGACAACTGACGCGTTTCACACTAATTCAGTGTTTACTCATTTTCTTTATTGCTACGTGCATTGCCGGCACCCTTGGTCCCTGAGAGAAGCACTTTCCTTATCTGCCTGGAGCGGCAATTTTTGTTTTTCGTATTTTGGATCTTGCACCACTAATCTGGTATCAGATATATCAGACCACTTGATAAAAATGTATTTTAAACATTTCTTTTTGACTTCTTTCAATTTTTTCCACATTTGCACCCTGTAGTGTCTTATATTTAGTACCCTATATACTCGAGTATAAGCCGAGTTTTTCAGCACATTTTTTGTGCTGAAAATGCCCCCCTCGGCTTATACTCGAGTCACCTTTTTGCGCCTTATCTCCCGGACTTTGGGGACCCATTCCGGGCCGGCCATAGGTTCCCTGGACATGTAGCCCCACTCTTCCACTACAAGTGTGCAAAGTTTGGTGTCCGGGGGACCTACGGACGGGGAGCAGTGATTTTTCAAACCCGGGCACCCCTTCCATAGACTCCCATGTTAAACGGTAATTTCTCTGGTAAATTTGGGGACCCGGTACCGGCCGGCCGTAGGTCCCCTGGACCCGAAACTTGGTACACATATAGCGCCAGTTCTCCTCTACAAGTGTACAAAGTTTGCTGTCTATGGGACCTACGACCGGGGAGCAGCGATTTTTCAAACCTGGGCTCCCCTTCCATATACTCCCATGTTAAACGTAAGTCTAGTCATGGACACAGTGAGGCATGGGCACAGTGAGGCATGGGCACAGTGAGGCATGGACACAGTGAGGCATGGACACAGTGAGACATGGACACAGTGAGGCATTCACATGGACAAAGTGAGGCAAAGTAAGGGCACAGTGAGGCATGCAGACCCTAGGCTTATACTCGAGTCAATACGTTTTCCCAGGTTTTTGAGGTAACATTAGGTGCCTTGGCTTATATTCGGGTCGGCTTATACTCGAGTATATACGGTAATCCATTTCTCTTTCTTTTTTACTCACTTTTCTTTCTTCTATCTTTAAATATTATCTCATTCATTTCCTTCTACCTTCAAACTTTCTTTTAATCAAACTAACGTCATCTTTACACTTTACTCACTAGACTATATTTTCAAATTCTCACTCATTAGCTTACATTTTCAAATATTTACTTTTCTGTATGTAGCGGGGTGTACAATTTCGGGGAGTGTCTGAGTGGTAGTTGGGCTCAGACACACTATTGTTAGGGTTAAGGGACCATTTCTGTGCCATGGGAGTTGGTATTGGAGTGTAGTTCCCTGGGACCTACAGGTGGCACTGTCGCCCTAGGTCCGGGTTGAACCGCAATACAGGGTTGCGCCTATTCTTGTCCCCTCTCGGCAGCAGTACGGAGGGGTGGGGAACCTGCGGTGCCTGTCGGGAGAGGGTATAAAAAGGGGCGGCCATCTTCCATAGGGGTCGGTCGTTCCGCGCCCAGGCACCTTCAGCCTGGGTGTGCGTGTGTGTTATCTCCGGGTCCCCTAGGCCCGGAGGCCGAGTTCCTGTTCCATCTCAGACACCTTCAATCTGGGGTGAGGTACTAATTTGGAGGCCTGGAGCCCAGCGCCTTCGGCTGGGTTCCGCCGGGGATCGAGGACTCCCAGGGTGCCGCCTTGCGAGGGGACCCGGATCTGAGATGAGCAGGCCAGGGAAGTTACCTGTACCGAAGACCCAGCGCAGAGTCGTGGTGATGGTGAGGACCTCTGGTAACTCTCCGGAGGGATGTCTTCTCCTTTACACGGGCCAAGTACTCTCTAGAAGGAAGTTCGCTTAAAGGTCAGTGGCAGTGGCCTAATAGGGCCGTGCCCTATTCACCCGGTCAGTGGCAGTGACCTGTTCTCCAAGTCAGTGGCAGTGACTTTCAATTCACCTGGTCTGTGGCAGAGACCAGCCTCACGGTCTGTGGCAGAGATTATGCACCATAACTGTTTGTGAAACCTAAACAGTCAACGAACCTGATTCAAGTTTGTGCCTGGACCTCCTCCCACCTAAGCTGTCCTGTGTCTTGTTCCAACCTGTCTGCTTTCAAAGAGGCATATTTATTATCTGTGTGAAATAAATATAGAAGTTGGACTTTCAGTTGGTGTGGACAGTAACATTCCTGGGGAAACATAAAGACTTGCATCTATCTAAGGTAGAGGTGAGAATCTTCCTCGGGAGGATTCAACTCCAGCCGCAGGCAGGCCCGAAAAGTGACACCGCTCAACCTCCTTACTCAGGAGGGTACGGGCTTGTGGTGCGGTGTGCCTCTCCCCTCCCTGCGTGGAGCCGAAAACACATACAAAAAGGCAGGTAGGGGGAGAGGTGAGGGCGCTACATGTACATTTCCTTTTTTTATATACTTATCGATTTATCTTCCTTCTTTCATGTGAACGAGGCAGAACGTGCTTTCCTGGAACTCCGGTTCTTTTCCTGTAATTCATCAGTTTTCAGTGCTATTTACCCAGATTACTTCCACAAGTGGTGATCGGGGTGTCTGTTGTCCAGGAGATGCCGACTTCAGCCTCCAAATACAAAGGGAAGGCGCCGTTGTACCAGCGTCAGTCTACACAAGGCTGGGGATTAGGCTCTGCCTCTGCCATCTTGGCTCCTATTGTCATGGTTATGCAGTAATGTTTGTCTGTTAACTTACCTCCCCTCCATGTGTTCTGCTTTAGAGGCCAAACACTGTCACCTGGCTGCTTAAGTAATCTCTCCTCTAAGCATGGCTCCACCCCAGGCCCTATCAGGGAACTCTATATTAACCTGTGCACTGCAAGCCAGCCGTGCTGATCAACATTGTTTGTTAAGCTATTGTGTGTTTGGTTTCCTGCTTGCTGTGTGCTCTACGTCTGTCTCTGTTTTACCAATCTTGGCTTGTTCTCGACTATCCCTGCCTGCTTGTGACCCTGACCTTGGTGTGTCCTTTGTTTATCCTTGTCTGCTAGTCGCCCCGACCTTTGGCTTATCCCTATACTATCTCTTGTTATCCTGAGCTGCTGCTTTCCCTCTATCCTCTATAGCCTACTGTGAGCGTGAGCTGGGAGACTCTGGAGGCCGCGACCTGGATCCAGTTGCAGCCCAGTCCATCCTCACCACCTGCTGGCTCTTAGACTCCGTGCCCTGGGGAATCTTAGGCTCTAGCTCCCTGTGGGATCCCTGTTAGTGCTCCAGTGGACCTGCCTTCCTTTACCACCCAGAGTTCCACCTGCAGCAGTCAGCCATAGGGTCCACTACCTTAGCGGTGCACTCCTGACCCCAACGATGTGCACCTGTCACCTGGCCTCAGGTGACCTGACAGTTTGATCAGCCATGGACCCAGCTGATGTGCCGCTACCCGCATATGATCCGTTGCAGGGCATAGTCCGCAGACTTGAGACCCAGGAATCTAATCAGACCCAGGTGAGGCGATTCCTTCAGGATTTGGCCTCCCATTTTGAACAGGTTCAGGCCTCCTTAGGACCCCCGGTTCAACAACCTCAACCACTATCAGCGGCTGCACCTATTCCGGTCGCAGTCACAGCCACACATTCACTACAACTGCCAGCTCCGTTCCGTTTCTCTGGGGACTCCAAGGCCTGCAGGGGGTTCCTTAGCCAATGCACTATTCATTTTGAGCTCCAGCCCCAAAACTTTCTGTCTGATCAGGCAAAGGTAACCTATATCATTTCCCTCCTCTCCGGTGAAGCTTTAGCCTGGGCAGCCCCTCTGTGGAAACTGAATGATCCAGTGGTTTCTAGCCTGTCTGACTTCTTGAAGCTTTTTCGGAATATCTTCGAAGAACCGGGTCGTGTCTCTTCAGCGGCCAGCGCCCTTTTACGTCTCCGCCAAGAGTTTGCTTCTGTGGGACAGTATGCTCTTCATTTCCGCATACTGACGGCTGAGTTGAGCTGGACCAATGAGGCCTTAGTCGCAACCTTTTTGCATAGCCTTTCTAATAGAGTGAAGGATGAATTAGCAGGAAGAACCTTCCCCACTGATCTGGACAAAGTTATCTCCTTGTGTAACCAGATCGATATTCGCTTTCAGGAAAGGACCCTAGAAAAGCGATCCCAGCACTCCTTGGTCCTTAGTCAGCCTGAGCTCCCTTCTCTTCGACCCGTGGAGCATCTCCTGCCAGCTGAGGAACCCATGCAGCTGGGTTGGACCAGGCTATCCCCCGAGGAACGTGCTAGGCGCAGAACTCTGGGCCTGTTTCTCTACTGTGGGGGCAAAGGTCATTTTCGTGACACTTGCTCTCTTTGCCCGGAAAAACGTTCGGGTCCAATACATCTGGAAAGTGCAGTATTGGACCCAGAAATATCACCTTCACATTCTCGTCTTCTTCTTTCTGTGTTCCTTCATGTTGGTGCTTCTTCTCATTCGGTCTCGGCATATCTGGATTCCGGAGCCGCTGGCAATTTCATGGATTGGGAAATTGCATCGTCCATGAGACTTACCCTTTTGCCCCTCACCACGCCATTGGGGGTCTTGGCGATTAATGGTACTGTTCTCCCAGGGGGTCCTATCCGCTTCCAGACCCTCCATGTTAAGATGTCGGTATGGACACTCCACCAGGAGTGGATATCCTTCCTTCTCTTATCTTTCCTAAGGCCCCAACTCCTATAGTTTTGGGTCTTCCTTGGTTACGGCTCCATTCTCCACACGTTGACTGGACTGCTGGACAGATCCTGGCTTGGGGTTCCTCCTGTTCCGTGTCCTGCCTACCCCAGGTTTCCCCAAAAGAGAAACTTCCTGTTGCCACCATCCCAGTGTCTTTTGCTCCTCCTACTGCATATAGTGATTTCTGGGATGTCTCCTGCAATAGTCAGGCTGATGCACTCTTTAGGTCATGTGGCACTCTGGATGAGGAGCCCACCTGTGAACCTGAGCCGATCATTCACTCCAGTTTGCATAACCATTTACCTTTGTCTGTCCCTAAACACCCTTGGACGCATTGCCAGGCTAACTTGTCTGCAAGTTCTGCAGTCGCTACGCCTTGAGATGCGATTCAGGTAGTCGTTACACCTGACTATGCTATTCACTCGGCCTCTGCACCTGTTATGCCAGTCCAGCCCATGCCCAGTGAGCCTCCTACTTTTTCTTCAGGACCTTCTGCAACCTCGCCTCACCCTAATACTATTACGTCCATTCAAATCTGTCTAAGGGGCTCAATCCATCCTTTGGATAGAATGCCTCATTCGGCCATGCGGGTTTTTCAACCTTTTTTTCAGGGTTCTCTGCATTCTGTTTGTCTTTCAACTATCCAGCTTGACTCTTGTGACATGTCACCTTCTAACCAACCTGACCTCAGGGTACCACTGACCTCTGCCCAGTCTGATGGTCCTGTGCTAGATGTCCAGTCCATCTTTAAGGGTCTGGGGGATCCTTCTCAGATTCCTGTTGATCCTCTCATGCCCTTGCTTATTCCTAAAAGGCCTTTGGCCCTCAATAAATCCTCTTGTCCTCTCCCTACCTCGGTTCCGGTCTCTGAGGATAATCTAAAGTACGAGGTTAGTCAAGTTTTGGATCCTCGGCTCTGCAGAGGCATTCTTCCGTACCTTGTGCATTGGAGAGGGCTTGGTCCTGAGGAGGCATCTTGGATCGCTGCATCTGAGGTTTCCTTTTAAGCCTGGGCCCAGGCGGGGGAGGGGGAGGGCCCATAAGAGGGGGGTACTGTCATGGTTATGCAGTAATGTTTGTCTGTTAGCTTACCTCCCCTCCATGTATTCTGCTTTAGAGGCCAGCCACTCTCACCTGGCTGCTTAAGTAATCTCTCCTCTAAGCATGGCTCCACCCCAGAACCTATCAGGGAACTCTATATTAGCCTGTGCACTGCAAGCTAGCCGTGCTAATCAACATTGTTTGTTAAGCTATTGTGTGTTCCGTTTCCTGCTTGCTGTGTGCTCTATGTCTGTCTCTGTTTTACCGATCTTGGCTTGTTTTTGACTATCCCTGCCTGCTTGTGACCCTGACCTTGGCTTGTCCTTTGTTTATCCTTGTCTGCTAGTCGCCCAACCTTTGGCTTATCCCCTTACTATCTCTTGTTATCCTGAGCTGCTGCTTCCCCTCTATCCTCTATAGCCTACTGTGAGCGTGAGCTGGGAGACTCTGGGGGCCGTGACCTGGATTCAGTTGCAACCCAGTCCATCCTCACCACTAGAGCCTCTGGTGAACACCTGCTGGCTCTTAGACTCTGCGCTCTGGGGAATCTTAGGCTCTAGCTCCCTGTGGGATCCAGGTTAGTGCTCCAGTGGACCTGCCTTCCTTTACCACCCAGAGTTCCACCCGCAGCAGTCAGCCATAGGGTCCACTACCTTAGCGGTGCACTCCTGACCCCAATGGTGTGCATCTGTCACCTGGCCTCAGGTGACCTGACACCTATGTTGTCAGCCCCACATGCCAAACAGCCAGACATGAAGATGAAGCAGGCAGTGAACGCGGCACTACAGAGCCCTGGGGCAATTCCATCATCGCCTCCTGAGCCGGAGGCAGACACTGCAGCCATCACAAAGCCAATTCTGGAAGCTATAGATGTGTGTGAAGCAGCGCTGATGGTGTGTATTGATCATTTGGCCACAGAGTGCATGGTCAGTAGATACAACTTAGAAAAGATCAGGGGCTGACTTACAAGGGCTGAAGACCGTATATCAGAGGTGGAGGACACCACACACTCCCAAGGCTCTCAGCTACCTGAGCTTCAAGACCTGTTTAGATTTCTCCAACACAGAGCAGATGATGCAGAAGACAGACAGAGGAGAAACAATGTGCGGGTGGTAGGGCTACCAGGGGGGGCTGAAGGGGCCAAGCCAGTCATCTTTGCTGAGCAATTCTTTAAACAACTGCTCTCTTTGGGGTAGAGAGAGCCCACCACGTTCCCACAGGTGCTCGCCCCCCAGGAGCTCCACCACAGCCCTTCCTGGTCAGATTTCTGAATTACAGAGACCGAGACATGCTCCTAGCTAAAGCAATAAAGCCTTAGGATCTTAAGTTTGAAAGTGTTCACATAATGCTATTCCCTGATTTTCCGCTGAAACCCAGAGGAAATGTCACTCCTTTACTGATGTCCCGAGGAGGCTGAGGGAAAAATAAATCAAATACACCATGGTGTACTTCAGCAGGCTTCGCGTTCAGTACAAGGGATCAGTAAAGTTTTTTGATACCCCTCATGAAGCCTGTGATTGGCTACATAAGGAACCCTGAAACCCAATTGGGATCATGATTCTCCTCCTGGGTACATCCCCCCTTTTATTGCGTTTCATCTATACCTTTTTAATTGCACCGTTTGGGCTCTTTACTTGTTACAGCTCTGGAGGCTATTATTGAATGTGTTTAAGGTGCCATGACATACGCCTTTTCCCTGCAATGACGCACTTTTCTCTGATACTAACATCATGCCCCTTAAACCTTTGTGGTATTCGTTACTTTGCACTGTTGCCTGATCCTAATTTATGGAGTCTCCCGTTGGAGACACAAAAACGTCACCTAGAACTGCCAAACTTTAGCGATCAGCGGTTGGGCCTCAACAGTTATTGTTGCATTTTGGGATCAAGCTACATACCTTCAGCCCCAAAAGGCCAGCCTCTGCGGAGCTTCAGTCCTGGGCCTCTGCATCAGGGCTCTCTGAAATGCGGCGCTGGAAACAACCAGCCATTAGATCTCACTCTCATCTCTCCAACACACATCGCTTATCAGCCAGAATAGCTAGCTTTTGGTTATGATTCCATGCTATCATTGATACAAGAGACAGACTATCTGGCTGGGGATGTGTCTGATCACAATCCGTTATCCGTTACCTTGGCCTTACCTGAGGGGCTAAGAGGGGAGGATGGAGGTTATGCCCAGTTGGTTGCAGGTTGATCAGATATCCTCCCAGCTCCAAACATCTATTAAATGTTACTGGTCCACTAATGCGGATTCGGCTGAGCCGCCGGTGATGCGGGATGCATTCATGGCGGTGGTAAGGGGTGAATGTATTTCAGTACTCAAAACTGCACGCAAGGATCATAACTTTGAAATTGTGGCTTTAAAGGACAGAGAATGTGGGTGTGCGAGGGAACACGCTGATTCTCTTTCGGGATGATACCTACATGTCCCTGCTGGAGGCACGGCGTCTTCTCTCCCTGCACTTTATGGATCTAGCACATACAGAAGCTGGGTGCAAGGCGGAGGCTCTATTTTCTCAAGGCGACAAAAATAGTAAGCTTCTAGCCATGTTGGTGGCAGATCAATCTCCTGTAAATATACCAGTTATTCGACAAGCAGGGGATGACCTAGTTACAGACCCATTCAGTATTTTTGACAGAATTCATAAAATTGTACTCCCCTCTATATGCTCCCATTCCACAGTATGACCTCTCTGCTTTAGATACTCTGCTGGGAAGTCTGTCTCTTCAGGTGTCATCAGATTCAGACAGGGAGTCCTTTGAAGCTAAAATCACACCATTGGAGGTGGAGGCAACCATATCAGCTTTACCTCCGCAAAAAGCCCCCGGGCCGGACAGCCTCCCAGCAGATTTTTATAAAGTTTATATGAAACAATTAGCCCCTAGAATCAGTGCGCTTTTGTCCCACTGTCTACACCACCAGACCCTCCCATCTTCCATGCTTGACACATATATGATCCTCCTACTGAAACCAGGCAAAGATCCCACAGCCTGTTCCTCCTACCGTCCCATTGCTCTTTTGAATATGGACCTGAAAATTCTAACTAAAGTTTTAGCGACTTGTCTGGCCAAGATTATCCCTTCATTAGTTAACAAAACGGGATTTATGCTTGGGAAATCCACTGACACCATATTAAGGAGACTTTTCACTCACTTACAATTGGCTACTGAGGGGTCACACACAAGGGTTATAGTATCTAAAGACATTAAAAAAGCTTTTGATTCAGTAGATTGTCAATTTATGCATAGAGTGTTGGGACTTATGGGCTTTGGGCCAAAGTTTAGAAAATGGATTTCTATTGTCAGCGAAATTAGGCTGTACACAGAGCCAGGGGAGGGCTGGCAGCCTTAGGCCTGGGGGGCAAGTCCAGTCAAGTGGCCCATAGAACCAGTGGTGACAAAGTGATTGATCGGGGAAAACAGTCTAAGGTTTTCCATGATCACAAACAAGTCCCTGTATGAATCCCTTAGAGCTGAGGACCCCCCTCCCCCCTGTAACTAGTGAAGGACTAATTCCAAGCATTAACCCCTGAGATCGAAGAATGTGACCAACTAACTAGTGACGGACTACAAGTCCCAGCATGAAAATGAAAGTGTAGCGCTATCTAAATAAATATGTATAAATATAAATATAGACACAAAAAATAATAATATAGTGTTAAACACGTGTATCACCCAAAAGAACGTGCTAGGTGACTCCAGTGATAAAGTCCTCAAACTATATTAGCAAAAATAAATAATGCAAATATATGCAAATAAATGTCCGTTTAAAGTATGATCCATAAAAGTGGTGAAGATCAATCCAAGGAAAACGTGTTGAATCAAAACGTGAAATTACAATCCAAAGTCTTCTATGTATGGAAAAAAGAAGCCACCACCAAGATGAGTTTGAGGAAGGCTTACCAGAAGTTTTGGATTTGGCGGGGGCATACGCCACCCAAATCAAATAAAGCTTGAAGAGTGTGAACACTCAAACAATAATTATATACAGATGTGATGTGAAATCCGCCACCAAGTATAAGTTGAGGAGGCTTACCAGAGGTCTCGGATTTGGAGAGGCATACGCCACCCAAATCTGAGATTGCTTTAAGGGTTAATGGACCCCAATAGAGATGGTCTTGAGTGGAGGGATGGTCTGGAGTCAAAGGGGTTTAGCACTTCAATCAGACGGGACATCCAATAACACAAAACACCAGTTCATGTAGGGACTCGGTATCCAATGCATACGTGTAGAGATGGAAAAACTCACATAGCATAATTCCGTTTGGAAAGGATTTAATGTAAAAAAAATCATACAATGTAACACTCACATTTAAGATGGTCTTAAAAGCATGGATGCAGGTACGAGAGCGATGTATATGGACAAATCCACCCGACTAGTTTCAACTAAAAAGTCATCATCTGGGGTATGGACCTTGTCCCACAAACATCGCAAATTTATGAACATATTGACCTCCATGACCCAGGAAGCGAACCACACATGGTTCACTTCCTGTTTGATATATATCATGGATGGTCATAATATTGAAGCACAAATCTATAGCTTTATCTTAGCATGATACATAAAAAAAAGGGAATATCAAAGAAATGGCATTAATACTAATAATGGGGCTCTAAATCGCCCTATATGATAGCGCTATCCATGCCTCGTTTTCGATCCCCCTGTTATTCGGCAGGAAGCGGCCTGTATTCAAGCCTCGCTATGAAAACGAGGCCCGAACTCAGCATCCGCACGCCACTTCCGCAATAACCATAAGGACCGGAAGTGACAGCCAAGCCTCACTCTGAAGGTTGAGACGTTAGGCTGCCGCTTACCTCAACTACGTCACCCCGTCGGGACACACATAGAGGCGTAATTAAAATGCCTATTGGTCAATTCGCCCTTGTAAAGGGCGTGAGCTACGTCCTCTCCAAAGGGGAAAGGATGTGTCTCAGACAGAGTGCGCAGATCGAATAAATGGGGTGTATTTAGAAAATATCGATATGACAAATCCAAAAAATACCATACATATGTTGTACATAATTGAGAGTGGAAAATGGTCCTATATTTAAATAATGCATGTGTGACAAAACAGCCTGCATTTAATAAACCTATATAGTCCACTCAAAACCATATATAATGCACATGATGTGCATATAAAGGTACATAGAGCACATCCAGAGATGTAAATGTATGTGTTAAACCCAAATAAAATAAAATAAAAAACAAATAAAGCAATAATAGTTTAAAATAAATGTGTGTAATTATACACACATAAACATATTTTAAAAAACGAATTTTAAAATAATTAATAAAATAAAATAATTTTAAAAAAAATATTATTTAAAAATAAAATCTATGAAAAAAGAGAAGTCGTCTAATTTTAAAGTGGTCAGGACGCATTAATAAAGGAGTTAATGTCCCACTCGACATTCATTCCCTGTGGCTGATAGGTCTGAAGCTCATATATCCAGAATGTTTCTAATCTGGATACTCCTCTAGTAGTTGCTCCTCCCCTCCATGGAGCAACATATTGGTCTATAACTAGAAACTGGGTGCCAACAGGGTTACGGGCATGGTGTTGCCGATAATGTCTGGGGACAGTGTGTTTAATACTCCCAAATTTTATCAAACCCACATGTTCAGATACTCTAGCGGTAAAAGATCTAATTGTTCTGCCCACATACTGTTTCCCGCATGGACAGGTCAACAAGTATACCACGTGGGTAGTGGCACACGTACAAAAATGTTTAATGGGGTAAACTTTATCAGTTACCGTAGATATAAATTCCTTAGTGGGCCTTCTTCCACATGTGTTGTATTTACAAACGATGCATTTTTTGCAGGGATAGTACCCCATCCAGTTATGAAAAAAGGTGGGTTTTATAGGTGGATTAATGATATTCGGTGCGATTTGATTCTGAAGGGAGGGTACTCCTTTATAGATAACTTTGGGCCTTTCTGGTATCAATGTGCCCAAAACCCTATCATTTTTCAATATCCCCCAATGTTTTTCAAAAATGCCTTTTATATGTCTGTATTGAGTGGAAAAGGTAGTAAGAAAAGACCATTTAAAAGTATAATTTCCTCCTTTAGGTGATCTGGCTTCAAACAATGTGGGTCTTTCAATATCAAGCACCTGTTTAAGATCACTGTCTATCTCTACCTGATTGTACCCCTTCTCCAGAAATCTCTTTTTGAGCACATTAGCTTGTGCCACAAAGGTTTCGGTTTCTGTGCAGTTCCGGCGGAGACGTAGGAACTGGCTCTTGGGGACCGACTTTAGCCAAGATTTATGATGGCAACTAGTCATGGGTATAAACCCATTCCTATCAGTAGGCTTGAAATAGGTACTGAATTTAAATTGTTGTTCAGATCTTTCGATCTGTTAATCCAGAAAATGTATCCTAGATTGACTAGATTCGTACGTAAGAGATATACCTCTATCATTGTCATTCAACAGACAAAAAAAGCCCTCTAGGGTTTCTGAAGTGCCAGTCCATAGGAGGAGGATGTCGTCTATATATCTAGCCCAAAACAGGAGCCGAGGCTCCTGTAGGGCATAGACGACATCCTCCTCCCACTTGGCCATGAATAAATTGGCCAGACTAGGTGCGAATTTCGCCCCCATTGCCACACCTTTCTGTTGAAGGAAATAGTGTCCATCAAACCAGAAATAGTTGTGATGCGTCGCGAATTCTAATAATTCCATAATAAATTTGACCTGTGGAGCTGCCAACGTGAGGTCCCTATTAAGAAATTCCTGTGAAGCCTCCATGCCTCTATGATGTGGGATACAGGTGTATAGGGACGCCACGTCCGCCGTGGCCATAATGAGCTCTCCTTCAAAGGTCGCTGACATAAGGCGTTGGATAACGTCCTTAGTATCCTTCAAATAAGAAGGTGTGGTCTTAACGGAAGGTTGCAAAAAGAAATCTATATATCTACCTATCCTCGAAGTGATGGAGTCTATTCCACTAATGATGGGTCGTCCGGGAGGGTGGAGGGGATCTTTGTGGATTTTAGGTAAATAATATATGATAGGAATCCTAGGGGCCACTGGGACAAGAAACGACTTCTCTTTTGAATTTAAAATCTTGGAGTCAAATCCTCTAGTGATGAGACTAGTCAACTCTTTTTTGTATTTAAGGGTGGGATTAGTATGTATTTCTTTGTAAGTATCTTGATCGCTCAAAATGATGTACATTTGAGCCATATAACTTGCTTTATCTAGCAGGACGATGCCTCCCCATTAAACATTTTTGTACGTGTGCCACTACCCACGTGGTATACTTGTTGACCTGTCCATGCGGGAAACAGTATGTGGGCAGAACAATTAGATCTTTTACCGCTAGAGTATCTGAACATGTGGGTTTGATAAAATTTGGGAGTATTAAACACACTGTCCCCAGACATTATCGGCAAAACCATGCCCGTAACCCTGTTGGCACCCAGTTTCTAGTTATAGACCAATATGTTGCTCCATGGAGGGGAGGAGCAACTACTAGAGGAGTATCCAGATTAGAAACATTCTGGATATATGAGCTTCAGACCTATCAGCCAAAGGGAATGAATGTCGAGTGGGACATTAACTCCTTTATTAATGCGTCCTGACCACTTTAAAATTAGACGACTTCTCTTTTTTCATAGATTTTATTTTTAAATAATATTTAAAAAATATATATTTTATTAATTATTTTAAAATTCGTTTTTTAAAATATGTTTATGTGTGTATAATTACACACATTTATTTTAAACTATTATTGCTTTATTTGTTTTTTATTTTATTTTATTTGGGTTTAACACATACATTTACATCTCTGGATGTGCTCTATGTACCTTTATATGCACATCATGTGCATTATATATGGTTTTGAGTGGACTATATAGGTTTATTAAATGCAGGCTGTTTTGTCACACATGCATTATTTAAATATAGGACCATTTTCCACTCTCAATTATGTACAACATATGTATGGTATTTTTTGGATTTGTCATATCGATATTTTCTAAATACACCCCATTTATTCGATCTGCGCACTCTGTCTGAGACACATCCTTTCCCCTTTGGAGAGGACGTAGCTCACGCCATTTACAAGGGCGAATTGACCAATAGGCGTTTTAATTACGCCTCTATGTGTGTCCCGACGGGGTGACGTAGTTGAGGTAAGCGGCAGCCTAACGTCTCAACCTTCAGAGTGAGGCTTGGCTGTCACTTCCGGTCCTTATGAGTTCGGGCCTCGTTTTCATAGCGAGGCTTGAATACAGGCCGCTTCCTGCCGAATAACAGGGGGATCGAAAACGAGGCGTGGATAGCGCTATCATATAGGGCGATTTAGAGCCCCATTATTAGTATTAATGCCATTTCTTTGATATTCCCTTTTTTTATGTATCATGCTAAGATAAAGCTATAGATTTGTGCATCAATATTATGACCATCCATGATATATATCAAACAGGAAGTGAACCATGTGTGGTTCACTTCCTGGGTCATGGAGGTCAATATGTTCATAAATTTGCGATGTTTGTGGGACAAGGTCCATACCCCAGATGATGACTTTAGTCGAAACTAGTCGGGTGGATTTGTCCATATACATCGCTCTCGTACCTGCATCCATGCTTTTAAGACCATCTTAAATGTGAGTGTTACATTGTATGATTTTTTTACATTAAATCCTTTCCAAACAGAATTATGCTATGTGAGTTTTTCCATCTCTACACGTATGCATTGGATACCGAGTCCCTACATGAACTGGTGTTTTGTGTTATCGGATGTCCCGTCTGATTGAAGTGCTAAACCCCTTTGACTCCAGACCATCCCTCCACTCAAGACCATCTCTATTGGGGTCCATTAACCCTTAAAGCAATCTCAGATTTGGGTGGCGTATGCCTCTCCAAATCCGAGACCTCTGGTAAGCCTCCTCAACTTATAATTGGTGGCGGATTTCACATCACATCTGTATATAATTATTGTTTGAGTGTTCACACTCTTCAAGCTTTATTTGATTTGGGTGGCGTATGCCCCGCCAAATCCAAAACTTCTGGTAAGCTGTCCTCAAACTCATCTTGGTGGTGGCTTCTTTCTTCCATACATAGAAGACTTTGGATTGTAATTTCACGTTTTGATTCAACACGTTTTCCTTGGATTGATCTTCATCACTTTTTTACCATTTTTCGTTTTATGGATCATACTTTAAACGGACATCTATTTGCATATATTTGCATTATTTATTTTTGCTAATATAGTTTGAGGACTTTATCACTGGAGTCACCTAGCACGTTCTTTTGGGTGATACACGTGTTTAACACTATATTATTATTTTTTGTGTATATATTTATATTTATACATATTTATTCAGATAGCGCTACACTTTCATTTTCATTTACCACTAGCTTTTTTTGTACCAGCAGTGTTGGCAGCTTGTTTCACATCACTATTCTTCCAGCGCAGTATTACCTATTTACTTTTTACAAGTCCCAGCATGAACCCCTGATATCTAAGGATGTGGCCCCTTAGATCTCACGGGTTTATGCTGTGACCTGTAGTCCTTCACTAGTTGGGGGGGGAGACAAATATTTAGCTCTGAGTGGTTCATGCTGTGACCTGTAGTCCCTCACTAGTTGAAGGGCCAGGGGGACACAGCTCTGAGGGGTTTAAGCTGGGACAGTGGGACCTGTAGTCCTTCACTAGTTGAGGAGGGGGCGCAGGGGTGTGTCACACATCCTGAGCTCTGAGGGGTTCATGCTGGGACCTGTAGTCCTTCACTTTTGGGGTGTCGCATCCCAAAAAGTAAAGGACTAAGAGTCTCAGCATGAACCCTGGCTGAGATTTAAGGATGTGATTTCCTCTGAGGCCAACTCATGCTGCCATGACACACATTCCACATTACACATATGTTCTAATTCATTCACTGCTTCTGACCTCACCTCAGGCAGCTTGACTCTGGAGAGGTGCTTCTGGCACAGTCAGTCAGTGACCGTTCCATTCCCTTAGGCAGGCTCCGAGGCGCATGCCCCTGCACACGGGACAACGGAGGAAGGAGGTGGGTGGAGCAAAACCGTAAAAGGCGTGGATGAGGCAGAAGATCCTCATCCTCTCTGAATGCGGTGGCCTCAGCCTTGCTTTCCTCTTCGGGACTGTGACATCACTGGTTGCTAGACGCCAGGCGATCCTAGCAACTAGTGCAGACGATTGAGGCCAGCAGTCCAACAAATGTGTCTCTGCCAGCCGGGTCACTCTGTAAGTAAAGCTATGCCACACAGAGAGAGACACTGCTCCACATTTCCCTGCACAGCGAGAGACCCCGCTCCACATTTCCCTGCACAGCGAGAGACCCCACTCCACATTTCCCTGCACAGAGAGCGATAGAGAGAGCGACCGCTCCACATTTCCCTGCACAGAGAGAGAGAGACCCCTCTCCACATTTCTCTGCACAGAGAGGGACCGCTCCACATTTCTCTGCACAGAGAGAGACCGCTCCACATTTCTCTGCACAGAGAGAGAGAGACCGCTCCACATTTCCCTGCACACAGAGAGAGAGAGAGAGACTGCTCCACATTTCCCTGCACAGAGAGAGAGAGAGAGAGACCGCTCCACATTTCCCTGCACAGAGAGAGAGACCGCTCCACATTTACCTGCAGAGAGAGACCGCTCCACATTTACCTGCAGAGAGAGAGACCGCTCCACATTTACCTGCAGAGAGAGACCACTCCACATTTCCCTGCACAGAGAGAGAGAAAGAGAGACCACTCCATATTTCCCTGCACAGAGAGAAAGAGAGACCGCTCCATATTTCCCTGCACAGAGAGAGAGAGACCGCTCCACATTTCCCTGCACAGAGAGAGAGACCGCTCCACATTTCCCTGCACAGAGAGAGAGAGAGAGACCGCTCCACATTTCCCTGCACAGAGAGAGACCGCTCCACATTTCCCTGCACATAGAGAGAGACCGCTCCACATTTCCCTGCACAGAGAGAGAGACCGCTCCACATTTCCCTGCACAGAGACCGCTCCCCAATTCCCAGCACAGAGAGAAAGAGAGACCGCTCCACATTTCCCTGCACAGAGAGAGAGAGACCGCTCCACATTTCCCTGCACAGAGAGAGAGAGACCGCTCCACATTTCCCTGCACACACAGAGAGAGAGAGACTGCTCCACATTTCCCTGCACAGAGAGAGAGAGAGACCGCTCCACATTTCCCTGCACAGAGAGAGAGACCGCTCCACATTTACCTGCAGAGAGACCGCTCCACATTTACCTGCAGAGAGAGAGAGAGAGACCGCTCCACATTTACCTGCAGAGAGAGAGACCCCTCCACATTTACCTGCAGAGAGAGAGACCGCTCCACATTTACCTGCAGAGAGAGACCACTCCACATTTCCCTGCACAGAGAGAGAGAAAGAGAGACCACTCCATATTTCCCTGCACAGAGAGAAAGAGAGACCGCTCCATATTTCCCTGCACAGAGAGAGAGTCTGCTCCACATTTCCCTGCACAGAGAGAGAGACCGCTCCACATTTCCCTGCACAGAGAGAGAGACCGCTCCACATTTCCCTGCACAAAGAGAGAGACCGCTCCACATTTCCCAGCACAGAGACCGCTCGACATTTCCCTGCACAGAGAGAGAGACCACTCCACATTTCCCTGCACAGAGAGAGAGAGAGAGACCGCTCCACATTTCTCTGCACAGAGAGGGATCGCTCCACATTTCTCTGCACAGAGAGAGACCGCTCCACATTTCTCTGCAAAGAGAGAGACCGCTCCACATTTCTCTGCACAGAGAGAGACCGCTCCACATTTCCCTGCACAGAGAGAGACCGCTCCACATTTACCTGCAGAGAGACCACTCCACATTTACCTGCAGAGAGAGAGACCGCTCCACATTTACCTGCAGAGAGAGAGAGACCGCTCCACATTTCCCTGCACAGAGAGAGAGACCGCTCCACATTTACCTGCAGAGAGAGACCGCTCCACATTTCCCTGCACAGAGAGACCACTCCACATTTCCCTGCACAGAGAGAGAGAAAGAGAGACCACTCCATATTTCCCTGCACAGAGAGAAAGAGAGACCGCTCCATATTTCCCTGCACAGAGAGAGAGACCGCTCCACATTTCCCTGCACAGAGAGAGAGACCGCTCCACATTTCCCTGCACAGAGAGAGAGAGAGACCGCTCCACATTTCCCTGCACAGAGAGAGAGAGAGACCGCTCCACATTTCCCTGCACAGAGAGAGACCGCTCCACATTTCCCTGCACATAGAGAGAGACCGCTCCACATTTCCCTGCACAGAGACCGCTCCCCAATTCCCAGCACAGAGAGAAAGAGAGACCGCTCCACATTTCCCTGCACAGAGAGAGAGAGAGACCGCTCCACATTTCCCTGCACAGAGAGAAAGAGAGACCGTTCCATATTTCCCTGCACAGAGAGAGAGTCCGCTCCACATTTCCCTGCACAGAGAGAGAGACCGCTCCACATTTCCCTGCACAGAGAGAGAGACCGCTCCACATTTCCCTGCACAAAGAGAGAGACCACTCCACATTTCCCAGCACAGAGACCGCTCGACATTTCCCTGCACAGAGAGAGAGACCACTCCACATTTCCCTGCAAAGAGAGAGAGAGAGACCGCTCCACATTTCTCTGCACAGAGAGAGACCGCTCCACATTTCCCTGCACAGAGAGAGACAGCTCCACATTTACCTGCAGAGAGACCACTCCACATTTACCTGCAGAGAGAGAGACCGCTCCACATTTACCTGCAGAGAGAGAGAGACCGCTCCACATTTCCCTGCACAGAGAGAGAGACCGCTCCACATTTACCTGCAGAGAGAGACCGCTCCACATTTACCTGCAGAGAGAGAGACCGCTCCACATTTACCTGCAGAGAGAGACCACTCCACATTTCCCTGCACAGAGAGAGAGAAAGAGAGACCACTCCATATTTCCCTGCACAGAGAGAAAGAGAGACCGCTCCATATTTCCCTGCACAGAGAGAGAGAGACCGCTCCACATTTCCCTGCACAGAGAGAGAGACCGCTCCACATTTCCCTGCACAGAGAGAGAGACCGCTCCACATTTCTCTGCACAGAGAGAGAGAGACCGCTCCACATTTCTCTGCACAGAGAGAGAGAGACCGCTCCACATTTCCCTGCACACAGAGAGAGAGAGAGAGACTGCTCCACATTTCCCTGCACAGAGAGAGAGAGAGAGACCGCTCCACATTTCCCTGCACAGAGAGAGAGACCGCTCCACATTTACCTGCAGAGAGAGACCGCTCCACATTTACCTGCAGAGAGAGAGACCGCTCCACATTTACCTGCAGAGAGAGACCACTCCACATTTCCCTGCACAGAGAGAGAGAAAGAGAGACCACTCCATATTTCCCTGCACAGAGAGAAAGAGAGACCGCTCCATATTTCCCTGCACAGAGAGAGAGAGACCGCTCCACATTTCCCTGCACAGAGAGAGAGACCGCTCCACATTTCCCTGCACAGAGAGAGAGAGAGAGACCGCTCCACATTTCCCTGCACAGAGAGAGAGAGACCGCTCCACATTTCCCTGCACATAGAGAGAGACCGCTCCACATTTCCCTGCACAGAGAGAGAGAGACCGCTCCACATTTCCCTGCACAGAGACCGCTCCCCAATTCCCAGCACAGAGAGAAAGAGAGACCGCTCCACATTTCCCTGCACAGAGAGAGAGACCGCTCCACATTTCCCTGCACAGAGAGAGAGAGACCGCTCCACATTTCCCTGCACACAGAGAGAGAGAGAGAGAGACTGCTCCACATTTCCCTGCACAGAGAGAGAGAGAGACCGCTCCACATTTCCCTGCACAGAGAGAGAGACCGCTCCACATTTACCTGCAGAGAGACCGCTCCACATTTACCTGCAGAGAGAGAGAGAGAGACCGCTCCACATTTACCTGCAGAGAGAGAGAGACCCCTCCACATTTACCTGCAGAGAGAGAGACCGCTCCACATTTACCTGCAGAGAGAGACCACTCCACATTTCCCTGCACAGAGAGAGAGAAAGAGAGACCACTCCATATTTCCCTGCACAGAGAGAAAGAGAGACCGCTCCATATTTCCCTGCACAGAGAGAGAGAGACCGCTCCACATTTCCCTGCACAGAGAGAGAGACCGCTCCACATTTCCCTGCACAGAGAGAGAGAGACCGCTCCACATTTCTCTGCACAGAGAGAGAGAGACCGCTCCACATTTCCCTGCACACAGAGAGAGAGAGAGAGAGACTGCTCCACATTTCCCTGCACAGAGAGAGAGAGACCGCTCCACATTTCCCTGCACAGAGAGAGAGACCGCTCCACATTTACCTGCAGAGAGAGACCGCTCCACATTTACCTGCAGAGAGAGAGACCGCTCCACATTTACCTGCAGAGAGAGACCACTCCACATTTCCCTGCACAGAGAAAGAGAGACCACTCCATATTTCCCTGCACAGAGAGAAAGAGAGACCGCTCCATATTTCCCTGCACAGAGAGAGAGAGACCGCTCCACATTTCCCTGCACAGAGAGAGAGACCGCTCCACATTTCCCTGCACAGAGAGAGAGAGACCGCTCCACATTTCCCTGCACAGAGAGAGAGAGACCGCTCCACATTTCCCTGCACATAGAGAGAGACCGCTCCACATTTCCCTGCACAGAGAGAGAGACCGCTCCACATTTCCCTGCACAGAGACCGCTCCCCAATTCCCAGCACAGAGAGAAAGAGAGACCACTCCACATTTCCCTGCACAGAGAGAGAGAGAGACCGCTCCACATTTCCCTGCACAGAGAGAGAGAGACCGCTCCACATTTCCCTGCACACAGAGAGAGAGAGAGAGACTGCTCCACATTTCCCTGCACAGAGAGAGAGAGACCGCTCCACATTTCCCTGCACAGAGAGAGAGACCGCTCCACATTTACCTGCAGAGAGACCGCTCCACATTTACCTGCAGAGAGAGAGAGAGAGACCGCTCCACATTTACCTGCAGAGAGAGAGACCCCTCCACATTTACCTGCAGAGAGAGAGACCGCTCCACATTTACCTGCAGAGAGAGACCACTCCACATTTCCCTGCACAGAGAGAGAGAAAGAGAGACCACTCCATATTTCCCTGCACAGAGAGAAAGAGAGACCGCTCCATATTTCCCTGCACAGAGAGAGAGTCCGCTCCACATTTCCCTGCACAGAGAGAGAGACCGCTCCACATTTCCCTGCACAGAGAGAGAGACCGCTCCACATTTCCCTGCACAAAGAGAGAAACCGCTCCACATTTCCCAGCACAAAGACCGCTCGACATTTCCCTGCACAGAGAGAGAGACCACTCCACATTTCCCTGCACAGAGAGAGAGAGAGAGAGACCGCTCCACATTTCTCTGCACAGAGAGGGATCGCTCCACATTTCTCTGCACAGAGAGAGACCGCTCCACATTTCTCTGCACAGAGAGAGACCGCTCCACATTTCTCTGCACAGAGAGAGACCGCTCCACATTTACCTGCAGAGAGACCGCTCCACATATACCTGCAGAGAGAGAGAGAGACCGCTCCACATTTACCTGCAGAGAGAGAGACCCCTCCACATTTACCTGCAGAGAGAGAGACCGCTCCACATTTACCTGCAGAGAGAGACCACTCCACATTTCCCTGCACAGAGAGAGAGAAAGAGAGACCACTCCATATTTCCCTGCACAGAGAGAAAGAGAGACCGTTCCATATTTCCCTGCACAGAGAGAGAGTCCGCTCCACATTTCCCTGCACAGAGAGAGAGACCGCTCCACATTTCCCTGCACAGAGAGAGAGACCGCTCCACATTTCCCTGCACAGAGAGAGAGACCGCTCCACATTTCCCTGCACAAAGAGAGAGACCGCTCCACATTTCCCAGCACAGAGACCGCTCGACATTTCCCTGCACAGAGAGAGAGACCACTCCACATTTCCCTGCACAGAGAGAGAGAGAGAGACCGCTCCACATTTCTCTGCACAGAGAGGGATCGCTCCACATTTCTCTGCACAGAGAGAGACCGCTCCACATTTCTCTGCACAGAGAGAGACCGCTCCACATTTCTCTGCACAGAGAGAGACCGCTCCACATTTCCCTGCACAGAGAGAGACCGCTCCACATTTACCTGCAGAGAGACCACTCCACATTTACCTGCAGAGAGAGAGACCGCTCCACATTTACCTGCAGAGAGAGAGACCGCTCCACATTTCCCTGCACAGAGAGAGAGACCGCTCCACATTTACCTGCAGAGAGAGACCGCTCCACATTTACCTGCAGAGAGAGAGACCGCTCCACATTTACCTGCAGAGAGAGACCACTCCACATTTCCCTGCACAGAGAGAGAGAAAGAGAGACCACTCCATATTTCCCTGCACAGAGAGAAAGAGAGACCGCTCCATATTTCCCTGCACAGAGAGAGAGAGACCGCTCCACATTTCCCTGCACAGAGAGAGAGACCGCTCCACATTTCCCTGCACAGAGAGAGAGAGACCGCTCCACATTTCCCTGCACAGAGAGAGAGAGACCGCTCCACATTTCCCTGCACATAGAGAGAGACCGCTCCACATTTCCCTGCACAGAGAGAGAGAGACCGCTCCACATTTCCCTGCACAGAGACCGCTCCCCAATTCCCAGCACAGAGAGAAAGAGAGACCGCTCCATATTTCCCTGCACAGAGAGAGAGAGAGACCGCTCCACATTTCCCTGCACAGAGAAGAGAGACCACTCCACATTTCCCTACACAGAGAGAGAGAGAGAGAGAGACTGCTCCACATTTCCCTGCACAGAGAGAGAGACCGCTCCACATTTCCCTGCACAGAGAGAGAGACCGCTCCACATTTACCTGCAGAGAGACCGCTCCACATTTACCTGCAGAGAGAGAGAGAGAGACCGCTCCACATTTACCTGCAGAGAGAGAGACCCCTCCACATTTACCTGCAGAGAGAGAGACCGCTCCACATTTACCTGCAGAGAGAGACCACTCCACATTTCCCTGCACAGAGAGAGAGAAAGAGAGACCACTCCATATTTCCCTGCACAGAGAGAAAGAGAGACCGCTCCATATTTCCCTGCACAGAGAGAGAGTCCGCTCCACATTTCCCTGCACAGAGAGAGAGACCGCTCCACATTTCCCTGCACAGAGAGAGAGACCGCTCCACATTTCCCTGCACAAAGAGAGAGACCGCTCCACATTTCCCAGCACAGAGACCGCTCGACATTTCCCTGCACAGAGAGAGAGACCACTCCACATTTCCCTGCACAGAGAGAGAGAGAGAGAGACCGCTCCACATTTCTCTGCACAGAGAGGGATCGCTCCACATTTCTCTGCACAGAGAGAGACCGCTCCACATTTCTCTGCACAGAGAGAGACCGCTCCACATTTCTCTGCACAGAGAGAGACCGCTCCACATTTCCCTGCACAGAGAGAGACCGCTCCACATTTACCTGCAGAGAGACCACTCCACATTTACCTGCAGAGAGAGAGACCGCTCCACATTTACCTGCAGAGAGAGAGAGACCGCTCCACATTTCCCTGCACAGAGAGAGAGACCGCTCCACATTTACCTGCAGAGAGAGACCGCTCCACATTTACCTGCAGAGAGAGAGACCGCTCCACATTTACCTGCAGAGAGAGACCACTCCACATTTCCCTGCACAGAGAGAGAGAAAGAGAGACCACTCCATATTTCCCTGCACAGAGAGAAAGAGAGACCGCTCCATATTTCCCTGCACAGAGAGAGAGAGACCGCTCCACATTTCCCTGCACAGAGAGAGAGACCGCTCCACATTTCCCTGCACAGAGAGAGAGACCGCTCCACATTTCTCTGCACAGAGAGAGAGAGACCGCTCCACATTTCCCTGCACACAGAGAGAGAGAGAGAGACTGCTCCACATTTCCCTGCACAGAGAGAGAGAGAGAGAGACCGCTCCACATTTCCCTGCACAGAGAGAGAGACCGCTCCACATTTACCTGCAGAGAGAGACCGCTCCACATTTACCTGCAGAGAGAGAGACCGCTCCACATTTACCTGCAGAGAGAGACCACTCCACATTTCCCTGCACAGAGAGAGAAAGAGAGACCACTCCATATTTCCCTGCACAGAGAGAAAGAGAGACCGTTCCATATTTCCCTGCACAGAGAGAGAGTCCGCTCCACATTTCCCTGCACAGAGAGAGAGACCGCTCCACATTTCCCTGCACAGAGAGAGAGACCGCTCCACATTTCCCTGCACAAAGAGAGAGACCACTCCACATTTCCCAGCACAGAGACCGCTCGACATTTCCCTGCACAGAGAGAGAGACCACTCCACATTTCCCTGCAAAGAGAGAGAGAGAGACCGCTCCACATTTCTCTGCACAGAGAGAGACCGCTCCACATTTCCCTGCACAGAGAGAGACCGCTCCACATTTACCTGCAGAGAGACCACTCCACATTTACCTGCAGAGAGAGAGACCGCTCCACATTTACCTGCAGAGAGAGAGAGACCGCTCCACATTTCCCTGCACAGAGAGAGAGACCGCTCCACATTTACCTGCAGAGAGAGACCGCTCCACATTTACCTGCAGAGAGAGAGACCGCTCCACATTTACCTGCAGAGAGAGACCACTCCACATTTCCCTGCACAGAGAGAGAGAAAGAGAGACCACTCCATATTTCCCTGCACAGAGAGAAAGAGAGACCGCTCCATATTTCCCTGCACAGAGAGAGAGAGACCGCTCCACATTTCCCTGCACAGAGAGAGAGACCGCTCCACATTTCCCTGCACAGAGAGAGAGAGACCGCTCCACATTTCTCTGCACAGAGAGAGAGAGACCGCTCCACATTTCTCTGCACAGAGAGAGAGAGACCGCTCCACATTTCCCTGCACACAGAGAGAGAGAGACTGCTCCACATTTCCCTGCACAGAGAGAGAGAGAGAGACCGCTCCACATTTCCCTGCACAGAGAGAGAGACCGCTCCACATTTACCTGCAGAGAGAGACCGCTCCACATTTACCTGCAGAGAGAGAGACCGCTCCACATTTACCTGCAGAGAGAGACCACTCCACATTTCCCTGCACAGAGAGAGAGAAAGAGAGACCACTCCATATTTCCCTGCACAGAGAGAAAGAGAGACCGCTCCATATTTCCCTGCACAGAGAGAGAGAGACCGCTCCACATTTCCCTGCACAGAGAGAGAGACCGCTCCACATTTCCCTGCACAGAGAGAGAGAGACCGCTCCACATTTCCCTGCACAGAGAGAGAGAGACCGCTCCACATTTCCCTGCACATAGAGAGAGACCGCTCCACATTTCCCTGCACAGAGAGAGAGAGACCGCTCCACATTTCCCTGCACAGAGACCGCTCCCCAATTCCCAGCACAGAGAGAAAGAGAGACCGCTCCACATTTCCCTGCACAGAGAGAGAGACCGCTCCACATTTCCCTGCACAGAGAGAGAGAGACCGCTCCACATTTCCCTGCACACAGAGAGAGAGAGAGAGACTGCTCCACATTTCCCTGCACAGAGAGAGAGAGACCGCTCCACATTTCCCTGCACAGAGAGAGAGACCGCTCCACATTTACCTGCAGAGAGACCGCTCCACATTTACCTGCAGAGAGAGAGAGAGAGACCGCTCCACATTTACCTGCAGAGAGAGAGACCCCTCCACATTTACCTGCAGAGAGAGAGACCGCTCCACATTTACCTGCAGAGAGAGACCACTCCACATTTCCCTGCACAGACAGAGAGAAAGAGAGACCACTCCATATTTCCCTGCACAGAGAGAAAGAGAGACCGCTCCATATTTCCCTGCACAGAGAGAGAGTCCGCTCCACATTTCCCTGCACAGAGAGAGAGACCGCTCCACATTTCCCTGCACAGAGAGAGAGACCGCTCCACATTTCCCTGCACAAAGAGAGAAACCGCTCCACATTTCCCAGCACAAAGACCGCTCGACATTTCCCTGCACAGAGAGAGAGACCACTCCACATTTCCCTGCACAGAGAGAGAGAGAGAGAGACCGCTCCACATTTCTCTGCACAGAGAGGGATCGCTCCACATTTCTCTGCACAGAGAGAGACCGCTCCACATTTCTCTGCACAGAGAGAGACCGCTCCACATTTCTCTGCACAGAGAGAGACCGCTCCACATTTACCTGCAGAGAGACCGCTCCACATATACCTGCAGAGAGAGAGAGAGACCGCTCCACATTTACCTGCAGAGAGAGAGACCCCTCCACATTTACCTGCAGAGAGAGAGACCGCTCCACATTTACCTGCAGAGAGAGACCACTCCACATTTCCCTGCACAGAGAGAGAGAAAGAGAGACCACTCCATATTTCCCTGCACAGAGAGAAAGAGAGACCGTTCCATATTTCCCTGCACAGAGAGAGAGTCCGCTCCACATTTCCCTGCACAGAGAGAGAGACCGCTCCACATTTCCCTGCACAGAGAGAGAGACCGCTCCACATTTCCCTGCACAAAGAGAGAGACCGCTCCACATTTCCCAGCACAGAGACCGCTCGACATTTCCCTGCACAGAGAGAGAGACCACTCCACATTTCCCTGCACAGAGAGAGAGAGAGAGACCGCTCCACATTTCTCTGCACAGAGAGGGATCGCTCCACATTTCTCTGCACAGAGAGAGACCGCTCGACATTTCTCTGCACAGAGAGAGACCGCTCCACATTTCTCTGCACAGAGAGAGACCGCTCCACATTTCCCTGCACAGAGAGAGACCGCTCCACATTTACCTGCAGAGAGACCACTCCACATTTACCTGCAGAGAGAGAGACCGCTCCACATTTACCTGCAGAGAGAGAGACCGCTCCACATTTCCCTGCACAGAGAGAGAGACCGCTCCACATTTACCTGCAGAGAGAGACCGCTCCACATTTACCTGCAGAGAGAGAGACCGCTCCACATTTACCTGCAGAGAGAGACCACTCCACATTTCCCTGCACAGAGAGAGAGAAAGAGAGACCACTCCATATTTCCCTGCACAGAGAGAAAGAGAGACCGCTCCATATTTCCCTGCACAGAGAGAGAGAGACCGCTCCACATTTCCCTGCACAGAGAGAGAGACCGCTCCACATTTCCCTGCACAGAGAGAGAGAGAGACCGCTCCACATTTCCCTGCACAGAGACCGCTCCCCAATTCCCAGCACAGAGAGAAAGAGAGACCGCTCCACATTTCCCTGCACAGAGAGAGAGAGAGACCGCTCCACATTTCCCTGCACAGAGAAGAGAGACCGCTCCACATTTCCCTACACACAGAGAGAGAGAGAGAGAGAGACTGCTCCACATTTCCCTGCACAGAGAGAGAGACCGCTCCACATTTCCCTGCACAGAGAGAGAGACCGCTCCACATTTACCTGCAGAGAGACCGCTCCACATTTACCTGCAGAGAGAGAGAGAGAGACCGCTCCACATTTACCTGCAGAGAGAGAGACCCCTCCACATTTACCTGCAGAGAGAGAGACCGCTCCACATTTACCTGCAGAGAGAGACCACTCCACATTTCCCTGCACAGAGAGAAAGAGAGACCGCTCCATATTTCCCTGCACAGAGAGAGAGTCCGCTCCACATTTCCCTGCACAGAGAGAGAGACCGCTCCACATTTCCCTGCACAGAGAGAGAGACCGCTCCACATTTCCCTGCACAAAGAGAGAGACCGCTCCACATTTCCCAGCACAGAGACCGCTCGACATTTCCCTGCACAGAGAGAGAGACCACTCCACATTTCCCTGCACAGAGAGAGAGAGAGAGAGACCGCTCCACATTTCTCTGCACAGAGAGGGATCGCTCCACATTTCTCTGCACAGAGAGAGACCGCTCCACATTTCTCTGCACAGAGAGAGACAGCTCCACATTTCTCTGCACAGAGAGAGACCGCTCCACATTTCCCTGCACAGAGAGAGACCTCTCCACATTTACCTGCAGAGAGACCACTCCACATTTACCTGCAGAGAGAGAGACCGCTCCACATTTACCTGCAGAGAGAGAGACCGCTTCACATTTCCCTGCACAGAGAGAGAGACCGCTCCACATTTACCTGCAGAGAGAGACCGCTCCACATTTACCTGCAGAGAGAGAGACCGCTCCACATTTACCTGCAGAGAGAGACCACTCCACATTTCCCTGCACAGAGAGAGAGAAAGAGAGACCACTCCATATTTCCCTGCACAGAGAGAAAGAGAGACCGCTCCATATTTCCCTGCACAGAGAGAGAGAGACCGCTCCACATTTCCCTGCACAGAGAGAGAGACCGCTCCACATTTCCCTGCACAGAGAGAGAGAGACCGCTCCACATTTCTCTGCACAGAGAGAGAGAGACCGCTCCACATTTCCCTGCACACAGAGAGAGAGAGACTGCTCCACATTTCCCTGCACAGAGAGAGAGAGACCGCTCCACATTTCCCTGCACAGAGAGAGAGACCGCTCCACATTTACCTGCAGAGAGAGACCGCTCCACATTTACCTGCAGAGAGAGAGACCGCTCCACATTTACCTGCAGAGAGAGACCACTCCACATTTCCCTGCACAGAGAGAGAAAGAGAGACCACTCCATATTTCCCTGCACAGAGAGAAAGAGAGACCGTTCCATATTTCCCTGCACAGAGAGAGAGTCCGCTCCACATTTCCCTGCACAGAGAGAGAGACCGCTCCACATTTCCCTGCACAGAAAGAGAGACCGCTCCACATTTCCCTGCACAAAGAGAGAGACCACTCCACATTTCCCAGCACAGAGACCGCTCGACATTTCCCTGCACAGAGAGAGAGACCACTCCACATTTCCCTGCAAAGAGAGAGAGAGAGACCGCTCCACATTTCTCTGCACAGAGAGAGAGACCGCTCCACATTTCCCTGCACAGAGAGAGAGACCGCTCCACATTTCCCTGCACAGAGAGAGAGAGAGACCGCTCCACATTTCCCTGCACAGAGAGAGACCGCTCCACATTTCCCTGCACATAGAGAGAGACCGCTCCACATTTCCCTGCACAGAGAGAGAGAGACCGCTCCACATTTCCCTGCACAGAGACCGCTCCCCAATTCCCAGCACAGAGAGAAAGAGAGACCGCTCCACATTTCCCTGCACAGAGAGAGAGAGAGACCGCTCCACATTTCCCTGCACAGAGAGAAAGAGAGACCGTTCCATATTTCCCTGCACAGAGAGAGAGTCCGCTCCACATTTCCCTGCACAGAGAGAGAGACCGCTCCACATTTCCCTGCACAGAGAGAGAGACCGCTCCACATTTCCCTGCACAAAGAGAGAGACCACTCCACATTTCCCAGCACAGAGACCGCTCGACATTTCCCTGCACAGAGAGAGAGACCACTCCACATTTCCCTGCAAAGAGAGAGAGAGAGACCGCTCCACATTTCTCTGCACAGAGAGAGACCGCTCCACATTTCCCTGCACAGAGAGAGACAGCTCCACATTTACCTGCAGAGAGACCACTCCACATTTACCTGCAGAGAGAGAGACCGCTCCACATTTACCTGCAGAGAGAGAGAGACCGCTCCACATTTCCCTGCACAGAGAGAGAGACCGCTCCACATTTACCTGCAGAGAGAGACCGCTCCACATTTACCTGCAGAGAGAGAGACCGCTCCACATTTACCTGCAGAGAGAGACCACTCCACATTTCCCTGCACAGAGAGAGAGAAAGAGAGACCACTCCATATTTCCCTGCACAGAGAGAAAGAGAGACCGCTCCATATTTCCCTGCACAGAGAGAGAGAGACCGCTCCACATTTCCCTGCACAGAGAGAGAGACCGCTCCACATTTCCCTGCACAGAGAGAGAGACCGCTCCACATTTCTCTGCACAGAGAGAGAGAGACCGCTCCACATTTCTCTGCACAGAGAGAGAGAGACCGCTCCACATTTCCCTGCACACAGAGAGAGAGAGACTGCTCCACATTTCCCTGCACAGAGAGAGAGAGAGAGACCGCTCCACATTTCCCTGCACAGAGAGAGAGACCGCTCCACATTTACCTGCAGAGAGAGACCGCTCCACATTTACCTGCAGAGAGAGAGACCGCTCCACATTTACCTGCAGAGAGAGACCACTCCACATTTCCCTGCACAGAGAGAGAGAAAGAGAGACCACTCCATATTTCCCTGCACAGAGAGAAAGAGAGACCGCTCCATATTTCCCTGCACAGAGAGAGAGAGACCGCTCCACATTTCCCTGCACAGAGAGAGAGACCGCTCCACATTTCCCTGCACAGAGAGAGAGAGAGAGACCGCTCCACATTTCCCTGCACAGAGAGAGAGAGACCGCTCCACATTTCCCTGCACATAGAGAGAGACCGCTCCACATTTCCCTGCACAGAGAGAGAGAGACCGCTCCACATTTCCCTGCACAGAGACCGCTCCCCAATTCCCAGCACAGAGAGAAAGAGAGACCGCTCCACATTTCCCTGCACAGAGAGAGAGAGAGACCGCTCCACATTTCCCTGCACAGAGAGAGAGAGACCGCTCCACATTTCCCTGCACACAGAGAGAGAGAGAGAGAGACTGCTCCACATTTCCCTGCACAGAGAGAGAGAGAGACCGCTCCACATTTCCCTGCACAGAGAGAGAGACCGCTCCACATTTACCTGCAGAGAGACCGCTCCACATTTACCTGCAGAGAGAGAGAGAGAGACCGCTCCACATTTACCTGCAGAGAGAGAGAGACCCCTCCACATTTACCTGCAGAGAGAGAGACCGCTCCACATTTACCTGCAGAGAGAGACCACTCCACATTTCCCTGCACAGAGAGAAAGAGAGACCACTCCATATTTCCCTGCACAGAGAGAAAGAGAGACCGCTCCATATTTCCCTGCACAGAGAGAGAGAGACCGCTCCACATTTCCCTGCACAGAGAGAGAGACCGCTCCACATTTCCCTGCACAGAGAGAGAGAGACCGCTCCACATTTCTCTGCACAGAGAGAGAGAGACCGCTCCACATTTCCCTGCACACAGAGAGAGAGAGAGAGACTGCTCCACATTTCCCTGCACAGAGAGAGAGAGACCGCTCCACATTTCCCTGCACAGAGAGAGAGACCGCTCCACATTTACCTGCAGAGAGAGACCGCTCCACATTTACCTGCAGAGAGAGAGACCGCTCCACATTTACCTGCAGAGAGAGACCACTCCACATTTCCCTGCACAGAGAAAGAGAGACCACTCCATATTTCCCTGCACAGAGAGAAAGAGAGACCGCTCCATATTTCCCTGCACAGAGAGAGAGAGACCGCTCCACATTTCCCTGCACAGAGAGAGAGACCGCTCCACATTTCCCTGCACAGAGAGAGAGAGACCGCTCCACATTTCCCTGCACAGAGAGAGAGAGACCGCTCCACATTTCCCTGCACATAGAGAGAGACCGCTCCACATTTCCCTGCACAGAGAGAGAGAGACCGCTCCACATTTCCCTGCACAGAGACCGCTCCCCAATTCCCAGCACAGAGAGAAAGAGAGACCGCTCCACATTTCCCTGCACAGAGAGAGAGAGAGACCGCTCCACATTTCCCTGCACAGAGAGAGAGAGACCGCTCCACATTTCCCTGCACACAGAGAGAGAGAGAGAGACTGCTCCACATTTCCCTGCACAGAGAGAGAGACCGCTCCACATTTCCCTGCACAGAGAGAGAGACCGCTCCACATTTACCTGCAGAGAGACCGCTCCACATTTACCTGCAGAGAGAGAGAGAGAGACCGCTCCACATTTACCTGCAGAGAGAGAGACCCCTCCACATTTACCTGCAGAGAGAGAGACCGCTCCACATTTACCTGCAGAGAGAGACCACTCCACATTTCCCTGCACAGAGAGAGAGAAAGAGAGACCACTCCATATTTCCCTGCACAGAGAGAAAGAGAGACCGCTCCATATTTCCCTGCACAGAGAGAGAGTCCGCTCCACATTTCCCTGCACAGAGAGAGAGACCGCTCCACATTTCCCTGCACAGAGAGAGAGACCGCTCCACATTTCCCTGCACAAAGAGAGAAACCGCTCCACATTTCCCAGCACAAAGACCGCTCGACATTTCCCTGCACAGAGAGAGAGACCACTCCACATTTCCCTGCACAGAGAGAGAGAGAGAGAGACCGCTCCACATTTCTCTGCACAGAGAGGGATCGCTCCACATTTCTCTGCACAGAGAGAGACCGCTCCACATTTCTCTGCACAGAGAGAGACCGCTCCACATTTCTCTGCACAGAGAGAGACCGCTCCACATTTACCTGCAGAGAGACCGCTCCACATATACCTGCAGAGAGAGAGAGAGACCGCTCCACATTTACCTGCAGAGAGAGAGACCCCTCCACATTTACCTGCAGAGAGAGAGACCGCTCCACATTTACCTGCAGAGAGAGACCACTCCACATTTCCCTGCACAGAGAGAGAGAAAGAGAGACCACTCCATATTTCCCTGCACAGAGAGAAAGAGAGACCGCTCCATATTTCCCTGCACAGAGAGAGAGAGACCGCTCCACATTTCCCTGCACAGAGAGAGAGACCGCTCCACATTTCCCTGCACAGAGAGAGAGAGAGAGACCGCTCCACATTTCCCTGCACAGAGAGAGAGAGACCGCTCCACATTTCCCTGCACATAGAGAGAGACC
Organism: Rana muscosa; assembly: GCA_029206835.1. Taxonomy (NCBI): domain Eukaryota; kingdom Metazoa; phylum Chordata; class Amphibia; order Anura; family Ranidae; genus Rana; species Rana muscosa. The sequence continues at coordinate 114,148,904 of CM055126.1, read as the reverse complement.
GCTCCACATTTCCCTGCACAGAGAGAGAGAGACCGCTCCACATTTCCCTGCACAGAGACCGCTCCCCAATTCCCAGCACAGAGAGAAAGAGAGACCGCTCCACATTTCCCTGCACAGAGAGAGAGAGAGACCGCTCCACATTTCCCTGCACAGAGAGAGAGAGACCGCTCCACATTTCCCTGCACACAGAGAGAGAGAGAGAGACTGCTCCACATTTCCCTGCACAGAGAGAGAGAGAGACCGCTCCACATTTCCCTGCACAGAGAGAGAGACCGCTCCACATTTACCTGCAGAGAGACCGCTCCACATTTACCTGCAGAGAGAGAGAGAGAGACCGCTCCACATTTACCTGCAGAGAGAGAGAGACCCCTCCACATTTACCTGCAGAGAGAGAGACCGCTCCACATTTACCTGCAGAGAGAGACCACTCCACATTTCCCTGCACAGAGAGAGAGAAAGAGAGACCACTCCATATTTCCCTGCACAGAGAGAAAGAGAGACCGCTCCATATTTCCCTGCACAGAGAGAGAGAGACCGCTCCACATTTCCCTGCACAGAGAGAGAGACCGCTCCACATTTCCCTGCACAGAGAGAGAGAGACCGCTCCACATTTCTCTGCACAGAGAGAGAGAGACCGCTCCACATTTCCCTGCACACAGAGAGAGAGAGAGAGACTGCTCCACATTTCCCTGCACAGAGAGAGAGAGACCGCTCCACATTTCCCTGCACAGAGAGAGAGACCGCTCCACATTTACCTGCAGAGAGAGACCGCTCCACATTTACCTGCAGAGAGAGAGACCGCTCCACATTTACCTGCAGAGAGAGACCACTCCACATTTCCCTGCACAGAGAAAGAGAGACCACTCCATATTTCCCTGCACAGAGAGAAAGAGAGACCGCTCCATATTTCCCTGCACAGAGAGAGAGAGACCGCTCCACATTTCCCTGCACAGAGAGAGAGACCGCTCCACATTTCCCTGCACAGAGAGAGAGAGACCGCTCCACATTTCCCTGCACAGAGAGAGAGAGACCGCTCCACATTTCCCTGCACATAGAGAGAGACCGCTCCACATTTCCCTGCACAGAGAGAGAGAGACCGCTCCACATTTCCCTGCACAGAGACCGCTCCCCAATTCCCAGCACAGAGAGAAAGAGAGACCGCTCCACATTTCCCTGCACAGAGAGAGAGAGAGACCGCTCCACATTTCCCTGCACAGAGAGAGAGAGACCGCTCCACATTTCCCTGCACACAGAGAGAGAGAGAGAGACTGCTCCACATTTCCCTGCACAGAGAGAGAGAGAGACCGCTCCACATTTCCCTGCACAGAGAGAGAGACCGCTCCACATTTACCTGCAGAGAGACCGCTCCACATTTACCTGCAGAGAGAGAGAGAGAGACCGCTCCACATTTACCTGCAGAGAGAGAGACCCCTCCACATTTACCTGCAGAGAGAGAGACCGCTCCACATTTACCTGCAGAGAGAGACCACTCTACATTTCCCTGCACAGAGAGAGAGAAAGAGAGACCACTCCATATTTCCCTGCACAGAGAGAAAGAGAGACCGCTCCATATTTCCCTGCACAGAGAGAGAGTCCGCTCCACATTTCCCTGCACAGAGAGAGAGACCGCTCCACATTTCCCTGCACAGAGAGAGAGACCGCTCCACATTTCCCTGCACAAAGAGAGAAACCGCTCCACATTTCCCAGCACAAAGACCGCTCGACATTTCCCTGCACAGAGAGAGAGACCACTCCACATTTCCCTGCACAGAGAGAGAGAGAGAGAGACCGCTCCACATTTCTCTGCACAGAGAGGGATCGCTCCACATTTCTCTGCACAGAGAGAGACCGCTCCACATTTCTCTGCACAGAGAGAGACCGCTCCACATTTCTCTGCACAGAGAGAGACCGCTCCACATTTACCTGCAGAGAGACCGCTCCACATATACCTGCAGAGAGAGAGAGAGACCGCTCCACATTTACCTGCAGAGAGAGAGACCCCTCCACATTTACCTGCAGAGAGAGAGACCGCTCCACATTTACCTGCAGAGAGAGACCACTCCACATTTCCCTGCACAGAGAGAGAGAAAGAGAGACCACTCCATATTTCCCTGCACAGAGAGAAAGAGAGACCGTTCCATATTTCCCTGCACAGAGAGAGAGTCCGCTCCACATTTCCCTGCACAGAGAGAGAGACCGCTCCACATTTCCCTGCACAGAGAGAGAGACCGCTCCACATTTCCCTGCACAGAGAGAGAGACCGCTCCACATTTCCCTGCACAAAGAGAGAGACCGCTCCACATTTCCCAGCACAGAGACCGCCTCGACATTTCCCTGCACAGAGAGAGAGACCACTCCACATTTCCCTGCACAGAGAGAGAGAGAGAGACCGCTCCACATTTCTCTGCACAGAGAGGGATCGCTCCACATTTCTCTGCACAGAGAGAGACCGCTCCACATTTCTCTGCACAGAGAGAGACCGCTCCACATTTCTCTGCACAGAGAGAGACCGCTCCACATTTCCCTGCACAGAGAGAGACCGCTCCACATTTACCTGCAGAGAGACCACTCCACATTTACCTGCAGAGAGAGAGACCGCTCCACATTTACCTGCAGAGAGAGAGACCGCTCCACATTTCCCTGCACAGAGAGAGAGACCGCTCCACATTTACCTGCAGAGAGAGACCGCTCCACATTTACCTGCAGAGAGAGAGACCGCTCCACATTTACCTGCAGAGAGAGACCACTCCACATTTCCCTGCACAGAGAGAGAGAAAGAGAGACCACTCCATATTTCCCTGCACAGAGAGAAAGAGAGACCGCTCCATATTTCCCTGCACAGAGAGAGAGAGACCGCTCCACATTTCCCTGCACAGAGAGAGAGACCGCTCCACATTTCCCTGCACAGAGAGAGAGAGACCGCTCCACATTTCCCTGCACAGAGAGAGAGAGACCGCTCCACATTTCCCTGCACATAGAGAGAGACCGCTCCACATTTCCCTGCACAGAGAGAGAGAGACCGCTCCACATTTCCCTGCACAGAGACCGCTCCCCAATTCCCAGCACAGAGAGAAAGAGAGACCGCTCCACATTTCCCTGCACAGAGAGAGAGAGAGACCGCTCCACATTTCCCTGCACAGAGAAGAGAGACCACTCCACATTTCCCTACACAGAGAGAGAGAGAGAGAGAGACTGCTCCACATTTCCCTGCACAGAGAGAGAGAGACCGCTCCACATTTCCCTGCACAGAGAGAGAGACCGCTCCACATTTACCTGCAGAGAGACCGCTCCACATTTACCTGCAGAGAGAGAGAGAGACCGCTCCACATTTACCTGCAGAGAGAGAGACCCCTCCACATTTACCTGCAGAGAGAGAGAACGCTCCACATTTACCTGCAGAGAGAGACCACTCCACATTTCCCTGCACAGAGAGAGAGAAAGAGAGACCACTCCATATTTCCCTGCACAGAGAGAAAGAGAGACCGCTCCATATTTCCCTGCACAGAGAGAGAGTCCGCTCCACATTTCCCTGCACAGAGAGAGAGACCGCTCCACATTTCCCTGCACAGAGAGAGAGACCGCTCCACATTTCCCTGCACAAAGAGAGAGACCGCTCCACATTTCCCAGCACAGAGACCGCTCGACATTTCCCTGCACAGAGAGAGAGACCACTCCACATTTCCCTGCACAGAGAGAGAGAGAGACCGCTCCACATTTCTCTGCACAGAGAGGGATCGCTCCACATTTCTCTGCACAGAGAGAGACCGCTCCACATTTCTCTGCACAGAGAGAGACCGCTCCACATTTCTCTGCACAGAGAGAGACCGCTCCACATTTCCCTGCACAGAGAGAGACCGCTCCACATTTACCTGCAGAGAGACCACTCCACATTTACCTGCAGAGAGAGAGACCGCTCCACATTTACCTGCAGAGAGAGAGAGACCGCTCCACATTTCCCTGCACAGAGAGAGAGACCGCTCCACATTTACCTGCAGAGAGAGACCGCTCCACATTTACCTGCAGAGAGAGAGACCGCTCCACATTTACCTGCAGAGAGAGACCACTCCACATTTCCCTGCACAGAGAGAGAGAAAGAGAGACCACTCCATATTTCCCTGCACAGAGAGAAAGAGAGACCGCTCCATATTTCCCTGCACAGAGAGAGAGAGACCGCTCCACATTTCCCTGCACAGAGAGAGAGACCGCTCCACATTTCCCTGCACAGAGAGAGAGAGAGACCGCTCCACATTTCTCTGCACAGAGAGAGAGAGACCGCTCCACATTTCCCTGCACAGAGAGAGAGAGACCGCTCCACATTTCCCTGCACACAGAGAGAGAGAGAGAGACTGCTCCACATTTCCCTGCACAGAGAGAGAGACCGCTCCACATTTCCCTGCACAGAGAGAGAGACCGCTCCACATTTACCTGCAGAGAGAGACCGCTCCACATTTACCTGCAGAGAGAGAGACCGCTCCACATTTACCTGCAGAGAGAGACCACTCCACATTTCCCTGCACAGAGAGAAAGAGAGACCGTTCCATATTTCCCTGCACAGAGAGAGAGTCCGCTCCACATTTCCCTGCACAGAGAGAGAGACCGCTCCACATTTCCCTGCACAGAGAGAGAGACCGCTCCACATTTCCCTGCACAAAGAGAGAGACCACTCCACATTTCCCAGCACAGAGACCGCTCGACATTTCCCTGCACAGAGAGAGAGACCACTCCACATTTCCCTGCAAAGAGAGAGAGAGAGACCGCTCCACATTTCTCTGCACAGAGAGAGACCGCTCCACATTTCCCTGCACAGAGAGAGACCGCTCCACATTTACCTGCAGAGAGACCACTCCACATTTACCTGCAGAGAGAGAGACCGCTCCACATTTACCTGCAGAGAGAGAGACCGCTCCACATTTCCCTGCACAGAGAGAGAGACCGCTCCACATTTACCTGCAGAGAGAGACCGCTCCACATTTACCTGCAGAGAGAGAGACCGCTCCACATTTACCTGCAGAGAGAGACCACTCCACATTTCCCTGCACAGAGAGAGAGAAAGAGAGACCACTCCATATTTCCCTGCACAGAGAGAAAGAGAGACCGCTCCATATTTCCCTGCACAGAGAGAGAGAGACCGCTCCACATTTCCCTGCACAGAGAGAGAGACCGCTCCACATTTCCCTGCACAGAGAGAGAGAGACCGCTCCACATTTCTCTGCACAGAGAGAGAGAGACCGCTCCACATTTCTCTGCACAGAGAGAGAGAGACCGCTCCACATTTCCCTGCACACAGAGAGAGAGAGACTGCTCCACATTTCCCTGCACAGAGAGAGAGAGAGAGACCGCTCCACATTTCCCTGCACAGAGAGAGAGACCGCTCCACATTTACCTGCAGAGAGAGACCGCTCCACATTTACCTGCAGAGAGAGAGACCGCTCCACATTTACCTGCAGAGAGAGACCACTCCACATTTCCCTGCACAGAGAGAGAGAAAGAGAGACCACTCCATATTTCCCTGCACAGAGAGAGAGACCGCTCCATATTTCCCTGCACAGAGAGAGAGAGACCGCTCCACATTTCCCTGCACAGAGAGAGAGACCGCTCCACATTTCCCTGCACAGAGAGAGAGAGACCGCTCCACATTTCCCTGCACAGAGAGAGAGAGACCGCTCCACATTTCCCTGCACATAGAGAGAGACCGCTCCACATTTCCCTGCACAGAGAGAGAGAGACCGCTCCACATTTCCCTGCACAGAGACCGCTCCCCAATTCCCAGCACAGAGAGAAAGAGAGACCGCTCCACATTTCCCTGCACAGAGAGAGAGAGAGACCGCTCCACATTTCCCTGCACAGAGAGAGAGAGACCGCTCCACATTTCCCTGCACACAGAGAGAGAGAGAGAGACTGCTCCACATTTCCCTGCACAGAGAGAGAGAGAGACCGCTCCACATTTCCCTGCACAGAGAGAGAGACCGCTCCACATTTACCTGCAGAGAGACCGCTCCACATTTACCTGCAGAGAGAGAGAGACCGCTCCACATTTACCTGCAGAGAGAGAGACCCCTCCACATTTACCTGCAGAGAGAGAGACCGCTCCACATTTACCTGCAGAGAGAGACCACTCCACATTTCCCTGCACAGACAGAGAGAAAGAGAGACCACTCCATATTTCCCTGCACAGAGAGAAAGAGAGACCGCTCCATATTTCCCTGCACAGAGAGAGAGTCCGCTCCACATTTCCCTGCACAGAGAGAGAGACCGCTCCACATTTCCCTGCACAGAGAGAGAGACCGCTCCACATTTCCCTGCACAAAGAGAGAAACCGCTCCACATTTCCCAGCACAAAGACCGCTCGACATTTCCCTGCACAGAGAGAGAGACCACTCCACATTTCCCTGCACAGAGAGAGAGAGAGAGAGACCGCTCCACATTTCTCTGCACAGAGAGGGATCGCTCCACATTTCTCTGCACAGAGAGAGACCGCTCCACATTTCTCTGCACAGAGAGAGACCGCTCCACATTTACCTGCAGAGAGACCGCTCCACATATACCTGCAGAGAGAGAGAGAGACCGCTCCACATTTACCTGCAGAGAGAGAGACCCCTCCACATTTACCTGCAGAGAGAGAGACCGCTCCACATTTACCTGCAGAGAGAGACCACTCCACATTTCCCTGCACAGAGAGAGAGAAAGAGAGACCACTCCATATTTCCCTGCACAGAGAGAAAGAGAGACCGTTCCATATTTCCCTGCACAGAGAGAGAGTCCGCTCCACATTTCCCTGCACAGAGAGAGAGACCGCTCCACATTTCCCTGCACAGAGAGAGAGACCGCTCCACATTTCCCTGCACAAAGAGAGAGACCGCTCCACATTTCCCAGCACAGAGACCGCTCGACATTTCCCTGCACAGAGAGAGAGACCACTCCACATTTCCCTGCACAGAGAGAGAGAGAGAGACCGCTCCACATTTCTCTGCACAGAGAGGGATCGCTCCACATTTCTCTGCACAGAGAGAGACCGCTCGACATTTCTCTGCACAGAGAGAGACCGCTCCACATTTCTCTGCACAGAGAGAGACCGCTCCACATTTCCCTGCACAGAGAGAGACCGCTCCACATTTACCTGCAGAGAGACCACTCCACATTTACCTGCAGAGAGAGAGACCGCTCCACATTTACCTGCAGAGAGAGAGACCGCTCCACATTTCCCTGCACAGAGAGAGAGACCGCTCCACATTTACCTGCAGAGAGAGACCGCTCCACATTTACCTGCAGAGAGAGAGACCGCTCCACATTTACCTGCAGAGAGAGACCACTCCACATTTCCCTGCACAGAGAGAGAGAAAGAGAGACCACTCCATATTTCCCTGCACAGAGAGAAAGAGAGACCGCTCCATATTTCCCTGCACAGAGAGAGAGAGACCGCTCCACATTTCCCTGCACAGAGAGAGAGACCGCTCCACATTTCCCTGCACAGAGAGAGAGAGAGACCGCTCCACATTTCCCTGCACAGAGACCGCTCCCCAATTCCCAGCACAGAGAGAAAGAGAGACCGCTCCACATTTCCCTGCACAGAGAGAGAGAGAGACCGCTCCACATTTCCCTGCACAGAGAAGAGAGACCGCTCCACATTTCCCTACACACAGAGAGAGAGAGAGAGAGAGACTGCTCCACATTTCCCTGCACAGAGAGAGAGAGAGACCGCTCCACATTTCCCTGCACAGAGAGAGAGACCGCTCCACATTTACCTGCAGAGAGACCGCTCCACATTTACCTGCAGAGAGAGAGAGAGAGAGACCGCTCCACATTTACCTGCAGAGAGAGAGACCCCTCCACATTTACCTGCAGAGAGAGAGACCGCTCCACATTTACCTGCAGAGAGAGACCACTCCACATTTCCCTGCACAGAGAGAGAGAAAGAGAGACCACTCCATATTTCCCTGCACAGAGAGAAAGAGAGACCGCTCCATATTTCCCTGCACAGAGAGAGAGTCCGCTCCACATTTCCCTGCACAGAGAGAGAGACCGCTCCACATTTCCCTGCACAGAGAGAGAGACCGCTCCACATTTCCCTGCACAAAGAGAGAGACCGCTCCACATTTCCCAGCACAGAGACCGCTCGACATTTCCCTGCACAGAGAGAGAGACCACTCCACATTTCCCTGCACAGAGAGAGAGAGAGAGAGACCGCTCCACATTTCTCTGCACAGAGAGGGATCGCTCCACATTTCTCTGCACAGAGAGAGACCGCTCCACATTTCTCTGCACAGAGAGAGACCGCTCCACATTTCTCTGCACAGAGAGAGACCGCTCCACATTTCCCTGCACAGAGAGAGACCTCTCCACATTTACCTGCAGAGAGACCACTCCACATTTACCTGCAGAGAGAGAGACCGCTCCACATTTACCTGCAGAGAGAGAGAGACCGCTCCACATTTCCCTGCACAGAGAGAGAGACCGCTCCACATTTACCTGCAGAGAGAGACCGCTCCACATTTACCTGCAGAGAGAGAGACCGCTCCACATTTACCTGCAGAGAGAGACCACTCCACATTTCCCTGCACAGAGAGAGAGAAAGAGAGACCACTCCATATTTCCCTGCACAGAGAGAAAGAGAGACCGCTCCATATTTCCCTGCACAGAGAGAGAGAGACCGCTCCACATTTCCCTGCACAGAGAGAGAGACCGCTCCACATTTCCCTGCACAGAGAGAGAGAGACCGCTCCACATTTCTCTGCACAGAGAGAGAGAGACCGCTCCACATTTCCCTGCACACAGAGAGAGAGAGACTGCTCCACATTTCCCTGCACAGAGAGAGAGAGAGACCGCTCCACATTTCCCTGCACAGAGAGAGAGACCGCTCCACATTTACCTGCAGAGAGAGACCGCTCCACATTTACCTGCAGAGAGAGAGACCGCTCCACATTTACCTGCAGAGAGAGACCACTCCACATTTCCCTGCACAGAGAGAGAAAGAGAGACCACTCCATATTTCCCTGCACAGAGAGAAAGAGAGACCGTTCCATATTTCCCTGCACAGAGAGAGAGTCCGCTCCACATTTCCCTGCACAGAGAGAGAGACCGCTCCACATTTCCCTGCACAGAAAGAGAGACCGCTCCACATTTCCCTGCACAAAGAGAGAGACCACTCCACATTTCCCAGCACAGAGACCGCTCGACATTTCCCTGCACAGAGAGAGAGACCACTCCACATTTCCCTGCAAAGAGAGAGAGAGAGACCGCTCCACATTTCTCTGCACAGAGAGAGACCGCTCCACATTTCCCTGCACAGAGAGAGACCGCTCCACATTTACCTGCAGAGAGACCACTCCACATTTGCCTGCAGAGAGAGAGACCGCTCCACATTTACCTGCAGAGAGAGAGAGACCGCTCCACATTTCCCTGCACAGAGAGAGACCGCTCCACATTTACCTGCAGAGAGAGACCGCTCCACATTTACCTGCAGAGAGAGAGACCGCTCCACATTTACCTGCAGAGAGAGACCACTCCACATTTCCCTGCACAGAGAGAGAGAAAGAGAGACCACTCCATATTTCCCTGCACAGAGAGAAAGAGAGACCGCTCCATATTTCCCTGCACAGAGAGAGAGAGACCGCTCCACATTTCCCTGCACAGAGAGAGAGACCGCTCCACATTTCCCTGCACAGAGAGAGAGAGACCGCTCCACATTTCTCTGCACAGAGAGAGAGAGACCGCTCCACATTTCTCTGCACAGAGAGAGAGAGACCGCTCCACATTTCCCTGCACACAGAGAGAGAGAGACTGCTCCACATTTCCCTGCACAGAGAGAGAGAGAGAGACCGCTCCACATTTCCCTGCACAGAGAGAGAGACCGCTCCACATTTACCTGCAGAGAGAGACCGCTCCACATTTACCTGCAGAGAGAGAGACCGCTCCACATTTACCTGCAGAGAGAGACCACTCCACATTTCCCTGCACAGAGAGAGAGAAAGAGAGACCACTCCATATTTCCCTGCACAGAGAGAAAGAGAGACCGCTCCATATTTCCCTGCACAGAGAGAGAGAGACCGCTCCACATTTCCCTGCACAGAGAGAGAGACCGCTCCACATTTCCCTGCACAGAGAGAGAGAGAGAGACCGCTCCACATTTCCCTGCACAGAGAGAGAGAGACCGCTCCACATTTCCCTGCACATAGAGAGAGACCGCTCCACATTTCCCTGCACAGAGAGAGAGAGACCGCTCCACATTTCCCTGCACAGAGACCGCTCCCCAATTCCCAGCACAGAGAGAAAGAGAGACCGCTCCACATTTCCCTGCACAGAGAGAGAGAGAGACCGCTCCACATTTCCCTGCACAGAGAGAGAGAGACCGCTCCACATTTCCCTGCACACAGAGAGAGAGAGACTGCTCCACATTTCCCTGCACAGAGAGAGAGAGAGACCGCTCCACATTTCCCTGCACAGAGAGAGAGACCGCTCCACATTTACCTGCAGAGAGACCGCTCCACATTTACCTGCAGAGAGAGAGAGAGACCGCTCCACATTTACCTGCAGAGAGAGAGAGACCCCTCCACATTTACCTGCAGAGAGAGAGACCGCTCCACATTTACCTGCAGAGAGAGACCACTCCACATTTCCCTGCACAGAGAGAGAGAAAGAGAGACCACTCCATATTTCCCTGCACAGAGAGAAAGAGAGACCGCTCCATATTTCCCTGCACAGAGAGAGAGAGACCGCTCCACATTTCCCTGCACAGAGAGAGAGACCGCTCCACATTTCCCTGCACAGAGAGAGAGAGACCGCTCCACATTTCTCTGCACAGAGAGAGAGAGACCACTCCACATTTCCCTGCACACACAGAGAGAGAGAGACTGCTCCACATTTCCCTGCACAGAGAGAGAGAGACCGCTCCACATTTCCCTGCACAGAGAGAGAGACCGCTCCACATTTACCTGCAGAGAGAGACCGCTCCACATTTACCTGCAGAGAGAGAGACCGCTCCACATTTACCTGCAGAGAGAGACCACTCCACATTTCCCTGCACAGAGAGAGAGAAAGAGAGACCACTCCATATTTCCCTGCACAGAGAGAAAGAGAGACCGCTCCATATTTCCCTGCACAGAGAGAGAGAGACCGCTCCACATTTCCCTGCACAGAGAGAGAGACCGCTCCACATTTCCCTGCACAGAGAGAGAGAGACCGCTCCACATTTCCCTGCACAGAGAGAGAGAGACCGCTCCACATTTCCCTGCACATAGAGAGAGACCGCTCCACATTTCCCTGCACAGAGAGAGAGAGACCGCTCCACATTTCCCTGCACAGAGACCGCTCCCCAATTCCCAGCACAGAGAGAAAGAGAGACCGCTCCACATTTCCCTGCACAGAGAGAGAGAGAGACCGCTCCACATTTCCCTGCACAGAGAGAGAGAGACCGCTCCACATTTCCCTGCACACAGAGAGAGAGAGAGAGAGACTGCTCCACATTTCCCTGCACAGAGAGAGAGAGAGACCGCTCCACATTTCCCTGCACAGAGAGAGAGACCGCTCCACATTTACCTGCAGAGAGACCGCTCCACATTTACCTGCAGAGAGAGAGAGAGAGACCGCTCCACATTTACCTGCAGAGAGAGACCCCTCCACATTTACCTGCAGAGAGAGAGACCGCTCCACATTTACCTGCAGAGAGAGACCACTCCACATTTCCCTGCACAGAGAGAGAGAAAGAGAGACCACTCCATATTTCCCTGCACAGAGAGAAAGAGAGACCGCTCCATATTTCCCTGCACAGAGAGAGAGTCCGCTCCACATTTCCCTGCACAGAGAGAGAGACCGCTCCACATTTCCCTGCACAGAGAGAGAGACCGCTCCACATTTCCCTGCACAAAGAGAGAAACCGCTCCACATTTCCCAGCACAAAGACCGCTCGACATTTCCCTGCACAGAGAGAGAGACCACTCCACATTTCCCTGCACAGAGAGAGAGAGAGAGAGAGACCGCTCCACATTTCTCTGCACAGAGAGGGATCGCTCCACATTTCTCTGCACAGAGAGAGACCGCTCCACATTTCTCTGCACAGAGAGAGACCGCTCCACATTTCTCTGCACAGAGAGAGACCGCTCCACATTTCTCTGCACAGAGAGAGACCGCTCCACATTTCCCTGCACAGAGAGAGACCGCTCCACATTTACCTGCAGAGAGACCACTCCACATTTACCTGCAGAGAGAGAGACCGCTCCACATTTACCTGCAGAGAGAGAGAGACCGCTCCACATTTCCCTGCACAGAGAGAGAGACCGCTCCACATTTACCTGCAGAGAGAGACCGCTCCACATTTACCTGCAGAGAGAGAGACCGCTCCACATTTACCTGCAGAGAGAGACCCCTCCACATTTCCCTGCACAGAGAGAGAGAAAGAGAGACCACTCCATATTTCCCTGCACAGAGAGAAAGAGAGACCGCTCCATATTTCCCTGCACAGAGAGAGAGAGACCGCTCCACATTTCCCTGCACAGAGAGAGAGACCGCTCCACATTTCCCTGCACAGAGAGAGAGAGACCGCTCCACATTTCCCTGCACAGAGAGAGAGAGACCGCTCCACATTTCCCTGCACATAGAGAGAGACCGCTCCACATTTCCCTGCACAGAGAGAGAGAGACCGCTCCACATTTCCCTGCACAGAGACCGCTCCCCAATTCCCAGCACAGAGAGAAAGAGAGACCGCTCCACATTTCCCTGCACAGAGAGAGAGAGACCGCTCCACATTTCCCTGCACAGAGAGAGAGAGACCGCTCCACATTTCCCTGCACACAGAGAGAGAGAGAGAGAGACTGCTCCACATTTCCCTGCACAGAGAGAGAGAGAGACCGCTCCACATTTCCCTGCACAGAGAGAGAGACCGCTCCACATTTACCTGCAGAAAGACCGCTCCACATTTACCTGCAGAGAGAGAGAGAGACCGCTCCACATTTACCTGCAGAGAGAGAGACCCCTCCACATTTACCTGCAGAGAGAGAGACCGCTCCACATTTACCTGCAGAGAGAGAGACCGCTCCACATTTACCTGCAGAGAGAGACCACTCCACATTTCCCTGCACAGACAGAGAGAAAGAGAGACCACTCCATATTTCCCTGCACAGAGAGAAAGAGAGACCGCTCCATATTTCCCTGCACAGAGAGAGAGACCACTCCACATTTCCCTGCACAGAGAGAGAGACCGCTCCACATTTCCCTGCACAGAGAGAGAGACCGCTCCACATTTCCCTGCACAAAGAGGGAGACCGCTCCACATTTCCCAGCACAGAGACCGCTCGACATTTCCCTGCACAGAGAGAGAGACCACTCCACATTTCCCTGCACAGAGAGAGAGAGAGACCGCTCCACATTTCTCTGCACAGAGAGGGATCGCTCCACATTTCTCTGCACAGAGAGAGACCGCTCCACATTTCTCTGCACAGAGAGAGACCGCTCCACATTTCTCTGCACAGAGAGAGACCGCTCCACATTTCCCTGCACAGAGAGAGACTGCTCCACATTTACCTGCAGAGAGACCACTCCACATTTACCTGCAGAGAGAGAGACCGCTCCACATTTACCTGCAGAGAGAGAGAGACCGCTCCACACTTCCCTGCACAGAGAGAGAGAGACCGCTCCACATTTCCCTGCACAGAGAGAGACCGCTCCACAAGAAAAATCGTTTGTTTCCCGTATCAATATAGTAAAGCCTTGTACACACCACTATTTTTTATTTATTTTTTTTGTTCAACCTAGCGAGTTGAACAAATAAAAAACTGACAGGTCCGGTTAGAGCCGCTAAGTACTAGCAAAAGTGACCTGAGCATGGATCACTTTTTAGCAGAGATACAGTGTCTGCTGCAAGTGTGTACACGCCTTTGCAGGGCTTGTGTGCAGTTTTGCTTAGCCACAGTCCCATAGGCTTCTTTTAGGTTGTGCGTTTTTGCTGCATTCTTTTTAAAGGGCACCAAAGATGCAGCATGCAGACGTTTTTGTGCACTTTCAGAAAATGCATCAAAAATTTGCAAACTAATAGAAGTCTATGAGACTGACGGGGGTAACATGCAGAAAGACTGAAATCACCAACACTGCAGCCAGACTGTGACACACCAGTGTGATCCCACTTCATAGTACATAGGACCAGGTAATGCACAAGCTGCTGATGGAAACCCCTTTAGCTGCAGAGAGGGGGGAGGGGTTAGGGAGAGGCCTGTCACAACTCACTCACTTACTTGGGAGGAAGGACCCAGCAGGAGTATCACTGGCTCAGTCATCACATCAGCCTCCATCCAGAGCGTTTCATACAGGACACTGACTGCTCAGTTTAAACGTTCCCGCCCACACATTCTATTCACAGACGCAGCACACTGGCTGCAAAGAGTGTGGGTGGGCACAGTGAGAGAGGGGGCTGGAGGGAGGCAGAGCAGATCCACCCTCTTACATTCAGCTGTGCTCTGAAATGAAAGGACACAGACTCAGGTGAAGACAACAGCACTGTGACAGGACAGATGTACGCTCACAGCACGAATGTTTCTGCACACTTCTAGGATGTTATCCAGCCCTGCCAGCCTCGCTTGAGCAGTAACACTCACCACTCGGCCAACTACGGAACTGCACATGCGCAGTTCCTAGCTTGCAGCAGATCTGCATTTTTATCGAGAATCCGATCGGCCTGGGGGGAAATTGCATGCCTGCCCCCCCTGCCAGCCCGCCCCTGCACAGAGCACACAGCCAGATATCGTGTCTCTAATAGTAACACATTTCGTCTCAATGATATAATGCATCTTAAGCTAAAATTCACTCACCTTCCATTCGATTCCCATTCATTCAAATCAAGAGACATCATCACCAGACTGTTCTTATCTCGGCATCCCAGCAATCACTGCCCAGGAGCCGCCTCTCTCGGTCTTTTATTAAACTCCCAGCCAGAAGTGATGTCACAACATGTGACCTCCCCATAGGAAGTGAGCTCCACCCAGCAGATGACCATATAAGGATATGTTCAATACAGCTAATACAATACAATACATGAATACAACAAAAGAACCAATCACAGACATGTATGCATTCAAATAGACTAGCAGTGACATGCACTGCTTCCAATGACGGGAACCATACGAAAACTATGGCTCAAAGGGCCACAATTGTCGTATAGTTATGCTATAGTTCTCATGGACGCAGATCTGTCCGCTCTGAGTTGTTTAATGCCAACGCCAAGAAGTGGCCAGTCCCTCGGCGAGGCATAAAACAAACATCCCTAAAAGAGCAAACATCGCTGTGTCCACAGGAAGATTTGCACGCCACCGGTCTCCCACCAATGTCTGTATGTGCAAATACGCTCACATGAGCGCATTACAGCAAAACCGACACTGGGGGACATCTGACAACATACATTAATAACATTTTCCACAACACTATGCTTTACATTAGCCCTCGTGCAGTGATTCGGCTTGGTCTCTCTGTCTCCCCTTTCTTTGATATTGGTAGGGGTACTAGATAGGGATGCCCGCTCTCCCCCTTCCTTTTCGCATTAAGGATGGAGCCCCTAGCAAACGCCCTTCGTTCATCACAGACAGGGGGAGCCATTCAGGTAAGTACTATACAGGAATGCCTTGCTTTATATGCAGATGATTTAATACTATTCCTTAAAGACCCTGTGCCATCCCTCCAAATGCCACTGAACATCCTAAACGACTTTGCTGCCTTCTCTGGACTTAAAGTAAATTGGGACAAGTCCTCCATCTTACCACTGGACGACGGAGCTAAGAGCATGGCAGATGCTAGCCCTCTGCTACAGTGGGTCTCATGTGGTGTCACAACTCAAACAGAGAATACAGGCTTGGAAGAAACTGCCTTTGTCCCTGATAGGGAGAATTAATCTCTTTAAAATTAAGATTTTACCAGTTATATTGTATTTCCTGCAGCACTCCTCAATATGGGTTCCCAAAACATATTTCAAAAACTGGATGGCATAATCCGATCATTTCTATGGCCCCCCTATCTCCCTGTATAGGGCTTAAGGTTCTCAAGAACCCTGGGGCCAGGGTGGTCTAGCACTACCGGATTGGCAAAAATACTGCCTAGCCGGGCAGATGCTGTTTGCCCGCTGCTGGCGGATGATGGGGACTCGGCCACAGTACTGGAAGCCACACAGCTAAGGTCATACGAAAGCCTGAGGCTGGCTCTCTTCAGAGGCCCTAGGTCTAGTCTCCCTCTAACATTGACAATGAAAGCTACCATTAAAGCATGGGAGGCTACAATGAAGCTGGCATTTCCTAGTTATCTTGGCATTTTGCATTCTACCCCCCTATAGATGAATCCTCAACATCCTCAATTCTACTCCCTGACAGACCCCATGAATTGGGCAATCAAAGGTGTTAAGACTTTGAGAGACATTACAAGGGAGGGGGAAATTCTGACGTTTAACCAACTGAAAGCAACACACGACCTACCCAACCCCTACTTGCTTAGATATCTTCAACTAAGTCATGCATTCCAAATTCAATTTCGTGGTGTGTGGATAGAGACTTTGCCTTCAGCCCTTGAAGATCTACTGTCAGCCGATGATCTTGCCAAACCATTGTCAGTCATGTATAAGGAGTTATTCAAAAAGAGTTCACCTGCAGTGACTAGATGCAGAGAACAATGGGCAACAGAAGTCCCTGATATCAGGGGGAGGATTGGGATTGTTGCAAAGTACGATTGATAGGTGCAGCGGAGTCAGTTCAGATCAGACATTGTGTAGTAACAGGAACTGGCTTCTTTATTGGAACATAACCACACTAGCAAAGATGTCACTTCACATTGTAAGAAGAATCACAGACAGGAAAAAGGACCAACAAGTACATCACACTATACAGGAAATACATCATAGAGAAATACATAGCATAGCATATCACTGAGCATTAGCGACATCTTGTGTCCTTTTTCTAAACTGCAGTCAAATACAGTAAGCTAAGCTGAAAGTTTGTTGTATCTCCAACACCCCTTCTCAACAACTAAGGCTTAGTCTGTTAAACCCATCTTCTTTGTAAGCCTTGAATGTCTTTCAGCAGTCAGGGGCTTTGTAAGGATATCTGCTGTCATATCCTCGGTTGGGCAATAAAGTAACTCAAGAAGACCTTGCTCTTGAAGACCCCTAAGAAAGTGGAACTTCACATCAATGTGCTTGGTTCTTGAATTAACTCCTTCCATGTGTGCAAGTACAATGCATCCTTGATTGTCCTCATAGATTTCAGTTGGTCCCAACTGTGGTTGACCTAAGTCTGTTAATAGCTGTCTCAGCCATATAACTTCTTGGCTTGCCTGCGCTGCAGCAACGTATTCTGCTTCAGTAGACGACAGTGAAACAGAGATTTGCTTTTTACTAGTCCAACTGATGGCACCTCCTGACAGAAAAAATAAGTAGCCACTGGTAGATTTTCTGTCACTGGTGTCTCCTGCCCAGTCAGCATCCACATATCCTGTTAAGGTGCTTTCATCACTTGGTGGTAACTTTAGCTTGTAGTGCGAAGTCCCTTTAAGATAGCGAATGATTCGCTTTACAGCATTCCAGTCCTTTTGACTTGGCATCGAAACCTTTCTGCATAGGATTCCGACAGTTGCTGCAATGTCCGGCCTTGTAGCGGTGGTAAGGTACAGCAATTTCCCTATTGCTTTCCTGTATTGAGTATTAGTAGGTAATGGGTTATCTTGACAATTCATCTCCTTTAGGTAGTTGGTTTCCATGGGAGATTTTACTGGTTTGGCGTCTTCCATTCCAAATGTTTCAATTATTTCTTGTATTTTGTGTCTTTGGTTCAAAAGAAAGCTGCCATCTTCCTCTCTCTCGATCTGGATGCAGAGGTAATTCTTTATGTTGCCAAGATCTTTGGTGTCAAAGTGCTGATTTAGTTTTTCCAGTATTTCTGCTTCATCCCCTTCTTGCTCAAAGCAAATCAGGATATCATCCACATAGATAAGCATATAGACCCATCTGTTTGCCAATTTCTTTGTGTATAAGCAGGGGTCTGCTTTACTCCTTTGAAAGTTTTGATGTGTAAGCACTTCATTTATTTTTATATTCCACGCTCTGGCTGCTTGCTTTAGACCATATATACTCCTGTGAAGTTTGCACACTAGGTCTGACCTTTGTTCATCTTTGAATCCTGGCGGTTGTTCCATGTAAATTTCTTCTGTTAAATCGCCATGTAGAAACGCGGTTTTCACATCAAAATGTTTCACTTGCATTTTCCTTGTGACTGCTACTGTCAGTAAAGTCCGTATTGTAGTGTGCTTGACTACTGGTGCAAACGTCTCATCATAGTCCTCTCCGTATTTTTGAGAATAGCCTTTGGCTACTAGTCTTGCTTTGTACCGTTCAACTGTGCCATCTGCATTGTATTTCACTTTAAAAGTCCATTTACAGCCTATGGCTTTCCTTCCGGGTGGTAGTTCTGTAAGTGTCCATGTTTTAGTGTCATGCATGGATTTTATCTCTTTCTCAGCAGCCTTTATCCATTTAGTTGCTTCTTGTTCTGAAAGTTGAGATATGTCTTCCCAGTTTGCAGGTTCGTTGATACTGGCAGTACTTGCTTTGTATGAAAGACGTATAGGTGGTTTACCTTTGTTTTCTCTTGTTGAACGTCTCGTTTTTGTGTCTGAGCCTTCTTGTGTCTGCTCTTCAGTACTGGTTGAGTCTACACTCACTTCAACTGTTTGTTCGGAAGTTACAGAGATGGGCTGGTCAATGTCAGTTTTCTCTTCTATTCTTGCTTCTACTGTTGTCATTACATTGTCTCTTAAATCTTCAACAAAAGTTATGCTGTTGCTAATGGTAACCTTGTCTGTTTTGGGATTTAGGATTCTGTAACCCTTGACATTGTCATTGTATCCAACAAAGATACCTTCAAACGCTCTGTTTTGGAGTTTAGTGCGTTTTTCTTCAGGTATGTAGATGAATGCTTTGCATCCAAAAACTCTTAGGTGTTTTACACTTGGCTTCTCATTGTGCCATAGTTCATATGGGGTTTTCTCCACTGTTCTGGAAAAAAGTCTGTTTTGCAAATATGTAGCTGTCATAGCTGCCTCACCCCAGTATTTTTGTGGTAGTCCAGAGTCTGTCAGCATACATCTGATCATTTCAGTCAGAGTTCCTTGTCAAAGTATTTTATTGGACATATATATTAGTCACATACAGATCATATGTAATACATGTTGTTGATATTTGTCCAATTATTACAAATATAGAAAAATAACAAATAATAGGGTCTACAGAATATATCCTAATGAAAATTATAAGGACTTAAATGAGATAGAAAGTAAATAAATCCTTGTACTAATATATTCAAGACTGTAGTTGAAAGAAATATTTAACATATTGTGACAGCAGGAAGGTAAAGTCACCTGGTTGCATCCAGGGGGGTAGATATATTTCGCCCAGATTCAGGCTTTACGCCGACTTATACAACTAGGTGGAGAGTTGTATAAGCCCAGCTGGGGCTAGTGGGCTCATGGATGACTCATACCTCTAGGGAGAGGGCTGGGCGTCGTGCAGGCAGGGAGTTGATGAGACCAGCTGAAGCCTGTCAGTTCGTTTAAGGCCTCTATAAAAACTCCCAGATTCATTAGGTGTTTGCTCATGCCTGGACCCAGACCTGTGTGGACTGTCTAGGGAGAGTGAACCCCTGTGCGGTAAGACAAAGCCTGTGTGGCTATTTGCTTGGACATTTAAAACCAGGGACTTAGGGACTAGGACAGCACTAGGCTGATCCCAGTTGTTAGTTAGGAAACCTGTATGTTTAGTCAGAGGTCAAGTTGACCAGGATTTATTTTGTTTATGTTTCTTTTGCTTTGCTGTGTTTTGTCACTGTAAATAGAAAATAAACCGCACCTTTTTGATTTTGAAAACCACAACCTCCGTTTGCTGGGCCTGTTTTTGTGTGGGGAGCCCATCCCGGGGGTCACCCACACCCGCTGCCGAGCTAACTCCCTCACAGTTGGTGGAGAATGCGGGCAGTTTTTTTTTAAGCCAGCATGGAGGAGATACTGAAACAGCTGGCTCTAGCAAATGCCAATCAACAGCAGACAAATGCAGGTTTGCAAAAGAGCCTTGCAGCTCATCAACAGAGCCTTGCAGCTCAACAACAGAACTTCGCAGCCCAGCAGCAAGCTCATCAACAGAGCCTTGCAGCCCAGCAGCAAGCTCATCAACAGAGCCTTGCAGCCCAGCAGCAGACAAACGCAACTTTGCAACAGAGTCTGGAGGCTCAGCAACAAGCCCAGCAGCAATCTGAGGCCCGCTTCATAGACCTGTTGCAGAAGCAAGAGCAGAGACTACAACAACAGATGGAAGCAGTAATGCAGCAACGTCCGCAGACCAGTGAGGAAAGCCGTCCCACTAATACCGCGTCCTTTGGGGTGAGTCGTTTATTGACAAAAATGACTGGAGAGGATGATCCAGAGGTATTTTTGACCACATTTGAAAGGACCGCTGAAAGAGAAAAGTGGCCTGAGGAGCAGTGGGCTGGACTGGTGGCTCCTCTGTTAACTGGTGAATCACAGAAAGCTTACTATGACCTAGAGCCTAACCAAGCAAAAGACTATGTGATGCTAAAAGCTGAAATATTGGCAAGGCTGGGTGTCACCCTGGCTGTCCGGGCTCAGCGTGTGCATAACTGGACTTTCCAGCTTGGAAAACCCCCCAGGTCTCAAATGTATGATCTCATTCACCTGAGCAGAAAGTGGCTACAGCCAGAGACTTTGTCCGCACCAAAGATTGTGGAACGTGTTGTAATGGATTGGTTTTTGAGAGCTCTTCCTACTGCCATCCAAAAGTGGGTAAGCCATGGAGACCCAGAGACGGCCGATGGTCTTGTGGATCGTGTGGAGAAATACTTGGCTACAGAGAACCTGACGGCCTCTTCCAGAGACACTCGGACTTTCCACCCTAAGACCAGACCATCCCCAGGGGCGGATAAGAGGATTCCAAGGGGTGAGGGTGGAGAGAGTGAGAGGGTGGGAGCTCTACCCCAAGTTTGGCGAGAACAGCCTGGGAAATCAGCGGCTCAAGAGGCGGCAAGAAGGATCGTTTGCTACCGCTGCCGGCAAGCGGGACATATTGCAGCCAATTGCCCGGTTGTGGAGGAACCCATGCAGTGTGACTTTCTGACGGGCAGACGTCAGTCGCTGTGTGCGACAGTCGCATGCACTGCCATTCGAGGAACTGAGAAACATTTATGCAAAATGTGTGTTAATGGTAGAAATGTTGTGGTATTGCTGGATTCAGGTAGCCTTGTGACCCTGATAAAGGCTGAGTTAGTTAAAACAGAGGTCTCTGGGAATAGCAAGGTAGCTGTTATTTGTGTGCATGGGGACACCCGAGAGTATCCAGTGACTACAGTGTGTTTCGAGACCCCCAAAGGTACCCTCTTTCATCCAGTGGGCTTAGTATCTCAGTTACCGCATGACGCCATTGTGGGAAGGGATTTTCCGAAGTTCTGGGAACTGTGGGATGATCCTGAGCCCCCCACTGGTGCCCCTATGTACCAGGAATGTGATAGCCAGAACTCCCCTGAGAGTGGTGAGGACTCTCCGGAATTTCCCTTATCAGTATTGGCAGGGGAGACTCAAGAAACTGGAGAGGAGCCCACCTCCTCAGACGAAAACCTACCGTCTGTGGAGTTTTCTGATCTTGAGGTTCACAGGGAAAACTTTGCCACAGAACAGTTGAAAGACCCCGCCCTAATAAAGGCACGGGAAAACGTAGTGAAAATAGATGGCGAGTTAGTGAACCCAGATAATACCTGCACTTACCCATACTTCAGCGTAGAGAAGGACCTACTGTATCGGGTGGCAAAAAGGGCAGAAGAAACCGTTGAGCAGCTTGTGGTGCCCAAACCTTACAGGAAGTTGGTGTTGGAGTTGGCCCATGGGCACATTCTTGGAGGTCATCTGGGGACAGAGAAAACCCGAGAGAGGGTATTACAGAGATTCTATTGGCCGGGGGTGATGAAGGACATAGAAAATTATTGTTCCTCCTGCCCTGTGTGTCAGAGGTCGGCCCCGATGCCACATTTCCGTAGCCCGCTGGTCCCTCTACCCATCATTGAGGTCCCGTTTGAGAGGATCGCCATGGATTTGGTAGGTCCTATAATCAAGTCCGCTAGGGGGCACCAGTACATATTAGTTATAATGGACTATGCCACCCGTTATCCAGAAGCGATCCCTCTCCGAAATACCTCGGCCAAAACCATAGCCAAAGAGCTATCTCTTGTGTTTAGCCGGGTGGGTATTTGTAAAGAACTGCTTACGGACCAAGGTACACCCTTTATGTCCCGGGTTATGAAGGAGCTGTGTAAATTGTTCAAAGTGACGCAATTACGTACATCTGTGTATCACCCCCAAACCGATGGGCTGGTTGAAAGATTCAACAAAACCCTAAAACAAATGTTGAAGAAAGTGGTGGATAGAGATGGAAAGGATTGGGACTGTCTACTTCCTTATCTGATGTTTGCTATTAGGGAGGTGCCCCAATCCTCTACGGGATTCTCCCCCTTTGAGTTACTGTATGGGAGACACCCAAGAGGGCTGTTGGATATTGCCAAGGAAACTTGGGAAAGTGAGAGTTCTCCCCACAGGAGTGTGATTGAGCATGTCGCCCTGATGCAAGACCGAATTGCACAGGTAATGCCCATCGTGAAGGAACATTTGGCCCAAGCGCAGTTAGCACAGCAGAGAGTGTACAACCGTGGAGCCAAGACCCGTACCTTTTCCCCGGGGGATAGGATACTGGTACTTGTCCCTACGGTTGAAAGTAAATTCCTTGCCAAATGGCAAGGCCCCTACGAGATAATGGAAAAAGTGAGCGAAGTGAATTACAAGGTCAGACAACCAGGAAGGCGAAAGCCCGAACAGATCTATCACGTTAATCTGTTGAAAGCCTGGAGGGATAGAGAGTCCCTAGTCGCAGACACTTGGTCACCAGCTCAAACTGGTTGCGTGATTCCTGAGGTTGGAATAGCAGCCACCTTGTCACAACCCCAACAACAGGAGGTTAAGGAGTTTGTGCTTCGCAACAAGGAGGTATTCTCTGAGCTGCCGGGACAAACATCTGGGGTAGAGCATGACATCATTACCCCGCCCGGTGAAAGGGTGAAGTTAAAACCCTATCGGATCCCAGAGGCCCGACGGGAGGCAATACGGGAGGAAGTACAGAAAATGCTGAACTTAGGGGTGATAGAGGAGTCCCAAAGTGATTGGTCTAGTCCCATTGTGTTGGTGCCTAAACCGGATGGGAGCTGGCGATTTTGTAACGATTTTCGTCAGTTGAACAAAGTTACAAAATTTGACACCTACCCCATGCCACGTATAGATGAGTTGATCGACCGGCTGGGAACAGCCCGATACATGACGACTCTTGACCTCACAAAAGGGTATTGGCAAATCCCCCTGGCCAAGTCGGCCAAAGAGAAAACCGCATTTGTAACCCCAGACGGGGCGTTCCAATATAAAAGAATGCCGTTCGGGTTACAGAATGCGCCGGCCACATTCCAGCGGAAAATGGACCAGATGCTGAGGCCCCATCGGAAGTATGCTGCGGCTTACCTGGATGACGTAATTGTCCATAGCACAGATTGGGCCTCACATCTGCCAAAAGTGCAAGCAGTCCTGGACTCTGTTCGGGAAGCGGGGTTTACGGCTAACCCCAAGAAGTGTACCATTGGGCAGGAAGAGGCCAAATATCTTGGGTACACCATTGGGAGGGGAGTAATAAAACCCCAACTCAACAAAGTCGAGGCCATCCAGAGTTGGCCACGTCCCAACAGCAAGAAGCAGGTACGAGCCTTTCTGGGAATCGCTGGGTATTATCGGCGATTCATTCCCCACTTTGCTTCTAAGGCTGTGCCCCTAACCAACCTGACGAAGGGGAAAGGGTCGGTCATGATTAAATGGACCCCCGAGGCTGAGGCAGCATTCCAATTCTTGAAACAAGCCTTATGTAGCCAGCCAGTGTTGTACTCACCCGACTTCTCTAAAGACTTTGTCGTACAAAGTGATGCGTCAGATGTGGGGTTAGGAGCAGTATTGTCCCAGGTCTGGAACGGGGAAGAGCACCCAGTCATTTACCTCAGCAGGAAGTTGAAGTCCCATGAGGTAAATTACGCCACCGTTGAAAAGGAGTGTTTAGCGGTGAAGTGGGCTCTAGATTCCCTTCGGTACTACCTGCTAGGTAGGCACTTTGACTTGGTTACGGATCACGCTCCGTTAAAGTGGATGGCTCAAAACAAGGAAACAAATAGAAGAGTGAATAGGTGGTTCCTGGCCCTCCAGGAATTCAACTTCACAGTAAAGCATCGCCCTGGCGTTCAAATGGGGAATGTGGATGCTTTGTCTCGAGTACATGAATGCCTGATTGCTGGTGTTCCAACCCCGAGGTTAAAACAAGAGGGGGGGGTATGTGACAGCAGGAAGGTAAAGTCACCTGGTTGCATCCAGGGGGGTAGATATATTTCGCCCAGATTCAGGCTTTACGCCGACTTATACAACTAGGTGGAGAGTTGTATAAGCCCAGCTGGGGCTAGTGGGCTCATGGATGACTCATACCTCTAGGGAGAGGGCTGGGCGTCGTGCAGGCAGGGAGTTGATGAGACCAGCTGAAGCCTGTCAGTTTGTTTAAGGCCTCTATAAAAACTCCCAGATTCATTAGGTGTTTGCTCATGCCTGGACCCAGACCTGTGTGGACTGTCTAGGGAGAGTGAACCCCTGTGCGGTAAGACAAAGCCTGTGTGGCTATTTGCTTGGACATTTAAAACCAGGGACTTAGGGACTAGGACAGCACTAGGCTGATCCCAGTTGTTAGTTAGGAAACCTGTATGTTTAGTCAGAGGTCAAGTTGACCAGGATTTATTTTGTTTATGTTTCTTTTGCTTTGCTGTGTTTTGTCACTGTAAATAGAAAATAAACCGCACCTTTTTGATTTTGAAAACCACAACCTCCGTTTGCTGGTCCTGTTTTTGTGTGGGGAGCCCATCCCGGGGGTCACCCACACCCGCTGCCGAGCTAACTCCCTCACAATATTAATTATAAATTGATCTGTATCTTTGAAAAAAGTAATGTAGTTCAGTCAGAGTTCTATTCTTTCTTTCAGCTACTCCATTTTGTTCTGGTGTATATGGGACTGTCTTTTGATGTTCTATTCCATTCTGTTTTAGGTACTCTTGTATCTTACCTCCTGTGAATTGATCTCCATTATCGCTCTGAAGTATGAGAGGCTTCCTCTGAAACTTGTTACTTGTCTTTATTATATAGTCTTTTAATTTGTCAAAAACTTCACTCTTGTGTTGCATTAGGTAGGTTACTGTGTATCTTGAATAGTCGTCTATGAAAGTCACTATGTACCTGTTGCCTCCAGGTGTTGGTGGGTTTAGGGGACCACACACGTCATTGTGAACTAAGTCAAGTGGTCTTGAAGCTCTCTTCTGACTGACTTTGGGAAGTGTTGCTCTTGTAGCTTTGGATTTAATGCAACATTCACATTTAACGGTAATTGGATAAGGGGATACTATCAGATCCCTTGTCAGCTTCCTCCTCTGTAGTTCCTGTATGCATTCTGGGTGTCTGTGACCTAGACGTCTGTGCCATATATGTATACAGTCATTGTGCTTGTGTGTACATAGTCTCATCTTTTCCTTCACTGTGTCGAGGTGATATAGATGACCATCCAGCTTGGCACATGCTATTGTCTGTTTGCCATTTAGAATGGAACACTTGTCACCTTGGAATTTTACAGTGAGTCCTCTGGCTGTTAGACGCTTCACAGATAAGAGTCCTCCTTCTAGATTAGGAACATAAAGCACATCTTTCACTGGTATGGCTAAATTGTGTCCCGCATCATCAGGGCATACAAGGGTTCCATGCCCATATCCTTCTGCATGTATTTTGCTTCCATCTTCAAGATAAATAGTTTCTTTGTTGCTCAGATCAAGTTCTGTGAAGAAACTTCTATCACTCGTCATGTGACTGGTTGCCCCCGAATCGATGCACCAGCCTTGGCATTTATTGTTGCCTGTCGCTTTAAATGTGGAATTCCAGTTACCTTCCCTTGGATCATTGATTGTGGTTTTGACCTTTTGTTTAGTATAAGAGGGACGCTGTCTCATTTGCTCTGCTTTCCATATAGTACAGTCTTTCAGTATGTGTCCCTGTTTGTGGCATCTGAAACACACTCTGGTCTCTTTCCTGTGTAATCTTGCGTCTGTAGCTTTAAGAGCGGTGCTGGTGTCGGTTTCTGTGCAGTCATGCACTAATTCCTTTCTTCTCTGATACTCATCTATGAGCCTGGTTTTTACAAATGCTAGCGTCAGATCTGTCTCAGGTCGTGTCTCCAGTGCATTGATTAGTGCAGTATATGTATCGGGCAAACTGCATAACAACATGGCTGCAATGTGACTGTCTGTTATATTCTCCCCGATCGATCTGAGTTGCGCAATCACTTCCAGCATTGCGTTTATATGCTCCTGCATGTCCTGTTCTCTGCCAAGTCTCATTTTGTAAAGTTTCCGCAGCAGAAAGAGCTTGCTGTTTAAACTGGATCTTTCATGCAGTCTTTTCAGTACATCCCACATGCCTTTCGCTGTGTCCTCATTGCGTATATGAATGAGCTGATCATCCTCCACTAGTAGGCTTATGGTGGCCCGTGCCTGTCTGTTTTTCTTGTCCCAGTCATGATTATTATCCTGTGGCCTCTCTGTAGTGGTAACCTCCCACAAGTCATCTTTGGATAATAGCATTTCCACTTTAAACTTCCATAGCTGATAATTGTCATTGTTCAGCTTGGCCACTGAGAGTTTAAGCTCTGAGTTTCCGGCCATTTTATTCCTCCTTTATATATAAACAGTCTTACTTGTCTATAGGAGATGTCGCTGGAAAGCTTCCATATGTCGATTTTCGCATCAACCACACTGTCTTCCGTTCGAGGCTTTGTTCTGCCTGGGCCGTACCTGGTCATAAGTCTTTATCCGGATACTGGGCCCATAACCTGTTGCAAAGTACAATTGATAGGTGCAGCGGAGTCAGTTCAGATCAGACATTGTGTAGTAACAGGAACTGGCTTCTTTATTGGAACATAACCACACTAGCAAAGATGTCACTTCACATTGTAAGAAGAATCACAGACAGGAAAAAGGAACCAACAAGTACATCAAAGTATACAGGAAATACAACACATCATAGAGAAATACATAGCATAGCATATCACTGAGCATTAGCGACATCTTGTGTCCTTTTTCTAAAATGCAGGCAAATACAGTAAGCTAAGCTGAAAGTTTGTTGTATCTCCAACAGGGATGACATGTGGGAACAACCATTCAAACATCTTGTGTCAACTAGAGATAGGTTAACCCCAGCGAGACTAGCACATGTAGTACACCCCTGTAGGAGCTGCTGGTTTAAATTTGGGCCTTGCACGTTACCTCAGTATTCGTTGTCTAGGGGAAGAAAGTCTGTAAAAACTCCAATGTCCACACAAGATGTAAAACTTTAAGCTGTTAGGTTTTATTTTCCCTTTGCATAAAACATATGAAGAATAATAGAAGGGTGAAGGGAAGGGGTAGGTTCAGGTACGCAGTACAGATCACTGGGGAAAACTCCTGAACTATAAAGTCATTTACCACTCCTGCTTAAGTGGGTATTGCTCACCCGGATAGGCCCCTCTCACCTGGCCTAGCAGCCGGAATGATGCACGGACAATAATCCGGTCCAGTCTCTGCCACAGACTGGTTGTGCACAAAATTGGATAATCCGGGATCCTCTGCCACAGGACTTAACGCCCGGACTTCCAGCCAAGCAGTCAAAAAGCCTTTAAGCCAACCCGGCAGACTGCAAGGTGAACTTTAGCTACGGTGCATCCTCCAATAGAATTACCAGGCCCTCCTCAAGACACCAGCCTTCCGCTCGGTCTTTTCCAGGACAGGTCCTCCCCTGGTTTCCTCCACTGAGTGGCTTCCTCCCGCAGGACGAACAGCACAGGATCACCTTCAAAGTGTAGGCCCAGTCAGCATAACTGGGCCTACTTGGTAGAGTTGCAGCCTCGGACCGACATGGTCCCGAGGCCAAGATCACACATACACTCCTCGTGCCAGGAGGGCCACGAGGGGGAAGAAGGACCCCACAAAAATGGCGTCTGCCCCTTAAGTACCCTTCCCCAGCATGCTCAGCGGGTAGACCACGCCCACTGAACTGTTCCCGGGGAAAGATACCCAATACACTTTGACCTGTCAGTCTTCCACATTGGCCTGGGGTGGTAACGCCACCTACAGGCAAAAAGTGGGAAGTCTTCCAACACAGCCATAGCCGGAACAGAGGCTGATTTAGCATAATTATTTACAGAGTCTGAGCAAACTACCAGCTCAGACACCCACTAAATTAACATAGCGCCCAGTCATTGGGAGCATGGCGCTACACACATATTTACCTCCTCAGCTGAATGCTGGCGTTGTTCTTTTGCCCCTGCTAACGATGAGCAAATTTTTTGGAAGTGCCCGCAGATAAAGACCTTTTGGTCTGAGGTCACTTCTTGTATATCCGAGGTTCTCAATGTTCCCATTCCGATGTCAGTCAGGGTCTGTCTCCTTGGCCTGGTAGAAAAGGTTGTTCCATCCCTGGCACACAGGACCCTTCTTAGCGTGGTATTAATTTATGGCAGGAAAGCAATCCTTTTGCATTGGAAGAAGCCACATGCCCCCCATATATCCTTTTGGAAGGGACTGGTAAACAGCATGATGTCACTATACAGGGAAACCTTTATTTCCAGGGGCTGTAAAAAAAATTGTTAAGGTGTGGCAGGCATGGATTGATTCAACCACTGCAGTGGGGTAAATAACTACATGTTCCATAAGTGGAGATAATAATTTTTAGTCTTTTGGGGCCCAAGTAATCCAGACTTTCTATATGGTGGTAAATCGTTTGTGAATTTACAACCAGTATTCAAGTACTGTCTGCTAATCCCAAGGTTACATGTCACCATACCTAGGATACAAAGTAAGTTGCGCTAAGTGGACATAATATAAATGTGGATGGATGGTAAAGTCCAAAAAAGTGTCAGCTAAATAAATTAATAGGTCCAATTCATTGAAACAATGCTGAATAAAGTGCTGGTTGCTGTGAACTCTAAATGGTATCCTTCACCAGGTGAATGACCAACATAAAGTTATGCGACGTACACACGATCGTTTTTCATGCCATTTTTTAAACCAACGTTTTTCTCGTAGTTTTTTTTTTTCATGTTTCCTCTCAAGCCTGTCTTGCGCACACACGATCATTAAAAAAAAACGCTCAAGCAAAACGCAGTGACGTACAACACGTACGACGGCACTATAAAGGGAAAGTTCCATTCGGATGGCGCCACCCTTTATGTTTGTAAAGTTTGTTGAGCGATGATTCGCGCTTTTCAGCCTCGTGCTTTTCAGTCCGTTACAGCGTGACAAATGTGCTATCTCCATTACGAACGCTAGTTTTACCAGAATGCGCGCTCCCGTCTCATACTTGATTCTGAGCATGCGCGTTTTTTTTCTCCTCGTGAAAGCATACACACTATCGTTTTTCACGTCGTTAAAAAAAACGACATGAAAACGACATGAAAAACGACGTGAAAAAATAGAGCATGTTCGAAATTTTTAATGCCCGTTTTTCACGTCGTTAAAAATGCTCTGGAGCATACACACGATCGGTTTTAATGCCCATTTTTAACGGCATGAAAAACGATCGTGTGTATAGGGCATTAGGCTGTACTTTTACCCCACACGGTGGACCCTCTGTTATGGAAGGTCAAACAAGCATAGGAAACTGTCAGCTCCTGGCACCAAAGGGAAACAGTGGTGTAAGGAATATACCTATCTCCAACAGCTCCTCCAGATGACTGGATCAGAACCTCATGTCCGCCGAACAGATTCCCAAAAGAAATAGGAAGGGGGGCTTCCAATAGTGTAAAAAACTTTAAAAGGCGTTTTATGGTACTTAGTACCATCCCGCTTAGCTAAATTTAACCATCAATACCCTGCCAACTGCTTTACAGGCTGCACAGACACAGGCACGTATATACACACATGGTGGGACTGTCCTATAGCTAACTCATTCTGCAAGAAAGTTTTCAAAGTTCTCTCAACAATTTTCAAAATATGCCTGACCCAGTAGTAGCTCTATTAAATTACAAACCACAATGCTTGACCCTTCGCCAATTTAAACTATCATTATTTGTTACAACAGCGGCTAAACAATCCATAGCAAAAGCGTGGAAAACAAACTCCCTTTGCATACAAACTGTTAAACAAAGAGTGACGGAAACCATGGTGCATGCAAAAATTGAAGCAATTTATTTAGACAAAATCCCTAAATTTGAATCTGTATGGCAACCATGAATAGATCATTATCTTCCACCAGGTACAAATACATTATTGATATAGAATTAAAATATGATAAACACTGTAATGTTTGTTCCATGATTCCTATTTTACCACATGATATAATTCTCTGGGCGTTGTTTCCTTTTTCCCCTCTCCTTATAACTATCCCCTTTCTTCCCCCCCCCTACATTATTTATAGTATAAATAGGGGTAGAAAATTTGTTAATTTATTCTTTCAGGATACACCAAGCCACATAGCCGGACCTTGGCCCTGATTGCAGACTAATATGCCCCATTACTCAATCATATTCTAAAATACTATTCTATCTCTACCCCCTATCTTATCTCGCTTTGTTTATAGTATTTAACTTTCATATTTATTCCAGCTTATCAACCTAATATTTATTATTCACTTCATTTATTACTCTGTGTATCTTATTTTATTTTATATTTAATAGAAATATTCTAACATGTAACATTTTTTTTCTAATTTTTGTTATATACAATCGATTGTTAAAAAACACAACCTGTACTATAATTGATTAACTTTTTTTTTTCACGAGAAGCTCTCTTGTATATGTTCAAATTTATGCTTGAAACCTGTTTCTTACAATGATGATTTTTTGTAATTCATTGCATCTTACAAAATACAATAAAATATTTAAAGTAAAAGGAGTTTTATTCAGACACTGTGCACAACATAAGATACACAGTGCATATAAAGCATAAAAACTGCAGTATTAAAATTCAAAGTTTAAAAAACTCACGGTGACGTAGATAGCACTTCATCCCCCGACCGGTTTCGTCACTACAAGGACTTCTTTCGGGGCATGGTCCCGAGGTAGCAGCCAAAGGTATACACATGCTGCAGCAGGAATTATGCCCCCTGTTTCTTTTGGTGCATGCTACTGCCTACCAATCATGACCCATTCAAGTAAATGGGGCCACTCCACATGGGACAGGAGCCAGCACTACAGAGGAGCCATCGGCTAATGTTGCTGCCTACTACAGCTCCAACTTTACAAGTAGTCCCCCTGCATTGCACTTTGTTTAAAGCTCTGGAATGATGGGTCAGCAAGCCAGACTGCGATCTACCAGTCACCTGTCTGTGAGCTACTGGTTGCTGACTCCAGGTCTAGACATCTTCTTCATAAAATGAAGACTGTTTTTTTTTTCTATTAATTACTATTTTACTATTACTATTTATACTTTCTTTACAACTCAGTTAGAAAATGTATTAACAGTTTACAAAGTTGCCAACATAATTTTTAATCTATTTATTAAAGCCCCATTCCAGGCTAAAACTATTTTACCCACCCTACTAGTGATTTTTCCCTTACCTTATGATGCTTGATATACTCACCCAAGTCCTCCCACCAGATCCCTCACCACTAACAGTTCTGGGTATTGGGGACCGCAAATCCAGTGGTGCAATGGAGCTTGAGATCGCCAGTCCCCAACCAGCCCCCTGTGATGACGTCAAACCTCTTCTGGATCCAGAGGGCACATGCCGCTGGACACTGAATAGAAAGTGTCCACATCATGCAGGCTCTGATGTGGATACCCAAAGAAGGATCTAAGCAGGAAGTAAATAGAAAAGGAGAAGAATTGGGGCTGTGGCATCATGTGACCTCAGCTTAAGATAAGTAAACAAGCGTTTTTTGTTCCAGCAATCAGAGGGGGAGAAAGGTGGGCAGGGGTAGGCAATTATCCTGGCGTGGGGCTTTATCTTTTTTTTTGTTATTTGTTATTATATCTTATGCATAAATCTCATCCCTTTTCAATAAATGAATAGAATTAATATTTATTTTGTTTCTCAGTTTTATTGGGATTTGCAATTTCTTATTTAT
This sequence comes from Rana muscosa, assembly GCA_029206835.1. Taxonomy (NCBI): domain Eukaryota; kingdom Metazoa; phylum Chordata; class Amphibia; order Anura; family Ranidae; genus Rana; species Rana muscosa. The sequence goes on along the minus strand of CM055126.1, from coordinate 114,116,689 downwards.
CTTCAAATAAAATGATCTTACTCGTCTAATTTTTTTCAAAATTTTGGACCAAAAAACATCAGCTTATTATAATAGCATTTTAAAAAGTAATCTTCTCTTAATTACTGATAAAGGGTGAATATGTAAAATCCCTCAATCGATCCATTGAGTGCTTTTGAATTCAATCTAAACATACATCATGCTACTGCTTAAAGTCAGACTTTACCAGGTCTTACTTAAAAGGAATCAGTGTGGACAGAAGTACCTGTGCTGCCACTTGTTGTTTAGCATTCATACTGTGTCCTAAAGCTCTCAAACTTCATATTTGTTGACGGAAGAAAAACTGATAAAAGCCAGGCAAGTGACTTTTTGGAGGGATTTGGAAATGAAGGCATAGACCTTTCTATCATATGAGGTTGCCTGGGCCATGTCCATTTCAAAATGAAAACATTTACATTTTGATAAGCACCCTCCATCTCCTGATGACCAGTAGTAAACTGTATATTCAGTCACATAGACTTTGTACTAACTTTGAATAGTCTTTTCCTACCTTTCCTGTTACAGAAATTGTACAGCGTGTCTATTTGCAATTGTGCAATTTTAGGCATCGGATTAACCACTTCCCACCCATATACATGCAGCCTCCGGAACAAATCGTTTTACCAGGATCATTACTGCAGCTGCAGCCTTGATCCTGGTATTGCTTTTTAGAGACGGCGATCCAGAGCCACTGCTTTCAGAAAATAGCTTGGGGGTTCTCTGTAATTTTCTAGCAAAAAAATGCTGATTTAAAAATGTACTGTATGTGAGAAATGTCAAAATTGTCCTGTATGGCAAGTGGTTAAGACCCACTACTTTTCTACTCTGTTGCTCAAAATACCCCTCCCTTTCTATGCAGAGAAGATGTGTGAGGATGCTTGTACTTAAGGGTGTGGCTTTTGTTGAGCTCTGCCAGTACAGACCACTGCAGTGTGAGAGCTAAAAGCAAGATTTCAAGGCATTTCCCAGCAAAAATCACAAACCATAACACATGGAGGTACAGCACAATATATATATATATATATATATATAGCAAGGATTTGTTATTAAAATACTTAAGAGACCATTATACTGAACTGTCTCAGATTGCTAATTTAGGAGATCTATCTGCTGTAATCACACAATAAGGTTGATTTATTCAAGTAGCTTTGCATTTTTGGTGACTCTTTTGTACCTTTTGAGTATATATATAAAGCACAAAAATGCCCTTTACTTTCTTTTAGAACAGAAGAGTCGTGGGATGGAGGTCTCTGGAAAACCTGTATCTACCAGTACAAGTGAGTAACAGTATTCTCCGTATCATGCAACTTATTTAAAGAAAATGAATACAGTGTATAGGCATTTTATACATACAGTACACTTTAAAAGCTCCCATGTGGCTAAGAATTAGTAATATGAAAATAAGTCCACTTAGGGATCTGACATCCTGTTTGGCCTGGTTTTGTATCGCACACCCATGATCAGGGATGAGTCGAACACCCCCCTGTTCGGTTCGCACCAGAACCTGCGAACAGACAGAATGTTCGCGTGAAGTTTAGAGCCCTATTAAATACAATGGACTCGAACGTTCGAAATCTAAAGTGCTAATTATAAAGGCTTATATGCAAGTTATTGTCCTAAAAAGTGTTTGGGGGCCCGGGTCCTGCCCCAGGGGACATGTATCGATGCAAAAAAAAGTTTTAAAAATTGACGTTTTTACCGGAGCAGTGATTTTAATAATGCTTAAAATTAAAATGTAAAAGTGACATTTTCCTTTAAATTTCGTAGGGTGTGTGTATAATATGCATGTAAAGTAGTGCATGTTTCCCGTGCTTAGAACTGTCCCTGCACAAAATGTCATTTGTGAAGGAAAAAAAGTAATTTAAAACTCACTCGCGGCTATTAATGAATTGTCGGCTCCCAGCAATACATCGAAAATTCATTGATTAAAAAAAAAAAAAAAAAGAGTAGGGGTCCCCCCAAATTCTATTACCAGGCCCTTCAGGTCTGGTATAGATATTAAGGGGAACACCGCCGCAAATTTAAAAAAAAATGCGTGCGGTTCCCCCCAAATACCCATACCAGGCCCTTCAGATCTGGCATGGATTTTAAGGGAAACTCCACCCCAAATTTTAAAAAAAAATGGCGTGGAGTCCCCTCAAAAATCCATACCAGACCCTTATCCGAGCACGCAACCTGGCAGGCCGCAGGAAAAGAGGGGGGGACGAGAGAGCGGCCCCCCCTGCTGAACCGTACCAGGCCACATGCCCTCAACATGGGGAGGATGTCCCCATGTTGATGGGGACAAGGGCCTCATCCCCACAACCCTTGCCCGGTGGTTGTGGGGGTCTGCGGGCAGGGGGCTTATCGGAATCTGGAAGACCCCTTTAACAAAGGGAACCCCCAGATCCCGGCCCCCCTATGTGAATTGGTAAGGGGTACATTGTACCCCTACCATTTCACGAAGAAAGTGTAAAAAAAAATAATAAAACACCTTGGAAAAGTCCTTTATTAAAATTAAAAAAAACATTCCAGCGATGAAATCCAGTGTCCCGCGGCGATCCGATGTCCAGCGCTGTCCGTCATTGGCTGAGCCTGAGCGGACCTGATGGGGAACTTCCTCCGCAGTCTATTAAATGTATAGACCCGCCCCTTCTAAAGTTCCCCATCAGGTCCGCTCAGCCAATGAATAGGTGTAAGGCTAAGCGGACCAGATGCGGAATGTGAGAAGGGGCGGGTCTATTCATGTATTACACAGTGAAGGAAGTTTCCCATCAGGTCCGCTCAGGCCAATGACGTAGGCGGGGTCTGACATACCGAGGGGGCGGACCTGATGGGGAACTTCCTTCAGTGTGTAATTCATGAATAGACCCGCCCCTTCTCATGTTCCGCATCTGGTCCGCTTAGCCTTAGTCACCTAGTCACCCTCTTTAATATGGTCATTCAGAGGTTGCACCAGAACCCTTTTTCGAGAGAGAGTCAGAGGCTGCCAATAATGGCATTCATTTGAAAGTGATAGCTAACTGATTGTCTTTGGCTGAGGTAATTTCTAAATCACTGACATGAAACAAGCATGGAAACAGTGAAGTCAAGTCAAGACTTGGGAAGTGTTGAGGCCTGTAAATGACAATCGGGTAAATAGCATTTTAGAATGTGAGATCAGTAATGGCTTCCTTATATCTTACCTCACGTGTTCATTTTATGTATTTTATCTAAGTGTAACCAGTGTTTCAACTTTACGAATCAAAGCTCAACTCCAGCCAAAATGTTTTATTTTGTTTTAGATAGAGAGGAGAAGAGTTTGAGCCTCTGCCGTATTTGTATTGCTGTCTGTGTCCCTGTTGGAGGGATTTACCATCACTTCCTGGGAAAGGGTTAAAAACTTATTAAAATGTCTTTATAGCTGCCTGTGCCTTCTACATGTCACAGCCTCTGCCTTACAAAATCCAAGCCTGCAACCACCGCCTTTGAGGGAATGGTTGAAGCACTGGACCCTGAGACAACAGACCCAGGGTTACTGGAATTAACTTTGGTGGCCTCGAACTCAGTAGACACAGAAGCGGAAACCAAAGACATTTGGGCCAGTTGGTTATTACTGCCAGAACTGTGACTTTCCCCATTATCAGTCTTCTAAGAAAGCTGAAGATTTGCGGTGTCGTTGGAAAGGCATATGTAGTCTGAAAAGACCACGCTGTTGTCAGGGCACCTGTCGCTGCTACCTGTGGGCAAGGTAGACTGGTGTAAAACATTGGCAGTTTGGTATTTGCTGGGGATGCAAATAGTTCCACCAGTTGAAAAGCCCAATGTATCAACATTTGACAGATTGTGGATTCAGGAACCACTTCTTCATTGTCTAACTGATGTCTAGACAAATAGTCTGACTTGAGATTAGACGGACCTGGAATGTAGGCTGCCCGCAGATGGAGAAGAATCCACTGAACATCCCTGAATTGAAACTTGAAAGGCAAAAAAGAGCTTGAAAGGCATCTCCCATCTCCAGGATGTTGGACACTATATTCTTCACTTGCCTTGGGCTACTCTCTCCTGACAGGTAGCTCCCCAACCTCGAGTACTGGCATTGGTTGTTACTACTACGGTATCCAGGCAATCAGCAAAAGTGACTAGACAAAAGTTTCCAGGTGTCTAGCCACCAGCTCAGAACCTTCTTCACCTATGATGAGGTTCGAATCAATTGGCTCGTTGTCAGGTAAAGGCTTCACCCGCTGGTGGCGCTGTTGGTCCTATGGATTGCAGTACTAGGGTCCACCAGCAGGTGACTTCTTGCAGCCAGTATCTTTGATAGAGGATCTCACCTGCTGGTTGTAATGCCTGATCAATGGGCCATAGTACCGGCGTCCACCAGCGGGTGTATTCCGGCAGTGTGGGGCAGGCTGCACTTCCTCCGCTCAACTGTCACATGAGGACAATCACTGCAGTCCTATAAATATCCGGCGAGCCCTCACATGCTCGCCTTGGTATCTCTCTCTCCTGACCCTGCATCTGACCCTGAGCCTGCATCTGACCCTGAGCCTGCATCTGACCCGACCTGATCCTATCCTGATCCTGCATCTTACCGGACCTGATCCTATCCTGAGCCCATCCTGGACCTGCCCCTTCTGTTACCTGTTGACCTTGGATTCCTGCCCCGTAGTTTGTCCATCCATCCTCTCCCTGCCCTGTTGTGTTCCCGTCCTCACCCATCTGCTGATATCCCCAGGTGTATGATCTCGGCCTGGCTTTGTTTACGGTTACGGTATCTCTCCTTGATTTGTATATACTATTCGTTGTTGGTTGTGCACTGGTTGTTTTCACTTGTTTGTCACCTTGTAAATAAACACCTTTTTATTTCACTTACATGCGTTTTTGGTCTCCTCTGTATAGTCACACAGTCTAGACTACTAGTTCCCTGACACTTGTGTTCTCTGACTTCCACTGGGACAAGAAACTGAATCAGAAAGCTCGGACCTTCCACTGAGCCCATCTGACCATGGGTATTGCAGCCACCATCGTCCCCACTACCTGTGGGCACTGTTTTGGCTGCGAGAAAGTTGACTGTCAGTGCAGAACAAAATCTCAGATGAAGCACTGGGGAATCTTCTACTCTGGAAGGGAAAACCATGCTTTGATGAGTGTCTATACACACTCCCAGGTATATGAGGTATTAAGTAGGTGTGAGATGCCATGTTTTTTATGAAGTTGATCAGCCAACCGATGACCTAAAGAACTGACCACACTAGCGTATGGTGTGAAAGAAGAGTTTCCCGATTCTGGGCCGGTGAAAGCAGATCGCCTAGGTAATGGTAAAATCGAGCTCCTTTCTGCCATAAAAGAACCACCAGGGAGAGAAGAACCTTGGAGAACACCCTTGGAGAGGTTGTAAGCCTGAAGGGCAAATGAACAAACTGAAGATGGAGGTCTCTGTAAAACCTGTGTCTACCAGTACAAGTGAGAAACAGTATTCTCCGTATCATGCAACTTATTTAAAGAAAATTAATACAGTGTATATGTATTTTATACATACAGTACACTTTAAAAGCTCCCATGTGGCTAAGGATTAGTAATATGAAAATAAGTCCACTTAGGGATCTGACATCCTGTTTGGCCTGGTTTTGTATCGCACACCCATGATGAACCTCTTGCTCACCAATTGCAATACTAAAGGGATGTTCCCCCTCTTTAATATGGTCATTCAGAGGATGCATCAGTCTGGCAAAGGAACCCTTTTTCGAGAGAGAGTCAGAGGCTGCCAATAATGGCATTTATTTGAAAGTGATAGCTAACTGATTGTCTTTGGCTGAGGTAATTTCTAGATCACTGACATGAAACAAGCATGGAAACAGTGAAGTGTAGAGGTCCCAAGGCAAAGCAGGGATATTTTGGCAGATTTGATGTATCGAAATATGAACATTAGAATCTCTTAGATCCACGGATAGCCACCAATCTCCTGGTTAAACAACTTTCAGTATGGTCTGATGTGATTCCATCTTGAAGTGTTCTTTCCTTATATATCTGTTCCATCTCGTTAGGTCTATAAAAGGCCTCCGTCCTCCTGATTTTTTTCCAGGGACCAAAAATATTGGAGAACACACGCCCGAGAAGCGTTCCTGATGAGGCACTGGGATGATTGCTTCCTGGAACAGCAATGCGTTTATATAGGAGGGAAGAGTCTCCCTCTTCACAGTGCAAAATCGGCATCTTCATTCGAATGCACTTGGAGCACATCATTTAGTGAAACAGACAAGAGTGACCCTCGGATATGGTGCGCAAGACCCACTTCTCTCTTACATTGGTCCATACTCTTTGAAACCAGAACAGACTGGCCCCTACTAAAAGGGACCGGGTGAGCAAACCGTCAAAACAACTTAGAAGATTCCTGCAGTTGGGCCCAAACTTTTCATCCACACTTCCATGGCTTGCCACTGACACCAAATTTCATTGCAGGCCTGCATGCCTCACCAGCCAATACGTAAATCTTTTGAGGTCAGGGTCAGCTCCTTGTCTACAGTATCCCTAACCGATACTGCATCTACTAGAGGCAGGGTCACGTGCCTTGCCAACCTCACCAGGGCAGCATCCACAACAGGCGACTTACTTGCGTTACTTCTTTCCTGAAAGGATAAAGTTTGGACAAACAGTTGGGAAAAGAAAATATTTGTTATTTATCTGGGGTACATTTTTCCATTGATGCATCTCTGAGTTCTTCTATGAAAGAAAAACCCCAACTGTTTTCCCGATATGCTTGAAATATTTCTTCTTTTTGGGGCTAGCCTCCACCTCATCCTTCCATACCAAGGCGCGTCTGACCGCCCTCACAAAATCTTCAAACCTGCCCCCTGATCTACATTTTCATCTGAGGTTTCTCCCGGATCAGGGCCAGAGGCGTAAGCTTCAGGAGGTATTGGTAGCTGCATTATGGGTAGCATCCCGGGAAGCGGTGGTCATCCTTTGCACTGCAGGGTGTCTCTGATTAGCATCTGCTTCCAAGGTGTCTTTAAACATTTGTTTCATTATTGACACTATTTTTGATTTGTCTGCCTCCCTCTCCCTCGTGGCCTCCAAGAAGCAAGTTTTGCAAGTCATTTGCCAGGAAGGGCCACATTTGGACAGGCCCGGCATTCCCTTGGTTGTGGCTGTGAGTAATGATCATACTCATCAGGCTCCTGAGGTGGCTGAAGTTCAAGGAAGGAGAAGCGGAGAGACGGATACATTGTGACTGAAATTATGCCTTTCCTTGATCTGGATCCACGTCTTAAAGAGGAGGCACGGTCATCGGTAGAATGGTGAGATCTGGAAGGACTACAATAAATCTGTGATTAACCATACAGCTCACGAGGGAGGAGGGGAATGAGAGAAAAAAAAGTTTTTTCAATATTTATTGAGCAATCGCCATACCTTCTTTGCATATGCTGGTCTTTTGGAGGGGTTGGCCCTTGATTTGGCATTCTGTAATAAAAGTCAGGTTAACATCATGTTAAAAGAGAAGTATGGGTTTTCAGGTTATTTTGGATTCATACTTACCTCGGTGGATGGAGCATCAGACCGATGCTCCATCTGTTCCCCGGCGTCTGTGCACGGAGAACCGAGCCACCGAACATCGCTGTTGGCTCGATTCTCACAGTTCCCCAAGAGGAAAACTGCTGGCTGTCAGTCAGCGTCTTTCCTCTCTGCTTCTCCACGCTCATTGGAGCGCTGAGCAGTGGAGGGGTGGGGAGAGGCTGTCTCAGCGTCTCAGCGGCTCGCTGAGACTGCCACCAATCAGGGCAGCTGGCGGATCCCGACTTGGAAGTCGTGATGACGCGCTGCCCCGACTGATGGCAGTGACGTCAGCGGAGAGCGGACTTCAGACCGCTCTCCACTGAAAACGGGTCACAGAACGATTTGCACTCCTGTGACCCAGAGGCAAAGCCCAGCCTAAAAAGCTCAGGCTGGACTTCTCCTTTAAGTGCTAAGGCAAAACTCTTTCCAGGCATTCAGAAGCAATTACATGCATACATACAATACCTTCTGGTCGCAGTACCAGGCTTGGACAGCAGGTGGCAGTGCAGAACACCACAACATCCGCGCAGAGAGCTTAAGAGAGCAAGCAGCTGACCTGACATCTTGGCAGCTTCTGTCTTAGGTGAACCTGTGATCACGTGATTCAGCCTAGTCCAATGGCAATCCACAAAGATCCAGAAGAAGACTGTAGTGAAGCTGTCTGTCTGGAACACAGGGTGTGCGTTCCAGTGACTCTGAAGCCAGGATCCTTGTTCCTTCTACAATGGAAAAGCCACGCCAACCCTCCACACAGCCAGGATTTACCCAGCCACACAACAAAGACCAGGAGGACCAGCAGCGGGGTTCCCTCACCCTGCTCTATTTAGAAGCACTCAGTGGGGACTGCATCCAGGCAGACATGGATGGATAGCCAGGGGTTTAACCCAGCAAGGTCGGCTCAGTTGCTAAAGTTAAGTTAAACGTCCTATCATTGTGGGGGGTGTACTGACATGGAGCTGTCAGGAAACAGGATTTTTGCTTGCACATGACTGGATGATTGAAGTCAATATAACGTTACCTCTTTTACTAAACTAAGTGAAAATTTGATTTGCAAAGAGAAAATTCACTCAGTTTAGTGAATCCAAGTAAAGTTGTACTGACTTCAATCATCCAATCATTAGCAAGCAAAATTATTTTTAATTCCTTGCTTATGATTGACTTTTCTTCTTCTTTTTTTTTTTGCAAATTTAATTTTCACTTTGTTTCACCTCAATTACTATGATTAGTGAAAATTCACTTTGAAAATTAATGATGCTTCACTTCTTTGACAAATCACCCGACTGTGAGGTTGTACTGTTAGGTTTAGATGTATGGTTTGCTCAGATTACGTTGTGTGTATTTGTGGCTATACCGCACAGTCTGCGTTGAGAGGCTGCCATCACTGGGTAAATGTTGCAGGCAGATCATTCATAGAGATCATTCTTTTTTGTTGGTAACTAATATAGGCAAAGCAAAAGTTACCCAATGTGGAATGTGAAGGGAATTAATACAGATCTCAGGATTCATTCATGTCTCATTCTTGCAGCAAGACGCCAGAAGAAAACACCACAGAAATCAACTGGAAATAAAGGTATAAAATAACTGATGAGTAAGGCATAATGAACAGTATGTGTGCTGGCACTATGTGGACTCTTTATTTTTACATTCAGGATTTTTTAATTGTCTAATGTAATTACTGTTCTTGTTTTATCGTCCCCTCTCCATCTTTAGACTGTAAAGCTGAAATTGCCTTCCTGATGGATGGTAGTAACAACATTGGACAGCGTCGGTTCAACCTGCAGAAGAATTTTGTGGCTAAAGTGGCTCTCATGCTGGGAATTGGCACGGATGGGCCTCACGTGGGAGTAGTGCAAGCCAGGTAATATGTTTTGCAGATTTCACAAGAAGAAGTCCAGGGGATGCAATTAACATAATGATTATGAAAGATGACAGGCAGACCTTTTTCACTGCATGTATACTATCAATAAAGCGCTGTGTAAATTGACGGTGCTATATAAGTACCTAAAATAAATAAATGTGTCTCATGTTCTTTTAACAGTGAACTGCCAAAGACAGAATTCTTTCTGAAAAATTTCACCTCTGCAAAGGATGTTGTGTTTGCAGTGAAAGAGATCAACTTCAAAGGAGGAAACTCTAACATAGGTTAGGAATAATAATGCTGAAAACAGAAAGTATGTGAAATAAATGTTTTAACTTACTTAAAGTGACATTAAAGATATCTTGTTCTCCAAAAATAATCCATTCAATTTCACGACATAATGGCCAGGTAATCTATTTTTCATAAAATCATTGCTTACTGTGTTTTTCTGCCTCCTTGTAACATCTTCCGTGAGCTCCTGTTTGTTTGGAATGAGCAGTGCAATGAGTGGCCCCAAACCTCTAGGTTCCCCCGGCGGCAATCTTGGCTCCTCTTCTTTTCCGTTTGTCCCCATACCACTTGCTATAGGGGCACATACGCACTCACTCCCAAGCTGTGTTTCTATGAAGCCACACTTAAGAAAAACACACAGCGCGGCTCAGCCTCAACCCCTGCTTCCTCCTCACAGCATTTGATTGACAGCAGTGGGAGCCAATGGCTCCTGCTGCTGCCCAGGTCCCTGTGTGAAGAGAAAGAGGGAAGAGAACCAGCGGTGCACAGCACTTGATCGATTGAGGACTCCGGTAGGTATTTAGGAAGTAGGGGGAGGACAGCAAGCTGTAAAACTTTTATCTTAATGCAGGGAATGCATTTAGGTAAAAAAAAAAAACATTTTGGCTTTAGAACCACTTTAACCGGTTAACGACCAGCTCCTGTACATATACGTCGGCAGAATGGCACAGGTGGGCAGAGTAACGTATATATACATGTCACTTTAAAATTCCCTGCCGCAAGCTCTGTGCCCGCGGGAACTGCGGACTCGAGGTCCGCCGGTGTCCCGCGATCGGGTCACAGAGCTGCAGAACGGGGAGCGGCAAGTGTAAACAAGCATCTCCTTGTTCTGCCTAGTGACACTGTCACTGATCGTCTGCTCCCTCTCATCGGGAGCAGCGATCAGTGATGTGTCACTAGTGGCCACGCCCCCTAACAGTTAGAATCACTCCCTAGGACACTCTTAACCCCTTCAGCGCCCCCTACAGGATAAGCCCTTCACTGCCAGTGTCATTTTTACAGTAATCAGTGCATTTTTATAGCACTGATCGCTGTAAAAATGACAATGGTCCCAAAATGGTGTCAAAAGTGTCCGATGTGTCCGCCATAATGTCGCAGTCATGATAAAAATCGCTGATCGCTGCCATTACTAGTAAAAAAAAACATATTAATAAAATTGCCATAAAACTATCCCCTATTTTGTAGATGCTATTACTTTTGCGCAAACCAATCAATAAATGCTTATTGCGATTTTATTTATTTTTTACCAAAAATATGTATAAGAATACGTATCGGCCTAAACTGAGGAAAAAATTTGTTTTTTTATATATTTTTGGGGGATATTTATTATAGCCAAAAGTAAAAAAAATATTGCATTTTTGTAAGGTACCTGTGATAGGTAGTGTCCGAAGTGGAACTTGTGTGCTGAGGATTCAGGCAAAAACGTAGTCAGGCAGATTAGGTTGGCAACAGATCAGGCAGAACGGTACACGATAGAAATCCAGAGAGTGGTCATGCAGGCAAAGGTCATACACGAGCTGGCGGTGAAGTACAAAATCAGCAGGCTAGAGAGTAGTCAGGAATTCAGGCAGAAGTTCAACACGAAAATCAAGATCAAAAAGCAGTCACAACACCCAGGGAGCTATTCCACACAAACGGGTGCTGAGAGATCGCATCACTTCCTTTTTATGGGCTGCTTTGATTGAAAATTGTCCACAGCTGGCAGCAGGTGGGGCTAGTGAGTCCAAGGTAATGCTTAATACTGAGAGGACATTTCCAAAAGTCCAGATCTCCTCCGTAGCACAACAGGTAAGGCTGCAGCTGTGGGACCAGGAAGATCCCGGTTCAAATACACCCAGGTACATGACAGGGCCCCCTCCCCAGTGGACCCCTCTGGGGGCCTAGCGGGGCTTAGTGGGAAAGGAGGCATGGAAGTCTCGAATAAGAGAAGGGGCATGTAGATCTTTAGCTGGAACCCAGGAACGGTCTGTGACAGGATATCCCTTCCAATGAACCAGATACCGAAGGCCACGACCCTGTCTTCTAGAATCTTGGAGACTTTAAACTCATTTTGTCCATCAACAAGAACAGGAGGAGGTAGCTGTTTCGTTCTGGAGTAGCGATCGAAAATTGCTTTTTTGAGGAGGGAAACGTGGAACACAGGATGAATCCGCAGAGAGGAGGGTAATTTCAACCGATAGGAGACTGGCCCGACTCGAGCAATAATTCTGTAAGGACCAATGAATCGAGTCCAATTTGGTAGAAGGTTGTTTCAGTCTCACATATTTGCTTGATAGCCAAACTCTGTCCCCCACCACATATGGAGGTATATGGTGTCTTTGTTTGTTGGAAAAAAGTGCATACTTGCCTGCTGACTTCCGTAGTAATAAGCAAATCTTTTTCCAATGTAGCAGAATATTTTTCACCTGCTGATCTGCTGCTGGTACACCAGAAGAAGGCTGAAGTAGGGGAAAAGTCTGAGGGTGATAGCCTAGGGCTGCGTAGAATGGTGTGGAATGAAGAACACTGTGCCAACGGGAATTAATGACAAACTCAGCTAAAGGCAAATACTCAGACCAGTTGGAGTGTAAGGCATTGACATAATGTTGAAAATAGGTTTCTAGAGTTTGGTTCATGCGTTCGGTTTGACCATCTGTTTGAGGGTGATGTGAGGTTGAGAGTGAAAGCGTTACTCCCAGTTTCTTGCAGAACGCTCTCCAGAATCGGGAAACAAACTGGGATCCGCGGTCTGAGACGACATTGGTAGGTATGCCATGATATCTCAAAATATGGGAAAGGAAGAGAGTAGACAGTGCTTCCGATGTAGGTAATCCCGGGAGCGGCACAAAATGAGACATTTTGGAAAAGCGATCCACTATGACCCATATAGCAGTCATGCCCTCAGACTTGGGTAAGTCTGTAATGAAGTCCATAGTCAAATGGGTCCAAGGCTGACGAGGTGTCGAAAGTGGTTGTAACAGTCCAGTAGGCAATGTACGGGGTACTTTATTAGCAGCACAAGTTGGACAGGCAGCCACAGTCAGTAACATCCCTTTTCATATGAGGCCACCAGACATGACGCTGCAAGGTCTTAAGAGTGATGGTGACACCAGGATGACCAGATAACACACCATCATGTGCCCAGAGGAGTACAGGTTTTCTGAGGCTAGGGGCTACGAACAGGCGACCTGGTGGTATCTTCAAGCCTTGGGGAACACGATTCTGGGTTTCTTGTAACTGTTGGGAAAGAGCCGTAGAGATCTGTGCGACAATTTTGTGAGGTGGGATTATATACTGCTTGGTAGGTTGGTCTTCTTCAGAGGTAGCGAACTGTCTGGAAAGAGCATTGGCTTTCTTGTTTTTATGCCCAGGAACATAAGAAAGAACAAAATTAAAACAGTAGGTTTTTATGGTCAGTGAGGATAGAAAAAGGTTTGGGAGCCCCTTCCAGAAGATGTCGCCATTCAGACGATGCCAATTTTATGGCCAGTAGTTCTTGATTCCCAACATCGTAATTCATCTCCACTGGAGAAAACTTTCTAGAAAAAAATGCTACTGGATGGATTCTACCGGACTTGGGCTGTCTCTGGGAGACTACGGCACCTGCTCCTACCTCAGAGGCATCAACTCAACTATGTACTGGAGATCGGGATTTGGATGCTGAAGAATTGGAGCTTTGCTGAACATGTCTTTTAATTGCTGGAAAGCCGATTGTGCTTCTGCGGACCATACCTTGCAATTTGTACCTTTCTTAGTCATAGCAGTAAGGAGGGCCGCAATGGAGGCAAAACCTTTGATGAAGCGTCTGTAGTAATTTGCAAACCCTAGAAAGCTTTGGAGCCCTCTTAAAGTGGTCAGTTGGGGCCATTGCAAGACAGCGGAAAGTTTTTGAGGGTCCATTTGGAAACCGACAGCACTTATAATGTATCTCAAGGAAAGGAATACAGCTTTGATGGAAACTGCATTTCTCAATCTTCGCGTAAAGATGGTTTTCTCTCAGTCATTGCAATACCTGCTTTACATGCGAGATGTGCTCTAGATCAGTGTTTCTCAACTCCAGTCCTCGAGGCGCCCCAACAGGTCATGTTTTCAGGATTTCCATTATTTTGCACAGGTGGTTTGATCAGTTTCACTGCCTTAGTAATTACCACAGCCGTTTCATCTGAGGGAAATCCTGAAAACATGACCTGTTGGGGCGCCTTGAGGACTGGAGTTGAGAAACACTGCTCTAGATGAGTCTTGGAAAAGATTAAAATGTCGTCCAAGTAGATGATCACAAAACTGTTGCTGAAATCATGAAAAATGCCATTCATGAAACGTTGGAAGACAGCAGGGGCGTTACATAACCCAAATGGCATAACCAGATATTCAAAATGTCCATTACGAGTGTTGAATGCTGTCTTCCACTCGTCCCCGTCTTTAATTCGAATCAGATTATAAGCCCCTCATAGGTCTAGCTTGGAGAAGACAACAGCCCCCTTAAGTACATCAAACAGTTCAAGAATGAGAGGCAAAGGGTAGGAGTCTTTTACGGTGATTTGATTTAACCCTCGATAGTCTATGCATGGTCAAAGACCCCCATCTTTTTTTTCAACAAAGAAAAAACCTGCCCCTATTGGAGAAGAAGAGGGTCGGATAAAACCTCTTTCCAAGTTGTCTTTTACGTATTCCTCCATGGATTTTTGTTCAGGCAAAGACAGGGGATAGGTCCTTCCTTTGGGAAGAGGTGCTCCAGGAATCAATTTAATTGCACAGTCAAAAGAACGATCTGGAGGTAAAACCTCTGCCTTTTGCTTGCAAAATACTTCTGCAAACGCATGGTATTCATGAGGCAAGGTAGGTGGGACGGCCACGGAAGCCAACATACAAGCAGAAAGTCTTTTGGGTTGAGACAAACAGTTTGAATGACAGAACGACCCTCAAGAGGTTAGTTCTCCATTTTCCCAATCAAAAGAAGGGTTATGTAGTTGTAACCATGGGTAACCAAGGATAACGGGCAGAAGTGGAGAATCAATAAGAGACAAGACAACTTCCTCTTTGTGGAGTACGCCTACATGAAGGGTGATTGTCATAGTCTCAAATTTTACAATGCCATCTCCCAAGGGTTGTCCATTCACGGTGGTAATGTTCAGGGGTCTAGATTTTGGAACAAATGGGATATTATTTTCTTTAGCAAAAGTGTAGTCCAAGAATATGCCAGCAGCTCCAGAATCCACAAAAGCCTCACAGGAGACAAGTTTAGAGGGTAAATGGATAATTGCAGGAACGGTAATCTTGGTCTTGGAGGATATACCTGTAAGGTCTAAGCCAGCTTCTCCAACACTGGTTAGACCCTGCCTTTTACTGGACGGGAAGGGCAGACACATAATAAATGTCCTTTAAGTTCACAGTATAGGCATAGGCCCAATGCACGCCTCCTTTGCTTCTCTGACTCAGTTAGGTGGAGACGGCTTACATCCATGGGTTCCACAGGTGCCTGGGGTTCAACTGAGATTTCAGGTTCTGGCTGAGGTGGTGCTTGGAAGTTAGGGGCCAAACGATAAACTGGCCTAGGAAACTTGCGAGTTCTAAGTCTCTCTTGGCACCTTTCATGATACCCGACATCCAGACGAACACAGAGCTCTATGAATTTCTCTAGGTCTTCTGGGGAATCCTTATAGACTAATTCGTCTTTGATGCGAAAATGCAAGACCTTTTCAGAAGGCTGCACATAATGCCCTTGAGTCCCAATTAGTCTCAGCAGCAAGGGTACGAAACTCAATAGCATATTGTGCCACAGACCTGGTGCCTTGTTGCATGTCCAAGAGTGAGTACTTAGCTGCAGAAGCTCTATCTGGCTTGTCAAATACAGTCTGGAGAAAAGCCAGAAATTTGTCAGCATCTTGCAGCACAGGATCATTGCGTTCCAGATAAGGAGAGACCCAGGCCAGGGCCTTCCCCTTTAACAAGGAAATTACAAAAGTCACTTTGGCAGACGAAGTGCTAAAGGTCCCAGGGTTGTTGCGGAAATGCAAACGGCAAACATTTAAAAAGCCTATGCAGTCCTCAGTATCACCACCAAATTTGTCAGGCAAGGGAAGTTTGGGTGGTACAGAAGAGGCGGGTTGGATCGTAGCAGTAGTAGGGTCCGGAGTCTGGACCGTTGCAGAGGAACCAGGCAAACAAGATTTAAGCATAGTACAAAGTTCATCTAACTTGGCGTCCAGGGAAGAAAGATGCTGTTCATGAGCTCCAATCAATTGTCCCTGACGTGAAATCGCCTTAACAATCTCAGCAGGGTCCACTGTCATTGTGGCCCGTTTGTAATGTAAGGTACCTGTGATAGGTAGTGTCCGAAGTGGAACTTGTGTGCTGAGGATTCAGGCGAAAACGTAGTCAGGCAGATTAGGTTGGCAACAGATCAGGCAGAACGGTACACAATCGAAATCCAGAGAGTGGTCAGGCAGGCAAAGGTCATACACGAGCTGGCGGTGAAGTACAAAATCAGCAGGCTAGAGAGTAGTCAGGAATTCAGGCAGAAGTTCAACCTGAAAATCAAGATCAAAAAGCAGTCACAACACCCAGGGAACTATTCCACACAAACGGGCGCTGAGAGATAGCATCACTTCCTTTTTATGGGCTGCTTTGATTGAAAATTGTCCACAGCTGGCAGCAGGTGGGGCTAGTGAGTCCAAGGTAATGCTTAATACTGAGAGGACATTTCCAAAAGTCCAGATCTCCTCCGTAGCACAACAGGTAAGGCTGCAGCTGTGGGATCAGGACAATCCCAGTTCAAATACACCCAGGTACATGACAATTTTTTTCAAAATTGTCACTCTATTTTTGTTTATAGCGCAAAAAATAAAAACCGCAGAGGTGATCAAATACCACCAAAAGAAAGCTCTACTTGTGGGGAAAAAAAGGACATCAATTTTGTTTGGGAGCCACGTCGCACGACCGCGCAATTGTCAGAATCGCAAAAGGTCCTCTGGTCTTTGGCCAGCCAAATGGTTCGGGGCACTTTAAAGTTGACCTCCAGGGGAAAAAAACGGGGGCTCCAGAAGTAGCTTTCTGGAAGGGGCTGGTAAACTCAATGATCCCATTCTACAAGGCTACATATATATCTAGAGGTTGCGGAAAGAAATTTGAAAAAGTATGGCGGGCATGGTATGACTCTGATCAAACAGTGTGTTAGTACATAATTGAATGAAGGCTGTTGGGTAGGTCCTGAGTTACATATGTCATTCTCCTAAAATGGGTGGAGCCAGATTCCAGATGTCCGCAATGGTACGTGGAGATGAAAGAGGTTATTTGCTCATCCGGGTTTGCTATATTTTGATAAGGGGGTGGAGGGGGGGGGGTTCACTGCTGGTATAGTTGCTGTCAGTTGATGGCAGGTGTTAGTATATTTTTCTGCCGGCCATGTTGGGCAAATGTTAGACTTGGTGTTGTGCCAAGTCATTTTGTGTTGTATGTTCTGTCTTAAAAAAATTCAATAAAAATAATTTTACAAAAAAAAAGAAAAGTTGACCTCCAGGCAAACAGCTAAATTCACAGGAATTATACAGGAGCTGTAAAACGGAAAATTGTATACTCACCTTTCCGTAATTTTCCTTTCCTGTCGCATCTTCATGGCAGCATACACCTTTGGGTTGTGGCTCTCCCTTCACAACCTGATAGGACCGTTTAGCTATTAAACCCAGACAGGGCCCTCGCCCAGGTATTCTCAGTGTGTGTGTATATATATATATATATATATATATATATATATACCTCACCTCAGATGGGTGGGCATCTGTATGCTGCCATGAAGATGCGACAGGAAAGGAAAATTACGGAAAGGTGAGTATACAATTTTCTGTTTTCCTGCCGCATCATGGCAGCATACACCTTTGGGGAATAACTCGCAAACTGGGTGGGTCTGAGCATAAAGACAAGTTTTATTTACATGGAATAGAGATGTTGGACTGAATAATTGCTCGTCCAAACTCTGCCGTGGACAATCGGGCAGAGTCCACCTTATAATAAGATATAAAGGTGTTTCTAGAAAACCAAGTCGCTGCTCGGCAGATAGTTTCCGAGGACACCCTGCAGTAGGCCGCCCAGGAGGTCGCCATTGCCCTTGTGGAATGTGCCTTCAAGCCCTTGTTAGGAAAAAAAGGAGAATACCTGGGCAGGGCCCCTCTCTGGGCTTAATAGCTAAACGGTCCTATCAGGTTGTGGAGGCGGAGCCACAACCCAAAGGTGTATGCTGCCATGGTGCAACAGGAAAATAATTTACACAGCCAGAGCAAAGCTGGAGACCTAAACTTTCTTTGCTGCAATTAAACAAATCAGTCAGGTCACCTCTCTACTCTCAGTTTGCTCACTGGGCAGTTTGCGCTATAAACAATAAAAGAGTGACAATTTTGAAAAAAAACTATATTTTTTACTTTCTGCTATGATACATATGCAATAATTATTATTTTTTTTAATCTAATGTCTTCATCAGTTTAGGCCAATATGTATTCTGCTACACGTTTTTTGTAAAAAAAAAATCCCAATAAGCTTATATTGATTGGTTTGGGCAAAAGTTATAGCGTCTACAAACGATGGGATATTTTTATGGAATTTTTATTTATTTATGTTTTTTACTAGTAATGGTGGCGATCAGTGACTTATAGTGGGACTGCGACCTTGCGGCGGAAAAATTGGACACCTGACACTTTTGACACTATTTTGGGGACCAGTGAGATTATTACAATGATCAGTGCTAAAAAAATATGCACTCTACTAATGACAGTGGCAAGGAAGGGGTTAACATTGGGGGCGATCAAAAGATTAAATGTGTTCCCTGGGAGTGCTTGCTAACTGTGTGGGGGATGGTCTGACTGGGGAAAGACAGAGATCCATGTTCCTGCTTAGCATAAACACAAGATCTCTGTCTTACCCCCTGACAGAACTGCGATCTGCCTTGTTTACATAGGCAGACCGCCATTCTGTCTCTCTCAGGAACGATTGTGGGTGACCCACTGATTGTCTCACCCTCTAGCCAATCAGCGCACAATCGCGCCTCTGGTGGCACACGCACTTCCCCTTGAGATCCTGCACGAAATGACGTACAGGTACGTGATTTCGCACAGGATAGAAGACTTGCTGCAGTACATGTACGTTAGGCAGTCGGCAAGTGGTTAAAGCAACCCTATCACATATCTAAGAAAACACAAGCTTCCATTTTCTGCAACTGGAAGATGAATACTTAGCTTTCTGGTGGCTGGCAGTCTTGATAAGCTCCAGGCACTGCTGCATTTGGACACTTCTGGGCTGGGCCGCTGATAACAGCAGGGGGGATCGTTGCAGTTGGGTGGAGGGGCGGTTGGGTGAAGGATGCCCTGCATGGCTCTCTGCAGCAGCTGAAAGCTGGTTCCTCCCCCTCCTATCGGCTTTCAGCTGCTGCAGGGAGAGACACAGGACACATTGTGTAATTTCTTTCCCCACACCGATCCCCCTCCCTTTTCTGCCTGCTTCTGATCACCCCTGTGTGCCCCCCTGTCACTGTGACCCCCCCCCCCTTCAGCGCTGCAGGCTTCTTTGTTCTGTAAAAAATAACAAATTGAAAAAAAAATGTAACATTGTAATAAATTATTTTCAAAATTGTCGAATAAAATTATTGTACATTTTTTAAACATTTAAAAAAAATAATTAAAAATGTAAAAAAAAAAAGGGCTAATTCACACAGGTTCTCTGTTATGTTTGTGTCCGCTAATAATGATTTTAGTGTGTTTTTAATGAAAATATTGTTTTGATATATTCAAGGGGGGCCATGCCAGGTAGGTTGTATAGGGCCCCGTTATTTCTAACAGCAACCCTGCTTCTGTGTGTGTGTGGAACAGTGTGTTCCCTGCTGGGCCCCATGGTTCTTGGATTTACAGATGCTTCTAAAATGCCATTTCCCAGCTTATACTGGGTATCAAATTCCCTGGTTTGTAAATGCACAGAGATAGAAAAGAAAAGGCAACTCTAAGAGTATCAGAAGGGTATGCTGTAAGCGTATCTTGATGGATCTCTGTCCACAATAACAGAAGGATTTACCTGATAAGGTGGCCAGGCCATATAGGCACCACAACAAATGAATTCTGTGTTTAGAGCCCACACAACTATCCCTCAATCAGCCAAAAAACAGTGTTTTCAGAATGTGGGAAGAAACCTCAGTCTGTATCCACAATAATGTATTCCGTAGTCCGTATATAAGGTTTTGGCCTAGGGTGGTGCTGGATCCAAGGAACCTCATTGATCCTGATGATGTGGAGAACCGTAGGTTTAATGGTGTTGACGTTATGTTGCTTCAAAACTAGGGTTTCTCTCTACTCAATGAGGGCCTTGGATGAAAATTTGTGGTGAGGATGAAAAAGAGAACCAAGAAGATAAACCGATGCTAATAACCATGTCAACACATTTCTGAGGTGACAAAATCTCCATTCTACAGGCCTTGGATGAATGAGTGATTGGCTCAGCAGTAAAAAGAACAGCTACTTTAGCAAACTTTCAGTGCATGCCTTTAACTTTGTTAATAATGTTTCAAAAACGTGAATTGTCAAGGCAGTAATCCAGTACATACCATCTTTGGGGACTCAGATCAATGACGTAAAACTGAATTCACAATATAAATAACAACTGCTGCCTATCTCTCAGACTGTATACTTGCATTATACTTAAATCTGTGATCTGCAGCTTCTCTTCATTCATTAAGTTTCTCAATTTCTAGCCACAGACATTTAAATGATATGTGATGTTCTTCTCTTTTAATTCAGCTCCCACTTATTATATTTTAGGTAAAGCTGTAAAGCACACAGCTCAAACCTTTTTCAGCATTGCTAATGGAGTGCGAAAAGGAATCCCGAAAGTTATGGTGGTATTTATAGATGGATGGCCATCTGACAACATTGAAGAAGCTGGTATAATAGCTCGGGAATATGGCATCAATGTTTTCATCGTGTCAGTAGCACCTCCCAGCCCCGAAGAACTTGGAATGGTACAGGATGTAGCATTTATAGACAAGGCGAGTAGTAAAGCTCTCAAAAGCAGAAATAATGTTCTAACACAATAATTTACATACATAAGCATAAATAAATGACTATAACAAAGCTGCAAACCTTTTGGTTTAAAAATGAGGAAAGATTAGCTGAACTGAATTTATTTTCTCTTGAGAAGAGGAGATTAAGGGGGGATATGGTCAACATGTATAAATGCATAAAGAGTTCATATGGTGAACTTGGTGTACAGTTATTCACTTTAAAGTCATCACAGAAGACAAGGGGGCCTCTTTAGATATGGAGGAAAAGAGATTTTACCTCCAAATACGGAAAGACTTCTTAACAGTAAGAGCTGTGGAGATGTGGAATAGACTCTCTCAAGAGCTGCTTCTGGCCTGCTCAGTAGATTGCTTTTAAAAATGCTTGGATTCTTTCCTAACTGTATATAATATAACTAAATTCTAACATTTATTGGTAAAGTTGATCCAGGGAATATCCGATTGCCTCTCAGGGGATCAGGAAGAAATGTTCCCCCCTGCTGGAGAAAATTGGATCATGCTTTGCTGTTTGTTTTTTTGCCTTCCTCTGGATCAACTGTGGGTATAGGACTATGTATATGGAGGTTTTAATTTGTGTGTGTTTTGTTTTGTTTTTTTCTGTGGGTTGAACTGGATGAACTCATGCCTTTTTTCAACCAGATTAACTATATAACTATCTCACAAACTTGCTTAATTAGGTACGGGGGAAGGCAAATGTGCACTGGCCAGTATCACTTTCAGTGTTCCGTCAGATATGGCGACTCGTCAGAATTGGTAACGAAAGTGGCGTTCCGTCGCCGCCATCTTGCTACACCCCACACTCCTCCACAGTAAGGATACACTGAGAAGGGGGCAAGCGGACATCTTGTTACACCCACCAGAGTTTTGCATTTCACTGTTATTTTTAACAGGAAATTAAGCATATATGGTGAAATACAGGATTTGGAAATCCGACGGACTGTTTACATGTTGAATTTTAAAATCAGTGGTGTTCTGTCACATTAGCAAACCTGTGAGGTCCGCAGGTTTGTCGCTGCTTTTAAAATTTAACATCTAAAGTGGAAATTTAGTCAGAAAATTAAGTCCTGCTCTAGCTAAAACATAAAAAAATAAGTGCATATACTGTTTAAAATTCAGTAATACACTGTCTCACCCTGTTCTACACATGCTCAGTAGCTCTCTATTTTTCTGCACTATGCCAAAAATGTAGAGGCCGATCTGCTGACAGCCTAAAGATTACTGCTGCTCAGGGGCTCTGAGCCTTAGCAAAATGGCAGCCCCCAGCAAGAAAAAACCCGGAGCAATGCTGGAGGCAATAAAGAACACACACTAATTTTATTAATGTGGAATGTATGTTACTTGCTACAACATTATTTTTTATCAAGTTGTTACAGGTAAAATTCAGCTTTAAACTTTTTCAACCATTTCCTCTCAAGGAAGTGGGTTTTTGAAATCTATCTTACTGTGTACAATGTAAAGCTATAAAGGAAGAACATGGGCGTGTGAGAGGTCCTATCTTTCTCTCTGACAATGGCAGTGGATAGGGAGGTCTTTCCAATGTCCTTGTCTCTCAATTGTTCTCCAGTCTTCATTGTCACTCTGTCACGTGTTATTCCATTGGAGACTACAAATGGACATACTGAACCATATTGTGCAGGCATATCCCATTGTTTTCATCATCAGAATCCCTACCCTGAGAAGGAATATGCAGAAAGTGAAAAGGTACGAGCATGTAGACAGGAAGTGGCTGCAAAGAAGCTGGAGGATCAGTTGTGCTAATGTGCAACAAAAGATAATAAAAAAAGAAAATAGTATCCCACTGAAAGACAAAAGCAAATGTTTCCGATACACAATGCTTAAAGCATAACTAACCCAAGAATACCAGTTTATCCTGGCAGAAATGCAGAAATACAGTATTCTTGTCACTTTCTCTGAGCTGCACCAAAGAATATCATAGTTCCTAGCTATCTTCTGTAAACTACCAATTGCCCTGCTCCCCATGTGATGGAGATGAAGAGATACGAACATGTTTGTAGTCTATATCAGCAGACAGCCTTAAGCCCTGTACATACGATCAGATTTCCTATGGATTTTAGACCGATGGATTTTTCCATCGGTAATCCGATGAAGCTGACTTCCATAAGTCAAAAATCCGACCGTCCCAAACGCTGTAACGTAAAACACTCCGACAAGCCGAGAAAAATTAAGTTCAATGCTTCTGAGCATGCGTTGACTTGATTCTGAGCATGTGTGGGTTTTTTGTCCGATGGAGTTCCACACAGACGATCAGAATTTGCTATCGTTTTTTTTTCCCATTGGATAAATTTAAAACATGTTCTATTTTTTCTCACCGATGGAAAAAAGACCGATGGGGCCCATACACGATCGGTTTGTCTGAGAAAAGTCCATCGGACTGTTTTCATCGGTAAAACCAATCGTGTGTACACGGCTTAAGTGTGTTATCTACAGGTAAGGATCAGCAGGTCAGAATAAAGCAAAAAATGCAGCCACCAAACCAAGGACTAGTAAGCTGTAATAAATAATATTTTTGGTTTGAGGTTTAGATACACTATAAGCAAAGTAAATGTCATTCAGTTGGGGTTTACTGTATTTGGTTCAGATACACTATAAAACAAACTTGTTATAGCATCATGCAAGTCTAGACTTTTATGTAAAAATAATGTATTACATTTTGTTTTATTTTTTTAGGCTGTCTGCAAGAACAACAGCTTTTTCTCCTTCCACATGCCGAGCTGGTTTGGCACCGCTAAGTACACAAAGCCTCTTGTACAAAAGCTATGTACACATGAGCAACTTCTCTGCAGCAAAACCTGCTACAACTCAGTCAACATTGCGTTCTTAATTGACGGCTCCAGTAGTATTGGGGATCAAAACTTCCGTATCATGTTGGACTTCATAACCAACATTGTACGTGCATTTGAAGTGTCTGATGTTGGTGCAAAAGTAGCTGCTGTACAATTCACCTATGATCAGCGTTTAGAGTTTGGCCTGAATGACTATTCCACCAAGGAGGATGTCTTGCGAGCCATCAACAACATCCCTTACATGAGTGGTGGCACTGCTACTGGAGATGCCATCAACTTTGTTTTGCGCAGTGTGTTCCAGCCAACTAAAGACGGGCCCAACAAAAACTTCCTAGTCCTCATCACCGATGGTCAGTCTTATGATGATGTCAGGGGTCCAGCTCTTGCAGCACAAAGAGAAGGTAAAGGAAATTTATATTTAGATTATTCCCAAGCACATATTGCAAGTAGAGGGGTAGCTGTCAGTAAGGCTGAAACACTCCATAAATCCATTCACTTGGATTGGAAAGGTGAAGTCAGGATTCAAAATATTCAAAGCAGGTAGTAGATAAAGCAGGGAAATGTGGGAGCTGAAGAAGTGGGAAGTATGTGCTGGAGAGCATGGTATGTCATTGAGCAGCTGGTACAGTATAAGAGAGAATTGTGGAGGAAATTACTTTGGGAAGTATTTGCAGGAGAGGAGGCGGAGGGTGTGATAATGGGCAGTATGTGTAGAAGGGGAGTGTTGAGGGTATGACAGTAGACAGTAATGTACAGGAGAAGATAGAGGAGGATATGACAGTAGGCAGTAGGAACAGGAGAAGGGTGAGGCAGGTATGGTAGTAGTCAGTATGTACAGGAGAAGAGTGAGGCGGGTATGGCAGTAGTCAGTATGTACAGGAGAAGAGTGAGGAGGGTATGACAGTAGTCAGTATGTACAGGAGAAGAGTGAGGAGGGTATGACAGTAGTCAGTATGTAAAGGAGAAGAGTGAGGAGGGTATGACAGTAGTCAGTATGTACAGCAGAAGAGTGAGGAGGGTATGACAGTAGTCAGTATGTAAAGGAGAGGAGTGAGGTGGGTATGGCAGTAGTCAGTATGTACAGCAGAAGAGTGAGGAGGGTATGACAGTAGTCAGTATGTACAGCAGAAGAGTGAGGAGGGTATGACAGTAGTCAGTATGTACAGCAGAAGAGTGAGGAGGGTATGACAGTAGTCAGTATGTACAGGAGAAGAGTGAGGCGGGTATGGCAGTAGTCAGTATGCACAGGAGAAGAGTGAGGAGGGTATGACAGTAGTCAGTATGTAAAGGAGAAGAGTGAGGAGGGTATGACAGTAGTCAGTATGTACAGCAGAAGAGTGAGGAGGGTATGACAGTAGTCAGTATGTAAAGGAGAGGAGTGAGGTGGGTATGGCAGTAGTCAGTATGTACAGCAGAAGAGTGAGGAGGGTATGACAGTAGTCAGTATGTACAGCAGAAGAGTGAGGAGGGTATGACAGTAGTCAGTATGTACAGCAGAAGAGTGAGGAGGGTATGACAGTAGTCAGTATGTACAGCAGAAGAGTGAGGAGGGTATGACAGTAGTCAGTATGTACAGGAGAAGAGTGAGGCGGGTATGGCAGTAGTCAGTATGCACAGGAGAAGAGTGAGGAGGGTATGACAGTAGTCAGTATGTACAGGAGAAGAGTGAGGAGGGTATGACAGTAGTCAGTATGTACAGGAGAAGAGTGAGGCGGGTATGACAGTAGTCAGTATGCACAGGAGAAGAGTGAGGAGGGTATGACAGTAGTCAGTATGTACAGGAGAAGAGTGAGGAGGGTATGACAGTAGTCAGTATGTACAGGAGAAGAGTGAGGAGGGTATGACAGTAGTCAGTATGTACAGGAGAGGAGTGTGGCGGGTATGGCAGTAGTCAGTTCATACAGAAGAAGAGTGAGGAGGGTATGACAGTAATCAGTATGTACAGAAGAAGAGTGAGGAGGGTATGACAGTAGTCAGTATGCACAGGAGAAGAGTGAGGAGGGTATGACAGTAGGAAGTATGTAAAGGAGAAGAGTGAGGAGGGTATGACAGTAGACAGTAGGAACAGGAGAAGGGTGAGGCAGGTATGGCAGTAGTCAGTATGTACAGGAGAAGAGTGAGGAGGGTATGGCAGTAGTCAGTATGTACAGGAGAAGAGTGAGGAGGGTGGATGGACATGTCACCCATTGAGCATGTTTGGGATGCTCTGGATCGGCGTGTACTACAGCGTGTTCCAGTTCCTGCCAATATCCAGCAACTTCGCACAGCCACTGAAGAGGAATGGACCAACATTCCACAGGCCACAATCAACAACCTGATCAACTCACTGTGTGAGGCAAATGGTGGCGACACCAGATACCGACTGGTTTTCAGACCCCCCGCCCCTCCAATACAGTAAAACTGCACATTTTAGAGTGACCTCTTAATGTGGTCAGCCTAGGCACACCTGTGCAATAATCATACTGTCTAATCAGCATCTTGATATGCCACACCTGTGAGGTGGATGGATCATCTCGGCAAAGGAGAAGTGCTCACTAACAGATTTAGATAGATTTGTGAACAATATTTGAGAGAAATAGGGCTTTTGTGTACATAGAAAGAGTCATAGATCTTTAAGTTCAGCTCATGATAAATAGGGGCAAACACAAAAGTGTTCCGTTTAAAATTTTGCTCAGTGTATATATACTATACTGTATATATATATGTATGTATGTATGTATGTGTGTATATATATGTGTGTGTGTATATATTGTGACAAGGTGGCTGCTATTCCAACCTCAGGAATCACGCAACCAGTTTGAGCTGGTGACCAAGTGTCTGCGACTAGGGACTCTCTATCCCTCCAGGCTTTCAACAGATTAACGTGATAGATCTGTTCGGGCTTTCGCCTTCCTGGTTGTCTGACCTTGTAATTCACTTCGCTCACTTTTTCCATTATCTCATAGGGGCCTTGCCATTTGGCAAGGAATTTACTTTCAACCGTAGGGACAAGTACCAGTATCCTATCCCCCGGGGAAAAGGTACGGGTCTTGGCTCCACGGTTGTACACTCTCTGCTGTGCTAACTGCGCTTGGGCCAAATGTTCCTTCACGATGGGCATTACCTGTGCAATTCGGTCTTGCATCAGGGCGACATGCTCAATCACACTCCTGTGGGGAGAACTCTCACTTTCCCAAGTTTCCTTGGCAATATCCAACAGCCCTCTTGGGTGTCTCCCATACAGTAACTCAAAGGGGGAGAATCCCGTAGAGGATTGGGGCACCTCCCTAATAGCAAACATCAGATAAGGAAGTAGACAGTCCCAATCCTTTCCATCTCTATCCACCACTTTCTTCAACATTTGTTTTAGGGTTTTGTTGAATCTTTCAACCAGCCCATCGGTTTGGGGGTGATACACAGATGTACGTAATTGCGTCACTTTGAACAATTTACACAGCTCCTTCATAACCCGGGACATAAAGGGTGTACCTTGGTCCGTAAGCAGTTCTTTACAAATACCCACCCGGCTAAACACAAGAGATAGCTCTTTGGCTATGGTTTTGGCCGAGGTATTTCGGAGAGGGATCGCTTCTGGATAACGGGTGGCATAGTCCATTATAACTAATATGTACTGGTGCCCCCTAGCGGACTTGATTATAGGCCCTACCAAATCCATGGCGATCCTCTCAAACGGGACCTCAATGATGGGTAGAGGGACCAGCGGGCTACGGAAATGTGGCATCGGGGCCGACCTCTGACACACAGGGCAGGAGGAACAATAATTTTCGATGTCCTTCATCACCCCCGGCCAATAGAATCTCTGTAATACCCTCTCTCGGGTTTTCTCTGTCCCCAGATGACCTCCAAGAATGTGCCCATGGGCCAACTCCAACACCAACTTCCTGTAAGGTTTGGGCACCACAAGCTGCTCAACGGTTTCTTCTGCCCTTTTTGCCACCCGATACAGTAGGTCCTTCTCTACGCTGAAGTATGGGTAAGTGCAGGTATTATCTGGGTTCACTAACTCGCCATCTATTTTCACTACGTTTTCCCGTGCCTTTATTAGGGCGGGGTCTTTCAACTGTTCTGTGGCAAAGTTTTCCCTGTGAACCTCAAGATCAGAAAACTCCACAGACGGTAGGTTTTCGTCTGAGGAGGTGGGCTCCTCTCCAGTTTCTTGAGTCTCCCCTGCCAATACTGATAAGGGAAATTCCGGAGAGTCCTCACCACTCTCAGGGGAGTTCTGGCTATCACATTCCTGGTACATAGGGGCACCAGTGGGGGGCTCAGGATCATCCCACAGTTCCCAGAACTTCGGAAAATCCCTTCCCACAATGGCGTCATGCGGTAACTGAGATACTAAGCCCACTGGATGAGAGAGGGTACCTTTGGGGGTCTCGAAACACACTGTAGTCACTGGATACTCTCGGGTGTCCCCATGCACACAAATAACAGCTACCTTGCTATTCCCAAAGACCTCTGTTTTAACTAACTCAGCCTTTATCAGGGTCACAAGGCTACCTGAATCCAGCAATACCACAACATTTCTACCATTAACACACATTTTGCATAAATGTTTCTCAGTTCCTCGAATGGCAGTGCATGCGACTGTCGCACACAGCGTCTGACGTCTGCCCGTCAGAAAGTCACACTGCATGGGTTCCTCCACAACCGGGCAATTGGCTGCAATATGTCCCGCTTGCCGGCAGCGGTAGCAAACGATCCTTCTTGCCGCCTCTTGAGCCGCTGATTTCCCAGGCTGTTCTCGCCAAACTTGGGGTAGAGCTCCCACCCTCTCACTCTCTCCACCCTCACCCCTTGGAATCCTCTTATCCGCCCCTGGGGATGGTCTGGTCTTAGGGTGGAAAGTCCGAGTGTCTCTGGAAGAGGCCGTCAGGTTCTCTGTAGCCAAGTATTTCTCCACACGATCCACAAGACCATCGGCCGTCTCTGGGTCTCCATGGCTTACCCACTTTTGGATGGCAGTAGGAAGAGCTCTCAAAAACCGATCCATTACAACACGTTCCACAATCTTTGGTGCGGACAAAGTCTCTGGCTGTAGCCACTTTCTGCTCAGGTGAATGAGATCATACATTTGAGACCTGGGGGGTTTTCCAAGCTGGAAAGTCCAGTTATGCACACGCTGAGCCCGGACAGCCTGGGTGACACCCAGCCTTGCCAAAATTTCAGCTTTTAGCATCACATAGTCTTTTGCTTGGTTAGGCTCTAGGTCATAGTAAGCTTTCTGCGATTCACCAGTTAACAGAGGAGCCACCAGTCCAGCCCACTGCTCCTCAGGCCACTTTTCTCTTTCAGCGGTCCTTTCAAATGTGGTCAAAAATACCTCTGGATCATCCTCTCCAGTCATTTTTGTCAATAAACGACTCACCCCAAAGGACGCGGTATTAGTGGGACGGCTTTCCTCACTGGTCTGCGGACGTTGCTGCATTACTGCTTCCATTTGTTGTAGTCTCTGCTCTTGCTTCTGTAACAGGTCTATGAAGCGGGCCTCAGATTGCTGCTGGGCTTGTTGCTGAGCTTCCAGACTCTGTTGGTGAGCTTGCTGCTGGGCTGCAAGGCTCTGTTGATGAGCTTGCTGCTGGGCTGCAAGGCTCCTTTGCAAACCTGCATTTGTCTGCTGTTGATTGGCATTTGCTAGAGCCAGCTGTTTCAGTATCTCCTCCATGCTGGCTTAAAAAAAAACTGCCTGCATTCTCCACCAACTGTGAGGGGGTTAGCTCGGCAGCGGGTGTGTGTGACCCCCGGGATGGGCTCCCCAGACAAAAACAGGCCCAGCCAACGGAGGTTGTGGTTTTCAAAATCAAAAAGGTGCGGTTTATTTTCTATTTACAGTGACAAAACACAGCAAAGCAAAAGAAACATAAATAAAATAAATCCTGGTCAACTTGACCTCTGACTAAACATACAGGTTTCCTAACTAACAACTGGGATCAGCCTAGTGCTGTCCTAGTCCCTAAGTCCCTGGTTTTAAATGTCCAAGCAAATAGCCACACAGGCTTTGTCTCACCGCACAGGGGTTCACTCTCCCTAGACAGTCCATACTGACTACTGTCACACCCTCCTCACTCTTCACCTG
Organism: Rana muscosa; assembly: GCA_029206835.1. NCBI lineage: Eukaryota > Metazoa > Chordata > Amphibia > Anura > Ranidae > Rana > Rana muscosa. The sequence continues at coordinate 114,087,098 of CM055126.1, read as the reverse complement.
TACACACTGACTACTGTCATACCCTCCTCACTCTTCTCCTGTACATACTGACTACTGTCATACCCTCCTCACTCTTCACCTGTACAAACTGACTACTGTCATACCCTCTTCCCTCTTCTCCTGTACATACTGACTACTGTCATACCCTCCTCACTCTTCTCCTGTACATACTGACTACTGTCATACCCTCCTCACTCTTCTCCTGTACATACTGACTACTGTCATACCCTCCTCACTCTTCACCTGTACAAACTGACTACTGTCATACCCTCCTCACTCTTCTCCTGTACATACTGACTACTGTCATACCCTCCTCACTCTTCACCTGTACAAATTGACTACTGTCATACCCTCCTCACTCTTCTCCTGTACATACTGACTACTGATGTTAAATACACTGCCGCTAACTAACCAGCCTGCCTAATCTAGCTATCAGGGTACGGCAGTAGTCAGTTCGTACAGGTGAAGAGTGAGGAGGGTATGACAGTAGTCAGTATGTACAGGAGAAGAGTGAGGAGGGTATGACAGTAGTCAGTATGTACAGGAGAAGAGTGAGGAGGGTATGACAGTAGTCAGTTTGTACAGGTGAAGAGTGAGGAGGGTATGACAGTAGTCAGTATGTACAGGAGAAGAGTGAGGAGGGTATGACAGTAGTCAGTATGTACAGGAGAAGAGTGAGGAGGGTATGACAGTAGTCAATTTGTACAGGTGAAGAGTGAGGAGGGTATGACAGTAGTCAGTATGTACAGGAGAAGAGTGAGGAGGGTATGACAGTAGTCAGTTTGTACAGGTGAAGAGTGAGGAGGGTATGACAGTAGTCAGTATGTACAGGAGAAGAGTGAGGAGGGTATGACAGTAGTCAGTATGTACAGGAGAAGAGTGAGGAGGGTATGACAGTAGTCAGTATGTACAGGAGAAGAGGGAAGAGGGTATGACAGTAGTCAGTTTGTACAGGTGAAGAGTGAGGAGGGTATGACAGTAGTCAGTATGTACAGGAGAAGAGTGAGGAGGGTATGACAGTAGTCAGTGTGTACAGGTGAAGAGTGAGGAGGGTGTGACAGTAGTCAGTATGTACAGGAGAAGAGTGAGGCGGGTATGACAGTAGTCAGTATGTACAGGAGAAGAGTGAGGAGGGTATGACAGTAGTCAGTATGTACAGCAGAAGAGTGAGGCGGGTATGACAGTAGTCAGTATGTACAGCAGAAGAGTGAGGAGGGTATGACAGTAGTCAGTATGTAAAGGAGAAGAGTGAGGAGGGTATGACAGTAGTCAGTATGTACTGGAGAAGAGTGAGGAGGGTATGACAGTAGTCAGTATGTACAGGAGACGAGTGAGGTGGGTATGACAGTAGTCAGTATGTACAGGAGAAGAGTGAGGAGGGTATGACATTAGTCAGTATGTACAGGAGAAGAGTGAGGAGGGTATGACAGTAGTCAGTTTGTACAGGTGAAGAGTGAGGAGGGTATGACAGTAGTCAGTATGTACAGGAGAAGAGTGAGGAGGGTATGACAGTAGTCAGTGTGTACAGGTGAAGAGTGAGGAGGGTATGATAGTAGTCAGTATGTACAGGAGAAGAGTGAGGAGGGTATGACAGTAGTCAGTTTGTACAGGTGAAGAGTGAGGTGGGTATGACAGTAGTCAGTATGTACAGCAGAAGAGTGAGGAGGGTATGACAGTAGTCTATATCTACTGGAAAAGAGTGAGGAGGGTATGACAGTAGTCAGTATGTACAGGAGAAGAGTGAGGAGGGTATGACAGTAGTCAGTATGTACAGGTGAAGAGTGAGGAGGGTATGACAGTAGTCAGTATGTACAGGAGAAGAGTGAGGAGGGTATGACAGTAGTCAGTATGTACAGGAGAAGAGTGAGGAGGGTATGACAGTAGTCAGTATGTACAGGAGAAGAGTGAGGAGGGTATGACAGTAGTCAGTATGTACTGGAGAAGAGTGAGGAGGGTATGACAGTAGTCAGTATGTACAGGAGAAGAGTGAGGAGGGTATGACAGTAGTCAGTATGTACTGGAGAAGAGTGAGGAGGGTATGACAGTAGTCAGTATGTAAAGGAGAAGAGTGAGGAGGGTATGGCAGTAGTCAGTATGTACACGAGAAGAGTGAGGAGGGTATGACAGTAGTCAGTATGTACACGAGAAGAGTGAGGAGGGTATGACAGTAGTCAGTATGTACACGAGAAGAGTGAGGAGGGTATGACAGTAGTCAGTATGTACAGGAGAGGAGTGAGGCGGGTATGGCAGTAGTCAGTTCATACAGAAGAAGAGTGAAGAGGGTATGACAGTAGTCAGTATGCACAGGAGAAGAGTGAGGAGAGTATAACAGTAGGTAGTATGTACAGGAGAAGAGTGAGAAGGGTATGACAGTAGGTAGTATGTACTGGAGAAGAGTGAGGGGGGTATGACAGTAGGTAGTATGTACAGGAGAAGAGTGAGGAGGGTATGACAGTAGTCAGTATGTACAGGAGAAGAGTGGGGCGGGTATGGCAGTAGTCAGTATGTACAGGAGAAGAGTGAGGAGAGTATGACGGTAGGTAGTATGTACAGGAGAAGAGTGAGGAGGGTATGACAGTAGGTAGTATGTACAGGAGAAGAGTGAGGAGGCTATGACAGTAGGTAGTATGTACAGGAGAAGAGTGAGGAGGGTATGACAGTAGGCAGTATGTACTGGAGAAGAGTGAGGAGGGTATGACAGTAGGTAATATGTACTGGAGAAGAGTGAGGAGGGTTTGACAGTAGGCAGTATGTACTAGAGAAGAGTGAGGAGGGTATGACAGTAGGTAATATGTACTGGAGAAGAGTGAGGAGGGTTTGACAGTAGGCAGTATGTACAGGAGAAGAGTGAGGAGAGTATGACAGTAGGTAATATGTACAGGAGAAGAGTGAGGAGGGTATGACAGTAGGTAGTATGTACAGGAGAAGAGTGAGGAGGGTATGACAGTAGGTAGTATGTACAGGAGAAGAGTGAGGCGGGTATGACAGTAGGTAGTATGTACAGGAGAAGAGTGAGGAGGGTATGACAGTAGGTAGTATGTACTGGAGAAGAGTGAGGAGGGTAGGACAGTAGGTAGTATGTACAGGAGAAGAGTGAGGAGGGTAGGACAGTAGGTAGTATGTACAGGAGAAGAGTGAGGAGGGTATGACAGTAGGTAATATGTACTGGAGAAGAGTGAGGAGGGTATGACAGTAGGTAGTATGTACAGGAGAAGAGTGAGGAGGGTATGACAGTAGGTAATATGTACTGGAGAAGAGTGAGGAGGGTATGACAATAGTCAGTATGTACAGGAGAAGAGTGAGGAGGGTATGACAGTAGGTAATATGTACTGGAGAAGAGTGAGAAGGGTATGACAGTATGTAGTATGTACTGGAGAAGAGTGAGGGGGTATGACAGTAGGTAGTATGTACAGGAGAAGAGTGAGGAGGGTATGACAGTAGTCAGTATGTACAGGAGAAGAGTGAGGAGGGTATGACAGTAGGCAGTATGTACAGGAGAAGAGTGAGGAGGGTATGACAGTAGGTAGTATGTACAGGAGAAGAGTGAGGAGGGTTTGACAGTAGGTAGTATGTACAGGAGAAGAGTGAGGAGGGTATGACAGTAGGTAGTATGTACAGGAGAAGAGTGAGGAGGGTATGACAGTAGGTAGTATGTACAGGAGAAGAGTGAGGAGGGTATGACAGTAGGTAGTATGTACAGGAGAAGAGTGAGGAGGGTTTGACAGTAGGTAGTATGTACAGGAGAAGAGTGAGGAGGGTATGACAGTAGTCAGTATGTACAGGAGAAGAGTGAGAAGGGTATGACAGTAGGTAGTATGTACAGGAGAAGAGTGAGGAGGGTATGACAGTAGGTAATATGTACTGGAGAAGAATGAGGAGGGTTTGACAGTAGTCAGTATGTAAAGGAGAGGAGTGAGGTGGGTATGGCAGTAGTCAGTTCATACAGAAGAAGAGTGAAGAGGGTATGACAGTAGTCAGTATGTACAGGAGAAGAGTGAGGAGGGTATGGCAGTAGGCAGTATGAACAGGAGAAGAGTGAGGAGGGTATGACAGTAGGCAGTATGTACAGGAGAAGAGTGAGGAGGGTATGACAGTAGGCAGTATGAACAGGAGAAAGGGAGGAGAGTATAACAGTAAGTCGTATGTACAGGAGAACAGTGAGGAGGGTATGACAGTGGGCACAATGTGCTGGAGAGGAATGTAGAGGGTAGGGGAAAGTATGACAGTGGACAGTATGCAGGTAAGCCAGGCTGTATTTGTAGGAGAGGGATGTGGTGGGCAAGAAGTGGAAAGTGTGGATAAGATACCTGTTTTGTTAACTTGGTGCATGTGAGCATATTTCTGGTGTTAGCTAGCTTTTAATTTAAAAAGAAGTAAGGTAAAGTAGAATATAATGATACTTTCATGGTCTAAGCGCAAGTACATTTCTCTAAATATGGCAGATCCATTTGACATAGTTCACCACTCCTATTCCTAATATAGGGTCAGTGATCTTAAAATTTAGTAAAAAGCTTCCCTGCCATGCATCAAGACAATAGGAATAGACAAAAAAAATATATCTTATTTATTAATGTAACCTTGGTGTTTTTGAATAATATAGTGCAAAGAGCAGCATTGTGCACCATGCAATAACAAGCTGTTGGATATCAGCTTCCACAGATCTTACAGCTCCAATTTCTTGATATATGATCAGTTATTATGGGCCATTGCTCATTTCTGATCATTGCAATGTGTTCGTAATAAGCCAAGCCTATTCATCTGTGTAGTATGAAATCACAGTTAGTTATGTCATTAAAAGAACATTGAAGATCAATCAGCACATTATATCTTATACTTTGCTTTCTAAGAATTTATAGCCCTAAAAGATCAGTGTGTATGGATCCCCCTACTGGATAAACCAGGATTAGCATGTGTTAGTGGGAATGCAATTTGTGTTTGTATATTATTTCTTTGTGTTATATTATGGGTAAAAAATAAAATATATATTTTTGTCCAGGTAAACAAGCCACATAAATATATAATATTTACACAGTGTAGCCAACAGATTGTGCATTAGAACATATTCACACGGCATAATGATATGTACACCCATGCAAAGGGCCGTCTTCACCTGCATGGGAAGCACAGTTGTCCCATAGGGCGTTCTGAACTGTGCATCAGACCTGCACAGATGTATATCCCGGGATGCACAGGATGATCCATGCAGATCCGTGCAGCTGGCCACCTGTCACTGATTTGAACAGGTTGCCTGGAACACCCGCGTGTATACTTGTGTGAATGAGGCCTTAGTCTGGTACTTCAGGAATTACGTTACCTGTTTACTGCTGGGACACACAGACAAACACACATCTACCTCTTAGTTTAGATCAGCCAAAAAATGTTGAAAGCAATGGTTTCCAGCTTTCACAGGAGTCCACAACAGTTCAGGTATAGGATATTAATACTTACATTGATCCAAGCTGAACCAACGTAACTATGCAATCAAGGTCATACCTTTTCACCGAGACATGGGAGGCATAGTGTGGTTGTGTTTGTAACCAGTTTATTGTTTACTTGTATACCACTTGAAATTTAAACATATCTTTAAAAAAAAAAAAAGAAAAAAGGTCAAACCTGGAGTTCTCCTCTGCTGCCAAAGTCTTCAGCTACGGTGGGGGTTAATAGGGCAGAGGGATCACTCCTATGAACTCAAGAGTATCGACTTCACCCTAGGGTGACCACATTTCCAAACTCCCATTCAGGGACACCCTTCCTTCCCAAAAATCAGCTTGTGCTGTAACGAATCACATCACAATGATTGGACACAAGAGGCGGGATTTATGATTTCTCCAATCACAAACAGAGGGCGGGGATTGTGCTCCTCCAGGCATTCCCGGCCAGGACAAGTACTGTCAGTGAGTAAAGCGGTGATGTGGCTGCCTTTTTTGGGGGTATCAGATTGGCCCGGGGGGGGGGGGTGGCTGTGTCAGTTTCATTCCGGGACACTGTATTGTCCTGGAATGAAGGTGCCCGGGACAGACCTGCAGCTATACTATAGCTTTTATGAATTGAAAACAATCTATGAATGGTGGATGGGTAGATGAATGAAAGGTCCGCCTTCTTCATTCATAGAGGCTATAGTATGGCTTCTATGAATGGAGGGGGGCCGGGGGGTAGAAAGGGCGGACTAATAAAGTCAGGTCCATAAATATTGGGACATCGACACAAATCTTTTTGGCTCCATACACCACCACAATGGATTTGAAATGAAACAAACAAGATGTGCTTTAACTGCAAACTTTGCCCCTGATATCAGGCACTTTACTGGTTTTATCACTACCATACTTTAACTTTCTCGATGTCCCAATATTTATGGACCTGACTGTAGTCATCACTCTTGATGAGGGCCTGTCACATCTGTATTGGCTCTATTACCCTCTCCTACACCCGAGGATTATAGCTGCAAGGGCACCCGAGGAGGAATAATTCAACTAACGCAGGGGCCAGCAGCACAAGGGACACATCGCACTGATAGTAAATAATGTCCCAATGTCTGATAATCTCATACTAGCATAAAATGACAGTATTCAGTGTGCTTACTGACCACTGACAAATTTGGAATAGGAGAGGAGGAGGTTTTTTTTTTATAATTTAAAAGAGCTTTTATTTGAATTGAAATGGCCATAAAGTGACAGGAGGGGAGGATGTTTGACATGAATGACAAACAAATAAATTGTAGATTTAACCGTAGACCTTTTTTTTTTTTTACCACAGATACACTTTAATGATTGCAGTGCTGCACTAATTTGTGTCTTTTATTTATGTCTAAGTAGAATTCAGCATTAGGTTACACAATGCACTAGTGTACACATAATACATAATAATGTAGCACGCCTCCTCTCTGGGTGCTTGAGGATAACCCCCCAAGGTGGGGTGGCAGGCTAGCATTTAACTCTCAGGGTGGAATCCTTGCTTTTTGATGGGATAAAATAAAGTTTTGCGCCTGTTATTTTAATCTTTTTTTTATAGTTTTATTTACTCTTTGAGGAAGGGGTTAGGGGCATAGGATACACAAAAATGAACAAAACAGTTTAGGTCTTCTAGTAACAGTTCATACTGCTGGTCCTTTATGAGCAGTCAAGCACATTAAAATGATTCTATGGGAGCAGTCACTGTCTGTGGTTTAAGGTCAATAGATCTTCCTCTTTCTCCAAGTAGATTCTATTCCCTTTTTACCTATAGGAACAGTCACAGGCAACTTAATTAGTGAAAATTTGTTGCATTGTCCACAGGCAGCAACCTCTCCCAAGCTTACCAGGACACACTTCAGCCCAGCAAAGTTCTCTAAGGATGCTGCATACAGGCAGTCAGGCTACTGCTTTGTTTTGTTTTTTGTTTTTTGGATGTACCCTCCAGCAGGGCAGCTAAAACTCCCTAGGGTGTTCTCACTGTGGCATCCACACGAGGCAAAAGGTCAAGAGGAAAGACACCTTTGGAAGCTTTGCACAAAATATTTATCACTATTATTTCCTCGGCTCACACCACTGGATCAAAACCCTCAAAACTCAGGAAATTTTCAGGAGAAAGTTAAAGTATGGTAGTGATAAAACCAGTAAACGTGCCTGATATCTGGGGCAACAAAGGTCCACACTGACATAACTCTGGGTAACAAAGTCAAAAGAGCAATACACTGCACTTACTCATTGTATTGCCCTAGATATGCCCACATATACCAGTGGAGATCCCTATAAGACTGCCAGTAATTTGGTGATGGTTATGGGCAGCACTTCCGTAATCATGTTCCAAGAAGCTGTCTCTACCAGGAGAAAAGTTCCAGGCAGGACAATGAGTAGAACTGCTGCATAACTATGGAAATTAAACTTTACTGGAAACTGCTACATTAAAGGCCAAATTACACGTTTGGGTTGTGGTGATACTTATTGGTGCAATGTGGTGCCATTTAATTTAAATAATATTCCTACACACCTGTATTGTAACAAGTGTAACAAAGAGCAAGGCATGGTAGTGCTTTGCCATACATTAGGAAAAAAGGGGGCATGTCCAAAAGTGGATATGCGGTGGTACTTTGGCAGTCAATTCAAAATGAATGAGCTGCCTTACTACAATGGATAGCAAGTTCATTATCGCAAGGTTTATGTAATGTACATAGCCCCTTGTTGTGTTTTTTTTGGTTACTGTATTCTGAACAAAAATAGCAGCACATCACAAAATGCTTCCTATAGCAGTTGCCAATATTTTTTTTCCTAATTACATTGCAGTACAAAATTGTGAATATTTCCCTCCAAACATAGGCCTGCGCATAGGGTGTGTTGGGTGCGCCCTAATCACCCAATGCAATGCAGATTTCCACTGCCGAATGCCCCTACCCCTGTGGCAGCTGAGGCTACAGAGAAAGGGACTGGGGAATCTCTGTCTTCAGTCCCTTTCTCTGCTATCTCACAAAAGTCCCTAAATGAGACGCCTAAAAAAAATTCGAAAAAAAATTATAAAAAATAAATACATTTGTAAAACATAATAACAAAATGAAATAATAAAAACAAAAAACGACTGACACCAATCTTATCCCTAATGACACCGTCTACTGCACATGTGTGTTTGAGCTTTGGGGTGCACACCCTAATGCAATAGGCTGCGCACACCTATGCCTCCAAACGTGGGACCTTGGAAAGCTAATCATCAATATATTTTTGTTTTTATAGGTGTAACAGTGTATTCCGTAGGCGTAGCTTGGGCACCTCTCGACGACCTGAAGGACATGGCATCCGAACCCAAAAACTCTCACACCTTCTTCAGCAGAGAATTCCCAGGGCTGGAGCAAATTGTTCCTAGTATAATCCGTGGAATCTGCAGAGATTACCTGGATTCACAGAAGTGAGGTCATCCGACAAAACTATCCCCCAAGAGAGCACTGGCAAAGAGGTGGTTTATAGATACTGGAGAAAATGGGGGAAAAGAAAGCAAACAAGCAATATGCAGTACCTATAGACTACAGAAACGCACTGCATTTTCTTCTTTGCTAAATGTGTAGAATATAATCTTTATCTTCATCCACTTTTATGGGTTTTTTTTTAAGAACATTGACACCGTCTTTTTTATACGTAAGAAAATATACAATCACAGGGAGCTCAGAATGTATTCAATCCTATTTCCCCTAATGGTAATTTAAATTCCAAATTCAGGTGGCTCTTGCTATGTTTTTATAATTGAGATCATTCATTCAACTTTAGGTCCTCAATAAGCTAATGATCTGTACTATTAAAGGCTGAATAAAAACATAGCAAGCACACTTCTATTTTTTTCAGTTTCCCATTGAACAAATTTATTAAAAGCAAAACCTTTTTGCATAACACAGGATTGTGGATGGCTCTGCAGTTGGTCCCGATTTTTAAAAACTTGTGCATGTAATGCTTTAAAGCTGCATACTAAAAGATGGCCATTAGGTGGCACAATTGCACAAGTAAAGCTTCACAGAACTTGGTAACCTAGACAGATGGGCTACAAATTATCTTCATAATTAAGATAACAGGCAAGAAAAAATTAAATAAAGTTTGTATTACAACTGGTATTTTTTTAAGGTTAACATCCAGTAATATGGCTGTTGATTTGTTTGTATAGTTGTCATTCTCATAATTACATCAGTATCTACATATTGTTTTACTGTTTATGGGAAGCTGTACCTGTATAGTACATCAATTTGTGTGTGTATATATATTTATATATTTGATAACTGAAGATTGATGTAACAGACCAAAGCACACAATTTTACATCAAATAAATGCCTTGGCTTTAAAAAACCGAAGTACTATTTTTTTTTAGGACTTTTGTTAGAAATAATTAAAAATGAAGGATGTTCAAATCAATCATTGCATGGCCAGCTACTTGTAGCTGGTCTAAAGTCTTTCAAAATTAAAAATAGAGATCTTGGCTAAAAGCAGATGTCACAAAATAACTGCTGTAACCTGGATAGAATTCTAGGATTAAAATAACTTTAAATAAATACAGTAAAACCTTGGATTGCAAGCATAATTAGTTCCAGAAACATGCTTGTAATCCAAAGCACTTGTATATCAAAGCGAATTTCCCCATCAGAAATAATGGAAACTCAAATGATTCATTCCACAACCATTTATTCATAAAACCCTGTACACACAATCGGATTTCCTATGGATTCTAATCCGATGGATTTTTCCATCGGAAATCCGATGAAGATGACTTCCATCAGTCTTACCTACACACCATCAGTCAAAAATCCGACCGTCTCAAACGCCATGACGTAAAACACTCCGACAAGCCGAGAAAAATGAAGTTCAATGCTTCTGAGCATGCGTTGACTTGATTCTGAGCATGCGTGGGTTTTTTGTCCGATGAAGTTCCACACAGATGATCGGAATTTGCTATCGTTTTCTTTCCCATCGGATAAATTTAAAACATGTTCTATTTTTTCTAACCGATGGAAAAAAGACCGATGGGGCCCATACATGATCGGTTTGTCCGATGAGAAAAGTCCATCGGACTGTTTTCATCGGTAAAACCGATCGTGTGTACACGGCATAAGTCCTTCAGTTTATAGTCCATATAAAAAGATTATAGCAATGTTATAGGTTGTGTAACCATAAAATGTCCAGCCACAAATGGAAGCCTCCCCAAGGGGATTAGAAGAAAAATCCAGCAGGAGCTACAGAGTATTAAAGAGAAGAGAGGCGCCTCTAAGTGTAGCAATATGGCTACTTTTAATGAAGGTACAACATTTAGAAACTCACATGGTTGATGATTAAAAGAGGCACATCTAAGTATGCAGGCATCCGGGATAAAGCTCTCCACATAGACCATCCTTCGCACCGCCGGCTCTCACCGCTGTCAGTCTGCAATCGTGACCGGAAAGACTACCCTGCAGTCGAGTAATCTGAAAGTGAGGCTTGAACCACTCGTGGAGCGCATAGTGGAAGGGATGATGTTGATGGCGGTGAGGAGGATGGTTTATGAGGACAGCTTTACCCCAGATGCCTGCATACTTAGATGTGCTTATTTTAATCATCAACCATGTGAGTTTTTAAATGTTGTACCTTCATTAAATGTAACCATATTGCTACACTTAGTGGCGCCTCTCTTCTCTTTTATACTCTGTTGTGACATGACGCTACTTGTATATAAAGACATCGCTTGTATATCAAGTCAAAATTTATTTAAAAATGTTGCTTGTCTTGCAAAACGCTCTCAGACCAAGGTTTCACTGTAGTTCATTTGGGCCAAGCTGCAAATTAACTATTTCCATTACTAAACAATGTGGCCGTGGTGTGTGCTGTAATATACTGTAGTAGCATTAGCTACATACAGTAAATAGTTCCTTGTTCCATTAGCAGTACAGACGACTTCTCTTCTGCAGCCAGAATCAAAGACAATCTGGTTGACTGCTGTTCCACCATTCAGGAGAAGCATTATATTTTTATCAACAAATACAAGGCTTTCCTTTTAATTGGCTGAGCTAGAAATTGTAACATCGTCTACCAGCTTCTCCACCTCAGCCAGTCAGAGGAAGGAATCATATAATTGCAGTGGCTGTATTGTTTAGTAAATGAAACAGTTTGTTTTGGCCATGCTGACCACATGCTGACCACTATTTAACCCCTGAAAGTCAAAGCTTCAAACAAATCTTAATACTATAAAGAAGAAACCAACTTTGCAACCTTGGTACATGTTAATATAGCTGTACATACAGCGGGTAAAATAAGTATTGAACACGTCACCATTTTTCTAGGTACATATATTTCTAAAGGTGCTATTGACATGAAATTTTCACCACATGTCAGTAACAATCGATGCAATCCATACATACAAAGAAACCAAAACAAATAAGTTCAGAATATAAGTTATGTGTATTAAAAATGGAATGGTACAAGGCAGTGGCGGCTGGTGCTCAAAATTTTTGGGGGGGCGCAAACAAACTGAAAAAAAAAAAATCAATTGCCGCCACTGTGCCCATTAAACGCAGCCACTGTGCCCAAACGCCACCAGTTTGCCCCCTCAAATACAGCCAGTTTGTTTCCATATACAGCCAGTGTGCCCCCATATATATACAGCCAGTGTGCCCCCATATACAGCCAGTGTGCCCCCATATATATATATAGCCAGTGTGCCCCCATATACAGCCAGTGTGCCCCCATATACAGCCAGTGTGTCCCCATATATATATAGCCAGTGTGCCCCCATATACAGCCAGTTTGTCCCCATATACAGCCAGTTCCCCCCAAATGCAGCCAGTTCCCCCCCCCATATACAGCCAGTTCCCCCTAAATGCAGCCAGTTTGTCCCCCATATACAGCCAGTTCCCCCAAATGCAGCCAGTTTGTCCCCCATATACAGCCAGATCCCCCCAAATGCAGCCAGCGTGTCCCCCATATACAGCCAGTTCCCCCCAAATGCAGCCAGTTTCCCCCCCCCCCATATTCAGCCAGTTTGTCCCCCATATTCAGCCAGTTCCCCCCATATTCAGCCAGTTTGTCTCCCATATTCAGCCAGTTCCCCCATATTCAGCCAGTTTGTCCCCCATATTCAGCCAGTTCCCCCCATATTCAGCCAGTTTGTCCCCCATATTCAGCCAGTTTGTCCCCCTTATTCAGCCAGTTCCCCCCATATTCAGCCAGTTCCCCCCAAATGCAGCCAGTTTGTCCCCCATATTCAGCCAGTTTGTGCCCCATATTCAGCCAGTTTGTCCCCCATATTCAGCCAGTTTGTGCTCCATATTCAGCCAGTTTGTGCCCCATATTCAGCCAGTTTGTCCCCCAAATGCAGCCTGTCCCCCCCCCCCCAGCCCTGCACTTACCTTCCTCGGTCCGCGCCGTCCTCGATGTGTTCTCCCGCCCTCGATGTCGCTTCAGCCAATCAGGTTACCGGTAACCAGATCCGGTGAACCTAATTGGCTGAAACCTCCACACAGTCTTCTTCCAGGAACGCACCCCCGTGCGTACCTGGGAGGAGTTTTTGGAAGCCGAATACAGCGTGAGAGCTGTATTCAGAAAGCCTATCAGAGCCGCTGGCTCTGATAGGCACTTCCAAGTTACACCCACCGCCGGCCGCCGCTCTAATTCATATGGCCGGCGCTCACCAGGAGGCCGGCCATATGTATAGTGGGCAGCGCGGCAGCGGTGACAATACACAGATTCATGCAATGCATGAATCTGTGTATTGTCTTTCAGTGGCGGTGCGGGAGCGAGAGGGGGCGGCGCTCCGGCGCCCTCTATGGACGCACCGCCACTGGTACAAGGAAAAAGTTTTGAACACGCTAACTGAAATGTATTTAATACTTCGTACAAAATCCTTTGTTGGTAATGACAGCTTCAAGATGCCCTCTGTATGGAGAAACTAGTCGATGGGTTATTTTATATATAGATGAATTATACCTTGTTTTTTCAGGAGAAATTGGGCCTTCAATTTATAAATGGATATTTCCAATTTTTTTTTTTTATGATCCAAGGAGAACTGACCCAAAATAGTAAAGTTTTTTTGAACTCTGTATATTTCTTGCCATGACCATGACTCGCTACCAAGCAACTCAAAATTAGTTTTACTACCTAAAATACTGACATTAAACCTAGATCCTACTTAAAAATACACTGATGCTGACCATGACCTTTGACCTGGACTCCAACACTGAACCTGACCTAGATCATTCCTGATCTAGATATTTTATCTTTAGTTAATTTTTACACATACCGTATATACTCGAGTATAAGCCGACCAGAATATAAGCCGAGGCACATAATTTTACCACAAAAAACGTATTGACTCGAGTATAAGCCTAGGGTGTCCATCTGCATGCCTCACTGTGCCTCACTGTGTCCATGTGCATGCCTCGCTGTGTCCATGCCTCACTGTGCCCATGCCTCACTGTGTCCATGACTAGACTGACATTTAACATGGGAGTCTATGGAAGGGGTGCCCAGCTTTGAAAAATCGGTGCTTCCCGGCCGTAGGTCCCCCAGACAACAAACTTTGCACACTTGTAGAGGAAGAACGGGGCTACATGTGTGCCAAGTTTGGCCGGTCCGCAAAGTCCGGGAGATCAGGCGCAAAAAAGTGACTCGGGTATAAGCCGAGGGGGGCATTTTCAGCACAAAAAAATGTGCTGAAAAACTCGGCTTATACTCGAGTATATACGGTACTTTTTTTTTTTTGTTAAAAATGTTCCCAAATGGATCTCTTTATCCATTTAAGAAGAGAAGGAGTACAGGGGCGGACTGTACAGTTACTGATCACTGCCATAGCCAAACAGTGGCTATTACAATGATCATGTAATTGAGAGCTGGTCCTCCCGGCTACCAATCGTTAGTTCAAGACCTGGAGCTGTTGATGACAGCTTGGTCTTCTGGATCTCCAGGTTGGGAGCACACTGCATAGTGCACAAACACAGGTATGCACTTATTATTATTATTATTATTATTATTATTATATTGCGCCAACAATTTGCACAGCACTTTACAACATGACGGCAGACAGTACAGTTACAATACAACTCAATACAGGAGGAATCAGAGGGCCCTGCTTGTTAGAGCTTACAGTCTAGGAGATGTGGCCACACAGAATGAGACCCACTTCAGAGGGGCCGCATTTGTGCATACGCTTGTCGGCAAGCTTAGTTGGAGCTTTTTAAATACCATTCAGCTCCAGTTTGGGGAGGATAATGCAGAAGTTCCCTACAGCTTTAGCAACCTAATTTTACCTGTAATGAAGGATGTCCCACGTTCTGTAGGCTGCTGCATCCTGTGGAAATATTAAGTGCAGGTTGCCCGGTCCTCTTCCTGGAGTTGAACTTCTGGCTATGCAGGGGTTAATAGGTTCAGGTCTCCAGGTTGATCTCAATAAAAGAAGCTCCTGATGAGGATCTCACCCCCTCCTCTCCTCTCATCCACTGAGAAAAGCACTCCCATTTAGATTTGTGTTTAACCTCCCCAAACTGGAACTGAAAAGTTCTTTAAAGGTTTCAACAAAGCTGTCTAAATCTTGTAGAAAACATCTTAAATGTTTGGTGTACACATGGTGCTCTAATGTCTCAATAGGAAGACCATCTGAACACGTACACACGGTCAGACTTTTGGCCAACAAACTTCATTTTGAGCAAGTTGGACCAACAATCCGACCGTGTGTACGCTCCATCGGACAAACTTTTTTTGCTTTTTTCTTGTTTTCATCGGACAAAAGTTCGGTCTGCAAACGGACAAACGTTTGCCCAACAAAAGTCAGATGAAGCAAAGTCCGACCGTGTGTACAGAAAACCATCGGACTTTTGTCCGATGGACAAAACAGCTAATGTTAAAATCGACCAACAATAGCAGAAGTTGACCAAAGGGTGGCGGTAAAGAGCAGAAAAGAGCTGAAAAAACATGTGATGTTGCAAAAAGTTTTGGGAAAGTTTGCAGAAAAGTCCTGTGGTGTGTATGCCATGGGTGTTCCCGACCAACTCCGCTCGGACCAAAAAAACACGGAAAAGTCCGATAGAAGTCCGGCCGTGTGTACGGGGCTTAACACTAGTTTAACCTCTTCAATACTGGACACATGCACTCCTTCCTGCCCAGGCCAATTTTAAGCTGTCATCACCATCACTCTTTGAATGACAATTACTCAGTTATGAAACACTGTACCCAAATAAAAATGTTATATTTTTTTTTAGACAGATAGAGCTTTCTTTTGGTGGTATTTAATCACCACTGGGCTTTTCATTTTTTTGGTATATAAACAAAAATATACCAACATTTTTGAAAATAAAACACATTTTAGTTTGTTTGTTATAAAAAAAAAATGCAAATAAATAATCTTTCTTCATAAATTTAGGACAAAATGTATTTTGCTACATTTCATTGGTAGACATAACCAAATATATTATTTATATTATTTAGTCTGTGTGAAACTTATAGAGTCTACAAACTACCTGGAACTGTAGTACTCCCCGTCATTCCTTCTAATAAATGCTGCGCTGCCCTATTATAGTATACCATACATGAAATTACCAAATTAAAGTGCTAATAAACAATCATGTGACCAAATACTCATAAGTGCACATAAATACATACAATAAGTATGAATATGAACAGCTTGAAGGTATTAAAATAAGTACAATACATTAACTTGAGATCAGGTATGCTCCCAGTGAAAGTAATGATATGCTATTTGTCTAAGGAATGCCAAAACAAAAACTGCTCCATGTGTGTGCCAAACAACTTGCGTGCTCCCATCAGGGTTCGCACCCACCCATAGGTATGAACCCCCTGGGCTTATGCCAATGCAGGTCTACCAGGCTTGTATGTGTATAATATTTCCACCTGGAAACATGGAATCCCCCTCATTGGTTCCGGTTCATAGGAAAAACAAGATCACAAGAAGGCGTAATTAAATAAATATTAAAACACATTAAAATCAAAGGTTTTCACTCATACAGTTTTGTGCCATGTCCAAGCACCAGGAACGATTTTCCAACTGGTTGTAATGCTCTGCGATTCCCTAGAGCCAGCGTGCCTTTCACTCGGCGGAAGTGATGATGTACAGTGTGTTTGTAATGGAGAAGGGGGTCCTATGGTTCCTAAAGCCTACCTATATACTTGAGTGCATGTATCTGACATATTACACATAGTACATACTAGATGCACCATGTGCAAGCTGCATCCCCAGCCCCCAAGAAACCCATATGCAGTTGTGCTCAAAAGTTTACATACCCTGGAAGAATTTATGATTTCTTGCCCATTTTTCAAAGAATATGAATGATAACACAAAAACATTTCTTTCACTAATGGTTAGTGTTTGGCTGAAGCCATTTATTACCAATCAACTGTGTTTACTCTTTTTAAATCATAATGGCAACAGAAACTACCCAAATGACCCTGATCAAAAGTTTACATACCCTGGTGATTTTGGCCTGATAACACGCACACAAGTTGACACAAAGGGGTCTGAATGGCTATTAAAGGTAACCATCCTCACCTGTGATCTGTTTGCTTGTAATTAGTGTGTGTGTGTATAAAAGGTCAATACATTTCTGGACTCTTGACAGACCCTTGCATCTTTCATCCAGTGCTGCACTGACGTTTCTGGATTCTGAGTCATGGGGAAAGCAAAAGAATTGTCAAAGGATCTGCGGGAAAAGGTAGTTGAACTGTAAAAAAAAAAAAAAGGAATATAAAAAGATATCCAATGAATTGAGAATGCCAATCAGCAGTGTTCAAACTCTAATCAAGAAGTGGAAAATGAGGGGTTCTGTTGAAACCAAACCACGATCAGGTAAACCAACTAAAATTTCAGCCACAATTGCCAGGAAAATTGTTCGGGATGCAAAGAAAAACCCACAAATAACTTCAGGTGAAATACAGGACTCTCTGAAAACATGTGGTGTGGCTGTTTCAAGATGCACAATAAGGAGGCACTTAAAGAAAGATGGGCAGCATGGTCGAGTCGCCAGAAGAAAGCCATTACTACGCAAATTCCACAAAGTATCCCGTTTACAATATGCCAAACAGCACAGAGACGAGCCTCAAACCTTCTGGCCACAACCATAAACACTACATTTGTTGAGGAGTCAACAAGGCCTATGATGAAAGGTACACCATTTCTACTGCGAAACACGGAGGTGGTTCGCTGATGTTTTGGGGATGTGTGAGTTACAAAAGGCACAGGAAATTTTGTCAAAATTGATGGCAAGATGAATGCAGTATGTTATCAAGAAATACTAGAGGAACATTTGCATTCATCAGCCAGGAAGCTACGCATGGGACGTACTTGGACATTCCAACATGACAATGATCCAAAACACAAGGCCAAGTCGACCTGTCATTGGCCACAGCAGAATAAAATGAAGGTTCTGGAGTGGCCATCTTAGTCTCCTGACCTCAATATCATTGAACCACTCTGGGGAGATCTCAAACATGCAGTTCATGCAAGACAACCCAAGAATTTACAGGAACTGGAGGCTTTTTGCCAAGAGGAATGGGCAGCTTTACCATCTGAGAAGATAAAGAGCCTCATCCACAAATACCACAAAAGACTTCAAGCTGGCATTGATGTTAAAGGGGGCAATACACGGTATTAAGAACTGGGGTATGTAAACTTTTGATCAGGGTCATTTGGGTAGTTTCTGTTGTGATTATGATTTAAAAAGAGTAAACACAGTTTATTGATAATAAATGGCTTCAGCCAAACACTTACCATGAGTAAAAGAAAAGTTTTTGTGTTAACATTCATATTCTCTGAAAAATGGCCAAGAAATAATAAATACTGCCAGGGTATGTAAACTTATGAGCACAACTGTGTGTGTGTGTGTGTATATATATATATATATATATATATATATATATATATTACTGTTAGTACTCTACCAGAAAGCAGTTCAAATCCATATTTACCCTTGAGGGGGTCAGGGTATCAAGCTGAAATATTCATTGTGTTTCGTTTTTTAAAATCTGTCTTTTAATATTTGAAATATTTGAAGTGAGTAAAGATAGGTCCTTGTTATGAAATTGTAGGAAGTGCCTAGACACTCTGTACTTGGGATATACCTTACGGATATTTTTGATGTGTTCTTGCACTCTAACCAATAATGCTCGGGTAGTCCTGCTCACGTAATGGAGCCCACATGGGCATTCCAGTATCTAGATGACTCCCGTAGATTGGCAAGTGATAAATTTGTCAATATTAAACTTCTGACCTGTAGAGTCAGACAAGAACTCCACATGTGTTCTGGTGGAGTCTCATTTGTCATTTGTCTATAGGCCAGGTGGGAAAAGGTTAATTTTGTTATCAGGGACTGATTTCTGGGCTGAGGCCTGCCAGCTGCCATTCACCTGTCCTGTAGTCACGCTCTAATTTGCAACTGAGGCACTCTCATTGATCGGGGGATGGCAGTTGCTGGGACTTAGCCCAGAGATCAAGCCCCCATTGACAAAGTGCAACTATTTTAAGAGGGGAAGGAAGAGGGTTTTTTTGACTAAAAAAAGTAAACAAGCAGGCATCTTGTGGGGTCTATTCTTAGGCAGGACCGTAGTTTCACCCATATGTTTATACACCACCTAACTTTCTGAAATGAAAAAGAGGGACACCTTTTAGCACAGAGTATGTAGGCAAAGGGCATGTCCCTGCCATAGCCCTGGCATATGCAGAAAATGATTGGCTACACCACATAAGTGCTTTTTGATCTCTATTTTTTCTATATAGGGGCTTTCCAAAATAACAAATATAGTTATAGAGGTTGAATAAAATGTTTAGTGAGCATAACACTTTTGGTAGTAAAATAGTACAATTTGTATAGAGTTGTACACACCAGAGCAGGGGGACAACGAAGACTGCATGAGCGACAGTCCCTCCAAATGAGGGACAGTTGGGAGCTATGATGTTTATAATGGTTGATGTGTTGAATTAAAGGGTGGATGCTGGTTGGTAGAACCAGCCACTAGGTTCTTGAGGACTCTTGAAGATCTTCTGGCTTAGCTTCTGGCTCTGCTTCCCGTAATAATCAAAGGAAACCCAACAAGAAGAGTGAAAACGCTTTGTAATATCGAAAATAGGACAACTCATGCGTCCCCACACGTAGTTGCCATCATCCCAGGTAAATGTAGGTGAAAAAAACTCTATTTTTGGGGATTTTTGAGGCAACGAAAAATATTTGTACAAAAATTATATTTATTTAGAAAAGTTACATAATCATATTACAAAATACACATTGTTATAATCATATCCATAAAATCTGCAACATGAGAAAATAGAATGCAATCGCCTGGATTGGTCACTCCAGACCTTCCGGAGATAACTCAAAGCAGGCTTCATCCAACGCGTTTCAAACAGTAGCTTAAACGTCCTTCATCAGGGATATAGCATTCTTATCTAAAACAGATCATAAAATTCCATTAATTACAAAAAAAAAAATTTTCACCTCCAAGAGATATATGAAGGGAGGGATAAGAAAAGAACCAAAACTTACTGAGTCATATTCATTAAAATACATGCACTTCATACTCCAATCATATAGTTGGGGCCTTCCCCTCTCCACTGTCCCACTTCAATGCTCTCAACCATCATTCCTTGTTCACATAAGGAGTCAGGATACACAAAATGCGATCCAAATGAATGGCGCCTTCCACAGAAAAAAAGGAAAGAAAATACCAATTAGAATTTTAAAGAAATTGAAATAAAAGAGAAATGGGAAAACATAAATAGAGATATATGCCTCCCTATTCTCCTAAGAAAATCCCTTGGACTCACCAAATAACACTGCAGGTCCAAAGAAAAAAGAGGATAAAAAGGAATCCAACAATTCCCTATATTCATTCATTGCACGGGAGCTCCATGTATGAGATCCTCTGCCTTCTTGCAGAGGAAATGGAATGACGCCGGGTGACTCCTCTGGCATCCTTTTATATCTCTCTGCTGATTCCGATAGGTTCCCACATGGTCACATGACTCACTGGCTGGTATCGCCGTAAGTCATGTTTCCAAGGTAACGTTACATCATCCGAGGGCGTGTCGTGTCCGATGTAGGTCACATGACACAGCCGCACCAATGAGCGGTGCGCTGCAATCGACAACGAACGCAGCACATCCAGAGGCGCGGCGCGTCAGACGTCGGTCACCTGACACAACCGCACCAATGGGCGGTATGTCTGCGTTCGACGAAGGACACGGCACATCAAGGGAGACCCCATTGTGATTGGCTGATGCAGCCATCCCGTCTGTCTAGTGATTAGCGGGGCTCCTCATATGATCATGCGGATGCACATATCAAAGGAGGTAGCACCGCATACACTGAAAACCATGGCCAGTGCCCGATCAGCATCACAGGAAATGCCAGATTGGCCATCTTGGAAAGGGGCAGGAACTGGAAAACCTGCTAAAGAGAAGAACAGTACAGGGAAAGATGGATTGGGGCCAAAGGCAACATAAGGAAACCATCAAAAAATGGGCATGAGTGTACAAAAAACCCAAGATAATGATTCAAAAGATCCCCAATTACATTAGGGATGTTAGGAACCAGGGACAAAAAAACACCGGTGCCTATGGGGGAAAGCGGGCCAATTCCACCTAGGTGAATGCCCCCCCGGCACCGGATATGAACATTGAAAACCGATGGGAGAGCATAAAATGGGGAAATGGAGATGGAGAGATTTTTCCTTTTTTCCATAAAACACGAAAGGATATCTCAGAATGATATAGAGTGCATGTATTTCATACATATTAGTCAAGTATCATGGTGACGATACAGGTTGTAAAACGTCAACAGTACAGATGACAACATAAAGAAAAAATATAATTTAAATCATAAATTATAAAAAAGAAGAAGAAAACCCCCCATATTGTGCATTTTCCTGTATCTACAAACTAATGCCACCCCCCATTTCCCGTACATAGATGGAAGCTGGGAAAAGAAGGTGGAAGGGTTGGCTTCAAATTGGATGTTGGTAGATGAAGCCCATAAGCATAGCATACCAATTTAGAACCACTGGGTGAACTCTAATAAGTCTTCCCTGAGCTGAAACCCTCCAAAAAGGGACGGAAACTTTCCACCTCATCAAGCCCGGGGGGCATGGTTGCCTTAAGGTGCCTAATCCAGCGCATTTCTCCCTGGAGTAGGACCTTGTTCCAATCTCCACCCCTGCGGGGGATATGGATCCTCTCCACCACTGAGAATAATACCCTAGGCATTCTGTACCTGTGTTTTTTAGCTACATGCCTGCCAAGGGGAAAATAGAGGTTGCCTATTCTCATGCTGTGCATGTGTTTGTCCACCCTTTTACCTAATTCCTGTCGTGTCTTTCCTATATAGAAGGCCCCACACTGGCAAGCCATGAGGTAGACTACCCCTCGTGTCTTACAATTGGCAAAGTGCTTGAGAGAAAAGGTCTCCCCATTGGGTAAAGCCAGTGTGGGACCCCCACCGATGACAGGACATTGTGAACAACCCCCACATGGGTAGGTCCCCAAGGTTTTACATGGATCCTTCCTCGCCTCCCCTTTGTACTCACTTTGAACCAGCATTCCCCCTATCGACCCCGCCTTTTTAAAGGTGATTTGGGGTTTAGATGGTACCAAACTCTTGAGAATTGGATCCTCTGTAAGGATGGGCCAGTATTTGGTGAGGATCTGTCTGATCTTTTTGTGTTCTTTGGAATAGTTTAGAATTATCCTAGAGAAGTTGTCTTCTTTGATCTTATTTTTCTTGATATTGGATGTTTTAAAGACAAGATCATGCCTTTTGGTTTCTTTTACTCTGTTGAAAGCCTTTTTCAAAGTCGTCCTACTATAGCCTCTGGCTAGTAGGCGGTTACTTAGTTCGTCTGATTGGATTTGAAAGTCAGTATCTGATGTACAGTTCCTTCTAATCCGAAGGAACTGGCTATAGGGTATAGACTTTTTAAGTGCCACAGGGTGGAAACTTGCGGCGTGTAGCATGGTATTGCCAGCGGTCTCCTTCCTGTAAAGTCTACTCTGAATTTTCCCCCGTGAATCCTTGTATATTTTAATATCCAAGAAGCTGACCATAATTGGATCAAAAGACATTGTGAAAAAGAGATTCTGATTATTGGCATTCATAAGTTCCAGGACCTTCTTCAGATCCTCCTCAGACCCATCCCAGATAATAAAGATGTCATCTATGTAGCGTTGCCACATGAGAATGTGGCTAGCATACACAGACGCATCTTCTCCCAGTAGGAAGTCCTTCTCCCACTCCCCCAGGTACAGGTTGGCATATGAGGGTGCGCAGCACGTCCCCATAGCCACCCCCTGTACCTGGAGGAAATGGGAGCCCTGGAACAAGAAGATGTTATGTCTCAAGATAAAGTCCAGCATATCCAAAATAAACTGGTTAAATTTCCAGTCTGTGGTTGGACGCTGTCGTAATACCTTTTGGATGGCTCGAATACCTAGGTCATGAGGTATGCTGTTATAGAGAGACTCTACGTCTACAGTAACCAATAGGGCCTGTGTGGGTACAACCAGATCCTCCAGTATCTGTAGAAGATGGATGGTGTCTTTTGTGTAAGAAGGGAGATCCATAACATGCGATCTGAGGTGCTGGTCAATCACTTGACTGGCACCCTCAGAGATGGATCCGTTACCAGAGATTATGGGTCTTTCTGGTGGTTTGCTTAGATTTTTGTGCACTTTAGGAAGTGCATACATGGTCGGGGTACGTGGATGTCTAGTACGGATAAAGTCCCATATATCTTCATTGATTGCCCCATCTCTAAATGCCTCGTCAACTAGTTGGTAAAACTTTTCTAAATAAATATAATTTTTGTACACATATTTTTCGTTGCCTCAAAAATCCCCAAAAATAGAGTTTTTTTCACCTACGCTTTGTGATATCTAGACAAAACAGAATGGCACATAAGAGGGTTCCGAAACACACTGATAAAACAACTAAGAGTCTATGAAGCAGGGGCATACCTAGAGGATTTGGCACCCGGAGCGGATCCTATATCTGGCCCCCCCCCCACATTAACATGTAAAAACACCCCACTGTGCCCCTGGCATACCTCTGCATCCTTCAATATCTCTTTGTCACTACTGTGTACCCCCTCTCCACAACTGCACCTCTGGACCCCTTTACATTACACAGCACCCTGCATCACTGGACCCCTTTACATTACACATCACCCTGCATCTCTGGACCCCTTTACATTACACAGCACCCTGCATCACTGGACCCCTTTACATTACACAGCCCCCTGCATCACTGGACCCCTTTACATTACACAGCACCCTGCATCACTGGACCCCTTTACATTACACAGCACCCTGCATCTCTGGACCCCTTTACATTACACAGCACCCTGCATCTCTGGACCCCTTTACATTACACATCACCCTGCATCTCTGGACCCCTTTACATTACACATCACCCTGCATCTCTGGACCCCTTTACATTACACAGAACCCTGCATCTCTGGACCCCTTTACATTACACAGCACCCTGCATCTCTGGACCCCTTTACATTACACAGCACCATGCATCACTAGACCCCTTTACATTACACAGCACCCTGCATCTCTGGACCCCTTTACATTACACAGCACCCTGCATCTCTGGGCCCCTTTACATTACACATCACCCTGCATCTCTGGACCCCTTTACATTACACAGCACCCTGCATCTCTGGACCCCTTTACATTACACAGCACCCTGCATCACTAGACCCCTTTACATTACACAGCACCCTGCATCTCTGGACCCCTTTACATTACACAGCACCCTGCATCTCTGGACCCCTTTACATTACACAGCACCCTGTATCTCTGGGCCCCTTTACATTACACAGCACCCTGCATCTCTGGACCCCTTTACATTACACAGCACCCTGCATCTTTGGGTCCCTTTACATTACACAACACCCTGCACCTCTGGACCCCTTTACATTACATAGCACCGCACCTCTGGACCCCTTTACATTACACAGCACCCTGCACCTCTGGACTCCTTTACATTACACAGCACCCTGCACCCCTTTACATTACACAGCACCCTGCACCTCTGGGTCCCTTTACATTACACATCACCCTGAATCTCTGGACCCCTTTACAATATACATCATCCTGCACCTCGGGACCCCTTTACATTACACAGCACCCTGCATCTCTGGACCCCCTGCATGTTACACAGACCCCCCTTCAGTGTAGCCCCCCTTCAGTGTATCCACCCCTTCAATGCAGACCCCATTCAGTGCAGACCCCCCGTTCAGTGCAGACGCCCCCCTTCAGTGTAGCCCCCCTTTCAGTGTAGCCCCCAATTCAGTGCAGCCCCCCTTGTCCAGTGTAGCCCCCCTCGTTCAGTGTAGCCCCCCCTCGTTCAGTGTAGCCCCCCGTTCAGTATAGCCCCCCTCGTTCAGTGTAGCCCCCCTGTTCAGTGCAGCCCCTCTTCAGTACCTCAGATAAGCGCAGCGGCACATGCACAGCAGGTTCCGAGAAGCCCCCCGTTCAGAGTAGCCCCCGTTCAGTGCAGACGCCCCCCATTCAGTGCAGCCCCCCGTTCAGTGCAGCCCCCCGTTCAGTGCAGCCCCCCTGTTCAGTGTAGCCCCCCTCGTTCAGTGTAGCCCCCCCTCGTTCAGTGTAGCCCCCCGTTCAGTATAGCCCCCCTTGTTCAGTGTAGCCCCCCGTTCAGTGCAGCCCCCCCTTCAGTACCTCAGATCAGCGCAGCGGCACATGCACAGCAGGTCCCCTCCCCCTGTTTACACATAAACAGAGAGGAGGGGGAGGCGGCTTCACTCTGCTGCTCGACTGGACATGCTGTGACATCCGGGATCGCAGCACAGACAGGCAGCCCGTGGCCACGAGAGGAGAGGAGGGGATGGTAGTAGGTGCAGCGGTGTCACCCTGCACCCCCCCCTGCACCCCCTCTCCCTCGCCACTGTAGCTAGCTCGCCTCTGAGCTCTCTCTGCCTGTCAAAGTGTGGCACTGCCTAAACCCGCGGCACTGTCACTGCGGGCGGGTGTACTGTACAATCGCAGAGAGGAGTGCCGGTCTGACACCCCCCCCAGTGTATGGTACCCGGGGGCGGCCCGCCCCCCCTCGCCCCCTCCTTAGTACGCCTCTGCTATGAAGTCCAGGGAGTATATGTATGCAGCATTAGTGGCAGCTCCCTTGAGAGCAAAGCAGTCTCTGGATAAACAATGGGAGAACAGCAAGGTGCCCAAAAACTAAGTGCAGCAGAAGATGCAACGAATATGGTATATTTAATTAAAATCAGCCAAATTACTACTCACACTTATATAAAGGTCAATAGGCATATAACAGTATAATACTGTGGTCACTCAGCGGGTCCCCGGTGGATGGTGGTGTGTAGATGTTAACACGGGAGGAGAGGGACAACCGGTCGGACATCCGTCTCGTTGTCTCAGGACCAGCATGGAACGCACTCGGAGTCGCATCGAAAGTGACGTCAAAACATGGAGATAACATTTCAAAGTATCCGCTTCTTCGTCAGATCTAAATGGCTATTGATCCCAGAGGAAGGGAGACAGCAAAACCAAATGAGCTCTGCACTGTCACAGACGCTGCTCGTAAACCCTGCTGTGAGAGAGTTATATATTTGTTTACAGTAACCAGCAGCAGGCAGCAGATCCTCTTTAGTTGTAAGATTTGTGACTGGTGATGTATGTCCATTTTTTTTTTTACTAGATCCCAGCTTTATTAATTCTTGGAAAATAAGATGTTTTCTTTACCAGTAAAATCTATTTTTTGGAGTAGAGTGCCAGACATTTGAACTTTAGTCTTTATTATAGTTATACAGTACAGTGTTTCTCAACTACATTCCTCAAGGCGCCCCAACAGGTCATGTTTTCAGACTTTCCAAGTGATTTGATCAGTTTCACTGCCTTAGTAATTACCACAGCTGTTTTCATCTGAAGGAAATCCTGAAAACATGACCTGTTGGGGCTCCTCGAGGACTGGAGTTGAGAAACACTGATACAGTATATAGGTACCTTCTGGAGATTAGACTCTGGCAAAGAAAAAGGGAAGGGTGTAGGGACATCCCACTATATAAGCTCTTACACTCCCAGCTAACCTTAGATTTGTAGCAAGCAATAGGGGTATCAGAAGAACAGAAGTAAGGGACCTGTATTTCATGCTGTAATCCAATAAACAGATTTTACTGAGAAGTTTCCAATTTTTAGGGATTCGTTAATGACTGGAATGGTACCATTGGATTGGCGTAGGACCAACGTGGTGCCTATATTTAAAAAGGGATCAAAGTCTTTACCAAGTAACTATAGACCTGTTAGTTTAACTTCTATAGTTGGGAACATACTGCAGAGTTTAATAAAAGACCACACAGACGAGTTCTTGCTGAAAAAAAATATATTTTAAGCAACAGACAGATTGGATTCATGAAAGACAGAAGTTGTCAAACAAACCTGATTTCTTTTTATGAGGAGGTAAGTAAAATCTTAGACAGAGGGGTGGCTGTGGACGTGGTATACTTGGATTTTGCAAAAGCGTTTGACACAGTTACCCACACACGACTAATGTGTAAGGTAAAGTCTACAGGCTTGGAAAGATCAATTTGTAAATGGATAGAAAATTGGCTAAAAAACTAAATTCAGTGAGTAGTGGTTATTGATTCTTACTCTGAATGGTCTAAGGTTATCAGTGGTGTACCCCAAGTGTCACGTACCTAGTAGATTAGCCCGGTATGCAGAGGGAGGCCTCTCTTATGCCCCTGACTCGCACCCCCTGATAGAGTGAACAGGAGGCACGGGAGTACAAGGTAGCACGAGTGCCTGGCAGGATCAACAGCTGAAGGGTAGCTAGGGAGGTTCCAGAGGATGCTGTACCAGACTGGAGAAAGCAGACTTGAAAGAAGACAGGAACAGGCTTGTATCAGGAGACACTCACTGGAAACAGGTAGGTAGCTCCAGGAACTGGTGCACAGGAAGGTCAGGCAGGTCGGGTCAAACACAGACAGACGGTACAGGAACAGGTGCAGGAGACAGGAACAGAGTCACTGGACAAGCCGGGTCGGTAACAGTCAGGCACGGATGGATCAGAGGAAAAGGCAGGTGCAAGGTCGTAGACAAGCCGGGGTCAGATGCAGGCAGATAGCAGAGGTCGTCACAGGGCAAGCCGGGTAATCACAGGATAAGGTCAAACAGGTAATGCACAGGAAACACTGTAGATCAGACAGCAGAGCTTTGGTGAAATAACTGAGTTTAAATAGCCCGCCTGGTGCTGGTACCTGCATGCGCTTCCGTGCGTGCGCTCATGCGCATGGGCGCCTGCAAGCACGCACTGACATGTGTGGAACTACTGCTCCCAGCCAGCCTTTCCTGACACCAAGGTTCAGTGTTGGACACCCTTACTTTTTTTTTATCAACTTTATCATTTTTATTGATTTTTTTTTCCATTAAACATCTTTACATACAAAACAGCCCTTATCCCCTCCTCCTCCACACCCCATTTAATATACAAGGATACAAAGAGAGGAGAGAGAAACATATTCGCTTTCAGTTATTTGTTCTATACCAAGTCCATCTTCCTCCCATAAACTTCCCATTCAAAACCTACACACCTACCCTCATAACACTCCCTATCGTACCATTCACTCCCCTTCTCTTCCTTTACTATCCCAATACCCACTCTCAACCACCCTCCTCTCCATGTTTCACACCTTTCACCCTCATTCACACTACTCTACCATTTCTATGTGTCACTCTTATTTTTATTGCATTCATTCTCTGCCCCTTTTCTTTTTCTTTTAAAATGCGTATCATTTATCCCTGTCCTCTCTTCAAACCTTCTTATCCTTCTTGCTCTATACAAATGGTTCATGACTATTAGTGTCTTCCACCCTTTTTTTTTTTTTATTACAAACTTTTTATTGAAGATAAAAGTAAAAATATACAAATTTGGGAAGGCATAGATCGTATATATCAAAGCATCAATAAATCTAAAGAATAACAGACATAAATCTAGAAATTAAAAACCAAAAAAAGGAATAATTTATAAGACGAGAAAAAAAAAAAAAAAACGACAATTTCAAGCATAACTTATAGAGATTCAGAAAATAAGGATCCCTATGGCCTAGTAATAATCATAATTCATAACGGGCGGACCAGAGACACCTGGAAATATTCGCTACCAGGAGATTATGTCATATAAAGTTTATGTCAGGTCAGGGTTCTAGAATATTCTTGTGGGTCTTCCAGGGTTCCCACCTTCGGTCAAACAGGATCATTCCATCCTGTAAGGTGTATAAAATCCTCTCCATCAGCATTATATTATTTATTCTGGATAGAACCGAGGGGATAGGGACAGCAGGGGACTTCCAGTGCAGAGCTATGCTCCAGAGAGTGGAGACGCAAATTGTGTGTATGAGGCATTCTCGGTTACGGGGAATCCCCAGGATCGGTGCCCCTAGGAGACCCATCGAGACCGTGAGTTGTAGAGGGGTTTCCGCAATAGCCGAGGCCAAAGCGGAAATCCCCTCCCAAACTGGGGTGAGCTTTTCACAGTCCCAGAATATATGTTTCAAGGTGCCTATAACATTGCATCCCCTGAAGCACAGACCCGAGGTGCCAGGAAACATAATCTGAAGCCTGGATGGAGTATAATACCACCTTGTTAGGACCTTGTAGGCGGTTTCCCTCACTGTTAGGGATTTTGTGGCCTTGCGCAAGTTATCCAGCATGTTATCCCAATCCTCAGGAGAGAATTGCTCCCCACAGTCAGTCTCCCATTTAGCTTTATATGGAGGCTCTCCAGAGAAGGTCGAGGCCACCGCATCACTATATAGCCATGAGATAAGTCCTTTGCCCCTGGGAGAGTCACGGCAGATCCGTTCGAAGACCGAAGGGGGGTGGGACGGTGTGAGTGCAAAATGTGAGCTAAAAAAGTGCTTGATTTGTAGATACCTATAGTACTCTCTAGGTGGGGCCTGTTTACGGGTCCGAAGTAGGTCAAAGGAGGCAAAGGCACCATCCATTTGCAGGTCTCGAAGTGAGACCAAAGAGTTAGTCAACCACCATGAGAAGTTTTGGGGTCGTGCCCATGCCGGGGTAAATAAGGGCTCACCTAAAAAGGAGGAAGAACCCGGGGGAGCAGGGGTAACAAGGTCCAATTTGGTTTTATATTGGCCCCAAAGAATAAGGGCGTGGCTTACTAAGGAATTAAGGGTAGATAGTTTGTGTGCCAGGTTAGTAGGGGACCAAAGAATGGAATGGATCCCATAGGGTTTGATGGATAGAGATTCAAACAAAACCCAGGGAACTTTTGAGTTAGGGATACTCCATTGTGCCATTTGAGAAAACCGGGCAGCTAAATAATATAACCAGAGGTGTGGCATACCCAGGCCCCCAGTCCTCTGGGATCTATACAGCACCAACCTGGAGCATCTGGGTTTCTTATTCTGCCAAATAAAGTTATTAATCTCTCTTTGTAGGTTGTCTATTTAGGATTTGGGGATCATTATAGGGAGGGCTCTGAATAGATACAAAAGTTTTGGAAGCAGGGTCATTTTAATAGCCGTGACTCTCCCAAGAAACGAAATACGATAGGAGCTGCACATTTTTAATAGGTTACGCAGTTGGGAGACACATGCCGGATAGTTTGCTTGAAAAATCGTAGACCAGTTTTGTGGGATATAGATGCCAAGGTATGGGATCTTGTCCGAAGACCATTGGAAGGGGAAGGATTGTTTAAGCCCTTCACACTGAGCAGGGGGTAAATTGAGGGGGAGAGCGGTAGATTTAGCCATATTGAGCGTAAGGCCAGAAATAGAGGCAAAAGTCGACAACAGGGAGAGTAAGTGTGTGGGGTTGGGACAAAAAAAAGCATGACATCGTCCGCATACATGCAGAGTTTAAAGGGGGTCGATCCAAGCGAGTAGCCAGATATGTCTGGATGATGTCTAATAGCTGTAGCTAGGGGTTCCATGGCCAGGGCAAATAATAAGGGTGATAGAGGACAGTCCTGACGGGTGCCCCTGCCCAGTGTGAAAATTCCCAGAGTTGCACCCGGGTAGTCTGATGCGTGTGCTAGGGTTGTGGTATAGAGCCTGTACCCCTCTGAGAAAATCATCTTTGAAGCCCATGCGCTGTAGCACAGTGAAAAGATAAGGCCAGAGGACGCTATCAAAAGCTTTGTTGATATCTAGGCTCAGCAGGAGGGCTTGTTTGTGATGGAGAGTAGCATCTTGGAGTATGTTCATGGTGAGCCGGATGTTATCCGTAATAAACCTGTTAGGGATGAAACCAGATTGGTCTGGAGAGGTCAGAGATTCAATAATACTGGCCAGTCTGTCAGCTAGTATACGACTAAAAATTTTCAGATCGTTATTAATGACCGATATAGGTCTATAATTTTGTGGGAGCGTATGGTCCTTCAGTGGTTTTGGAAGCAGGGACATGTTAGCCAACATTATTTCATCTGGAAACTGTTCCCCATTAAGGATCCTATTGAACATCGTAGTTAACCTTGGAACCAGAATAGAGGCATAATGTTTATAATAACTGGATGTAAAGCCATCGGGACCCGGGGCTACCGAGCGTTTCAGGGATTTAATCACACCTAACACCTCCTCTTCTGTGAAAGGAGCATTAAGGGAGTCTAATTGTGCGGACGATAGAGAAGGCATGGGGAGAGCATCTAGCCAGTCATTGGTTTCATTGGTGTGGAAAGGAGGCGGGTTTGAGAGAAGATTAGAGTAAAATTGTTCAAATATATGTAAGACCTCTTTAGGGTGAGAAACAAGACCGCCAGAGGGATTACGGAGTTTGTATAGATGAGGTGGTTGTAATGTCTGGTTTAGTTTGCGGGCAAACATGGATGAGGCTGTATTGCTGTGCAAGAGAAATTTGGCCTTGGACCAACGGAGGGATTTTTCAGCGTTGGCTGATAAAATGGTGTCTAATTCCAATCTCTTTTGTGAGACTAAGAGCTCAGTGGGTTTAGAGGGGTTGCCAATTAGAATTTTGTGAAGTCTATCCAATTCAGTAGTCAGCTCATAAATCTTATGCCAACGTTCTTTATTTTTACGAGAGGCTATACTGATGAGTCGACCTCTAAGGACCGCCTTATGGGCTACCCATAGCGTGTTTGGAGAAACATCAGGAGTGGCATTTAAAGCAAAATATTCCTGAATAGCTGTAGCTATTTCCTGGCGGACAATAGGGTCTGTAAGTAAAGAATCATTCAAGCGCCAGGAGTAAGGGGTGTCAGATAAGCCTATGAAAGTCGTAGACAGGGAAACTATATTATGGTCCGACCATGGGCAAAGATGTATAGATGAGTCGGTAGAGTTAGCTAGCACAATGGGAGTGCAAAAGATATAATCCAATCTGGCAAAGGAGTTGTGGGGGTGAGAATAGAAGGTGAAGTCCTTCGCTCCCGCATTATGTGCTCGCCAGGCATCAGTGAGTTGGTGGGAGTGCAGGGCTTTAGATAGTGTTTTAGGAAAAGCCAAATTGAGTCTAGAGACAGGATTCCTATCCATGTGGGGATGGGCCACTAGGTTAAAGTCTCCTCCCACGAACATGTGCGTGGAGGAAAACCTTTCAAGGATTTTAAAGAAGGCCGAAAAAAAAGTAGCTTGAACTGTATTAGGGGCGTACACATTAGCAATTGTAAGGTCCCGACCAGCAAGAACCCCCTTAATTATAATGAATCTACTCTCAGGATCCCTGTACACATGTTTGACTTCTAGGGGGAATGAGTTATGCAATAATATTGCTACCCCTCTACATTTAGACTGGAATAGTGTGTAGTACGCTTGTTTATATGCCCTATGGAGAAAGGAGGGGTGGTTGTCAGAGGTAAAATTAGTTTCTTGTAGTAGAATAATTTGAGCCCCTAGTTTTTTATAGCAAGTAAAAGCTTTCTTCCGTTTGTGTGGAGAGTTAAAGCCCTGCACATTATGTGTGATACATGTGATTGTCATTTATGATGTAATAACCAAACACGCTCACCTGATGGGTGTAGGGGCAAGGGCACAGTTACTCCACAAAACTCCGGCACAAAGGGAAGGTTGAGCCTGGGGTACTCCCGAGAACAGACTGTATTAGAACCAATAGGATTTGTAGATATACAGTAATGCTTAAAAGAACAAAAAAACAAAAACATAAAATCAATACGTAGAATCTTAATCAACAATAAGATGCATGCCAGCCAAATGATTGGAAGCTGGAACATCGCAGGGTCAGGATGCAACGTGCATAAACCTGAAACAGAGAAATTGGTCGAATGAGGGGCAAAATTGCCCCTAACTCCAGGGGTCACGGCCAGACCTCTAAAAGAGGAGGGGTCGTGGGTGGAGTGGGGTGGCATGGCCTCGACGTCCGCCGAACCAGCCTGTCTATGAAATTTTATAGTATTAATAGTGCATGCAGGACCGAGGCAGAGGGAGAAGAGAGAAAAAAAAAATATAAGAGGCAATCCAAAAAAAATAAGAAATCACCTTCCCCTTCTCCGCCCTTCTCCACCCTCCCCCTCAGACCTCCCCTCTCCCGCCAAATATCACCATAAAGAAAAACAGTAGAATGGACAAGGCATGGAAACAAACACCCCCATAAAGAACCAAAAAAAAAAAAAAGGGGGAATCATTCAAAAATGAAATGTATATATAGAGGTAGCGTGGTGCAATCCCGTGCGGTGGGGTGTCCTGAGAGATCCAATCTGGGAGTATGAGACTGGGCAAGAGTGAGGAAAGTCCGAAGGAAAGGAACAGCTTAAACATCATAAGTACTGCAGAGCGTTCAATACTGAAAAACGGTCACAAGATGGCGCTCCTATCTCAGCACCTTCAAGAGAGCGAACACCACAAAAAAGCAGCTTGGCAATGTGAGCAGCCCAATCATCACAAATGTCAGTGTAGTTGTGGCCCGATATCCATTCTGACCCATCTCCTGTCGCGTCTTGGGGAGGGTGTACGCCAGATAGGTTGTGGTCGGGGAGTGGAGGGTGGACGAGGTAGTGCCTCTGCTTCCATCAGGCCCAGCTTGACCAAAATTTCTAGTCCTTCATGGAGTGTAGTAGCAGAGTAGGTCGTCCCATTATGTGGGACCGTCAATTTAAAGGGAAAGCCCCATCTGTATCTAATCCGGGCTGCAGTTAGAGCAGATGTCACTTCTTTCATCCCGCGGCGTCTGTCAAGGGTCGCGGGAGAAATATCCGGAAAGATTTGTATCGGGGAGCCCTCCAAAGTGATGTTTTGAGTATTGCGAGCAGCCCGGAGAATTTCCTCCTTTATTAGGAAGTCTTTTAGGCAGAGGACAATATCCCTAGGGGGTTTGTCCGGTGGAGGTCTGGGGCGAAGCGCTCTGTGTCTGGGGCGGTCGCATGTGAAGGCCTCCGTCGCACGATCCGGTAGCAAGGAGAGGAAAAGTTTGTGGATAGCTGGGATAAGTTCAGTGGTAGTTTCGGGGACCCCCCTTACTCTGAGGTTGTTCCTACGATTTCTGTTATCGAGGTCCTCTATTTGGGCTTGTAGCTGGGCCACAGTCGCAGAGAGGGAGTCGTGCTCTCTGGAGAGATCATTATGAGCGATGCTGAGCTCATCATGCTTGGTCTCTAAGCGATCAGTGCGTGAACCCAGTGCAGCAATCTCCTGCGTGAGGGTGCTAGTGCTTTTGTTAAGTTCCGATTGGAATTTAGAGGCCATCTTACTATAAATCGCCTCCAGGCTCCTATCAAGATCCTCTTTTGTAAGGGGGGGGGGGAGTACTCACAGTCCTGTGGAAGAGATGCGGTGTCTTGTGAGAGCAGCGAGGCAGGGCTGCCGGCGCCATCTTGAGCCATGCTGTATCGCTCTTTAGACTGCAATAGAAAGTTCGTCAGCGTCTTCTGTGAGGGCGCCTGTCCCTTCCTCCTTTTCGGCGGCATGCACAGCTAGGTCCCGGGGGTGTTGGGAATATTTGTGTTCGAATTCCGACGTAAATGGCCCCGGTAAGCAGGCTTATCAGCGCTTGTGCTGCGGAGCTACCGCGACATGCAGCCGGTCCCACGGAAGTCGCGCATGCGCCCCCCCTTTTTTTTTTTTAACAAGAGAAGTGTCTTCCACCTTACTCTAGAAAGGATATCCTTTTACCTCCCACCAGGGTTTGCAGATCTCTTCATATTTCTATAAACAACCTTGTCTGACATATATAGATTTTTCTTTCCAAATTGTCTCATTCATGCCTGGCTCCCATTCTATACAGGATGGAAGTGAGACTGATTGACACCTTTGTGCCATCAATTTCCTTGCCTAAAATAGACACCTGAGGGAATGCAATCTGGGTGCATCCGGGGTTTCCCTCCCCCTCTACAAACCCCAATACACAAAGCCTTACATGCGGGTTTGGAGGTCCTCCGGATACCTCCTTCCAATACCGGAATAGCTTCAGACATCTCCAAAACATGTCAATTAAATCACCTTCCATTTCCCCACATCTTGGACAACTAGCGTCTAATCTATGGCCAAACGAAAAAAGTATTTGAGGGGTATAGTAAGCTCTATATAGCAGGAATAGATGTGACATCTTTTGGGAGGGGGAAAGTGAGACCAATGGGCTCAATTCAAGGATTCTACTCCATTTCTCTAAATCCTGTCTTGTTCCCATCTTCTCCTACTTAGTGGGGCCCCTATTCCTTCCAGGCGCCCCTTAAAGTGGAAGTAAACCCTCCTATCATTTTCAGGCAAGGAAGCTGCCATCTTGGCCTCTGTTTAATCTTCAACTGCCATGATGCTGCACATGTGATCAGTTATGACACCAGCCATTGGATGGTTTGGCAGTTTGGTTGAGAGCACAACCAATGTGACAGTTAGCATTCCCGGCATGCCGGGAATGTAACTGCTTTTTGAAACTGTTAAATCGATGGGTTTACTTCCGCTTTAAATAAATG
This sequence comes from Rana muscosa, assembly GCA_029206835.1. Lineage (NCBI taxonomy): Eukaryota > Metazoa > Chordata > Amphibia > Anura > Ranidae > Rana > Rana muscosa. The sequence continues at coordinate 114,051,754 of CM055126.1, read as the reverse complement.
CGGATATAAGCTCGAAATAAGGCCTTTTGGGGTGGTCGCATTAATTACCTCCTGGAGCAAAGGAATCTTGCTCCATTCAAGCGACCTCTCTCTAAACTGCACCTCCAAAGCATGCCTAACCTGTAGGTACCTAAAAAAGGATTTATTCGATATTGTGTATTGTTCCCTCAATTCCTGAAAAGATATCAGAATGTCGTCCTTGTATAACTGGCTAATAAACATGATTCCGCACCTTTCCTATTCTTAAATTGTCCCCATCTTCTGAATTTCGCCCAGATTTCTATTCTCCCATAAGGGAGTATACTCTGTAAGTCCCTTATACCCTAGCAATGTCTTAACTGTAGCCCATGTTTTAACCATTTGACTTAGTGTAGGGAACCTAGAGGGGGAAAAAGTCGCCTCCATAGCTTCTACAATTGATCCATGTGGGGTGCTTTGTAGCAACAATCCCCTCCCTACATATCCCCCTTCCGATCTGCAACACCAGGGGTGCCCAACCGCTGGCCCGCGGCGCCCTCCGAAGTGGCCCGCCATGTCTTGCTTTGAGATGGCGGGTCGGCAAGCCCAGATCACGGGTTCCCGACCCGAAATCTCCGAGCATTAGTGCGAAGAATGGGGTCATGTGCAGCGGCTGCGCTGGCCTATCCGTGATCACGGTGGGGCTGGCTTATCCGTGATCACGGTGGGGCTGGCCTATCAGTGATCGCGGCCAGGCTGGCCTATCCGCGATCGCGCTTGCTCCTGGAGTCCCGCCTCCGCCTCCACCGCATTGTGAACACCGCTGCCTTCACCTCCTCCAGGCTCCCCCTCTCCTCCAGACTGATGGAAGATACAAGTTGCAGGTGAGGGGGTGGATATGGTCTGGGGAGAGAGGGAGCAGCCAGCCAGAGTTAGAGTCAGTATAAATATAAAAAAATGTCTGGTGTCAGTATAAGTGTAGTGTAGTAGTCAGTGTAATTGTCAGTGCAGTGAGGTGGTCAGTGTAGTGTAGTGGTCAGTGCAGTGAGGTGGACAGTGCAGTGGACAGTGCAGTGGTCAGTGTAATTGTCAGTGCAGTAAAGTGATCAGTGTAGTAGTCAGTGCAGTGAGGTGGACAGTGCAGTGGTCAGTGCAGTGAAGTGGACAATGTAGTGGTCAGTGCAGTGTATTGGTCAGTGCAGTGGACAGTGTAGTGGTCAGTGTAGTGCAGTGGACTGTGCAGTGGTCAGTGCAGTGGACTGTGCAGTGGACTGTGCAGTGGTCAGTGTAGTGTAGAGGTCAGTGCAGTGTAGGTGACAGTGTAGTGGTCAGTGCAGTGGACAGTGCAGTGGACAGTGCAGTATAGGTGACAGTGTAGTGGTTAGTGTAGTGTAGTGGGTAGTGTAGTGGACAGTGTAGGAATCAGGTAGTGTAGTGGTCAGGATAATGGACAGGTAGGTCAGTGTAGTGGCAAGTATAGGAAGTAGGTAGGTTAGTGTAGTGGTCAGTGTAGGTATCAGGTATGTCTGTGTAGGGGTCAGGTAGGTCAGTGTAGAAATCAGGTAGGTTAGTGCAGTGGTCAGTGTAGGAATCAGGTAGGTAGGTTAGTGTAGTGGTCAGGTAGGTTAGTGCAGTGGTCAGTGTGGGAATCAGGCTGGTCAGTACTGTTGTAGGAAGGGAAGGGACTCAGAGAGTGCTAAAAGTCCACAGGTTAGGGGGCGCAAATTACTTGCCTTGCCTTGGGCGCCGTCAACCCACGCTATGCCAATGATGCTCATTGTGGCCCGCGACCGGTTACCAAGTCGATAAAGTGGCCCTCGCTCCTCAAAAGGTTGGGCACCCCTGCGCTACACCCTCCTATATGCTGTAATTGTGCCGCAAGGAAGTAACTCTGAGGGTGTGGGAGTGCAACCCCTCCTTCTTGTCTTTGAAATTGTAAAGTACGCAGACGAATTCTTGCCGGACCAGCTTTCCAAATGAATTCTCTGAAAATAACGTCTAACTTTTGGAACCACTTTTTGTATACCCACACTGGAGAGTTATGCAATGCATACAAAGGCTGTGGCATCCATACAATTTTAATCAAATGACATTGTCCTGCATATTATTTATGATATATTGTTTAGGGTCTCTTGTGATATTAATTCCCAAGTATTTCATTTTGTTCACTATTTGAATTTGGGTGACCTCCTCAGGCAAGGGACTGTCCATCGGATCTATTGGTAGCAATGCGGATTTTTCTCAGTTTACTAGTCCGGAAAATTGACCAACATTTGTTACTATTTCCATTGCCTTCAGCAAGGAAGCCTGTGTATCTCCTAGAAATAATAAAAGGTTGTCCGCATATAATGCCACTTTTTATTCCACTATTCCCGATTTAAATCCTATTACCTTCGGGGAGGACCTAAGAGGCACCGCCAGAGGTTCGATAGTGAGGGCCAAGAGCAGGGGGGACATAGGGCATACATGTCTCATCCCACTCAGCAATCTAAATTTGTCAGAGTGTTCATTGCTCACTCTCACTTTTGCCTCTGGCCCCTTTTATAGCATTTTTATCCATTTAATAAAGTCCGGGCCAAATTGAAACTCGGACAGGACCCTCCACAGGTATCGCCACTTAAGGCTGTCAAAAGCCTCAGCGGCATCCAAAGACAAAATGGCCCTCGATCCATCCCCATCAGCCGGGACCTGTAAATTCAGGTACACACGTCTGATAGTTATGCTAGTGGATCTTCCAGGTATAAATCCCGACTGATCGGGGTGGACAAGTTTCTGAATGAAAGAAAAGGTGCAAATAAACAGGCCCAAAATTTGCACTTCTCGGCGCCTATGTATTGGTATGCAATTCCTGTGGTTCAATAATTTGCCTATTTAGATGGGTAAATAATGGGAAAATAGACGATATACTCAGCTCGGAAATAAATATATCAGAGTAATTAAACTATGGTATAAATTATATAAAAGGAGCAGCTGTTTAAATTTATATAAAATGAGAACCTCATAAATATAAAACAGAATAAATAAAATAAATATCATATATAAAAACTTAAATACGTAAAGTCCATATGATAAAACAGCGCTAAATAAGGATAAATGTCCAAAAACATGTAAAAAGCACTTGAGTGATGACTTTGCAACAGTCAAACTAGTAGTGGTATATCTTCTCTGGATACGATATGTAGTGCACCCTACACCAATCCCAAATCTTCACCACAAGTGAGGCACGCTCCCCCTCTGGGGTACAAACTCACCACAAAGATGAAAAAGATAGGCCTTTTTTTTAGTCTGTAGGTAGTCTCACTCCAACATCCGTCATCACCACCAGGGTAGTATGGGTTAAAATCCTCAAGCAAACATATAAGGACATAAAGGCACTAATAGTGTAATATTGCTTTAATTAAGAAATCCCCAATACTAAAACCCTGTTTCAAATGCACGTACAATTAAATCACTTGTAAAACAGCACATAAAGTATAGAGTGTAATCACCGCTATCCTGTCCCAAGAGGGCGCCTGTGTTGCATTCGTAACGCGGCGGTCTTTTGTTCCGGATTTGCGACAGCTGCCGTGATATTCGCTCTGTACTTCCTAGTTACAGAGACGCTGCGGTATCTGGGCCCTGACCGGTTTCGTCACAGATTGACTTCAACTGAGGGCGTAGCTTTACGAATGCAACACAGGCGCCCTCTTGGGACAGGATAGCGGTGATTACACTCTATACTTTATGTGCTGTTTTACAAGTGATTTAATTGTACGTGCATTTGAAACAGGGTTTTAGTATTGGGGATTTCTTAATTAAAGCAATATTACACTATTAGTGCCTTTATGTCCTTATATGTTTGCTTGAGGATTTTAACCCATACTACCCTGGTGGTGATGACGGATGTTGGAGTGAGACTACCTACAGACTAAAAAAAAGGCCTATCTTTTTCATCTTTGTGGTGAGTTTGTACCCCAGAGGGGGAGCGTGCCTCACTTGTGGTGAAGATTTGGGATTGGTGTAGGGTGCACTACATATCGTATCCAGAGAAGATATACCACTACTAGTTTGACTGTTGCAAAGTCATCACTCAAGTGCTTTTTACATGTTTTTGGACATTTATCCTTATTTAGCGCTGTTTTATCATATGGACTTTACGTATTTAAGTTTTTATATATGATATTTATTTTATTAAGTTTCTGAATGAACCTAGTTAACCTGATCGCCAAGACCTTCGCCAGGATTTTAACATCCGTGCTTAGTAATGAGATACGTCTAAATGAGGATGTATTAAGTGGATCCTTACCTTTCTTATGTATCTCAACTATGGTAGATTTGATAATAGATGTAGGGAGCTCCCCCTCCATCGCTGACCAATTTAAGACCCACAGCAGCTCAGGTAATAGCACCTTCCCGTAGCGTCTGTAGGTCTCTGCCGGAAGGCCTTCAGGACCAGGAGACTTCTGGCCTGCCATCTCCCTTGGAGCTCTCTGCAATTCCTCTAATTTTATTGGTAGGTCCAGTTCATCTCAGAGAGGGCCGGTATCACCAAGCCCCTAAAGAAAGCGGTTACTTCCTCCCCCATATCCTGCTGCTGGGAGCTATACAAGTGTTGTTCATAGTATTCTTTGAACTTATCTACAATTTCTGGAGTATATGAAGAAACACTACACTCCCTTATACTAGTTGTGGGAACCATAGATGGGGGTGAGTTTGTCTTGACCAGATGGGCCAACATTCGCCCCACCCTTTCCCCCTCCCCAAAGACTTTCTGCCTCTGAACTAATCATTAGTGTCCTATAAATCTGTTGTTCCTCTGCCAAAACCCTAACAGTATCATGGGTGGGATTATTCACATATTGTTCTTCCATGGTTACCACCCTCTCTCCAGCCACCCTTTCCCAATTCATGGTCCGTTTTAAAAATGTTGACACTTGTTGTATCAGTATACCACGAAGGAAGGCCTTCAAGGTGTCTCAGATTACCACTACCGTGGCGGTTCCTCTATTCAAATCAGCAAACTCTCTTAAGGCTGTTAACACCTCATCTGGGTCACCCATTAGTTCCATCCAAAAAGGGCTTATTTTCCACTCCCCTGGCGAATTCTCCCTCACCTCTATTGATACCGTCACCGGGGAGTGGTCCGAAAGACCTCTTGGCATGTAACTTACATTTTTTTTTATCACCTGCAGTGCCTCCTCATTCCCCAAAACCATATCAATTCTAGAAAGAGTGGTGTGTAATGGAAAAACATGAGTACCGTCGGACTGCCGGATTCCACGCTCTGCATATATCCATTAGTCCGGTCTCTCTTAAGAATAGGGACAATCGATCGTCAACTGTAGCACCGATCTGTGTCCCGTGGGGAAACCTGTCAACCTTCCAGTCCAAAACCGTGTTAAAATCACCCATGAATATTTGGGTATGACTATGTCTGACTCCCCACAGTCATATATTGTGGATAATATACTTCCATTACTTTCTAGATTCCAAAATCAAAGTAAAACCTGGAATAAGCTCCCCTTATCGTTAATAGGCCGTATTAATCTAATTAAGATGATATGGATGCCTCAGTTTTTTTTTTTTTGTACACAATGCCCCGATCTGGATACAAATACGGATTTTTATTTAGGCGATTAATATGGCAGAAAAAAATGCTTGCATTAAATTGGAGATTCTACAACACCCCAAAAATGCGGGCGGTCTGGCAGTTCCTAATCCAAGGTTATACTTTTTTGCATCCCAACTACAGCACTTTGCTGGATGGGAGTCTAAGCAAACACTTCTTCCTGCTCAACGATTATTTTCTTATGCATTTAAGGGTCGGTTACCACTCTATGTCCTAGATGGTGCAGGGGGGGGGGGGGCGGGGGTCTCGCTTTCCGATATGCCTACCTGCACATTAATATGTAAACTGTAAGATACAGTTAAAAAAATACTAGGTGTCTCTTATCCTACTAGATACACTCCCATATGGGAAAATGATAGACTTCCTCAAATTTTGGCCCTTAGAGGCTTTCAGAGATGGGGGAAATTAGGAATAACAACTCTAGCTCAGTTATACGAAAACTGTATACCTAAATCCTTTGAAGATCGAAGGGGACAGTTCTCTCTGCAATCTAATTGGTTCTATCAATTCCTACAACTGAGACATGCTTTACATGCCCAATTCTCTTCTGCTAGGATATTTTTTTCCCCTATCCTTGTTCTTGATATGATAGTACAGGCAGGGAAAACAAAAGGTCTCACCTCTGCTACATATAGGGTATTGTCAGATGGGTTTCTACTGAACTTTCCCATCTGCTCTAGGGCTGGCTGGGAAAAAGATATCAGTTCTATCCCCGAGGTCTGGGATGATATTCTTCGGTCCTTGCCCCGTGTGTCTCTCTCTCCATCACACAGACTGACAAAGATCTTTGTTCTCCATAGTCTATAGAACTCCCCAATTTCTGTATGCAATTGGATATCTGAGCCAGATGTGGTAATACAGGTACGCTAATTCATCTTTTGTGGCGGTGTCCGAAACTTTGAGGATACTGGGCGGAGGTGATTGGTACCCTAAATGGGCTATAGCAGGGATAGGCAATTAGCGGACCTCCAGCTGTTGCCAAACTACAAGTCCCATGAGGCATAGCGAGACTCTGACAGCATCCAGCATGACACCCAGAGGCAGAGGCATGATGGGACTTGTAGTTTGGCAACAGCTGGAGGTCCGCTAATTGCATTCCCCTGGGCTATAGGATACTAATATTCCGGTTCAACCACTTATATGTCTATTGGGATACTGCGATACGTCTATTTATACCTCCTCTATTGGTAACACTATAAGACACGCACTTTTTGTTGCCCGTAGACAGATTGCTCTTAAGTGGACCTCTCCCTCCCGCCGACCGTATTTGAGTGGATTTTAGATCTCAATAGGATTATTCTTTTTGAAAAACATACATACTCCCTAAGCAATTCAAAGATTAAGTTTGATGCTACCTGGTCAAGATGGCTTAAATTCATGACCTAGGTATCATGTAAATAGGTACTATATACTTTGTAATATTGGATGCTGTTTTTTTCCCCCCATACTTACTCCAAGAGCAGGGTGGGGGTGGGGGGATAGGGTTTTTTTTTGTTCAGGTAGGGTGGTTTGGGGTTCCATTTTTTTTTTTCTTTTCTTGGGTTGTGTTTTGTTTAATGTGATTCTGTTTGTATAATTTTTTTGTATTGTCTCAATGTTGTTTGCATATAAAAAAAAGGTTCTGATTTAAAAAATAAAAATAAATCACCCATGACAATAACCGGCACACCTGGTTTATCCAGAACAAACTCCATCAACCTATACAAGATTAAAGTGTCAAAAGGTGGGGGAACATATAAATTGTCCAGCACGTAGGTTGTATTCTCTATAGTACAATACAAAAAATGTAGCGCTGTTCATCAGTCTTAATCTGCCTGCAGGTGACCATTATCCCAGATCTAATCAGACTACTCACCCCCGCCCTAGAATAGGAGGTGTGAACTGATTGATACTGGGTTCGGAATTCCCCCCAGCTCAGCTGTGGTATGGAGACATGAGTAAGGTGCGTCTCCTGTAGGCAGAGTAACTCCACCCCATACATTTTTGCTACAGAAATAACTGCTGTTTTTTTGGCGGGATCTCCCAATCCCTGGATGTTCCAAGAACATATTATACATTTTTTAACCTGCATAGGATTAACCATTTAGTGTTCAACAAATGCATACAATTCCAAATAACCACTCCAAATTGTGTGATTTCCATATATTTTGTGTGATCTTTCTTTGTTAACCAATACCTATTCTTTTAATTTTCTTCTGTGATACTTAAGTGACAAAATAGTTCCTATTTGAAATATATTTATTCCCCACATACCCCTTTCATACCTAACACACCATCAGTGTCTCATTCCCAATTCACTCACCACCCTTATGGGTCCTCTCTGGAGGCTTCCAAAGTGACCTTCCCATGTGCTCAAGATAACAAATATTAGTTCATTTGTGTATAACCCCCCCATTAACTTTGAAGAAGAAGACCATTTACACATTATCCCTCTAACCTAAATGCAACCCCCCACCCCAACTCCTTAATGTGTGAATAAGTGATCAGCTGTGCCCCTGGGTCACCCATGCAGTTATTATACTTCTTTCTTTGAAGCGCCGTTTTCTGGTTCTTCTATAATTTTTCCTTATGGGATGCCAACCACCCCTCCACCCCCTCAGGGGAATCAAAAAAAAAAAGTCTCCCCCATAGCAGTCACCCGCAATCTTGCTAGGTATAACAAGACATAGGAGACTTTCAGATGTTGTAGTTTACGTTTGATTTCCAAGAACTTGGCCCTCCGTCTCTGCAGTTCTGGTGAAAAATCTGGGTATATAGATACGCTAGTACCTTCATAAATGATTTTACCCATTTCCCTGGCCTTCTACAATATGGTTATTCTGTCTTTATAGTAAAGCATTTTAACCAGTAGAGGTCTTGGGTAACCCCCTGGTAGGGGAGGTCTAGAAGGTAGCCTATTCGCTCTTTCCATTGTGAAAAAGGATGAGAAAGTGTCCTTTGCAAAAGGATCCCTGAACCATGTCACATACCACAGGATCCAGGCCTTCACTGCGCTCAGGGAGCCCCATGATCCTGACATTTTTTCCTTCGCAATCTGTTTTCCATATCGTCCATTTTTTATCTCAATTAACCATTTGTTCTTTTATTATTCTTATCTCCCGCTTAAGGGGGGGTCAGGTCATCCTCCGTCAGGCTAACTCTTCCTTGAAGGACGGTACTTCTTTTACGCACTTTTTGTAGGTCATGCCTGACAAAGGATAACTTTTCCCGGATTACTTTAAACTGGTCTGACAGTTCACCTTGGGAGGTCCTACAGGAATTAATTGCCTGCAGGAGTTCTTTCCATGATGGTTCTCCTTCTGTTATAGCTCCAGCTCCAGAAGAGGGTTCTGTAGTCTCTTGGATGTCCTGAATGTCCTACCCTGCGGATTTCAGTCCTGTATGATTTACCTCTGGTGCTGTCATCTTTCCTTGACCTTGGCTTTTCCTCACAGCTCCAGTCCCAGCATGCGCCTTAGGTTGCGCTTGCGAATTCTGTTGCCCTCCCTTTGTGTGGGTCTGATCTGGGTTATGGGCTAATCTCCCTAATTTGGCTGCCGCCTGATTCCCCTTCACGCTTCAGTGTGGCTGGGTACTAGAGCTGGCACTGTCCAGTTGTGCAGGATCTTCCCCTCACTTCCTTTTCATTGCTATGTGTTAGCAGAGGCTTGGCAGAGAACAGTACTTGTACCCTCAAAAAAAAAGTGGGGGAAAAAAAAGTAAGACAAGCTAATAAGGTCGACAGACAGCACCCCTAGCATTCCAGGTGGGGGCCCTCTTAATTTCCCCCACCCTCCAGATGCAGAAGGGAACAAGAGTATCCGAGATGAAGGTTACTAAGTGTCCACCGGGTGTCACTGCAGACCAGTCCAACCTCCTCTGGTAAATAATTTATAAATGCTGGACTCACGTGTAGCCTTAAGGTCTCTCCCCTCATCAGTCAGTGACCAGGCTGTACGGGCTCTCCCCCTGCTCAATGTCCAACCATCCACGCTGCACTGGGGTATCCGGAGACCGATGGCGGAGGGTGCTTCAGGTGCGTCTGCGGCTCTCCTCTCTATCCCACTATGAGGAGCGGTTCCCCAGGCGGAACGGCGGGGCATCAGGGCTTCCAAACGGAGGGTAAGCCATCCCCTCGCCTCTGCATCGGCTCCAGCTGAGCTGGGTCACACACGTCCGTCCTCTAGAACATCCGGTCACGCCCCCACCCTCGTCCGGGACCCTTACTTTTTAATATCCTTATAAATGATATAGGGTCTGGGATTAAAAGTACAATTTCTGTCTTTGCAGACGACACTGAGCTATGCAGTGGAATAACGTCCTTACAGGATGTCTCCAATTTACAAGCTGACATCAATGCACTGTCTAATTGGGAGACAAAGTGGCAAATGAGGTTTAATGTTGATAAATGTAAAGTTATGCACTTGGGGGCTTAGAATATGCATGCATCATACATACTAGGGGGAGTACAACTGGGGGAATCCATGGTGGAGAAGGATCTGGGGGTATTGGTAGATCATAAGCTCAATAATAGCATTAGAGGTGCGCATCTTCACTGGCCTCACGATTCGATTAGATTACAATTATCATGTCAACGATTCATTTCGATTCCGCGATGCATCACGATTACAGCGCAAGTGCGCATGGTTTTCATCCAAAAAAATTCAAGTAGTCAGGAGAACTCCATTTTTTTTATTCTATCTGTTCTTAAAAAAAAAAAAAAAGACAACACTTCCTACATGTAGCAACGTCTAAACATAGCAGACAACAACTTAAAGGAGCTCCAGGCTCTCCCCCAAAATACTAAAGGAGATGGTCAGAGACTGCAGACCTACTACAGGAGATGGTCAGAGTCTGCCAGACACAGTACAGGAGATGGCCTGAGACTGTCGACATACTACAGGAGATGATCAGAGAGTGCAGACATGATACAAGAGATGGTCAGAGACTGCCAGACATAGTACAAGAGATGGGCAGAGACTGCGGACATGGTACAGGAGATGGGCAGAGACTGCGGACATGGTACAGGAGATGGGCAGAGACTGCGGACAGGGTACAGGAGATGGGCAGAGACTGCGGACATGGTACAGGAGATGGGTAGAGACTGCGGACATGGTACAGGAGATGGGCAGAGACTGCGGACAATAATGCAGAGTTGTGGTGTGATGAAGGCACATATAAGACAATTCTATCATATGGACTTGTGTTGGGTTATGTAGATTAGGACACAACCTGACAGATGGTCAGACTGGAAAGAGAAAGCAATACACATAGTGTGTGTCAACCCCAGCATCATACTGGGAATAATAAGAGCAGACGTTTGTGTTTTTATTTCTGACAATCTAATGGTGTCCTGTGTCCCCTCCCGAGCTGTCATCACATTCAGGAAGATAATACACCATTCCTCCTGTCTATATTTCTCCTCCATACAGCCCAGTCCCCTGCAGTGGCAATGACATTACTCATCAGATCATTCCACTACATGCCCGGACTCCCCCCCCCCCCCCCCTGTGTCCCCGGATCACAGCTCCCCCTTCCCCCTCTGTACTCACATGCTGCTCTGCCGGTGCTGGTGGCCATTCTGCAGGCCCCAGCTGCCGGTCTCCCTGGTAACGCTGTAAACACTGAGTGATAATTGTGGCTGTATGCTCACTCAGTGCTCACCATCCCCCCGATCTCCATTCCAACCGCCGCTGTTGGAGAATCTGACAGAACTTCGGTATTCTCACGTCTCTCCTGACGTCACCAGGGAATTCTCAGGCCCGCCCACTGACTGTAGCCATCAGAGATTCAGAAGAGAGGTGGGCGGGGCTGATGTCAGGAGAGATGAGACGTGAGAGGCGGGCGGGGCTGACGTGAGGAAAGAGGTGGCCCGGGCTGACATGAGAAGAGAGGAGACGTGAGAGGCAGGCGGGGCTGACGTGAGGAGACAGGCGGGCCGGGCTGACGTCAGGAAAGACGAGAGGCGCGCCGGGCAGTCACATAAGCGACATACACAAACCGAAATGAGGTAACGCACTGAGTGCTCTCCCGGGAGGGGCGGGGCGGGCAATCGATTATCCCGGTCGCATGCATCGATGCTGCATCGGGGACACCCGAATCGCGATGCATCGATGTTGCGATTAATTTCAGCACCTCTAAATAGCATGCAATGCCAAGCTGCAGTTTCCAAAGCAAGCAAAGTCCTTTCTTGTATTGAGAGGTATGGACTCCAGAGAAAGAGATATAATTTTGCCTGTACATATCACTAGTAAGTCTTCATCTGCAATATACAGTTTAGTTTTGGGCACCAGTTCTCAAAAAGGATATGGGGGGAACTGGAGAAAGTGCAGAGAAGGGAAACCAAACTGGAGCTTAGCTATGAGGAAATAATAGAGGAACTGGATTTATTCTCTCTTGAGAAGAGGAAATTAAGGGGGGATATGATCAAAATGTACAAATAGATAAGTGGTCCATATAGTGAACTTGGTGTTGTAGTTATTCACTTTAAAGTCATCACAGAGGACAAGGGGGCACTCTTTACGTCTAGAGGAAAAAAAGATGTCATCTCCAAATACGGAAAGGTTTCTTCACAGTAAGAGCTGTGAAAATGTGGAACAGACTCCCTCCAGGGGTGGTTCTGGCCAACTCAGTAGATTGCTTTAAAAAAAAAGGGCCTGGATTCTTTCCTAAATGTTCATAATATAATTGGGTACTGACATTTATAGGCAAACTTGATCCAGGAAAAATCCAATTGCCTCTCGGGGGATCAGGAAGGAATTTTTTCCCCTGCTGTAGCAAATTGGAGCATGCTTTGCTGGGGGTTTTCACCTTCCTTTTCACCTTCCTCTGGATCAACTACGCCATGTGGAGGCTTCTCTTTCTCTTCTCCATTTTTTTACACCCATCGCATTTACCTATGACCTAGTCCCCTGGAGGGGTGTTGCTGTTTCCTGTGGATATCACCTGGCTACGGGATATTTGGAAGCGTGCATCATTTGCCTGGCCGTCACCGGGAGCAGCGATTGGAAGTCACCCCTGATGATCGTTTGAGGAGGCCGTGACACAGATACTCTTGCCCTTGCTATTTAGACCCACCACTCATTGGTACATGAGTCCACACCTTACGGTTAGAGTACCGACCTCTTCCCCAGGTGGCGGGATCACAGCCCTCCTTTGGTGTTATTTTGTTTGAATGCCAGGACTAGTGCCAATTCACCCACTACTGTGAATACATGTATTCGTGCTTACATCATACCGCAATTTGGAAAGAATTCTCAACATTATTTGGGACTTTATCACTTATTAGTTACCTCTGCATAGATGGGACTTTGTTTATAGACCAGTTTGATTAATTTATCATTATCTCTCACATGAGTGATCATGACACTATCACCTATCTTCCATGATATTAGTGTTTTTATACGTATTAGTTTGTGATCTCACATATCATATTATTCTTCAATTGTTTTTTGGTTTTCACACCACTGTTTGATTTCCATCCTGCCTTTGCCTTCCATGATTGGCATATTGCTGCAGAGGTCTTGAGGGACAAGACAATGTCAATGAGAGAACAAGGCTCTGAACCTGTAAGGCAGCCCGCGGCATACTCTACACTTTGCACTGTGTGCCAAGGGAAGCATCTCTTCAGCAGTAGTGCATTCTAGCAACATTACAATCCAGCAGGGCCCACAAAGGCACAGCCAGGGAGTCCACTGATCCGAAAGCTGCAGCGGGAGCCACAGTGGCTATAGTGCAGTCAGGGAAACCTGCAAAACTGAGGATAGCCAGGAGCTAATGTCAAAGATGAGACATAACTTTGTCTAGGCCGGGTCTTTGTGAAAAATTGCAGGGCTAACAATCGGGGCTAATGCTAGAATATTGTGCGCCCTAGGAGCAGCTACTTGCACCCCCCCAAAAAATAAATAAAAAGGTTGCAAATGCAGCCCGTGCAGGGATGCTTTCTTACCTACTTGCCAGCATTAACTCTGTGTGGAGACTGACTGGTGAGCTGGGAGGAAGTTATGTTGTGCACAGCATGGCTTGCGTGGCACCGCATTGGCTGGATACCTCTTCTTCACAGATTGTCTGATATTTGCAGAAGATTGTCTCCAGCCAACATCATCCAATCCTGCAGCGGTGTGTGGGGAACAGGACAGCCATCAGAAATTATGGGGGCCCCTTACACAGCTTTAGACCTGGGCCCCCCGCGTCTGACCCCCTTACATCAGCATTTACCCCTTTCATTAGGGTCCCCAAAGTCCCCCCATTCATCAGGGTCCCCAGAGTACCACCTCCTTTCAATGTCCCCAGAGTTACCCTCCTTACATCAGGGTCCCCAGAGTTACCCCCCTTACATCAGAGATCCCCCTTTCATTAGGTTCCCCAAAGTCTCCCCTTACATTACAATCCCAAAGTCCTCTCTTACATCAGGGTCTCCCAGAGCCCCCCCTCCTTAAATCAGGGTCCCCAGAGTCCTCCCTCCTTAATTTAGGAACCCCAGAGTTGCCCACCCTTTCTTGGGTTCTTTTGGTATATAAAAAAAAAAAAGTCTGAACCTCAGATCTCTGCAGATCTAGACAAGTATACCTAGCCTGCCCGGACAACGTCCAAAGAATGCAGTCGTCTCTCTTCTGCCGAACGAGGCTGAGAGAAAAAAAAGAAAGCAAAATAATTTCCTGATTTAAATGAAAGGCCGACACCACCTTTGGCAAAAAGGATGGAACAGGTCGTAACACGACCCTGTCGTGGTATAGAATAAAATACGGTTCCCTGCATGACAGGGCCGCCAATTCTGACACCCTCCTAGCCAAGGTGATAGTCATCAGGAAGGCTAGCTTGCGTGACAGCAAGTCTAATGGAATTTCCTTAATAGGTTCAAATGGTTGATTGTAGAGAAGAGAATTCTCCCAATCACGTATTTTTGTGGATGCCATTTTTGGCTTCACATCAAGCAATATAAATCTTCCAGACTTTATGATAGATTTTTCTAGTGACAGCTTTTCTAGCATTCACTACCGATCCCGAGATGCCGCGATCCTTCAGCACCCTGGCTTCAATAGCCATGCCGTCAAATTTAGAGACTGTAAATTGGGGTGGAATATAGGACCTTGAGACAGTAGATCGGTGCGACGTGGAAGCGTCCATGGTCCGTCTATTGTCAGTCTCACAATCTCCAGGAACCAGGGTCTTCTGGGCCAGGCTGGTGCCACCAGAATGACTGGAACCCCCTCTTTCCGAATCCTACGCAACAAGTGTGGGAGGAGAGGGATCGGAGGGAAAGCATAAACCAGGGAGTATTGGCTCCATGGAATTATCAGAGCATCTGCTCCAATCGCCAGAGGGTCTTTTGTTCGGGACACAAACTAATGTAGGTTGTTGTTGAACCTGGATGCCAGTAGGTCGACCTCTGGCCATCCCCAACATTGGCAAATTTCTTGGAACACCTCTTGGTGTAGGGACCATTCCCCCGGGCAGATCTGGTGGCGGCTGAGATAATCTGCTTTCCAGTTCTCTACTCCCGGGATATGGACTGCTGATATAATTGGCACGTGTCCCTTTGCCCGGGCTAGTATGTGGTTCACCTCTTTCAGAGCTGAACGACTCCTGGTGCCGCCTTGGTGGTTTATATAGGCCACTATCTGATAGGGTAGTCCTGAAGCTCTACCGTCCAGGAGTGTAGGGCCAGACGTACTGCCTGTAATTCCAGGATGTTGATGGGCAGGATCTGTTCTGTTCCTGACCATCTTCCTTGGGCTGAGAGCCCGTCTAGGGTCGCTCCCCAGCCTGAGAGACTGGCATCTGTAGTCAGTACTCTCCAATTTACTGGGAGAAAGGATTTTCCCTTTCGCAGGTTCTGATCCTGCAGCCACCTATTTAGGCTCAAGCATGCCTGAAGGGATAAGCACATTGCATAATCCAGGGCTTTCCTTCCCCTGTTCCAAGCCATCAAGATGTCTTGTTGTAAGGGTCTGGAATGGAACTGGGCATAGGGCACTGCCTCGAAGGAGGATACTATCCTCTCTAGAAGTCTCATACAGAGTCGAATGGAGGGTTGTCTGGTGCGTCTTATCTGACGCACCTGATCTTTTAGGGCACAGATCCTTACAGGTGGCAAGAATACTCTGGCTTGGACCGTATTTAGGATCAGACCCAGATATGTTAGCTGGTATTTTGAGCTGGTCTCAAGGTTGACTTTTCGGTATTTATGATCCAGCCTAAGCTTTTCAAATACCGCACTGTGTATATTATGCTCTGTTCTAGAGCCTGAACTGAGTGATCTCTGAGCAGGTCATCCAGGTACCCGAGCACCAGAATCCCTTGGGCCCTTTAAAGGCCCAGTACTGGTGCTAGGACCTTTATGAATACCCGGGGAGCTGTAGCCAGCCCGAAGGGTAGAGCCACGAACTGAAAATGACGTTCCTCTACTGCAAAACGTAGAAACCTCTGGTGAGGCTGAAAAATAGGTATGTGTAAATGCGCGTCATATCTATGGAGGCTAAAAAGTCTCCCCTCTGGAGTGAGGTTACTACTGAATGGACAGATTCGATCCAAAAGGACTGTATCGTTAGATACTTGTTCAGGGATCTTAGGTCCAAAATGGGCCTGGTGTCCCCGTTTGGTTTCTGAACCATAAACAGGTGTGAGTAAAACCCTGTGCCCCTTTCGAGTATCGGAACCTTTACAATTACTCTTTGATGCACTAGATGATGTAGTGCTTGAAGTAACTTTTTTTTTTTTTTAGAGGATCCGAGGGAACACTGGATCTTAAAAACCTCTGGGGGGCATCCCCCACAACTCCAGCCTGCAACCGCAAGATATAAGTGAGGTGGACCCATTTGTCCTAAATTGTTATTTTCCAAATGTCCGCAAAGGCAAGCAACCTTCCCCCCACTCGATGGAGTGGGGGCGTCCCTTCAAAAGAAAGGCTTGGTGCTGGGTTTAGAAGAATTTTGGACTTTTTCTGGCCCTGCGGCTTGCCCCTGGCCCTAGGGCCCTGTTGGCGGCGGAACCGCCCTGATGCTGAGACATTTGAGGAAGCAGTCCCTGTTTTAAACGAGGGACGTCTGGTGCTTTTCTTCACAGGAAGTAGAGAACTCTTCCCTCCGGAAATCTTTTGGATACATTTTCCCCATGAAAAGGGAAACCTGCCAATAAACTTTTTACAAGGAAGCTCGGGTGACCAGTTTTTAAGCCATAAAAGTCTGCGCATATGTACAAATATGAGAGACAAAACGAGAAACCTGCTGTATTGAATCCTTTAAAGCAGTGGTTCTCAACCTTTCTAGTGCCGTGGTCCCTTGATAAAATTTCCCAAGTTGTGGGACCCCTAACAGTAAAATTACCGTGCCTTGGGTTGTCAGCACCCAAGGCAAGACAAGTAATTTGCGCCCCTAACCCATGGACATTTAGCGCTCCCTGAGTCCCTTCCACTCGTACAGTATTAAAACCCCTTATGGTAAATTTTAGGATGTAAATATAAATGAAAACAATCAGCGCCAAAAATTGCTATAAATATCGTGCTATTAAATACTAGTGTTAATAATCTATAATAAACATGCACAGCTGCTAAACATTCCAAGTGCAATGGTGGCTCAATAAAGGATTAATGAGAATTGGGGACTTCCTTAATGGAAACCGAGTGCACACGATTACATACTTCAAAGACAACTTCTCAATGCCTCCCATTGAGATATTCCGATATAACCAAATTTCCTCATTCATTAATTCCAAAATTAAACAGGTGGGGGGCCCCATGACACTTACCGCATTTGAACTGACTTGCTAAAACAGAGGCACACAGAGGGGCCGGATCTCTACCATATACTCTTCTATAACTGAACCAGATACTAAACTCACCTATATGACCCAATGGGAGAGGGACTTGAACATCTCCCTTGAGCTGTCAGACTGGCAAGATATTGCCTACCAACTCTCAAAAATCTCTATTAACACTACCCTTATCGAAGCCAACTACAAAACGCTGCTACGCTGGTACTTGGTCCCCACGAGAATAGCTAAAATGCATCCTTCCTCCTCCCTCATTGTTTCCGACAATGTGGACTGATGGGCACCATGTACCATATTTGGTGGCAATGTCCACTAGTAACCAGGTTTTGGATAAGGATTTTTAATCTGATCAATTCAGTAACATGTATCAACATCCGTCGGTCCCCAGAGAGCGCGTTTTCATAGACTGCCCGACGGGATCCCCAAAAAATCAATACGCCTCATAACCTATATCTTGTTGGCAGCGAGAATAATTGCAAGGAACTGGAAACACTCAAGAATACCCCTAGAACAAGTTAAGGTTAAACGCAACTGGATTATGATTAATGATAAGCTCACTTACACTCTTCACAATAAAGCAGAGATGTTCAATAAAATCTGGGATCCATGGATCGAGCATATCTCCACTTAATGAGGAAATCCGGGTGACCCTCTCTCTCTCTCTCCTCTCTCTATCCCTTCCCTCCTTTCTCTTTCTCTTCTATGCTCCTTTCCTCTCTTTCTTTCTAATCTTGGTGGTATACCTTTTTGTATACCTTGGTTATCGATATACTGTGATAGAACGTTACTGATGAGGCAGGAAACCTTATTATAGTAGGGATCCACGGCTAACCCCGAATTTTTTTAAATCGGGGTCCACTGAAGCCCTGGATCCTCCCTATCCCTCCCCCTAGAACTGGTATATTCTAACGCTACCGGGTTGGGCACTTGCACACATACTATGCCCTACTTGAGGGCTTGAATAGCTCTTCTGATGATGTTATGCATATGCCTCCTATCTCCTGACAAGTTCTAGGCAGGGTAAAAATACATTGTCAAAACGTTTATATGTTTGGCCGAATGTAACCCGGCTATTTGTTCATTTTCTTCCCCTTTTTTTTTTTCTTTTTTTTTATTGTTCTCCTCTCCTGTTTTGTATTTACCTCAATAAAAATATTGCAATATAAACATTCCAAGTGATACACCACACTGGTTGCAAAAATTAAAGTGAATAAATGTAGCGCTGTGTGTATAAACCTATTAATATCGAATAAAATAAAAGTGCATATAATCATGAATCATAAACACGAGTGATAAATAGTCCATAAATTGAATTGAATAAATAAAGGCTCTTCTTATGATCAGTGTTTCAACGCTAATCCACCACTGTGATCGTTCGTCCTCAAAAGGAGTGCACACCACCACCGATAAAATTGCGCGCTCACCTCCCAGATGAATTAAAACTCATGAACAGATCTCCCCTCGAGTTCACACGATCTCCTCCTTTAAACAATCAATGGCAGGTAATCCAGCTATTTCTTATTTTAGGATTTACCACTCCCTCTGTTCTCCTTTCTTTCCCTTTTATCTCTCTCTAGCCTAATTTCGTGTTTTTTCCCCCCATCCCTCTTTAGCCGTCTTTCTTGTTCTTTCGCTTATTCGCTCTCCCTTTTTCTTTGTTCCTCCCACTCTTTTCCTCTCCCTTCCATGTATTCTCTATTATTCCTTCTCTTACTCCTTGGTGGGGGGAATGGGATGAGTGGCAATACTGGGGGGAGTTCTGGTCAGCCAACTTAGGTGCTCTTGATCAAGGTCATCTGCTTATCTTAGAACTGTAGTGGGGACTTTTAATGGCAACTCTAATCAAAAGGTAGTGTTACTCACTGTGTCTCCAGCTCTATGGTGTCTCGCAGCAGTGACACCTATGCCGAAAGCAGGAGATAGGATCTCCTCCAGCCCCTCCCACTTCACATTCCTCACCAGTCAGCTGACCTCTAGTCTCTGCCCCCCACCCTTGCCGGGAACTGAATGGGCGGCTGCAAAGAAGCTGAGTGGGCAGCCGCGGGCTCCAGGAACAGCCCAGCTGGGCGGCCACAGGCTCCAGGAAAAGCCCTGCTGGGCAGCTGCAAAAAGGCTGGGAGAGTGGTGCAGGCTTCAGGAACAGCCTAGGATTTGGTGACCCCTGGCAAATCATCATTCGACCCCTGAGGGGGTCCTGACCCCAGGTTGAGAACCACTGCTTTAAAAGCATCAACAGCAAAACACAGCGTTCGAGGAATATCTGTCTTATCTTTAGGCAGATCATCCTCTAGGTTAAGCCCATTAGGCATTTTGATCTGATCCTTAATGGACTGGCAAATACCAATTGCTGCAACAGCTGGCTGAATAGCTGAACTGGTCAAAGAAAAGAAAGCCTTTAATAATAACTACAATTTCTTGGCAACAGGGCCTTTCAGGCCCTGTGCGCATTCTAATGGACAAGTTAAATTCTTATTTAAAGAAGGGACTGCTGAATCTACTGCTGGCATGCTCCATTTTTTACCAAACCTTTCATCCATGGGATATAAAAGGGAAAACATTTTAGGAGGAACAAAAAGGTCCTATCAGGATGTTACCAATTGGCATACACCGCCTGTTCCAACCACGGGGTGTAGAGGGAAAGTCTGTCCAGCCTGGAAAGGCCTCAGAGATCCCTAAGAGGACCCGGGGGGGCTCAGTTGCCTCTGTAAGAGGCAGCTTAAAGGCAGAATGAACCATTTCAGTCAGGGTCTGGATAAGAAGCCTCTGTGACTGAGAGGCAGACATCAGTTTGATATCTTCTTGTCCAGATTGCTCGGAAGCAGAGTCATCTGCCAGGCACTCCACCAAATCCTGAGCTTTAAGCTCTTCCCCATTCTCGACTCATTCCTGCTCCAGACTAGGAGGCTCCGGGGAGGGGGATCTGTCACGCTTCCTGCTACCCTGCGGGATGGTCGCAATCATGTCAGCTATCCTGTGCTCTAAGCCGGTTAGGGCTGATGACCGTTCATCCTCAGCGGCGTTGACTGTAGGCACAATGGCTTAGATTGCCCAGAAGCCTCTGGTCCTTCAGGGGATACAACACAAGGGATACGACCAAGTTCATCAGGAACTGCTGATGACATAGGTGTGCCTTTTCCTGCAGTGTTAGTCCCACTCCTCTTTTTGGAAGACATTAGTAGCCGCAAACAGAGTACTTGGATGTATAAAAACTTCCTTTTTTTTTTAAAAGGGAGATCCTTTAATAGGGCTCACCAAGCCCCTATGCAATAATCCTGCTAAGCAACACCTGGTGACTCACGTGACCTGGGTAAGAAGAAATGAACCACTGTGTTTGTTCAGAGCCTGCTCTGTGTCCCACAGCTGCCTTCTCGAAGCACAGCATGCTTGGCTTACCCAGCTTAAATGAGCCGAGTGTGCGCCGGAACATTCTATACGTGCGTGCGCAAGCACGTGCATGGTCCCGGCGAATGAGCGTAACTGTATTCGCGTATGACGGGAATCTTTGTGCGCCCAAAGACCACTGCGCATGTGCAGCGAAGCCACGTGCGCCATGGCCGCCAAACTGCAGAATACAGCGGCGCACTTGTGAACGCACATGTGCTACGGTGAACCGAATGAAAAAGGACTGGGTACCCTTTCATGTTTAGGGTCCACTCCCTTGGACCTGTATAGCACCCTGCAGGAAATGCCTTTAGCACTGTAGTGTCCAGGATTTCCACTCCGCAGGGTCCAGAGCCTGAAGGCCACTTACAGGCAAAACATCGCAGGATCAGTCTTTTTTGCGAGGTTCGGGTAGCATTTATCTAAGCATATAGTCTGTGTCAAATGGATCCGATCGGTCAATCCCTTGATTAAATTTTGGAACCATTTGTGGGACTATAGACCTGGAGCTCAGACAGCTCAAACAAACCGTGCCATCCACCTTGTAGACACTGGTAAAAAAAAAAACTGATGTGCTCCCTGCGTGGGAGGGGTTATATAGGGAGGTCACTTCCTGTCTAAAGCTCTTTGATCTACCAGTGTCCATTCACCTGATGATGAAGTATAATCCAGAAGGTAATGAATATTAAGTTCAGTACAGAGTGTGAGGGGGTTAGCTCGGCAGCGGGTGTGTGAGACCCCCTGGAAGAGTTCATCACACAAAATTAGGCACAGCAGACAGTGGTAGGAGAAAACAAAAGGGTGTGGTTTTATTTGAACTATATACAGACAAAAAATATAGCAGAAAACAGCTGGGCTCATTAACTCTTCCCCTGCAAGCCTCCCAGCACTCCCCCTAGTGGTATAAATTGGCATAAAGCCTGAATCTAGGACATATATATCTTCCATCCTGGATGCAACCTGGTGATTTTACCTGCCTGCTGTCACAAGAGGAAATTCCAATGATACAGCCCATCAAAAACTGGTTGACAACAGCATAATGATTACTGAACAATCACCTAGGAAGCGAGTGCGAAAGTGCAACTAGAACTTAGATATTGAATATTCAGATAGTAAGATGCAGACATGAAACAGTAAATGACTCCCAGTGTGCAGAGGGCTTACCATACATCAGCACTTTTTACACCTCAATGCACATAGCAAATGTAGTGAGTATCAAACTCCCAGGATTCAAGTACTTGAGAAGGACATAAGTATATCTGAAGCTGTAAGCAGGTTCAGCTATTATTCACACGAGTAACAAAAAAACAAAACAAATGTACACCACAGGGGTACGTTAAAATGCCATATACTGAAGGCCCAAGCAGTCTTACCAGAACCTGCACAGGGAGGATCAGAGGAGCGCACACAAATCATGGTCATCTGAAGAAATCTGTGGTTCAGAGAAAGTCATCTGGATGCCCCCATACACACACAGGAGTGCGCCCAAATCTTTTACTTTAATGTGTCGTGCATATGTTAATTTTTTCAATAAGAATAAAGGTCACTGGATAATGCCTACACCAAGGCCCAACCTTTAATACAAAAAGGAAGGTAAAGTCATCAATAGTATAAACAATACTAGTAGAAACAGTATGATTGGGTCATCAATTTACTGGAAGCATAAAAGTAAGCTTAAATGCAGTGGCTCCTCAGTGTGTAGCTGCCAATCTAATCTTAGTTCATCAAAAATATGGTCGAAAGTCTCACAAGATGAACCGTAAATGAGTGCCCAATAAAATAAGGTAGTGTCTGGTTAGAAGGAGATCAGTGCAGCTTTTGGAATGCTCACAAATCACTGTTATCTGAAGAAATCATATGCAAACATCAGTGGTTTAATGGCCAGGCCCAAATATTCTAACCTCCAAAAGTGAATTGAACTGCTCCCTTAAGCCTCATACACATGATCGGATTTTCATCAGACAAAGCGTAGGACTTTTGTCCGAAGGGCGTTGGCCAGGAACTTGTATTACATACAAACGGCAAAGAATTGCCGGCCAACAAACCCGAAATTACGTGGTTTTTCAGCTCTTTAGCGCCACCCTTCGGACAACTTCTGCTAATGTTGTGTTATAGTGAACATTGATTTCGAGCATGCGTGTTTGTACTTTCCATTTTTGTCCGACGGACTTGTGTACACACGATCGGAAAATCTGACAACACACAAATGTTGGCGAACAATTTTAAAAGCATGCTATCCCACATTTGTTGGTGGAAAATCCGACAATTGTCCGATGGAGCATACAAACGGTCGGATTTTCCGACAACAGCGCGTCATTACACAATTCCCGTCGGATAACCCGATCGTGTGTACAAGGTTTTAGAAGTCATCCAGGTACCCTATTACCAGGGAAATCCTGGGTACACAAGAGCCACAGGAACAAGACCTTGGTGAACACTCTGGAAGCAGTGTGGAGGCCAAATGGTAGTGCCACAAACTGCACAATCTTTGGTGAGGTGGAAAGAACATATAGCTAAGCATTTTAGATATTCACTGATGCTAAAATAAAATCTCCCTGCTGGAGCGGGGCCACCATTGACTGCACAGATTTAATTCGAAACTTCCACATCTATAGAAAGTGGAGTCTCTGGAGGTCCAAGATATCAAACATTGCTATTTAGAACCATGAAGAGATTTGAGCAGAAATTCACTAGGAGGGGAATCAGAAGGGGCTACTCCAGGCACTTACCAGTCTATGCCGCAGCAGGCCCCCAAGTGGATCAAACCCTCACTCATCATGGCAAAGCAATGACACAAGGGATTTTTAGGGTCTACATTCCCTAGCTGAGGACCACTGTCCTGGACTTGTATAGCACCCTACCGGTCTATAAGGCAATAAATCATTGCACATGGTTCCATTCCGCAGGATCTAGTGCCGACACTAACCAAAAAAACCGGTAGCCTTGGTGAGGTGTTATGCTTGAGAGAGGACTTCCATTTTTTTTTCTTGCCAGTGTTTAAGCACATGAAGGTTTTTCCCCTTAGGGATAGGCGTGGTTTTGATGGTGACTATAATCACGTTGGTCCTCATGATTACCAACAGAAGGTGGACAGGGGAGTTGGGGGTTTTTCCAAGCCAAATCAGGGCATCAAAAGGGCGGTAGAAAAAGCTTACGAGCAGCTAAAGAGACCAAAAATTTAGCAGGTAGAGGGATTTGCAAACTTAGTACTAAAATCCTGACAGATCCTAAAAAGGTCGTTTTAGACCAAGGTCTCAAATTTGTGCCTTTTGGAGTTTTGATAAATTCCAGACCTATATGGATATGCACAAATTTGTGGGAAAATTGAACATTAAAAAGATACTTGTCCAGTAATCCCATTAAAAATAATAGTTGCGACCACAGAGTTTCTTCACTCCAGTTTGTCCAATGCTTCCCTGTTCAACCCTCCTGGTGCATTAGCACCATCATTAAAAGTATTTAGGGATGTTATACTTGGAGATCTTGAACTATTAGAGATCAAGAAGGCTGGGAATACTAAGGTAATTCAGGAAGGCCTCGACTCCTTGTGCAATAATAAAGATCTCGTTATAAGGCCTGCCGATAAGTGGGGTGGGATTGTGATTTTAGATAGAAAGTACTATATGACAGAAATGTATAAGATCCTGAGTGATGTTAACACCTACCGTCCCACTCCCCTCTGATCCCAAACTTGGTTATCAAAAGGACCTGGAGAAGATCATATCTAGGGGCCTTGCAGTTGGTATTTTGCATAAAAAGGAGAGTTTGTTCTTGGTGCGTAGGGCCCCAAGGACACCAACAATTCATTACCTACCAAAGGTTCACAAGAATCTCGTCTGCCTCCCCTGGGACGCCCAATTGTGGGTGGCATTGACTCAATCACATCCTGGGTGGGCAGATATATTGACTTTTACTTACAACCCTTGGTTCGTAAAATGGCGTCCTTTGTTAAAGGCTCGCAACATGTGATTAACCTCCTCTCTGGAATTACATTGAAGCCAGGTGTATGGCTAGTGACCGCGGATTTCACCTCGTTATACACTATAATCCCCCATGATTTGGGGTTGGAGGCAGTAAAATGGTTTCTAGATAGAGATTCTGGGCTTCCGACCTATCAGGTGTCTTTCATAATAAATTTCTGCGGATAGTTGCCACTATGGTCCCTGGCTCAGCTCGGTACAAAAGAGCCAATATATGAGGCTAAAAAGGAACTGTTCTGATCCAAAAGAATTCTTAGTACAGGCTGAAATTCTAACAGGCAGGTTCTTTGAGAAGGGGTACACCAGGGACTCTTTAGTGTCCACATTGAATACAGTGAAAGGGATGAACAGGGAAACTTTACTTTTAGATAAACCTCCTCAGAATAGGCCTTATGCCCCAGGAGTTCATTTTGTAACCACTTATTCTCTACAACATAGAAGTATTTGGCGGATAATCTCTAGACACTGGCATATTGTCAATGACAGAATATTGAAGGCAGTGCTACCGGATAAACCTCAGGTGGTGTTCAAAGGGGCCTCCTTAATAAGGAACAGAGTGGCCCCCAATATTTTTGAACCCCCATATCCACAGTCACTTTTTTGATCAATTATCTTTTTACCAATGCAAGAGATGTAGGGTGTGTTCTCTGAGTAGCTGTGCTCATAGAAGAACCACCAAGTTTGTGTCCACAAGCACTCAAATGCAGCACACGATTACTCCATTTATTACCTGCTCAACAGTGGGTGTGGTCTATTTACTACAGTGCCCATGCGGTCTCCAATATATAGGGAGAACCAAATGCCCCCTACAGGTTAGTCTTAACGAACATATCACAAATATTAAATCTGGATTAAAAAAATCACTGTGTCTAAACATTATCTCCTTGTACACAAAAAAGACCCCTCCAATACTCTGTTTTTGGGTATAGACAAGTTTAGCCCTAACTGGAGGGGCTGCTCATTGGTGAGAGAAATTTCGAAACTAGAGATGTCCTGGATCCATAGGGAAAAAACGTATGCACCCTATGGGTTAAATATTGAGGTTGACCTAAATGACATTATTGATAACTCCTAGTGGATATTGATGTAAACTTGATCTGAGTGCGGACTTTTGTAAAATTATAATTTAATTTCCAATTGAAGAATTTTATTCTTGCCGAATACTGGTGTAAGTGCTTTATTCAGTATGTGCACCCATATTTGGCTGAAATTGTAATTCATTATACTTATATTTATTTTATTATTAATTATTATTTTATTTTTATTTATTGCCAATATGTACGTATATGTACTATTGGCATGTGTAGTCATATATTTGGTTTAATATATATATATATATATATATATATATATATATATATATACACATATACACACACACACATACTTTTGGGATTAATTTCCAATACACAGGTGGGTGGCAGGTTATACACATTAATTCACAAAAAATTTGATAATTATGTTAATTCACTATTGATTTAATATTTAATATATTTTGCTGTTATGTAGTATTTAACAACAAAATAATTTATATTTACAATATATCACTATTTGATAATATTTACAATATATCACTATTTATCACATAGGTTGTCATGCAATAATGACGAAGATGCCTGGTATCCATAAATTTATATTTACACATATTTATGGATTTAAATTTATATTAGTAACACATTTTTTATGGATTTAAATAATTATTCACGATTAATTTTATACACTCATGTAGCGTTTCACTATACTCAGAGGTTAAAATCCAGCTGGTATGCTTTGTACGATTAATCCACACATGGGGATACTATTGTTAATGTGGAAGAGACATCCCAGTTCTACAAGGTCAAGGTGAGCCAGGGGCTGGGACTGTGGTGGTGGTTGGAGGTGTCGGGGGTCCACAGCCGGTGGAGCCCGCAAGGGAGGGTAGTACCACGTCTACCAGAGACTACCTTCCCGCCGAGATGTATGACACTTCCGACCTAGAGTCATTGTCAGATTGTGGAGATGACTGTGAGATTGATGAACTGTTTCACCGGAAGGGCTGGGACAAACGCCCATTGCCTATGTTACGTGCACCGCAGGATTCCCCTATGTCAATAGGAGACAGCACGCCCCGGGTACAAGCCCCGGAGTCTACGAGGAAGTCTAGTCCTCAAAGTACCTTCCTACAATCTACAACATCGCCCGTCTTGGTGGCGGGGATGCAACGCGCATCACTACGAGCACCGAGAGAAAAGCCATCAGAGGTAGTGAAAGTACCTCGGCACCCGGAGGCCATCGTTCAACCCGCAGAAGGTGAGCGGGAAGCCATGCCTCCTTTGGCCAGATTGCAACGACTTTTCTCACAGAGAGTCGCCCGTGAGTATGGGTGGGAATATCCCTACTTGCCTCAGGACTTGCCGGAGCATCCGAACTGTGCCCTAGTTTTTTATTTGGGCTTTTGTTTTCTACTCTTCAGGAGGAATGAGAGCAGGTTTTGTTTGTTCTCTCTTCCTCACAGCTCGAAGACAGACTTTGGGGGTAGAGTCAGTGTAGGGACGCAGGAAGAATGAAGATTGCACCAAGTGTCATTACCGCGGTGCTGTCACCAGGTGGCAGTGTTGTGCAACAGCGGTTTGTTTTTTTTTTTACACGCGCATCACTTTACTCATTGGAACGAGTGGATCCATTGGTTGATGGACCCATTCATTCCAAAATAACACAAAAATGTCAGGATGTGATTTTATTTTGTGTGTTGTGGTTTTTTTTTCTTCCCTTCTGCAGGAGATTCGTCTGTCAAGACTGCTGAGTATGGGGTGGTTCTTAGACAGTGAAGGGAGGGATTGTATATGTGTACATGATAGATGTTTTTAGGGAAAAGTTTTATTGTTTTATTTTCCCTTTCCCCTTTGAGCAGGTCTTGGTATGGTTGAGGTTCAAAAAAAATATTTAGGGATAGCCTCTGGGGCTAAGCTTGTGTCACCACTCCATGGGAGACATGGGTTTGGACCAGCGTCAAATCACAGGGGGGAGTATGTAGCGGGGTCTCTAAATTTAGGTGGGACACCCAGGTGTGTAAGTATGGGAATAGTGGACCATTTGTGTTCGTGGAGGATTGGATGGTGTAATAGTCTCCTTGGCCTCTGGGTGGCGGGGTACCTGGAGGCTCAAGGTAGATTTGCCATTATAGTGCTACCCTTTTTGTCCCTTTCCGGAGATGGTACAGCGAGGGCGGGGGAACCTGCCGTGGTGTCGATAAAAGGGGGAGACGCCCTAACCACGAGGTCTGTCTTCAGGAGGATCTTCTTCACGCGCCCAGGCACCTTAGGCCTGGGTGCGGGCGGTTCTGGATTCCGGCCCAGGCGCTCTAGGCCTGACCGGAATGGAGTTGGAGTCCATCCCAGGCACCTTCAGCCTGGGGTGAGGTACTATATTAGGAAGCCTGGGGTCCAGTGACTTCGACTGGATCCCGCGAGGGTGGAGACGTCCGAGGGTCCCTGAGGTGGATGGGACCCATGTCTGAGGCGAGGAGGCTGGGGAGGTTACCCATTCGGAGAGTCTGGAGCAGCATCAACCCAGTGACGGATGGGCCTCCGGTAACTCCCTTGGAGGGACATCTTCCCCTGATAGGGGCCGCAGCGAAGGTACTCCTATCTACGTTCTCTTGAGTCGCTGGTATAGACTCTCAGATTCTAAGTCTTTGCTAGCTAAATGCTATAGTAACCGCTGGCGAGATCGCAGTGGTTTAGCTAATAACGCGGATAGTGCCTCGACCTGCTCATTCCCCCGTATCAAAATGTTATCCAGTCGCAACCAGTTGGCTACTGAAGCACTGTTTATTGTGAGATGTACAATAAAGCAAGAGTTGGACTGTGATCGGTGTGCGGAACTGTGGTTAATGGGAGCAGAGGGAAGTGTTGACACAGCAGGACTGGATTCTAGACAAAAGCACATAGGCCCGAGGAAATATCTGGTGCTGGCCTTCACCTCACCCACAGTTATGGGGAGGACATGGGCCGTAGCACATCTCACCCTGTCGTGTGACATACCCCTAGGCAAAGGAGATGGGGTGAGGCCGCTACACATACAATACTAGTATTCCAATCAAACATCTACGTTTGTGGTTGTTCGTAAAAAAAATTTTGTTTTGTTATTTATCAAGTATGTCTGATACACCATTCTTTTAACCAGAGATGGGTTGCCCAAATCCAAAATGGCATGCTGGGCTCCGCACACAGCACTCAGAACGGGGTGTGGTTTTGCTTATAAGGTGGTGGATCAGCACGCTACCCGTTCCCCATTGACGTTACATATGACGAAACGCGTCTGGAGTAGGATACGTGCGGACGTCACCTCACTGTCTCGTTAGGACGGCTCTGCTGTTTTATGAGAAAATTTTAAATTCTATAAATGTAAGTGCAATAATGTTTTTACCTAATAAATATCCGGTTAGACAATATTACACTATGGTTGGTTTTCTGCTGAGTTTGTTACTGAACTAATGGTCTTGGCGTGAATGGTGGTATCAGTGTTTAGATATACTTATGCAGCCATCCCTCCAGAGCTTATTTCCACGATGTTCTGTGCAAGCAAATGCCTTGGCTGGGCTATAGCCACATGCCTGGTTTTGCTTGCCATCTGGTAAGCGAGTTTTTCTAAAGGTGGTGGCACACTTCGTTAAATGACTCACTGTGGTGTCAATACTAGAAGAATCCTTTCCATTGTTTCATAATTTCTGCTATTAGAAGCATGTTGTTTATTTCCACAAATGCAATGTAATATTTGCACTGTATTAGCGCGGCTTCTATCTATTTTCAATTTATGTATTTCCCACATTAAGCTTCTGCTCATTGGACTATTTTATAAAAAAATTTAACTGATACATAGCACTTTTTTTTCCCCTTTATCAGTATAACCCTATTGTAATGAAGATGAAGATACATTGGTTTTAAATAACCCCTGATGAAACTCTGCATATCCAGCATGTGTCATCAGTAGACTGGAACAACTGGTGCAGGGTCTGTGGAATCCTATACCAGTGTGTAATGAGTTTAACACAAGATTTTTGGTGTTTGTGCTGCAAGAAAAATTATTATTTTTCCTCTGGGGTCAGTTGCAAATTCTCGCTCCCATTTTGCAATGCATGGGTTGTGAGATCAGTAAATTGTACATCAGAGAGTCTGTGAGTCTTGTTAATATATTTTTTTTGAACCAGGTAAGAGGAGAGTACATTTATCTGCAGGTGGCAGGGTCTTAATAAAACGCAGTGTGACAACTGTTCTCCTAAAATCTAGATGAGCCGAGAGTTCCTTATCAAACAAAGTGTAGGTCACTGGAGGCAAGATCATTTTGGGCCCTGTGGAACTTCTCTTGAACTAGCCTCCCAAACCCAGAGCCAGGTGGGAAAAGGGGTTCCAAATAATCAGGAGGAGGGTGTGGGAAAAAATGTCCTCTTCCAAAGCCTCAAATGGCTGATTATGTGTACCCAGAAAAAGAAAACACTAAAGTGTTAGTAAACCCAGTAATATGAAAATAGTTAATCCGCCCCCCTGCAGTGCTCACGGCTTAGAAATCATGTTTTTACATTAAAATACTGCCACTATACACCTTTTTGGCTGATCTGTATACCACTGTCACATGATAAACTGTAGGGTCCCCCAGAGTGCTGAGTATTCAGGTAGGAGAATATTTCCACTAGAGCCTGTGTCCTGAATCAATATGTGACATCCCACACTTTGTGTTATTTTTTTTAGTTACTGTGCATGGAGAAAGAGGAACTGGGCTGTCATTTAGGATCTGTATACATGCCCACATGCGTGATGTCAATACCATGTGACCTGACTAGCGCAGCAAGGAAATATTCCCTACAGCAATAGAGACCAAACTGAGCATAGTATATGGAACATGAGCAGATGTCAGCATGTAAAATATAAATCTAAAAGGCACCACCATCCCTGTGTAAACATATAACAAAGAGGTAGAATATGGGACTTTGAAGGTGCTTGCAAGCACCTTCAAAGTCCCATATTCTACCCCTTTGTTATATACCAAACTGAGCATGTGCAGGGGAACCACTCTGACTGTCTTATCTGGCCTTGCCCAGAGAGACCCTGCAGGAGGAGGGAGGATCTGTGCATACAGGATCAAAAAGCCTTTTTACACAATACAGAAGATTAACCCCCTTAAGTTCCACAGCGAGTATAACAAGCATGCTATTCTGCATATACAGATAGATTTTACTGTTGTGGGTTTAGTAACACTTTAAAGACTGAAAGCAAGTTTTGTCTGTGAGATTAAATATACAACTATGAGCATTTCTTTATTTGTGAAAAGAACTTATGTGCTAGAATGGCAGCCCTTTATAGGTGTAAAATTCACATGATTTTGTGAGGAAAAGATGACACAAGGAATTAGTAATACAGTAGAGAGAAACCATGTACTGCCTAAACGTTAGACCAGAGAATTAGAGGAGATAAGTGAAAATGCACATTAAAACATTTTATTCCTTATTCGATCCATTAAAAATGGGAAAGGTATTAGTGACTCTTAAGGAAAAAGGATTGAGGACGGTCATTACATGCAGGAATTTATTTCAAGAATAAAATAAAAATATAGAATTTATGTATAATTTCATCTATATAAAACAGAAAACTACGCTAGGCTACTTAAAGTTGTGTTACCATAAATACACAATTTTAATCGTCTCCCTAAAGAGACTATTCATATTAAACAAATATAGAAATTATTTACAAAAATATCTTGATACCTGTTATGATGTTAGTTGGACGTTTCAATCAATGCAAGTTAATGTATACAGGTACACCATTTAATATTTATTATATGCATTTTATATACATTATTTTTCAACAACTGCACTTCTGCATTTTTTGTGGTACAATCTTAAAAATTTGCTGATTTGCAGTCTGTAAAATGAAAACCTTACAAAACTTGCAAACTGATCAGATTTATTTTTTCTTTGTGGAAGACTAGAAAAAATGTGAATTTATCTCAGTCATGCATAAAACAATGTAAAATCTTCCGTCAACAACAGAAGCTAAATGTCTGAAAAAATATGGGAAAAAAGCGAATCCCGAAGGTATGAAAAATGCAAAAAGAACCCTGCGATCACACCGCTATGAAGGGCAGGTCCAGGGTATTAAGTATATGGGGGGGGGGGGGGGATCAGGGAGCAAGTCGTATAAGCTCAGTAATGCTTAAGAAGCAAAATTTTTGCCTGCAAACAATCTTGTCTTTTGTAGGCATAGATTTTACCTCATTCCATGACTGTCTTTCAAATTGAAACAAATCTCCAATTTAAATCATCCTATCTTATAACATTGTTCTGTCCCTCAGATGTCCTCAGTAAATTGTCCCAAAAATAATAAAATTCCTGTGTCACATGAAAAAAAAAGAGAATACAAAGCTGAAATAAATAACAATAAGCCACTGTAACTTACCTGGGAAACATTTGGATAAATTAACTCGTAAATAAAGTAAACATACAAAATATCACACAGTGATAGAATGCTGCAATTGTTAAAAAAGGGGTAGAGGTGCATTGGGCAGAACATATGAAACCCCTCTTACAGAAAGAAAACAAACAAAAAAAAAATTAAAAAAGCCAAAATAACTAGTTGTTAGTCTGTAGTCACTCAGATATGTTATCCTCTCTAACGCCAGGCTTCCTGGCAGCGTCACTGACTTCTGGCCATATAAAGGGATGCAGGGTAAAACAGATGATCAATTATTTGCAAGATAAATCCCCTCTGCAGGTAGCGGGGCAGCACTATTTAAAAAAAAAAAAAAAGCTGCAAAATGCATTCACTGTCAGGATTATTAGCCTGATAAAAACACTGCAATTATGTGACAAGTTTAAAAAAAACAAAAAAAATAAAAACCTTGTGTACAGATTGTATTAATGCTAAAAATATATAGTTACACACTAGCGTCTGTTGCCAGGTAATAATAAATAAAAAAAAAGTGTCAAAAAAAATTGAAGTCCCTTCATTGGCTGCCAGGCACAGAGTCCTACAATGCCAGCTCTGTGAGTAATTACCTACACACAAATGAGAAAGTAAGACAACAAGAATCTGCAGTTTACACAGGGTTTGCTTCGTGTGGAACTGGCTCATCACAAGTCCTTTACTGTTCCATTGAAAATATGATTGTAAGTATTAAAACCGCGCGAGATTGCTATTGCATTGTAACTGTATCTGGACAGGCAAAAAATTAATTAAAGGGGTATGTCAAAAAGTTGATAAGCAGCTCCATAACCCCCATGTTAGTTGAGCTCCTGAGTCACAATAAATGTGCATTCGGAGCCTGAATTAAAATGGCACAAGGCCAAAATAATTAAAATAAAAAAGTTTCTCGTTTTATTCTCTATGGACTGTAGAAGAAAAAACATATTTATATTATATATAATAAAGGACAGACACCCTATGCAGGGGCTGTGAATACTGATTACTGTGGTAAGAGGAAATATTAAATTACAGTAATTAAAGCCCTGCACAGAGCAATCCTGATAAATGAGAAAAAAGGGGAGGGTAGTGCCTGCCGCTCTGTAACCAGTATCTTTCTGTCCTGCAGAGGGAGCTGTGTCTTGTAGTGTCAGCATGAAAGCAAACTCCTCTTGGCAGTGATGTAAGAATTTGTTTAAATACCGCAAGTGTCCAAATTTCGTCCCAGAATGCACTTGTGGCATTGTGTGAAGGATAAGGGCAGGCAAGGGGGTCAAACAAAGACCTTGGCCAGAGCATCTGCTCCAGCACTGGCGATGAACGCTTTGGATGGGTGAAAGGCAACATCGTAAATGGACTCATCCAACTTCTTGCGATGGGCTGTAATCTCCTGCACGCATGTCTTGCTGTCCAGATTCCACAAGCGAATAGAACAATCATGGCCTGGAAGAAAAGATATCAGTGTTAGTAATTACCATTCTTAAATTTGTTAGGAAATACAAAAACGGACAAAGGATTGTGCCAGATTAACAAAACACGATGCAAAGTATATTATGTAAATGCTTAACTACTTTGCGTCCAAAGTAATTTTTATTTTACACACACGTTAAAAGTGCACTTAAATTCGAATGCACAAACCGAATACATTTTTTGGTAAAGAAAAAATAAATAAAAATAAATGGGAGTGATGGAGTTGCGCCTTGTTTGCGGTGCATACTAACGCATTATGGCATAAACCTCTTGGAAGCCCATTTATTAAAAAATAAAATGGAGCTTAATTGTGCTTCAAGGCCAGCTGGTAAAAAAGGTTATTAATGCACACCTTGAAAGGCCTCAATGTGTGCTCACCTCACAGACCTTGGATTATGCTCCAGCAGCCACAAATACAGGGGTTCTCTCTTATGCAAATTAAAACGTCAGAGTCTGAAGACGCACTTTGCCCTATCCCTTAGGCCTCATGCACACTGGAAGTTATAAGAACGCCAGTAGCTTAGCTGTAGAATGCTGCATTAAAAATGCATGTGTTTAGTATTTTGCAGCATTTTTGCATTCGCTTTTTTTTTTTTTTTTTTATAGCAAAACCAGACTCCCACAAAAGGTTATGGCTCAAAAACACTTTTTTCAGAGTTGGAAAGTTTTTACAGCTGAAAAACTCCTCTTCAAACCCACTAGTTCTGGGGGGGGGGGGGGGGGGGGGTTCCAGCCAAAAAATGTCCCTGCCAAAAACTGCTGATAAAAGCCTATGTTTGCATGAATACATAGGATAACATGCTGGGGAGTTTACTGGCTTCGGAAAGAGATGGCTGAAACCAAAAACAGCAGCTGTAAAAACATCCAGTGTGCACAAGAACAAACTGTTATTACTTACTAAACAAAAAATATGAGGGAAGGCTCAACTGTATCAAGGGAGTTAAGCTGAACTGCAGTATAATTTTATTTATTTTAACTTGGAGTAGTTCAGCCTGGTTATGTCTAATACTTCATAGTTCACATGTGAAGGCCTGCACTGAGGAGGCAGAAGCTCACTGCAGTAGCCCATGTTACATACAGTCAGCACTGGTCTCTTGACTAATGCTCAAGCGACTTGCCTTCTCTATATTGGACACAGGGGTTGCTTGGCATCTTCCCCATTCAGAGAATGTCTTGTATTTTTATCACTGAATACAAAGTGTTCGGCTTTTGGAAGAGTAAGAGGTGGGCAGATGATATTGCAATCTCTGCCTCAGTCAGAGAAAGCCTTGTATTCATTGAAAAGAAACACACAAAAGACGGTCTTTGACTGGCGGAGAAGCCCAGTCAGTAACCTGGTGTTCAGCATAGAGAAGACAAATCTCTCAAGCAGCACAAACTGTATGTAGCACAGGCTACTAAAGTGAATTTCTGCATCCCCAGTGGCCCTCTGGGTGTGAGCTATGAAAGAATAGATGTAACCAAGTTTTAAAAAGATCTTTCCTGGATTTCAGTTTTGTTTTAACGCATCTACATTTTGAAATATTATCACCTTTGCTGCTCATTACCAAGAATAGCATATCTGGCTCTTCAAGGTATAAAGGGATATGCAACTCAATCCATGCGACAGTGCTGTTGCTTGTGATTAACTTTGCTCTGGCACATGGGGATTAAAAGAGTCTTCAGTCCTGTGTTAGCTAAAACTAGAGCCTTGCACAGGGTCATTCTAAGGCCCTGAATACAATATTTGCATATCAGATCACCTAGGATTTGGGGCAGCTTTATACGATAACTATAGGAGACAGTCTAATCATTAAATATATAAAAAGGGACCAGGTAGGAGAGATATCTGAAAGCCAACTTCTTTTCAAAGGTGGGTGCTCAACCTGTCACCCTCCAGCTGTTGCAAAGTCCTATCAAGCCTCTGCCCTCGGCAGTCATGCTTGTAACTGTCAACCTTGCAAAGCCTCATGGGACTTTTAGTTCTGCAACAGTTGGAGGGCCACAGGTTGAGCACCCATTCCTAACTCAAGTCCAAGAATTCCATTTCATAGTTTAATCCAACTTAAAAATATTCATTCCTCCCATACCTTTACACTTCTGATACTTTTCACAGCTCTGTCCTCTTCACTAGGGTGGACCAGCCATTAGGAAAAGTGCCCCCTAGCAGTACAGGAGAGAGCACTGTCATTCTTCCTAGCCCTGTGCTCTCTGCTGAGCAGATGAGCTCAGGTACACTATAAATGTAGTGCCTATCCCACTAGCAGATGAGCTCAGTGGCTGCAATGGGAAAGCTGCGGAGGTCAAATGCAATAGTGTTGTGCATGACTCAGGACGGAGCTCACATCTGAACAA
The DNA here is from genome assembly GCA_029206835.1 of Rana muscosa. Taxonomy (NCBI): domain Eukaryota; kingdom Metazoa; phylum Chordata; class Amphibia; order Anura; family Ranidae; genus Rana; species Rana muscosa. The sequence continues at coordinate 114,015,842 of CM055126.1, read as the reverse complement.
CCAGGATGCGTTTGTCCCAACTGCTGGTCTGACCTAGAAAAGGAGGACGGGATGGAGTTGTGAAAAATTTCGGCAGGCAGGCTTCACACCATTACCAAGCACCATCTAGTGGTCAAAGGAAGTATTTTCTGTATTAAAAGGCATGTTAGCACCACAGTTCATATTTCTGATGTGTGCCTGTGCTACAATATACTTGTAATAAAGTATCCTGTTCTCTTTGCATTGCTTCCGTTTTGTAAAATACCTGGTGATCCTGCCAGACACCCTACTTTCCCATTTCAAACGGACTACACCAGGGCATGGAAGCACATCCATTCCAACTTGGTTAATTTCCTTCTTTGCATTCTGCTTCGGAGCACAGTCTACCTGTACACAAGTTGTCTGACTTGCGCTGAAAGCCCACCCCCATAACCCCTTTCACTACCTGTGGCTTATGGTGCAAGATTCCAGTGTTATCAGTTTGAAGACTAAAACTGGGCATCCATAGATCCCCCATCCAAACAAAACCACATGGATAGACAAATGATGACTATTGCATTCTTGGAGCCAGCACTCGTGACTGACAACACCTGAACAAGGACTGCAGACACAATGTTCGGCCAACTTTCTTCCACCAGGCTTCCCAACTGAGGTTTACTGAGCCAAGTGGTGATGGCACGAATCATCCAAAATTTAAGCTGTGCGTTTGTGGCCAACCTAAGACAATAAGTCCAACATTATTGGTTTATGCATAATTTAGGTAAAAACACTGAAAACTAAAATATTTAAACGCCACAGTGTGAATCCTGAAGAGCTCTGTTCAAGCAGCAAAGCAGGTTTGAGTGCAGACATGGTTTAATTTTTGAACATACCCATAGCAGTGTCAACAGATCAACCATACACTGGTCCACACACAAAATAAAAAAATTCCCCTTGAACGGCCCTGATGAAATGCGTGCATTACTCCTGAAAGCATCAGTTAACGATTATACCACCTTTTTATATACGTACATACTCACACATACATTCACTGTGTTTTTGGACAACAAGCCAATTGGAATGCAAAAGCAGCTTGAAGATGCCATCGTTGGGATGCACTTACTTCAGTAAACAAAATTTCATAATCTCTAGGATTTTGGTATTGTTTTGTTTAAAAAAATATGCATATATCTAAGGCAGAAAACCTTTATTTTTTGCATCTTTCAGCAGGGTCATTAATAAAACCTGGAACCTGTGCAAAAATTCTAGTGTTGTCCATTTTCCTGTGTACTTGATTTACTAGTGACATTTTAGATTATGAAACAATATAGGCTACATGTCTCATCAGAATACTTACTTCCAGACATCAAGTAAATTCCATTAGGGTCCACTGCAAGACTTGTAACAGCATCCAGGTGAGCAACCATTGAATGAATGGTCTTGCCTGAAAGAGAAGAACAGTAGCTATGCTGAAAGTGTAACAATACAAAAAGGTATGTACTTGTGTAAATGGATAGGAACAGCTTCAATATTCCCAGATCCACTATAGATTACTAGGTAAATTTCTGGACAACGCTGTGCCTTTCCATAGATAAAGCTCAACCCCATTCTTAAGTTTCACAGCACTGAAGTACATCAGCATGCTTAAAGCGATTGTAAAAAGTCTTGTTTTTATTTTATTTTTTTAAATAACAAACATGTTCTACTTACCTGCTCTGTGCAGTGTTTTTTTCAGAGCAGCCCGAATCCTCCTTTTCTCGGGTCCCTCGCCGGCACTCCTGGCTCCTCCCTCCTGCTGGGTGCCCCCACAGCAAGCCGCTTGCAGTGGGGGCACCCAAGCAAGTGCGGTTACTGATCAGTGGCTCTGTGTGTCCATTCTGCCTGATAGGCTCACACTGGCTGTGATTGACAGCAGTGGGAGCCAATGCTTTTGTGGACATCGCTGGATCGAGAAGGGGGCTCAGATAAGCATGGGGGGGCTGCTGTTGCACACAGAATGTTTTTTTACCTTCATGCATAGAATGCATGAAGGTAAAAACCTTGTGCCTTTACAACCACTTTAATAGTCAACATTTACAAAAGATGTAATGCATGCACAGTGCAAGGGCGTGGGCAAAACACTATTGTTGTGAAACCTGTGTTCATTACAGAGGTGAATGTGAGCCGTCATGCAGACTCATCCGTGCTTTGAACTATAAGCACATCACACCTTAAAGACTTTGTGCAATTGAAAAGCTCCATTATAGCATTAAAATGTAAGGGTGATGTCAGACAAATAAAAAGAAAGACTTTAGCAATATCACTGCATACATATTGTAAAATGCCCTTTTGAACTTCTTTCACACTAGAAAAAGGGTGTTGTGTGCAATGTCTAGAGACTGGTTTTCATTAATCTGCATACTTTAGAGCTAATGCACACAGCTGTAAAACATCCAGAGCTCCCTTAAAAACCTTCCTGGGACCCGCAGCTGCAGAGAACAGCCACTCAGATAGAAATGAGAAAATTCTGTTGCAAGCAGTTATGCCGCAGGAGTTGCGAAAAACACGGATACTCTGCATTCAAAGCATATGCTTGACGCAACACCCCCCACCCTCCGGTGTATAACCACATACAGCTACATCTTCTAATTGCCAACTGTGAGCATCTGTAGGCAGCAGCTGCGGGTCCAGGAGAAGTTTTTACAGAGGTTCTGGGTGCTGAAGGCCCTTTCACACTGAGGCGCTTGAAAAACTGCCAGTAAAACACTGAGCGATTTTGAAGAGTTTTTCAGGCGCTTTTGAAGAGCTCTCAATTCATTTCAATAGAGAGGGGTGTTTTTTCACCGCTCAGTCAGTGCACTACCCCAGTGTGAAAGCATTCATTGATTTTAATGGAAAGAAGTTCTTAAGCTTTTCAGGCGCTTTTTTTTTTTAAGCGTGAAAGTGCCTGAAAAGCGCCTCAGTGTGAAAGTGGTCTTACACTTATGAGCTCTTATGCTGCTAAAAAGCCGAATTCTTATTTCTGACGCACCAATTTCTTTTTGCAACAATGTTTTAATTTATGATCAAACTATGCAGTCTATAAAGAAACAGAACAAGGTCAGCATACCTGATTTGTTGTCAAAAAACTTGATGTGTCTATCCTCAAATGCAGCAATGGTAACAGGAAGTGTAGGATGACTTACGATTTTATTTATGTGGCCACTGAATGGGATGCCTATAAAACAAAAAACACAAATGTCAACCCAATGCCTGAAACACACACTTATCTTAACTAGGATATGGATTGTTAGACCATACTTACTAGAATCTGTAGGTGAAGATAACTGCAGTAAAGACTGCGATGTTTCCAAGTCATAGACTATGATGCAACCACTGGTAAATGAGGCAACAGCATGTGCAGGGTCACAGCCAACAAAATCTACAGAGGTTGGAATTCCATGTTCTAAGAAAACAAGAAATTACAATATAAAACCAGTGGCAATTAAATTAATCACTGTTAGCTGAACCACTGCTTGTGTACCAAGTAAACACATTTACCAAGCAAATTTTTTAACTTTTTAGAATGGTCAGTTCACCCAAAGCCATTCCATAAGCTCACTTATTTTCTTATTTTAAAGAGTAATTAGCCCTCTGAGTCTAACCTGAAGATGGGAGAGTATGTGGGTCCGAGTAGTTTGGCAAGAGAAAACTGAGCAGAGCTGATTGATAACACTCAGCCCACAAAAATGTTAATCATTTGCACCATTACTGGGTAGCTTGGAGACAATACTTTATTTCACTGGATTATTTACCCACTTGCCATCCAGCGCATGTATGTAAACATCCTGGATAGCAAGCAGTTTTCCCAGGATTATGATTGCCGTTACAGCTGCATAATCCGTGTTTGATCAGCTGCTCTGAAAGACATGAGACATCAGGGGTCGAATAGACTCCTGATGTCTCCATAAAGAGTACCTGTCACTAAGGCCCCTTTCACACTGAGGCGTTGAAAAAACGCTCAAAAATTATGGGATTTTGTACCTCTATTTTACCGCGTTCGCGGTAAAAATAGCGCTAACGCGTATGCGGTTTTACCGCGCTCGCGCTAAAAATAGCGCAAACGCGGTAAAAACGTGGTAAACCACATACGCGTTAGCGCTATTTTTTAAAATAACGCTTATGCCTATGCGTTTTTACCGCGGTTCCCATTCATTTCAATGGGGATAGGCGTTTTTACAGCGCTATTTTATGCGCCCTAAAGTTGCTCTAAAAAAGCGGTTTGCAGGATTTTTTCCAACACCCAGCCAGCATAACGCCTCAGTGTGAAAGCCCTCAGGGCTTTCACATTGAGAATGCTGGGGCAGGATTATTTCAGGCGTTATTACAGCGCTATTTTTAGCGCGAAAACGCTGTAAAAGAGCCTCAGTGTGAAAGGGGCCTAACTAAAGCCATCACAAAAGGTACTTTTTCTTCATCCACAAAATATATAATATATAAATATATATATATATATTTATTATATACATACACACATACATACATACACACACATACATACATACATATATAAAAAATTAAAGGCACCCCTGTGCGCACATGCAAATGCTAAATACACGTAGGTCCAGCACGCATGTGTACCAATGACTGCACCGTACGTGCTGCATCACCGTGAACGTCATGAGAGCAATAATTCACGATGAACTCTAAACTGGTAACCTGTAAAAAGCTTTCAAAGTGTCACTTATGGACAATTTTAGGTAATGTAAATTGTCGCCATTTCCCATTCGTGCACACTTTTAAATCTTAACATGTTTGGTAACCATTTGTTTGATAAAACATTTAAAGCAAGGATATGCAATTAGCGGACCTCCAGCTGTTGCAGAACTACAAGTGCCATGAGGCATAGCAAGACTGACAGCCACAAGCATGACACCCAGAGGCAGACACATGATGGGACTGGTAGTTTTGCAACAGCTGGAGGTCCACTAATTGCATATCCCTGATTTAAAAAGATAAGTTCACCTTTTAGGAAAAAATACATGTTTGCAGGAACAAAAAAGTGCATTTATAAAAAAAAATCCCTAAGGAGCCTGGAAAGCATTGCACTCCTGCAGATAAGCCCTGCAACTTTCAGCCCATACCTTCATAGGGGCCGACTATTTACAAACGGCAGGGCTTGTGAATGAACTACAAGGCCACACATCAGTGACTTTACAGTCCAATCAGAACTACAAGCTGTCAGCCTCCGTGGCTGATGGTATTTGTAGTATGTGCATTCAAAGTAAACTGAATGAATGACCTGGTCGTGTGGGTGGAGGAAGAAGGATCCCCCACTGCAGCTGCTGGAACATGTGACATGTTCCACCCTAAATGCGGGTGGAACATCTAACAAAGGGTGAACTTACGGTATCCCTTAAGCCTTATGTCAAATTTGTTGTAATACACGTGAAGTATATCAAAAGAAACAATAAACAGCTGCGCTAAAACATTAGGAGACCAGCAACAAAACCAGTCATAAAAAATGCATGTGAATACATATATCATGTGCCCAATAGTGAAGGCATGTGAACCAAACCACCAAACTGATGGTAAATGATCCTAATAAAAATAAAAAACTAAGTAAAGTCCCCAAAAAACTGAAGGAATCCAAGATGGAGATTAACCGTGGAAGGGATAGAAGAAATTGAGGATTGATGCTCAAATTGTTCATGTAGAACCCATGATCCACCACCATTTGAATACACTGCTTACCAGAGGTAAGGGATTAACAGGCCCATCAGCAGTCTAATTTCTCAGTTGGAAATTAAACCGAATCCAATACGGTACAGCCAGGAGATGACATCAACCCATGGATGGTCCCAAAAGTCAAAATGCTCAATAGTGTATTACCATTAAAAAGATTTATTTTTCAAATAGGCAGAAACACTTTACAAGAAAGACATTTAAAATATCGCAGAACAACCGGCCGGTCTGCCGTCACCTGTCCCTTGGTGAGGACGTCAGCGCGTTCACCTCCCAGGGCAAACTGGCCAGTTGTTCTGCGATATTTTAAACGTCTTTCTTGTAAGTGTTTCTGCCTACTTTAAAAATATTTTTTTTTAATGGTAATACACTATTGAGCATTTTTACTTTTGGGACCATCCATGGGTTGATGTCATCTCCTGGCTGTACCGTATTGGATTCAGTTTAATTTCCAATGGAGAAATTAGACTGCTGATGGGCCTGTTTAATCCCTTACCTCTGGTAAGCAGTGTATTCAAATGGTGGTGGATAACGGGTGCTGCATGAACAATTTGCGCATCAATCCTCAATTTCTTCTATCCCTTCCACAGTTAATATCCATCTTGGATTGCGTCGTTTTTTTGGGACTTTACATCGTTTTTTTATTTTATTTTTATTGGATCATTTACCATCAGTTTGGTTGTTATTTGGTTCACATGCCTTCACTATTGGGCACATGATATATGTATTCACATGCAGTTTTTATGACTGGTTTTGTTACTGGTCTCCTAATGTTTTAGCGCAGCCGTTTGTTTCTTTTGATATTTTTATGTTATCACATAAGTACAGTTGCTGCTGTTTTCTCTCTTCTTTTAGTTAGCGCAGTATATTTCCCCTTTTCCTACACGTGAAGTATAGCTATGGGAACTGATTCTTATTTTAGGGTTTTTAAAAAGTACAGAACAGATTAAAATGCATCTGCATAGATGGATGGATGGAGGGGTTAGAAGCCTTGTCAGATTGTTATTGCAGTTTGTGTCCTTGCTATGGAGATGCACATTCTGTTTGTCCTGGTGAACAGTGTCAATCAAACTAGAATTAAAAGGGAAAGTAGACATTTTGAGTTGTCAACAGAATGTGAATAGAAGAGTATTCATGGAGAAAAGTGCATTTTTTTTGCCGAGATGTACTGAATATACGTTTTTATTTTCTAAAATATAAAATTGTAAGCTTGCAGCAGCAGGGCCCTCCTAACCCTGTTGTATTAAATTGTATTGTCTCCCTTTATATTGTAAAGCGCTGCGCAAACTGTTGGTGCTATATAAATCCTGTATAATATAATAATTTGAAGGAATTAGAAGGTTCAATATTTCATGCTTCAATATACTATTAAATTCCTCTTGTGATAAGAGGATCAACCATTGCATATTGCTTGCACAGTCATAGGGTTGAACCAAGAAAGTGTATAAACAGTGATTAAAATGTCTATGCAATGAATAGAAGCAGGTTATTGGACTACTTACCTTTGTTACCATTATATGTGCCAACACATGGTTTGCTTTCTGGTGGGTTCCATAACCGGACAGTTCCATCAGCAGAGCAGGATAGCAGACTGTCTTTAATTCCACTGTGAGCAAGTCCCCACACTGCATCTGTGTGTCCAGCCAATGTGCCAGCAAGAACACTAGGATCTGGAGAAGGTGCAACATTTTATTTTTTTTATTAGATTTTAGCAATTGTAGAGTTTTCTAAAATAAAAACAAAAGGCTTATGAATAAAAATTTGTATATTCTGCTCGCCTCTGAGCAAGATTAAAAACCAACAGCCTGAACAACTACACCAAGTACAAAACTCTGCAAAGTCTGCTAACTGTTGGGGATTAGCTGCGGAATATCCAGCTGAGGGTGGGAAGCAGTACCAAAAGCAAAGGGAGGCTGGCAGCGTGTGGCGATTACCTGTGAATGATTGGCCCTGAATGCAGATTGCTTTCCTGCCCGCAGTGAACAAAGAACTCCCACCGAGTCTTCTGTAGCAAATGGCACCATTTGTAAAAGTCAATGGGGCCTAAGAAAATGTGCACATGTAGCCATTTAGCATTGGAAAAACCTCAAAATCTTGGATTAACTACTTCTGCCCCTGCCGAAGTTTTAGTCAACCCTAATGTAATATTCATATTTTTTGCACAGATAAAGCTTTGTTTAGTAGCAAATGTGAAAACGTTTTTAATTGCGTAAAACGAGTTAAAACCGGAGGAGGAGGGAGGAGGGAGGAGGGAGGGAGGGAGGAGGAAAGCAGCAGGGACATCGCCCTACAAATTCTCTCTCACTTTAAGCTAGCTTCAGTTTTGCAGCAAGCAAGCAATAGAAAGATCTTATGAACAAAAAGGTGAGGGACCTGTGGACTATATTGTACCTGGGACTGCCAATCTTTGTTCCTGAAGTTGACTAGGGATGCCCACAAAACTGTCCTTGAGGTGAAGCTGGCAGATAGGAAGTATGGTATCAAGGATGGGGCAGGGACATTAAATTCTATTTTTTGTTGGCCCTGTAAACAACATATTTGACCCAGAGGTCTGGGACATCCTGACACAAAAATGCCAACAGACTCTTGAGAGAGTTAGGAAGCCCCCTCATTGTAAGGAGGACTTTTGAGTAGGCTTGGAGGGTTTCGGGGTCCAAGGCTTGCAACAAAAAGGATGGACCCACTTTTGACTTTGAGGAGGATGCCCAGGTGGAATCAAAGGATTCCTTTCAGTGGAAAAAGATAGTAGCCGTAGTAGTAGTAACTTCCTAGATCAATTTATCAAAGGATTCCCCAAACAGGCTTTCACCATTAAAAGCCATGCGTAAAACACACCTTTTGAAAGCAGGTTCAGCCAATCAAGCCAAGCCAATCACAAAAAACTGTGCATATGCAGAGAGTAGTGTCATCCTAGAGACCAAACAAAATACATTCTCTAGGGCATCGACACAAAACAGCAGCACAGAGGGCATGATTTGCAAATGCTTCACCAGAACAGGGTCCTCAAAGACAGGATCAGGTTCATTAGCCCAGTCCGGTTAACGACTGTTTGAAAAATAGACCTAGCCGCGCTGGTTATAAGACAGGACTAGCGAGAGCAAAAAAGGTTGCCTTCAGTAGGGTTTCTAAGCATCCATCCACAGAATCCTTAAAAGAGGGAACATCCTCAACAGGAACAGCGAGATGCTTTTTGAGAACATAAAAATAGACAGGATTCACTACCAAGATGGATCATTTTTTCATAAATTCCCTTCAGATAGGATATAACCTCTGTATAGAGTTTTAAAAGGAAGGAATAATCTTTTCAGTTGTGCAGAGGAAAAAGTCTTTCTAGACTTCAGACATTGTGTGTTTAAGTGTTTTTTTTAGGCCGAGGAGCTTCCAGTGCTGGTAAGTAAAGGCTGGAACGGACCGCATCAATGTGGCCACAGTACAAAACATAGGGTGTGAAGCCTTAGCTTGTGTTTCATAACATGCATGAGGCAAAAATTCCTCTGCTTAAAGTCTACAGGGTCTGCTAGATGTTGGCAGACAGGGAGGCTCGGCCCACAACATGAATCCCGTGAGCATAAACAAGATCAGGGGAAGCACCTTTGTGATACTACTGGTAAAGAAGCAGGATCTCCAGCCATACGCTTAGTCCAGACAGCAATGTTCTACAAAACTGCCATAGAAGCCAGCCAAAGAAATAAGAGCTTTACAGGGGACTGCTACCACCTTGAACACAGGATTATCCTCCATGGCTGTCAATGAGGTCAAGACAAGAATTGGCAGAATTGACTACAGGAACTGCCACCTTTTGTGGGAAATTTCCTCAATAGGATACTGCAGAGCAAAGTTTTGCAGGAGTAAAAATCTTCTTTTCTTGGCTGGTTTAGGCAATTTTTATTTGTCAATAAAAAGCATTACAGCTACAATTTTGAAACTGGTTTAGGCAATTTAAGGGACCCCATGCTGGATACCCTTGGTGTGAGCAGACTCCGGTTTCTCTAATTGCAAGTAGGTCAGTACAGCATTAAAAGGTGTGTTGTCCTGATCCCATTCCCTGAAAAGGTGAGGAATCTTCAACTACCAACTTGCTTCTCAAGTAACGTGTCTCAAAGCCAAAGTAAAAAACAGATTCAGGAGGTGAGGTCGAAAAGGCACACGTGATTCTGTTATACCTTTCATTAGGCCTAAAATTGTGGAACCCGCTTCCCTGGGTTTAGCTGTCGATAGCTGAGAAAGTTTACCTGACATTGTGTACAGCAGAGAGGGATGAACATAAAGTTCTGCCCAAAAAAAAGATTAAGTTGATGACTTCCTCAACAGCACGACTCCTTGCCCTACCCTAATGGAGGATGTATGCCACCCTCTGTGCCATTTACTGACCGTACCCTGGGGGGGGGGGGGGGTGGGCACCGGGAGAACTGGTTTTCCACCTATCGGGGTCTGGGCACAGTTCAAAAGACTATTCCGAGGGGTCAAACGATCCAGAAGCTGTAGCTAGAGCCCCAACATCTAGGGTGCCGCAGGAACCCTGATAGAAGAATCATCCTGGCAGAAGTGAGAAAGAAAAAACCTTCCTGGAGGTTTTTCCAAGGACACTAGCAAAAAACAGAGGCTAGCTGGGAATGGGCAGGGTTTTAGAAGGGGGTGTCCATGCAGCTTTTTTCTTTTATGCTAGTATCCAATCACCAGAATGCAACTGCATACACAGTATAACTCCATGCTAAAGACTCAGGTTTGTAGGAGGAAAAAAAACAATGCATTTTTCTCTTTTTTTTTTTTTCCTGAACACAATGCGTCAAAACCTAAAATATTTTCCACAAAATATAATCAAAGTCAGCTGAATAAAATGATATCAAAGAGCATGTAATGTACTGGAATGGAAAAGCTCAGAGAATGTATGCAATTTACTTTAGGAGAGCTTAATTCCCCTTTAAGCGCTACATAGCAAAGCCTGTGGGATTAAAACTAAATGGTGTGTGCAAGTTGTTAGCACAACATTAAGATAATAAATTGAGTTGACAAGGGTACAAATTGCGTCTGCTAGAAATGTAAATGGCATGGTCTCATTTGATGCTTGTGCGGTAAGTGAAAATTTCATTGACATCATCCGACATCAATGTTGCGACCTGGAGGTAAAATATGGGGGAAGGGAATATTTTGTTTTATATCGATATTACATTTTTTTTTTTATTTACACTTTTTCCATGGGGTCAGGATCTAGTAAGCAGACACCAGAGCTGCTGATTCCCGTGCAATTTTTAAAAGCCGTATTGGGACGAATAGCTATAATCCCAGCACAGTTTTAAAATAGCACTGCAAATTCAAGAAGTTAAAGCGGAGTTCCAGTCCCCCACACTTTTTTTAAAAACGCTCTGCACTTGTCTAAACATGTACAGTAACAATTGTAACATGTCTTATGTGTTGCAACTTTACTTTCTTTAAAAATAGCTTTGGTACCTACTGATCTCGGAAGCAGGCAGGGTTCCATTTATGTCGTGGGCATCTGAAGCCCTTCTGTATTCATTTCCGGGGGGGGGGGGGAAACTGGCTGCATATGGGGATGGGAACTGGCTGCATTTGGGGAGGAACGGGAACTGGCTGCATTTGGGGACCCAAATGCAGCCAGTTCCCGTCCCCAAATGCAGCCAGTTCCCGTCCCCAAATTATTATTTTTTTTCAGTTTGTTTGCGCCTCCCCAAAAATTTTGAGCACCAGCCGCCACTGACTGCTATTGCAAGCGACTTTCAATCTAAACCAAATCTCTGCACAGGCTTCTGGGAAAAGCAATTAGCCAATTAATCAAAGTGGAAATTCCATTTCTGGGCATGTGTTGAACAGCGTACAGAGCTCTTCCAGTTTGCCATTTTTGCAAAGGAGCCATATTTGTAAATTTTTGGTAGTTTGGCAATTCTTGAAATTATAGTGTATGTATAGTCAAAACTTTTAGGTTAGGTTAAACACAAGACCTCCACAGAGGACATGGGTTAAGATTAGGGCCGAAACAACTAATCGATTAATCGACAACTAATCGATTATGAAATTAATCGATTACTATTTTCACAATCGATTAATCGGCCAGTAACATAATGGGGTTAAAAAAAAAAAAAATGAGCCCTTTATAGTACAAAATGAGAAAATCGCTACTGTAAATATTACTTTCACTGTCCCACAGTAAAAAATTAACCCCTTACAGCGATTATTTGCTCTTTTTGTACTAATTTTTTGTTTTTTTAACCCCATTATGTTACTTTACATCTCAGGCCTGGGTCACACCTCTGTTTTTTTGGTGCTTTTTGCAAACACACACTACAGTTCATTTACATGGTTTCCTATGGGACACGTTCACATCCACGATTTTTTCAGCTGCTGCGTATTTGGAAAGGGCAAGGACTTTTTTTTTATGCAAAACGGTGCTATTTTGTTTTTTTGGTTCAATATACTTCAATAGAGAAGCTGCAGAAAAGCATGTAATAATGTGTTTTTGCAGCAATTTGTGTTTTTTTATCTGCCCAACAACAAATTGGCCAAAAAAAAAAATGTAAAATGCAAATCGCAGCAAAATTACCTTTTTTTTTTTTTTTTAAACGGTTATTAACCGATTAATCGAAATAATAATCGGTCAACTAATCGATTATGAAAAAAATCATTAGTTGCAGCCCTAGTTAAGATATATCAAAGATTGGACCATATAAGGAGCTAACACATATTCCGAATTTCATATCCAGATAAAAATTATCTTTAGTGTATTGTTACTGAAAATCATTTGAACAATGTTGTGCCAATATAATTTTAGGTAAGTGCCACCTTCATAGCCAAAGCACTGTTGTCAGAAGGGCGATTCTGCCAGGTTGGGAGGTTGTTAAAGCAGGCAAGTTGACAGGTAGGGGTGGATAAGAGGCGCTCAGCATAAAAGTATGGGTAAGAAATGTAATGTAACCTACCATATGTGTCATACGGATCTACATTGGGACTTGGCATTTTCCACCACTGTATTGTAGAATCCAATCCACCGCTGTAACAGTGCTCACCATTAGAACTGATTACAAGAGACAAAACTGGACCACTGTAGAAGAGAATGAACAGTGTATAAATACTGGTTATGTATCTGAAAATTGATGCAGTACCAACACAGTCACATAAAAACGCAACTTACATGTGAGCCCTAAACGTATAGATTGGTTCCACATCAAAAGAGGCACTCCTAAAGGAATAAAAAACCGGTGTTATTCTAACACATACCCATCACGTTGTAGTTAAAAATAACACCCGAGTATAAATTTACAGTTACTGAAAAATCCCCCTAACCGCCCTCCCTAACACAATTGTTGCATCACTTAGCCTCCTTCACTTACTGTAGCCAGCCAGTAAAAGATGCAGCCTGTGCACTTACAACCCATAGACTTTGGGCAGAGTTGTATCCTTGTGATGTCATTGCGAATCCGAAACTAGAAAGCAGTGCGGACCTCAGATTCAATTACAAGCCTAACATCTTGTTATATATGTAAACCCGCACCTTGTAAAACAACCCATTCCGTTTAAAATAGAATTGAAAGGAAAACCATTTGTCTATAGATATAAAAAAAAAAAAAAAAAAAAAAAAAAAAAGCACACCTTTATATTTATACATATATAAAAAAAAAAAATGTTTTAAGAAGTGATCACAAACCCTCTGTTCTCAGCTGCATAAAAGCTGGGGGAGAAGAGCTGCGGTTTCTCTCCTGTGAAAGGCTGTGCATTGGTGGCATGTCAGGACAAGTCTGATCATTAGCGGAGAGCAGGCTTAGTTCCCAGCACAGCTAGAAAATTGACCAAACCATGCTCTCCTGCCTAGTGTGGTCAGTTTTAATAGGAAAGCAGGAGGGACTGACAGAACACCAGAGATTTCACACAAAAGGGAAAAGTCTGGCACCAACAACCATGCCACGTTCAAAGTCCATTAAATCCCCTTTCTTCCCCATTTAGTTTGAACTTCAGCAAGTTGTCTTCGCCACGTCTAGACGCCTACATGCTGGTGTAAGCATCCCTGTCAGTGGCAAATGATTTGTCTCATCCCTGTAACGGATGCATCAGGAAAGGAGCTTGTTCTTTTGGAAAACAGACTTAATAGCTGGAACGGCAGGTGGAAATAAAAGTGAAAAAAACATAACAAAAAAACAAATGCAGCCATCACATCTAGAATTGGTAAGCTGCAACATAATAAACGTTGACTTTTAAATTTAATACCACTTTAAGTTCAGAACAATTCAACGAAGACTGTTGAACTGTGGGGAATGGTGTGTGTAAATGGTAAGCCCCCCCCCCCCCCCCACTATGCCCTCCAGCCACTGTGCAAAGGCAAATAACTTCCTGCTATTGTTGCATAGCTAGAAAGATTGAGAGCATATATAATTAGAGGTATTTTGTATCCTATGCTCTCCTGGAATGCTACCTGAAAACTTACTTTTTGGCAGGGACTGTTTTCTGCAGATTCCACAGTTTTAGGGTGTGGTCTTCAGAGGCAGTCACCAATACAGGTTCAACAGGATGAAATGCCAGGGATCTGACACCATCAAAATGACTTCTTAAAGTGTATTTGGGGTTCCAGGTCTTCCTGAATGCATCTTTATTAGATGGCATCTACAAAGCAAGAGGAAGAAAAAGCTCTGGTTTGTAGTAGTGCAACTTTCTGTCTTTCAACATTGGTTAGATAAGCACTTCATAAAAAGGATAAGGACCCACAATTCAGGTACCAGGGCTTTGAAAAACTATTCATACCCCTTGAAATTTTCCACATTTTATCATGTTACAACCAAAAACGTAAATTAATTTGATTGGGATTTTAAGTGATAGACCAACACAAAGTGTCTGACACCAGGATCAGTCACGTGTCTTCCTCAGGGGAATTCCCCTAAGGAAGACACGTGACTGATCCCTGTGTCGAACACACATAGGGGAGGGGACAGGACGGTGCAGTAGGTTGCAGGTTTAAATGCTGCGAACGGACAAGCTATCTCACGTTTTTTTTTTTTTTTTATCTGCTATAGAGCGGTGCTCTTCAGCACCAGGAAGATGTGAATACCCATATTGATGTTTTATATAAAAAAAATAGTTTTTAAAACGATAAAAACACTTTATTTTTATATATGGATGGAGCAACTTACTGCTGGACATCTCAGGATCCCAAAGAGCTTCATTCACATAGAACCCAGGGGGTGGTTCACAGGCTATTTTTGACCAAACTTGGGTACCTCTTCAATACCAGGCACTTCCCCCCCCTTTCTGCCCAGGACAATTTTCAGCTTTTAGCGCTGTCACACTGAATGACAATTGCGCGGTCAAACACTGTACCCAAACATAATTTTTATCATTTTCTTCCCACAAATATAGCTTTCTTTTGGTGGTATTTGATCACCGCTGGGTTTTTCATTTTTTGCTGAACTAAAAAAAGACCAAAATTTAAAAAATAAAGTTTTTGTTTCTGTCATGAAATATTGTTGTCTCCTTCACCAACGAGGCTGCACTGATGGGCACTAATGGACATTGATAGGTGGCACTGGATAGGCAGCACAGATGAGGTGGTACTAACAGGCATTACCGATTGGCATCTGAAGGGCACTGACAGACGTTTATGATGGGGCACTAACTGCTAACGGGCACCTCTCATGGGGGTTGTGCTGATAATCAATGTGCTGATTATCAGCGCAGACAGAGCCCCCTCTGGCAGGAAGAGCCGCCGATCGGCTCTTCCTGTCAGCGCGAACTGAGGAAAAAGCTGTTTACTTCCTGGTTCACGCTGTGATCGGTCACAGCTGATCATGTGGTAAGAAGCCTCTGTCAGAGCCTCCATACCGCGATCAGAGATGCGGTGTGACAAACTGACACACAGCGCCCTCGCGGCTGCGCGCCAGCATGTCATCCTGAAAGACGTCACATGATAACTAAAGTCAGGCTAACTAAACCACCGCCCGGTTGTCATTCTGCTATGGGCCGGGTGGGAAGTGGTTAATCTTGCATCGATCTTTCATTTGGCATGTTGAAGTGTACAGGAGATGAGAGAGGAGATAACAGTCTATGTGGATAGAGCTGTAGTATTTGAAAACAGGAAAAGGGTCTCCTGGGTTCTGTAAAGGTCACCACACACACTATACAATCTAATTGAACAATCTCCTTTAGAGCTACCATCAACTATGTAGTGTAAGGGCCTGCCTGATTGGATACAGTGTGATTGACTAGATAGGCGTTTCCTCCTATTATATAAATTTGGTAAATTTAAAAAAGGAGATTGTACAATCAGATTGTATAGTGTATGGCCATGTTTATACACCTATAATTGCAAGTTGCACTTTCAGTGCAATTGTTAACGGCACACCAAACACAGAAGGAAACACGCATTTTGCCATGTGAAAAAACGAGGGGGAAAATGCTGCAAAAGGCACAGTAATACAAAACGCACAGTAAAAAACCCACAAAATGCCCCATTAACCACATGTAACCCAACACAGGCTGCCCTATGTCACAGGAAAAACAAGACAAAATGTGTGCTTCCACTACGCTAGATGTGAATGGGGCCTGAAAGTGAAATTGGTGCGATACCACAAGAACAATGAGGCTCCATTCACATTTGCACGTTTCAGAAATGTGCTGCACCAAAAATCGCACCATTCTGCACTTTTAAAATAGTTCTGAAGCTTCTTTGGGGCGATTGCTGTGTGTAGGGCAGCCCATTCAGGTTGATGGGCTGCCCTATGTGTGATGAGTGAACATGCTCAAACGCCTCGCCCCCCTCACTAAGAAAGAAAAAAAAAACGCATGCGGGCGTTCCCGCCATGCAGAGTTGTGAACGGGGCTTGACAGATGAGCGTTTCTATCCACTCCTTCCTATGTACTTGTATATCTGATTGTGTATTTAGTGAGAAGGGTGATCAATGATTAATTGCATTTCATTTAAAAAAAACGTGCACTTGGGAGTGGGAGGGTGGATGATGCAGGGTGTGTGCTAATGAGGTCAGCTGGTCAACTCCTTCCTGTGTCACGACCTCTAGTCTGATCAGGAAGAAGACATTACTAATAGAAATGTCTGGATACATGGATTAACACAAGAAAAGTAAGTGACTGTAGATTTAATGGAAAGCGTTGATATTTTTGCACAAAACGTACATGAACGCTATATTGGTGCATAGGGGAGCTGGAATTTAGAAAAGTGTACAAAAGGTGAACTTGCCCTTTAAGAAGTGGTTAAACCTCTGAGGGCTTCACAGAACAGTTGTATTTATACTGAGATTAAATTACACACAGGTGGACTATATTTACCAATTGCACGCCACACTTTTCATATCTTTATTTTTACAAAATTTTGAAAAACATTTATCATTTTCCTTCCACTTCATAATTATGTGTCACTTTGTGTTGGTCTATCACATAAAATCACAACCAAAAACATAAATGTTTTTTATTGTAACATGACAAAATGTGGAAAATTTCAAGGGGTATGAATACTTTTTCAAGGCACTGTATATATATATAGCAGCAAGAGAGGCTAGGCACAACATCCATTAGTAGATGTACACTAAATTTTAAACCATTTCACACTAAAAAAAACAGTAACATGCAAAACCAGAGCAAGTCAAGCATTAGGACACAGACACATTAGGCTCAATTCACAACACCTTAAAGCGGAGTTCCACCCAAAAGTGGACCTTCTGCTCATCGGACCCCCCCTCCCCCCCTTTCCGGTGCCACAATTGGCACCTTTCGGGGGGGCAGGATACCTCTTTTTTTACAGGTTTCCTTTCCCACTTCCAGGAAGTCCACACCACGGCCAGTGACGCCAGCGCGGAGCTCCCTCCTTCCCCGGCCAACGGGCCAGTAGGACAGAGGAGCGGGCCTCGCGCATGCGCATTAGGGTTCCCGGTGTGAAGCCGAAAGGCTACACTGCCAGGTTCCTATACCCGCAATGGCGGCGGCAGCACCAGACAGCTGATGGAAACACCAGCTGTGGGTGCCGACATCGCTGGACTCCAGGACAAGCAAATCTCCAATTATTAAAAGCCAGGAGCTGCAGTATGTGTAGCTGCTGGTTTTAAATTTGGATTTAATTTTTTTGGGCGGAACACTGCTTTAAGAGCCTGTTCGCACTGCATGTGCTGAGTGGCGTTTTCCTGCACTCGATCATCGCCAGTTTCACACTGCAATGCTGCCTTCAGGTGAGTTGCAGGGCATTGCAGAAAAATACAGACCTGCTGAATTTTTCCACAGTGCACCAGACCTCACTTGAAGTTTCTGTTTTTGCACTGCAGTGGAGCATAGAACAAATAAAATATAACATTTAAATTTAGTTTAAAAAAAAAAGTAAACCGTGCCTTGCACTGTAATAACGCCACAAGCACGCATAGTAAATGCATTATTTTAGCATGCGGCTAGTGAGAACAGGCCCAACCCAAGGACAAGTTTCTTTATTTTAGCCATGTAAATAATTTATTTAATTGAAAGCAACTGAAAACAAAACCTAAATGTATCCTTATCCTGGGGTTTGTTAGCTTTATGAATTGAATCTAATGTACTTAGATAGTGGTGGTCCTTTTTGTCTCTTCACTTGTCCTTCTCACTCCTGCTGATCTCTCTTTGAATTTCTCAAGTACAACCTGGTAGTCTAAATTAATTCTACAATTTAAAAAGTTTCTTGAACAGAATGTATCCCCATATTCTGCTGGTACTACAAACAGCAGAGGGGTACACTCCTACATACATTTTAGGAATGCCCCTTCTTACCCCTTTTTGTCTGTCTAAGCATTGTGCTACAAACTTACAGATGTCACAATAGACAATGCTCCTCTATCATTCGTGCTCCATTTAAAACGCCCCACTCACCAAAAAAATACAAAAATTATCCACGTTTTTATTAAGTGGATCATTGATCCACTTGATAAAACCGCTGCCACAGCCACCATCCTCATTTCATGGAATCAGACATCTCCTTCCACTGAAAGAATATTTAGGGCACTTTCACACGGAGGCGGTGGGGGTGGTAAAGCAGCGCTTTTCTGCCGCTAGCGGTTCGCTTTTAACCCCCCGAAGGGGTTAAAAGCACCCACAATTTATTTCTTCTGCACTGGGTCCTGCAAATGTTTGCATTATGTGTATGAGTTGGTAAACCGTCAGCATGTGATATTTCATTATTTGCTATATATTATTGGTTGTTTTTTTTTTTTTTTGATGCACACCAGTCTGTTTTAAAAATGGGCAGGGTGGTTTAGGAGCGATGTATACACCACTCCAGCACCGCCCCAAAGATGCTGCTTGCAGGACATTTTTTTCTCGTCCTGCATGCGCAACGCTCCAGTGTGAAAGCTCTCAGGCCTTCACACGGGAGCTGCAGGTGAGGTCGTTTTAAGGTGCTATTTTTAGCGCTTAAGCGCCTGAAAAATGCCTCAGTGTGAAAGTAGCCTTAGCGGACTTGGTGGGACTTCTTCTCTACGCTGGAGTATGGTTCTAATCTCCAAGATATCCCCTAAATTACATCTTCTATCTGCATTTCAAACTCACCCTGTTAAAGTCCCCTCAGTGGAAATTGGCAGGAATTTGCTCTTCTCCTTAGACCCCTTTCACACTGGGTCGTTTTGCAGGCACTATTGCACTAAAAATAGCGCCTGAAACAGTCGTTGCTGTGTCTCCAGTGTGAAAGCCCTGAGGGCTTTCACACTGTAGCGGTGCGCTGGCAGGACAGTAAAAAAAAAGTCCTGCTAGCAGCATCTTTGGAGCAGTGAAGGAGCCATTGAAATCAGACACCGCGGCTATGCCGCCGGCAAAGTGCCTCTGCAGAGGCGCTTTGCGGTGGTTTTTAACCCTTTCTCATCCGCTAGCGGGGGGGGGGGGGTTAAAACCGCACCGCTAGCCGCCGAATAGCACCGCAAATCCGACGGTAAATCGCCGTTAATAGCGGCGCTTTACCACCGATGCACCTCCCATTCCAATGTGAAAAGGGCCCAACTCACTACAGGCCTGGCTTAACCCATGCCACCTACCCCAACTCCCCCCCTTTAGACTGAAGCTCTGTTTTTACTACCCCTCTATACAAAACTCACAATTCCTTCTTCTCACACCCCTCATTCTTTTTCACCCTTTATAAGGGTTGTAAAGTTTCTATTATCACCCTCTACCTTTAAATTTTTGATATATAAAACTCTGGAAAGGGGCTCTTGGTTTTAGAAGTGTCAAGTCGTTCCAGTAGGAAAGAACATTAACTCCCAATCCTGTGTGTGCTTTGTCCTAGATCATCTTTTTAGCATGGACATTATCCGGTTTTCTTGGCTCTTTCCTCATATGTGGAAGCATTACTGCTTGAATTTCTGTACAATTACAGTACAGTAGTGTCTTGTTCTACTACTGATACACTTGTGCTTGTTAGGAACACTTCTGTTTGGATGGCAGCATTCTAAAAGTGTAAAACATAACAGAGTTGGCATAAAAAATGGCAGATAACGTAATAAATAACTTGGGTTATTGTGCACTTTGGCAAGATGTCTGGGACATCCTTACCAAGCAATAAAAAAAAGGTACACTCCTTACCACTAGGTGGCGCTAATATATCAAGGGTTGTGCTCAAAGGCAATAATTACTTGTGGCACATAGCAACTGCATTTGAATCATGCAGCTATTCCCAAAATAAAAACCACATTTGAGCGCAATAACTGCGTTTGGCACAAATTAGAGGAATGTATGTTTTTTCTTTTTTGATGGAAAGCAATGTTTGAATTTGGAAAGAGACATATTGTAGGATATGGAATTACATTTCACAGGTCAGCTACTAGTTCTAAATACCTATAATGGCTAATATATATATATATATTTATTACACACACACACACACACACACACACATGGAAGGATCGGTATTGAACTTTATAATGCATTGAACTACTCAATGTTTAAAGCCAAAAATATTTTTTATTACAATTTGATTAGAAAAGACAGACACCAAGTTAAAAACTTTGCAAAGTAGAAATTGCCTATATGCTAATACAACACACAACCCATACACCAAGAAATATACTCCTGAATGATCACGACGATGTTCTTGTTGAAAAAACAGTTATTGTTCTATCAGGCTTGGTGGGAGTTGATCATAGTGTGCAGTAGCTCAGCTCTACATGTTACACGCATAAACGCTTCTTCAGGAGCTTAGGCTTACATTCTATATAAAATAGAGAAACAACAATAAATTTTTAAAACAAAGACTGGTGTGCATCAAAAAAAAAAAAAACAACAAAAAAAAATAATTAATAATATATAGCAAATAATGAAATATCACATGCTGACGGTTTACCAACTCATACACATAATGCAAAGATTTGCAGGACCCAGCACAGAAGAAATAAATTGCAGCTAAGGGGACAGGTGTATTGAAATCCAACAGTGTAACCATAGATGGGCATAACAGGACAAGAGCCCTGCATGCAATTGGAGTAGTGAGCAAGCTAATCAAGTTTAGAGACTTACAATATGCACATCAACCAGGAGATGGTATCAAAGTAGGCAACAAACAAATCCTGGTTGATGTGCATATTGGAAGTCTAAACTTGTTTAGCTTGCTTTCTTCTCCAATTGCATGCAGGGCTCTTTGTCCCGTTATACCCATCCATGGTTACACTGTCTCCTCGACGATAGATATACACACACTGTTAGATTTCAATACACCTGTCCCCTTAGCTGCATTTCATTTCTTCTGCGCTGGGTCTTGCGAATCGTCACATTATGTGTATGGGTTGATAAACAGTCAGCATGTGATATTTGAATATTTGCTATATATTAATTTTTTTTGATTCACTAAAGGATTTTGTTTTAAAAATTGTCGTTTCTCTATTTTATATAGAAAGTAAGCCTAAGCTCCTGAAGAAGCATTTATGCGCGCAACATGTGGAGCCGAGCTACTGCACACTCTAATCAACTCCCATCAAGCCTGATAGAATAAAAACTTGTTTCAACAAGGACATCGTCATGATCATTCAGGAGTATATTTCTTGGTGTATGGGTTGTGTGTTGTAATAGCATATAGGCAATTTCTACTTTGCAAAGTTTTTAACTTCGTGTCTGTCTGGTTTTTCTTTTCTAATCAATTTGTAAAAAAAATATTTTTATCTTTAAACATTGTGCATCTCAGTGCCTATAATGTCCAAAACCAAGCCTTCCAATAGCATCTCCAGTTAATAGGATGTGGCACACACATACATATATATATATATATAATATTTTTTTTTATATATATATTATTTTGGCATCCACAGCACCACTCTGTGTCGATACCTCAAAAATTATCATTTCAATATATACAGTAGTTGCCAGACTAGGAAGAAAGAAACACAGAACAGGACTTGCATTTGAGATCACTTTAAAGTCAGTTAGGAATTGGTTTGATCTGGATTCATATGGTCTTAGATGAAAGGATTGAAGCTTAGTAAATATGGCAAAAGAATAGCAAACTATTTTTTTTTTTTTAATACTGCAATAATCTGAAAATTAGAGTATTAAACAGATGCACACTGACACCTTAAGACTGCAGTGAAATATGTATCCTGAATATTATTTTATGCTTTAACTGTCAGTTTTCAAGTGATCACTGTGTTTTAACTGACAAACTAAACGTAAAGAACCACGCAGGTTCATATGTTGCTAGGATGACAATTCATATTAGTATTTATCAGGTTCCTTACATCATAACTGTAGTCTGACTCATTGGTGACAGTGAGGTCTGCTAGGTCTCCAAGTCCTAACACGCTCTCAAGGACATCCTCAGATCCCATAATGAAAGACTTCCCACTACCAGATGGAAAAGTTATAGGCTCAGCTATAACAAAAAACAAAAAAACACTTTGTTAGGAAAACAGTCCAATATATAAAATACATTTCTTACCAAAACACCTAAAATTAGGAATGCTGATATAGAACCTCAGGTTGAAAAATTGCAAAAGAAAACAGTGAAGGAATCAGAACATGTAACAAGATGAAGCATAAGGAACATTCCCCAAGGGGTGCGTACCTTCCTCTGCCCTCCCACCTTCATGATCTGTTATTCTGGTTGGTGACCGGGCCGGACTCAGGATGCCTGGCGGGATGTGAGACAGATCCTCATCACCCAGGTCCGCAATCATATCGTGCAATTTCGTCCGGTTTACCCCTGTAAAGTAATAGTGTTGGTTCGCATTGAATAGATCTCACCCCTTCTACTCTGAAACGGCTTAGGAAATTACAGTAGTTTGTGTTCACCACATTTTACCTCCCTTAATTGCCAAATAAGCCAAGAGCATAAGGGGCACATCTATGTCCATCTAACATACAGCATGTATACCTGCCTACCAAATCAATACAAGTTACTTTAGGTATAATATATTTTTAAAAGCATAAAAATTTGTATGGCAGGTAAGCAATTATCTGCGTACTAAATCAGGGCCACATGCGTATGTTTGCCCAGTCTACACCCATCTAGGAAAGAGCTCAAGGAGTACAAATATTTTTTTACTGTATGTACTGTTCTACAAGACAACATGGAGAAAGCACAATAAGGTCAAGCATACTGAAAGCGTCTTATCTCATTTTAGGTGCAAATATTAAAGTCTGCAATTCTATTAGAGGTTGACAACTACTGCGGCAAGCAGTCTGCATTCTGGGCATTTTTCCTTAGGCACATACCGTATATACTCGAGTATAAGCAGAGTTTTTCAACACATTTTTTTGTGCTGAAAATGCCCCCCTCGGCTTATACTCAAGTCTGTGTCCATCTTCACCTTTGTGCGCCTGATCCCGGCCAGCCGTGGGTCCCCTGGCACACATGTAGCCCCACTCTTCCTCTACAAGTGTGCAAAATTTTTTGTCCGGGGGACCTACAGCCGGGGAGCACCGATTTTTCAAAGCCGGGGAGCACCGATTTTACAAAGCCGGGGCAGCCCTTCGATAGACTCCCATGCTAAACATCAGTCTAGTCACACAGCGCAGGAGATCAGATAGGAAGATTGGGCACAGTGAGGCATGCCGGTGGACACCCTAGGCTTATACTCGAGTTTTCCCATTTTTTTTGTGGTAAAATTAGGTGCCTCGGCTTATATTTGGGTCGTCTTATACTCGAATATATACAGTACTTGCCTAAAACGTAGTGTTACTAAACCCACAACAGTAAAATCAGTCTGTATATGCAGCAACACATGCTTGTTATAGTCACTGTGGAACTTAAGGGGGTTAATCCCCTCTTCTCCTATCCTCCCTTTCTCCCACAGTCCCCAATATACCTCCTGATAGAACTAAGCCTTGGAGGCAAGCTGTACATGCTGAGTTTGGTGTGTGTGTTCTTGGGAGGGTGCGTGCGATCAGCACTAGCCAGACAGAGGGTTAGGGGGCCTGCAGGCTCACAGGACAGTCTGAGAATGAAAACTCCTCCTACAAGCTTTAACCAGTGCTCTGCTGGACACTGATAGTAGTCACAAGAGCACTATATACTGCTGATGAGAAAAGGTATTAAGCAGTTTATATTTACTAAAATAATTGCATTTCCATGTTCTGTTTACTGTGGGAGACCGGATATAGTGAATGCAGGGTCCTGGGTTTAGTAACATTTTAAGTACCACTCGTGCAGAGTCTAGCCGCAGCAGCTGTAACAGACTCTTAAGCTTTTACAGGCTGCCTGCAATGGGGCTGGATAGTGTACCTGCACCTGAAATGCAGGAGTCTCATGCACCGGAGCTAAACGTCCAGTATGCATGAGGTCTTAAGCTCAGCTTAGGTCAGTAGTTCTAATAAATAAATACTTGTAGGTGTGTGCTATCTGGAAATCAGAGTAACCTAAAGCCCCATACACACTTTTAGACTGTCTTCAGATTTACCAAAACCATATATGAGGTCAAACCTTAAGAGCTTCAAGGTGTATGCAATCAGGCAGGCCCTTACACTACATGGTTTTGTTAAATCTGAAGACAAAAATCTGCAGAAAATCTAATAGTGTGTGTATGGGGCTTTAGTCCCTGTCCTTAAAGAGGAGGTCCACCCAAATTTTTTTTTTTTTTTTTTTAAAGCCAAAAGCCAGCAGCTACAAATACTGCAGCTGCTGACTTTTAAAAAATGGACACTTAACTGTCCAGCATGCCCGCGATGTCGGCAGACGAGGCTGAGCAATCGCTCGATCCTCGGGATGCTGCCGCCCCCATGCTCGGTGAGGTTATTAACTGCCCAGTTCCCTACTGCGCATGCGCGAGTAGCGCGGCACGGCGTCACTGGTCCCCGCTCTCTCCTGGGAACAGTGCAGTTCCCAGAAGACAGCGGGGGGTGACACGAAGGGGCGTGACTCCCGCGGGAGTCAGTCAATACCCGGAAGTGGTGCAAATACCTGTTTTATACAGGTATCTGCACCCCTTCCCCCCTGAAAGGTGGCAAATGTGACACCGGTGGGGAGGAGGGTCCCGAAAAGCGGAAGTTCCATTTTTGGGTGTTACTCCGCTTTAATGACATTTAAGACAAAAAAACACAACTCAAAGTTTTTGTTTTTCTTAACTTCTATAACTAATTAAGGGTACTAATGAAGCGTCACAAATCCACATGGATTCAGTGAACTATTGTACTGTAGACATTAAAGCCTAAATGCATCCAAAATCAAACAGAAAAATCAGCATGAGGGACATAACTTGGAGTTCTAACAGGATGTGTTCATTGTGCAGATTCCCCTCCTGTTGAAGAGGACGTGAGCTGCACTACAGCTTCTATGCATGAAACAGGATCCAAGCATGGAGAACAGGGGAGGATTGATAGCTCTGAACACTTTCATAGATGCTGTAGTACAGCGTCTGTGAATGGCAGAGTTGGACGGAAAGGGTGGGCATAGACAGGCTCTCTTTGATGAGAGGATGGGACAGCCCAGTAGAATAAACCCCTGCAATACCAGAAGATTACAGTGGCGGGGGCAGGATCAGGATCTAGGAAGACTTTTTTTTTATAATTGTATTTTTTACTGATTTTTAAAAGGATATATATATATAATATTGTTACATAACATACAATTTACAGATATCAAAAACAACAAGATTTTTAATAACAGAAGAGAAATCGGCACAGGAGACACATCCTACTGATTGTAAGTTATGTCCCTTGTGCTGTTTTTGGCTGCACTTCGGATTTACTTTGTACAGTGTTGGGAGATATCAAAATATAGACATCTATTAAAGTGGTTTACAGAAAATGTGCATAAATGTTGCCCAGACCAACCAAAATTTCTTTGTCAAACCCACAGAAAATACCACCTGAAAATGCTTGCTGTGAATAATGATATTTCTATTTTCGTCCATGGACAGACACAGCTCCTTCAATCTTGACTGTTGGGTATGTTCCGTCTATTAGGAGAGGACTAGGCAGAACATGTTAGATATGCATACATGTTATTTAAAAGGAGTTGAAACAGCCCCGCCCAGGGGGCAGTCCCTCTGAACATAACCCTCAGTTTTTTTCTGCCTAGTAGAGGAGACGGACCTGGCTCACTTTGAGTCCTGAAGAAATATTTTTTCTTTATTATTATTTTATTTTTTTAGAAACCATCAACTGCCGGCTGGGCATGACAGGCAGGATATATAGATCATTGTAGTCCCCCTAGTCCAGCTATCGAGCAGACCTTAGCTACGTGCGGGGTCGGCCACGACATACCCCATGGCTCTAGGGGTGGCCGGTGAGCTATATGCTCCAGGGTTCACATATGACGGAGCCGCTTGCTTTCTCAGTCAGAGTGGACCGGGCCGACAGCTACTCCGTACTGCTCGGTTGTAGGTCTGTCAGGAATGCACCAGCAGGTCCTCGCAGGACGGGCAAGTACGGTTCCTTCTGCTTCGGTGGGATGGAACAGCTGGGCATTCCTAAGGGGATCGTTAGGGGGTTCTCCTGCCCTCCCTTCTCTTCCTCTGTCACCCCTTTTTTCCCTCCTCCACTTGCGGGGCTCGCTTCGACCAGGGAAAACCTTGGGGGGCTCCAGGTCCCGGCGGGGGGCTGTGGGGGTGTCCAGGTCCACTCTCTGTGTGGGGGGTGTAAATTGTTAGAAGCCTCCGTGCCTGGACTTCTCGTCCACCTCGCTTGCTTGGCGCCATTTTTTTGGGGCCTGTGCATTGCATTGTAAATTCCATTGGTGGCCATTTTGCCGTGGCTGCGCTAGGATGCATTGCGGGCGGACATTTTCTTGTGGTCCGCGCGCGTTCTCTGAGGCACTCGGCGGCCATTTTGGAGTGGGTCTTGGCCTCTAGTATTGGCTGGCTTCCTGAACAGGGCGTTTTTTTTCTTCAGGCACACGCGGTGTACGGATAGAGAGCGGGCAGCGGCGCTGAGCGGTCTCTGGCTAGGCGGTGAGTCCCCTGGGTATTCCCCCACCTTGGTCAGTGCAGCAAGGAGGGTGGACAGTAATTTTGTCAGGTATCTTGACTGGGTCCCTAAGGGCTGTCAGTGGGCAACATGGAGACAGAAGCTGGCGTTTTTTCCCCAGACATTACAAAGGCAGCAACTGGTGCACCTGCTATTCCCCTGGATGCTTTGTCAGCAGTCCTGGAGTCATTTGTTGCCAGGGTGGAAGCGGCGTGCGAGCGTAAAGGGGGTACTAAGCGCCCCTTTCCCACGCCAACACCTGGGGAATGTTCCGACTCGACTCGGGCCTGGCTGCGGCTCAGGACCCCGGTTCTGGTGGGTCAGAAGATGCGGACCAAGACCTACCCTGAGAGGAGGACCCCTCGTCCGGGTCAGCTCAGGACAGGGCACTTGTCAGTGCACTTATCAATGCTGTGAGGGACACTCAAGCTGGAAGATACAGCCGGGACATCCACAGCAGGGTCTGTCCCTTTTGAGCCACACAAACCGACGCGCTCTGCTAAGGTTTTTCCTTATGTTGATTTCTTTGACAAGTTCATAGATAAGGAATGGGAACGGCCGCAGAGGCCCTTTGCGGTCCCTCAGCGCATGGCGGTCCGTTACCCTTTTGAAAAAAATGGGCTTCTCCTCCGGTTGTTGATCCCCCGGTCTCAGTTGAATAAAGTAACCATTATTCCAGTTGAGAGTACCCTGCTTTGAAAGGACCCTACTGATAGGAGGTCCGAAGCGGTGAGCCGCTCTATGTTCACCATGCTGGGGTCAGCATTTCGGTCTATATTGGCAGCTACCTTAGTGTCACAGACACTCACGGAGTGGGCAAAAATTTTGCACCAGACTGTGGAGGAGCACGAGCTTCCTCCAGTATGCGTGTCACTGGTTGAGCAGTTGGTACAAGGGCTTGTGTACGTCTGTGATGCAACCCTGGTTGCAGTCCCTTTGATTTACAGAGCCTCAGTATCTGCAGTGGTATCGTGCCGCCTAATATGGCTAAAATGCTGGTCCGCTGACCAAGCTTCTAAGAAAACTCTGGCAGAATTGCCTTTCAAGGGTGGGAGGCTTTTTGGTGCCTCACTGGACGACATCATTAAGGATGTCACTGGAGGTAGGAGCACACTTCTCCCTCAGTCCACTAAAAAGGGAAGGAGCTGCGCCGTAAGCCGGGGCCCTCCTTTCCCCACACAGAAGCGGTACAAAGATCCAGCTGGGGGACAGAAGCGTCCCTGGGCGCATAAGCCCGCCAAGCCAACAAACAAACCAGCTACCGCATGAAGTTTTGCCCCCGCCCGACTTCAGGGTGGGGGGGACGGCTTCACGGGTTTGCAGCTCGGTGGACCCCCCTGCTATCCGACCAGTGGATCTACGAGGTGGTCATCTCGGGGTACAAGATAGAGTTCCTTTCTTGTCCAAACTGATTTTTTCCTTCAAATCTGCCTCTCCTTCCGGCTGCCCTCCAGGGGGCAGTGCACGACTTGTTGAGGTGCGGGGTGATTATACGCGTACCACCACAGGACAGGTTTCAGGGTTTTTACTCAAATCTGTTTGTGGTCCCCAAGAAGGAAGGAGTTCGGAGTCCGATCTTGGACCTCAAGGCCCTCAATGCCTTCATAAGGATTCAAAAATTCCGGATGGAATAGATTCGTTCGGTGGTAGCTGCACTTAATCCAGGGAACTTCCTGGCGTCCTTGGATATCAAGGATGCATACTTGCATGTGCCCATCTGCGTCAGGCATCAGAGGTTCTTGCGCTTTGCGATCGGCGAAGACCACTCTGTTTGTGGCTCTTCCCTTTGGCCTAGCATCGGCACCAAGAGTTTTCACCAAGGTGCTCACCCCGATTCTAGCTTTGCTAAGACAGCGCGGCATAGCCATCGTATGATACTTGGACGACCTCCTTCTGAGAGCTGGTTCAAGCTCAGAATTAGGAGGATGTGTCTTTAGTCAGCCAGACCCTCCGGGAGATTGGTTGGATACTGAACCTCCAGAAGTTGGTGTTAGTACCGACCCAGAGTCTAGAGTACCTGGGGTTGATTCTGGACTCCTTGGAGGCCAGAGTTTTTCTTCCCTTAGAAAAAAGTTGCAGACACTCCAGGTCAGCAGTCAAGTTGTTGACATCCCGCAAATGGTCGTCTCTCCGTTTCTGCATGCAAGTTTTGGGCCTCATGGTAGCCTCTTTGAGGCAGTACCGTATGCCCAATTTCACACTCGGGTCTTGCAAAAGGAGATTCTCTCCAAATGAAACAAATCTCCATGGTCTCTGGATCGTCAGATACAGTCAAGTCACCTTGTCAGGTCTTCTGAGTTGGTGGCCGAGATCCCCGGCTCTTCGGTCCGGGAAGTCCTTCCTCCCATTTCATTGGACGGTGATCACGACAGACTCCAGCCTGACCGGTTGGGGGGGTGGGAGTCTGGGGGGGTTCAGGCGGCTCAGGGCCGCTGGTCCCCGACCGAATCCCAACTGTCGATCAATGTTCTGGAGCTCTGGGCGTGCCTCTCCAAGTGGTCTCGGAGACTGCAGGGGCGTCCAGTCAGAATCCAGTCGGAACAACGTCACGGCTGTGGCGTACGTCAACCAACAAGGAGGAACAAGAAGTTCAGCTGCAGCGTCGGAAGTTGCTCACATCCTGCGGTGGGCGGAAAGGAGGGTGCCGGCCCTATCGGCAGTTTACATCCCAGGCGTGGAAAACTGGCAGGCGGACTGAGTCACCAGATGCTGGACCACGGGGAATGGTCGTTGCATCCGGAGGTTTTTCCTTTGCCAGAGATGGGGCACGCCGGACGTGGATCTACTGGCCTCTCGACTCAATCGCAATGTGTCGAGGTTCTGGCCAGGTCCAGAGATCCCTGGGCAGAAGAGTCAGTGGCCCTGTGGGGTCAGTATCGGTTAATTTATGCCTTTCCCCCACTGAAGTTGCTTCCTTGTCTACTCCGCAGGGTAGAGACCGAGGCAATTCCGGCGATTCATCGCCCCAGGCGTCCCTGGTACACCGACCTCGTACGGCTGGTGGCGGACGTGCCCTGGTGACTACCAATAAGAGAGGACCTTCTCTCGCAAGGTCCCATTCTTCATCCTGCTTTACAGGCGCTGGCTTTAATGGCGTGGCTATTGAAAGCCAGGTACTGAGGGACCGTGGCCTGTCGGATTCAGTCATTTCAACTATGTTGAGAGCACGCAAATCTTCTTCTAGGAAGATCTACCATCGCACATGGAGAGCCTACATCTTTATGTGTAAGGCGATGGAATGGTGTCCACGGACTTATTCGGTTTCCAGGATCCTGCTGTTTTTACAGTGCGGAGTAGATCAGAAACTTGCCTTAAGCAACATTAAGGGGCAGATTTCAGCCTTAGCCGTTTTCTTTCTGCGACCCTTGGCCGCTCATTCACTAGTAAGTACATTTGTGCAAGGGGTTCGACATGTGGCTCCTCCGGTGCGCCCACCACTACCTCCGTGGGATTTGAATCTGGTGTTCTCGGCGCTTCAGAAACCTCCTTTTGAGGACATTAGGGAAATTCCTCTTTTGACACTCTCAGAAGGTGGCCTTCCTGGTTGCCATCACATCCGTCAGGAGGGTCTCCGAATTGGCGGCCTCGTCTTACAAGTCCCCGTATTTGGTCCTCCATAAAGGACAAAGCGGTGCTATGCCCGCGGCCTTCTTTTCTCCAAATAGTGGTTTCGGACTTTCACCTGAATGAGGACATTGTGCTTCCATCCTTGTGTCCTCGGCCATCGCATGCCAAGGAGGTTGCGTTACATTCCTTGGACATGGTACGTGCCCTGCGGGTGTACATGTCTGCCACAGCTCCGTTCCAGAGGTCTGACTCACTGTTTGTGTGAGTGTCTGGTCCGCCCAAGGGCCTGGCGGTCTCATCGGCCACCATTTCTTGGTGGATCAGGCAGACTGTCATTCAGGCCTATGTCCTTAAAGGGGGGGCGCCTCCCTTTCCCGTTACGGCGCATTCGACCAGGGCTATTGGTGCCTCTTGGGCTTTCCGACATCAATCGTCTGTATCTCAAGTGTGTAAGGCGGCGACCTGGTCGTCCGTTCACACCTTTTCAAAATTTTACAAGGTTGATGTGAGTGCATCTTCGGATGCTAGCTTCGGCCGCAAAGTTTTGCAGGCGGCGGTTTGAGGTTACAACTCCTCCGTTGAGGAGCTCTGCCTGTTTGGGGTGAAACTGGTTTCTTTTTTGATTGCTGTGCCCACCCCTCGTTTTTTTGACACTGCTTTGGGACGTCCCAACAGTCAAGATTGAAGGAGCCGTGTCCATCCATGGACGAAAAGAGAAAATAGGATTTTTTTGTACTCACCGTAAAATACTTTTCTCTGTCATCCATGGACAGACAGCACTCACCCCTCCTTTTATGGTTTGTACTGCTTTTCTACGAACTGAGGCTGCTGGGTGGAGGGTTATGTTCAGAGGGACCGTTTCAACTCCGTTTAAATAACATGTATGCATATCTAACATGTTCTGCCTAGTCCTCTCCTAATAGACGGAACATACCCAACAGTCAAGATTGAAGGAGCTGTGTCCGTCCATGGACGACAGAGAAAAGGATTTTACGGTGAGTACAAAAAAAATCCTATTATTTTCTATAATCCAATGACAGACAATTTCATGAATCATTGAATGACTTATACAGGGAGTCATAATCTGCACTTACGCTTGGCCCCCTTTGTTCCCTTGCGTTCCTTTGTATACTGCTCCTTCAGTTTATTTATCAGAGACTGGTCTACATCCCAAATCTCAGCAGTTGGGGACAGGACATCCTTGTCTGCATGCAGCATGTTAGTAAAAGAGAGAGGACATGTAACAAACGATCAGTACGTTAGTGTGAACTTCAGTTACAATGGAGGTAACTAGGTTTATTCCAACTATTAGTAGGTTAGGCGGGAAGGGCTTAGATCAGTGCATATAAATGAGTGCTACTATTTATGAGAATTGCAAAGCACCATGCACTATTATACAATGTTGTGCAGCATTACCATTAGAAACAGCGACAAGAAAGTTAGTTTACATTTAAAGTTTAAAATCATGGATATAGGTCTTATACATTTGGGGATACCAAGTCTTAGTCTTTTTATGGTAATATTAGGCACTGCCCCAAAAGTATTCATTAAATTTGACAGCAAAATTTCAGTTGCTGACTTACTTATTCTGCACTTCATGGATGAAAGGCTAACCAACTAGTTACTAACAGCAAAGAAATGTTGCTAGAGCATACACCTAAAAGCTTTACACTATACAGAATCATTTGACTTAACAGATTCAAACGAATAAACCAGCTCGAATATTTTTCATTTTGGGGAGAAGGGTGGAGAACAGTTGAAACCCAAATGTGTTTTAACTGCTATCTGGAGTTCTGTTAGGGTTCAAACAGGACTCCAGGATCAGGGTTGGGGATGTTCAAAGATTATAATTGAAGTGCTGACCAGCACTTTAAATAAACTGCTAGCAGGCTTCGGTTAACTTAGGCATCAACTTTAATTTTGTTAAAAGTCTGCTAGAAAATGTGTTTAAAGTGTATCTATGGTCAAAATTTAGAATTTCACACGTTTCAACTATTTCCAGTCTACTCATTAATTTGAATAAACTTGACATTTGTAAACTTACTTTGTGATGATCCTCACATTTACTTCCTTGAAATCTGTGACACATTCACTATGCCCTGCTAGTAGGCACCGCTGTGTCACACATTTCACAGAGCCTGCCTTCTGAAAGTACAGAGGTGCTAAAAAGGAAGAAGTTCAGGAGGACCTAGGAATCACTGATTGCAGAGAGCAAGGAACCATCTGATATGCAGTACTTTAGAAATTGAAAGTAAACCAAACGGAATGAGTAGAAAAGAAGCTGAAAAGCATGCAGGGAGTCCGGTAATTTATGGAAAGAAATAGCCAGAGGACAGGCAGCACTCATAACATGAAAATATTTTTTAGGTTTATATTGGATTGTTAAATATAATGGTTTGTAATGCTATTACAGTGTTTAAAATTAAAGTGTATGCTGTGACCATAGAACTACAGTGCATTTCAAAAATGAAGAATGACCCAATATTAAAACCATATATCCGAGTCCATAATAGAGTTGCTTTGTGTGTTTTTCAACAGCGTTTTGGGATTAATCCACCATTGACAAAGAACATCCGTTGTTGGTAAAAAAAACTATTTGAAAAATCAGGGTATTTAGGGTTGGGGGATGAGTCCAGGGCAACCACACACTTCAGAGGTAAATGTGCAACCAACTAAAGGATTTTTTAGTGAAGCCTGCTCATCATGCTAACTGAGAACTTGCGATCCCTCATATGAAAGTTTGGAGTGTTAAGGCGACGTTTGCTTCTGAGGCCATACCCATTGCAAATGGTGCAAGTGACAGAAGACAATGTTTAGATTTCTGTCATATGCTCTTAGACGGCATATTCTTACCGCGGTTGATTTTTGGTGATGAAGCAACGTTTCATCCAAGTGGTAAAGTTTCGCGTCACAATGTTCATACATATGGGGACTTGAGTAGCCACACTTAGGCCCCTTTCACACTGAGGCGTTGAAAAAAAACGCAAAAAAATTATGAGATTATGTACCGCGATTTTACCGCTATTTTTAAAAACGCGGTAACGTCTATGCGTTTTTACCGCGGTTGCGCTAAAAATAGCGCGAACGCAGTAAAACCGCATAGGCGTTATTTTTTAAAATAACGCTTATGCCTATGCGTTTTTACCGCGGTACTCATTCATTTCAATGGGGATAGGCGTTTTTACAGCGTTATTTTATGCGCCCCAAAGATGCTCCAAAAAAGCTGTTTGCAGGATTTTTTTCAACGCACAGCCAGCACAACGCCTCAGTGTGAAAGCCCTCAGGGCTTTCACATTGAGAATGATGGGGCAGGATTATTTTAGGCATTTTTACAGCGCTATTTTTACCGCGAAAACGCGGTAAAAACGCCTCAGTGTGAAAGGGGCCTAACTTGTACAGCAAGATTCACCAAAAATCTATGCGTTTTGTGCGGTTTTGTTTACAAAGATTTATGGGCCTCTCTTTTTTGAGGTTAACACTGTTACAGGACATTCCTATCTTGAAATGCTAAAGGACTGGCTTTTCCCACAGCAGAATTAAAGTGGTTGTAAACCCACATTTAGTTTTTTTTTTTCCCCCACCTGTAAGAGAAAGGCATAATGAGCTAGTATGACTAGCATATTAGCTCATTATGTACCACTTACCTTAGATCGGGGCCCCCGAAGCCGTCCGCGTCCCTCCATCTAGCCGCATCCATCGCTGCGGCGATAGCCGGAAGGTTACTTCCGGGTATCGCCGCTGCAGCCAATCACAGCGCCACTCCGGCGCTGTGATTGGCCGGAGCGGCGGTGACGTCACTCTGCGCATGCGCGCAAGAGCCGTCACAATTGGCTACGCCCAGCTATTGCTGGGAAGTAGCCGATTTTGTGAATGGGATTAACCCCATGAATGCGCCGTTCTCTACGGCGCGCATGCGCCGTAGACACGGAGCAATGTCATTTTTACTAAATATCTCCTAAACCGTGAAGGTTTAGGAGATATTTCTTGCACCTACAGGTAAGCCTTAATCTAGGCTTACCTGTAGGTGCAAGTTGAAAAAGTGGGTTTACAACCACTTTAAGATTCAAAAGATTGAATTTTTCAGCAAGATGGAGCCCCACCACATTGGCAGATCCAAGTACATTGGTTTCTAAATGAAACATTGCCTCAACATTGGATAGGTCACACGGGACCCCAAGACTTGGCAGTACACTCTTGGCCCCCCAAGATCTCCAGACATTATACCCGGTGTCTTTTTCTTTTGTAAAAAAAAAAAAAAAAAACACACATTGGTAGAGTAAGCATTCCCGCGCTACTGTGGAGTCTAGTATAGCAGGTCCTGTGGTGCAGCAGCCACCGTGTGGGTCAAAAACTACCTCCGATAAAATATGTGGGAAAAAAATAAAAAATCAATGAATGGTGTTGCGCTCAAAAAAAAATACAAATATAAAGTGCTGAAATAAGGTGACAATATGTATCAAATCAAGTGGTGGACTTACACGTACTGATCTCTCTTTCTCTCAGCACCTTAACGTTTGCACCTTCTTATGGTTGGCAGATCACAATACCTCCATATTGTGATGAATCTGCACTTCCATATATATGGACTATTGTTGAATATCCATCTTGTTTATGTATTGTGATACTCTTTAGTATTTATACACTACAGTCACTTCATTTGCATTCACTGCACTGTAATGATCACTATTATATTGACTCTCTGCCTATTTTATCATTGGACCATTTATACATATCAGTACGTGTAAGTCCACCACTCGAATTGATACATATTGTCACCTTATTTTAGCACTTTATATTTGTATTTTTTTGGAGCGCAACACCATTCATTGATTTTTTTTCCCACATATGCTCCACCATTACCCACTGACGACAGTCATCGTCTTGATGTTTTCCATGTAGTAGGTAGAGGGCACATAGAGCACTTATAACATTGTAAGTGACACTTGAGGATTTAATGGTTTGTAATTTGTTATGCAACACATTTTCATTATTAAATATAACTATTTGAAATTGGGTCACTTTTCGAAACACACTGACTGCACTATAAATTGACTGTCAGCACGCCCTGAATAGTCCTTTGAAGGCTTTAACAAAACTGTTCGAAGCTTGCTGTAAACACAGCTTTTATACAAATTGAAGCTCATATAAACCAGGCCTAAAAACCAGACATGGCTACTAATCCCTCCCCTACTATACCAACTACTTGTAAATCAAAGGTATACGCTTTTATCAGTCAATATCTCTTCAGTGGCATAAATTTCCCAACCACCAGGGCAAAAATTAAAGAACATGTTACCTCAACATTTCATATTCCTGATATGTGCCTGTTGCATTGGTGTTAAAATGTATCACTTCCTTTGTGTGAACTCCCGGTGTTGCCGCCAGTCTCCTTGCTTTTCTATTTCAACCTGACCAGCCATCTCAGAGTAGTCGGCTCTTCTGGCTGAGCACTACCTGCCTGTCTTCCAATGGCCAAGACAAACACCCCTCCCCCTGCACAGCCATTCACTGGGAAGATCTGTGAACTACTGTTACTCCGCCCCCAGCTCCCCAAGCCCCTTGCGCAGCAGAGAACAGAGATTGTGAGCACACCAAAAGAAAAAAGAAGGGTATGATGTTTTTTAATATCTATACATACACACAAATGTTTTGTTTTTCATTTCAATTTTTAACTGAATGGATCGTTTTACAAGGAAATGGTTCACATGTACTTTAAACAAAGCAGAGAAGAAGGCACTTTTAAGTGCAGTAGTAAAAACACTGACAGGGAAGGGTTTAAAACACTTACAAAATGGAAGTGAAAAACAGGCATATCAATGAATCCATAAACGTCCAGTCTGATGCCTCCTGTGAGTAAGACAGCGACCAGCGGTGGTAAATACTGTCTCCCTGATCCAAGATGGAGGGCTGTGCTGTCAGGACCAGCATGGAATGCAGGCAACCTGAAGTGACGTCAGAATGGGTGGTACATGTTTCAGAGCATGCCCAGTCGCTCCTTCAAACCATTGGTATTTACCATCGCTGATCGGCTGGAACTTCCACCTGCAGCCATCTTACTAACAGGAGGCATCCCGCTGGACGTTATGGATTCATTGATATGCCTGTTTTTCACTTCCATCTTGTAAGTGTTTTTAACCCGTCCTTGTCATTAAATTGTTTTATTACTGCACTTTGTATGCTTCCCTCTTCTGAAATGCTGCTGTGGTGCATTAATCACATCTCAAGAGTCAGTCATGTACGGTTTGTTAAAGTCCCTTGTTATCCAGAGCGCCCAATTCTCTACACTCCTTCACATGTACCGTACTTTAGCTGTCAGATTGGTGTCCCATAAGCCTAAGGCCACTCACATCTGCCACAGGTGGTTAGCCTGTAACACGCATAAAAATACTGTATATCGGATGTGACACTTACCACAACTTATACAGGGCCTTCCCTGGCTTTCCCACCACCTGAATGTACCAAAGATGTGTCTGGTGGCCTGTGCACATTATTATGGAAGTGGTACACAATGGTGGAGTGGACGAGGTGGGAAGCTTGGGGAGGGTGGATGGGCGATAGATGGCTTTGGCCGCCAGTCACGCCATTACGGCGCATGCACAGTAGCACATCTACCTGCGCCATGTCAGGTTCCTGGCGTGAGGACGCCGGAGGCGGCACTCAACGGGTGATGTTTTGGTGCAAATTTATGTATGTGCATGCATCCCAATAGGCAACCAAATGGAGGCATATCCTTGAGTAGCAGCTATTCTCTCTGAACATGCTGGCATAAGATCAACTTAACTTGCTTTACAGGTATCGTGCATCTTATTTGTGGCTCCTGAGTGACGGAATACATACTCTGGGGGTTCCTATGGACTCCAAATGAGGTGTTCGCCTTTTTTATGCAATTTCAGACGTATGCACCTTGAATGTAGTTACCTGCCTTCATTTTGAATTTGAGGTTGTACATTGGACATACAGGTAAGGTATGTCTGCAAATGCTCTTACGGATGTATGCATGTCTTTGGCTGTGTATGCTCCTCTATATGCAGTGGCTCATTAGCAAATTTCTCTGATTCTTTTGATATTGCTCTCTACATTTCAGAATTGAGAGTTTAAGACGCCATTTCCCTGTTAATGGGCGGTGTCTGTAGCTCCCTGGTGGGGCTACTCTATGTGCGTCATCCATCCATTGTTTTTGAATACCGTCTTATGCATATACTGTGCTTGTCTGCACTGGGAGAAACTATAGGTGCACTTTTTGGATCCTCTTAAATTAAATTCTACTTTACACCCATTGCAAGTCATTCTGACTAAATATATGTCATTTTCAATACTGTGAAAAAAATGTATAATGAATTAATGTATTGGATGTATATTGTGTATGTATTTCTTTAATTTTTTCTTCCTAGCAACCGTCTCTAAATGCACCCCTCGAGTCCCCGAAGAAGCGGACAAGGCAAAACATGTTGGGATGAGCTATCCTTGCCTATTGCGATGTTTTGAGTTATTACGAATGTGTGAAATATCAACATAGATCTCACTATATATATGTGGAGGGAAGGACCTGTATCTTTAGGGGTGATTTAGTTGGACTATGGGTTGTGGAAGCTTTTCATGGTTTTAAAGGGGTGCATACAGACAATACTATTTTTTACCAAATTTTGTAATAAGGAACTTTTTTAACCTATGTATGTGTATTGGTAATCATTCTGTGAGGAGGTAACAACACATTTAAAGCCCCACCTTTCTAAAAGTTTTTTGTCATTTAAAAATATTTGGGATGTGGTGTTGATTGTTCAACTGAGTTCATGCATTTTTTTCCCTAAAAAAGTGTTACTTGCGTACCGTAGCTTGTTTTAAAGCCCAACTCAGGAAATTTCTCTTTGCAGTGGGGCTGCTCCTGTACTACAAGAGTTCACTGTTCATTTAGCAGGACTATGGACTAGAGGTCGACCGATATATTGGCCAATATTTGGCCATATTTAAGAAATTGGCATTGGCAGATTTTTGTGCAAATTCGGCCAATTACTGACTGCACTCCTCCCTTTCCCACTGGCAGTTTCACACACTCAGCCAGCGGCTTTGCTGCCGAGTGTGTGAAACTGACGTTTGTAACTGAATGCAGAGAGAGGAGCTGCCAGAATTCAGCGGTGATGTCGGGGGTGGGCAGGATGCAGGAGCTATCAAACACCAGCCAATGGGATGGGATCTGGCTGGCCGCCACATATATGTGGTCCTGCCCCCTTTCTTAAGCAGCCCATTCATTGGCTGGTGTTTGATAGCTGTAGGGCCCTGCCCACCCCCAACATCCTTGCTGAATTTTGACAGCTGGTATCTCTCTGCATTTAGTTACATATAGTGTAACTGAAACAGACAAATCAGCTCAGTGTGAAACCCACCAGTGCCACCTGCCAAAAAAAAGAAAAACTGGCCTAAAATATCAGCTGCAAAAATCGGCATCATATAATCGGCCGCCCCGATTTCTAAATATTGGTATCGGCCAGAGAAAACCCCATATTGGTCGACCTCTACTATGGACTATGCATTCTTTGTCTTGAAGAGGTCAGGACCACTAGAGCATGGGGAAAAAGGCACTAAGGTGACCCAGTCTGGCAGTGCAGAGGATCGGAGAGGTACATTTTTTTTGTCCATGCAATCTAGACCTAAATGTGCAGTTAACCTACTACAAGGAGGAATTTTCACAATTTCTGGCGTCGGGCTTTAGATGAAAATTAGTGTATTTTTCAGTAAGCACTGACTGACATTTTTAAAATGTTTAAAAATTATTTTCTTGCTATAATGTTTATATTTTATCATACTTGCTCTTCTTGGTTATTTGTAATAAATAGAGATATTAGACTAGGCACTATAGGGAGTTTTCAGTGACTGTGCAATTACTTTGCCTTTTTTAACTGTTACAATTTTGGCAACACAAGGAGTAAACTCTGTTTTACATGAGTGGGCAGACTTGCACATTCATTTTGAGAAGTCGCAATAAAGCACAATTACGAAAAGCTGAACCTGAGCACGCAACGAGCAAATATGGCTCCCAGTGAATATACAGTACTGTATACTCCCTTTATTAGGAATGGAATCTGCTGGAAGGCAGAAGCAGTCAGCACAGTAAAAAAATAATAATAATAGATATAGAGATTATATATATATATATATATATATATATATATATATATATATATACACACACACACACACACACACACATATATATATATATATATATATATATATATATATATATATTTATTTGAGACATGCACCAACTCCACCACGCTTTATAATATTGAACTGATCAGATTACTTTGATTGTTTTCTATATACTATGGCAATAGTCATAGGACAAAACCATAATCACCAAGACCTGGAAAAAGTGATGTAAATGCCGATACCACTGGGGCAGCAGCAATCCTATTAGGCAGTGTTTACCCAACACAAAAAGAGTGACAAGTACAACTAATTATGCACATTTACTCCTGGGTGGCATTTTTACAGAGATTGCTTTGGCTAACATCCTGTAGTGTAGAGCAGCCAACTTTTTTTGCGAGTCAACATAAGGCAGGTTTGTGTTGCGGATTTCCTTCATCTAGCCCATTTATTTGGCAAATTTTCGGCAGAGCAACGCATGTCAATCAGTTTTAGATAACAAGAATTAAAATGAAGGGCTGACTTTGCTCTTCTTACCCCACTCTGTGCCATCTCCTGAACTTCTAGCTTCACCTGCTCCTTCTCCATCCTCTGCTGTCACAAGGAAGTCAAATTCTTTCAGTGCTTCCTCTGTATCTTCAGCAAGTTCAGCAGCTAAACCTTCATTTCCAATCTGTAAACCAGAATAGAAACTCTAAGCGTGATTGCATGTCATGTTAAGATTATTTATAGAAGTATAAAGCAGTCAGAACATGGGAATAAGTGCTTTGTATACAGTCTCCCAATAAGGCTAGGTTCACACTGCGGCAAATTCAAAATTACGCGATTTTACCAC
This sequence comes from Rana muscosa, assembly GCA_029206835.1. Classification (NCBI taxonomy): domain Eukaryota; kingdom Metazoa; phylum Chordata; class Amphibia; order Anura; family Ranidae; genus Rana; species Rana muscosa. Next base: position 113,975,293 of record CM055126.1, on the reverse strand, counting down.
GATTTTGCGGCAGCGATTTCAGGGAATACCAGTCTATAGAGCTGAATTCGCATCGCACACAGATCAAACTCGCACAGGACCCTTTTTCCCGCAGCTTAGAGTCGCACCGCACTGATGTGAACGGCACTAAATGGAAAACAATGTTATTTTAATGACTTGCGAATGAGAAATCGCAACGGCTCAAATTCGCAATAAAATTTGCAGCAGTGTGAACCTAGCCTTAAGTGTATCCCTTCTATCCTGGCATGAAATAAAAGAAAACGAAAGCAGCCACCACACCCAAGGACTGATTAGGACAAAACCGTATATATGTTTTTCTTTGAGTTTAAATGCTCTAGCCCAGTGCCTTTCAACTCCAGTCCTCAAGGCGCCACAACAGGTCATGTTTTCAGGATTCCGGCCACATGAAAAAGCTGTGGTAATTACTACGCTAGTGAAACCGATCAAATCACCTGTGCAAAATAACAGAAAGCCTGAAAACATGACCTGTTGGGGCGCCTTGAATACTGGAGTTGAGAAACACTGCTCTAGCCTATCCTTTTATGGACATGGTTCCAACATCATATATAAAAAAATAAAAAATTGATAGAAAGCATCAATAAAAAGGATGTTACCTGTAATACAGAATATTGAACATGTCCAACTGTCTGTATTGATGGGCATATGAAAAGCATCACTAGAACTCCACTGGTGGATGGTGCTCTCCTGGGGAAGAAAACTTGTCCAGATAGGATAAGGTATATCCCAGAACAGAAGCTGGAGCACAGTTTTAAAAACTACTCAGTGTGCAACTCTGCCTATCCTGTAGAGTTGCTAGTTCACTGGAACAACTTTAACCAGTTCCAGTCCAGGCCAATCCTGACATTCCATCTACATGTAAAATCTTTAGTTTTTTGCGCTAGAGAAATCCAAACATTATTTTCTTTAACTGCCACAAGGCAGCACATGCAGGGAAAATCACGTACATGTACATCATTTTGTCTGCAAGTTTAGGAACAAGTTTTTTTTTTTTAACCAAAGACATGTAGCAGGAGATATTTTGGACAAAATTTCTGACAAAATTAGATTTTATTGGATGTGTTAAAAACAAAGTAGAAAAAAAAATTTCTTCTCCAATATTTTAGTTTTTGTCCATATTGCAAAAAATAAACTCAGCGATGATCAAATATCACCAAAAGAAAGCAATTTGTGTTAAAAAAAAGTTAAATTGGCGCAACGCTGAATAGCAAAAAAAATGCCCTGGTCATAAAGGGGGTAAAACCACCCGGAGCTTAAAGGGTTTCTATACCCACAATAGTAAAAATCAGTGTGTATATTCACTAAAGCATGCTTTTTATGCTCACCGTGGAACCTAAGGGGCTAATCCCTTGCATACAAAGGTCCTATGTCTCAATGATCCTCCTCTTCAGAGGAGCAGAATACATTTTGGCCTAAATTTGAGAGATTATCTATTCGCAAAAAAAAATTATGAAATAGAAATTAAGAAAACGTTTTATTTTTTTTTCTTAAAATTTTTTTTTTTCATTGATGTAGCAAAGAATAAAAAACCTAGCCGTGATTAAATACCACCAAAAGAAAGCTCTAGCTGTCAAAATAAAAAATGATAACATTTCGTTTGGGTACAGTGTTGCATGACTGAGTAATTGTCATTCAAAGTGTAATGCTAAAAGTGCTGAAAACTAAAAAATGGCCTGGGCAGGAAGGGGGTGAAAGTGTCCAGTATTGAGGAAAAGTCTGTGTAATACTAATCACTTACATTAAAAATAAAGTAAATGCAATGACAGCTGCTTTTAAAAATTACCCTCCTTCATAGGCTGCCTTCAAACAATATGCTTGGAGGAACTAAGCATCCCTCTGTGCTATAACAGAACACAAAATCCAATGATCAGTTTTCTCCCCATCTGTGTCACCAAAGTTAATGAGATGCAGCCTTAAAGAGGAAGTAAACCCTCTTTTCTGAAAAAAAAAAAAAAAAAAACCCTGCAAGAGAAAGGCACAAATGAGCTAGTATGCATAATGAATGATGAATGATTTACCCAAGATCAAAGCCCACAAAGCGCTCCCTCCGAGTCCCTTCCATGTATCGCCGCTCTGGCACTGACTGGCTGGAGAGGCGATGACGTCACTCCCGCGCATGCGTGCGGTTCCAGCATTATCCCATTAAAAAAAACGGCACGCTCAGTGCGCCTGCGTCGTAGACATCGGTGCAGTCCTTTCTGCAAATATCTCCTTAACAGTGTAGGTTAAGGAGAAATTTCTTGCACCTACAGGTAAGCCTTAATGTAGGCTTACCTGTAGGTGCAAGTGGTCAGAGAGGGTTTACAACCATTTTAAAGGCTTTAAAAGTCTGAAATGTTGCACAGTTTGGGTGCAAATGAGAATTGTAATGAGACATTCACAAAAAAAAAAAAAAAAAGACCACACAACTTTATCCTGATAAAATCACAGTGACCGCCCAATACCTACGAACACCCTACAGCTTTCTATCAGTAAAGTACTGATACACGCAACTCAGAACACAAGGGCAAATTAAAACCTGGGGCGGAGGACTTAAAGTGGAACTTTACCTATAACAACTTGATAAAAAAAAATAAGGTTCTTTAGCAAAGAACATAATTCCACATTATTAATTATGCTACCAAAATGAGTGTATGCGCTGTAATTTGCCTCCAGCATTGCTCCTGTTTTCTTGCTGGAGGCTGCCACTCAGCTGAAGCCCAGAGCCCCCGAGAAGTAAATCATAAAGCAGAACTAAACCTATGGATTTAAAGCAGATCTCCACCCAAAAGGCTGTCAAGACCAGGTACCCACTCCCACTTCCTAATAAGATCGCCGCACAACGATTGCGGCGATCTATGAAATTTCCAGCCCCTCCCGCTGCCTTCTGGGAGACAAACAGGTCCCAGAAGACAGCGGGACCATTCACAGAGCGCGGTACAACTCACGCATGCACAGTAGGAAAAAGGATGTGAAGCTTCAAGTCTCCACTTTCGGTTTCGCTTAGTGAAGATGCTGGCGTCTGCACCCAATGCCAATTGACGAATCAGCTAGGGGTGCAGACGTTGCGGGCTCCCTGGACAGGCAAGTGTCCTTATATTAAAAGTCAGCAGCTACAGTATTTGTAGCCGCTGACTGATTTTTTTTTTTCTACAGGCTGGAACTCTGCTTTAACAGTTTAAAAATAAAATAAAAAAATGTTCCCTCAACCAAACTGTCAAACCATCAAATGGCTGGTGTCATAACTAATCAGACGTGCAGCACCACGGTAGTTGCAGATTAAAACAGAAGCAGCTTCATTGGCTGTAAAAGATAGGAGTGTTTAATTCCACTTTAAGGCTGTCAGCAGGTCGGCCTCTACAAATTCGTCAGTGCCTAAAAATAGAGAGCAACGTAGCATGTGCAGAGCAGGGTGAGACGGGATATTACTGAATTTTAAACAGTAAAAGGCACTTATTTTTAAATGTTTTAGACAACTATACCTGCAAAATGCCAGCCTGAAGTCGTGTAGCAGGACTTCATTTTTGAAAGTTCCACTTTAAAATGCTTCACAGGATACTAAGGAATTTTTCAGTAGAAAGCACATGGTGTGAGGCATTCGTTCATGTCTTATAAGATGCAGGAGGTGAACATTCCTCAGAGGGCTTCCTCAGCTACGTTTACCTCTCCATCAATACCTTTTTTTAAAGAGGTTAGGAGGTTCAGGGTCATACTACTGAATAGATTCAGGTGGTGGAGAGGTAAAAGAGCACTTTTGGACCCTGGAGATCAAAAGTTCTAGAGGGGGTGGATATGGGAGGGAGCTAGAATTAAAGATTGCGTGTCAAAACATGACCCAAGATCCCTTTTTCAGCTCTTTTGTGCCTTTTCTGAAATTGTTATGGGAATCCCCAATGGGGTATTTAAGAAACAGATACAGAATGAGAGGGCATTTGCATGTCTGGGAAAATCCCACCAAATTTACTGCCAGTGGAGTATGACACTTATACTTCAGTAGGGAAAAAAAAAATCCATTTATCGGAGTCCATGGAGAGACGCATGAATTTAGAGACTTTCAGGTTATACCCTTCCACCTATTGGAAGATTAAACAATAGCAAACAAAAATAATTGTGGGTCAGCCAATGACAACTAACTTGCCTCAGTTTGTGGTAAAGCAGCACCAAGAGAATGATAACAGAGTGGTGGGACCTGTGTCCCTTAATGGACTCCAAGAAATGAAATTTACAGTAACTGCAAAAATATAAAAAAAAATTCTCATCTATTGAACACAGGAGCTCAGAGACTCTCAGGACATCCAAACATTGTCCAAATAAGGAGTGGGCAACAGCAAGCAAAACGCCAACAGGTCCACCAAAAACAACCTAACTGGGGAGCGCCTACAGCTCAAAGAGCAGCTTGAAGGACCTTACGCCTAAAGCAGGTGAAAGATGACATCTGGCAAAACTTGAAGAACCTGTGAACAGAAGACCAGGAAGCAGCCTTGCAATCTGAGAAACTGTTGCTTGGTGATGAAAGGCTCAAGTAACACTTAGAGTGATCCTTGAAAGGGAAAAAAAAAAAGGAAAATGATCCTAAGAGCATAAGCCCCAAGAATGATCTGTCTGAGCCACCACAATGTTCGAATGAGAAGCAGAGGACAATTGGAATGACAAAAATCAACTTACCTTGTGGAAGCGGTGGTTGCGAGAGTAACTCACACAAGCAGAAATGCATCCAGGTAAAGGAGGGAGATCTCCTAATGAATTGTGGCCAGAGGGAGAATGATATTGTAGTTGAGGTGAAAGGTCAAAACTACTTTAGGTAGTGAGGACGTTCAAGTCCTTAACACCACCTTGCATTTGTGTTAGACCAGAAGTGATGCCAACAAGGAAAATAAACTTGGAGAGTGAGAATAGAAAGAGGAATATCCCTGATCGGTTCAAAAGGGCAGTTTTTGAAGTGAAGAGAAAACAAAATTAAAATTCCATGAAGTCGCAGGAAGCCACGTAGGAGAAACTTATGGGAAGCCAATTGTCTTTGGAATAAGATCACAGACGCAGAGGCCTGACGGCTACAAAGGCAAAAAGTTGGTCTATTAATTAGAATTAATCCCTAAAGTGAACTTCCCAGGGTGAAGGTTTCTCGTCTCACATCAAGAAAAGTGTGTCTTCCATGTGCAGTTACAGACCTTGCGGAAAGTAGAATTTCTAGCATTTAGTATCATAGTGATCACAGATTCAGAAATGTATGTCCCTCAAAAACAGACTTCATGCCGTTAATGCCTAAGGGCCCTTTCACACGGATGTGTCCGTGTACGGGCTCCACTTTGCTCAGCAGGGATCGCTCTGTTGATCCCCACTGAGCAGGCAGATGACAGGTCTATCTCTGCACACTGTGCAGGGACCGACCTGTCAGAGCGCCACTCTCCTCTATGGGGGATCGGATGAAGACGGACCCGTAGAGTCCGTTTTCATCCGATCAGACAGACGAATGGAAAATAGGGTTTCCTTCTATCAGACTTTAGCGGATCAGATGTCAGCGGACATGTCACCGCTGACATCCGTCGCTCCATAGACCTGTATGGAGCGCTCGTTCAGGTCTGCCTAAAAAAACTGACAGGCGGACCTGAACAGTCCGCCCGTGTGAAAGGGGCCAAAAACAAATAAGTAAGATGGTGAACCGGTCCTTGGGACAAAATCCAGACTAAATGACAAAGAACAAAAGACCATACAGCAAATGCCAGGAGTCTCATTTGGCCGAAGTACCATATCCAACTTGGCCAGTCTAGAGCTACGAGGACCATCAGGATGCCTTCCATCTCAATCCCGCAAAGCAAACAAGTACAGACTTTTAGGAGAGGAAAGTCATAAAATCGGGGTGTACTAGACAAATTTTGTACACAGAGATAAACCAGTCTAGTTTGTTGTTTAACCTGGAGGGCAAGAGGTCTGTATCGGGTGTCCCCCACCTGTGACAAAAGCCCTAGAACACTTCTGGGTGTAGGGACTATACTCCCTGGTTCAAGTGCTGCCAGCCGAGGAAGTCTACCTGCCAACTGTCTATGCCTGAGTGTAAATCTTCAACAAGGCTGGCGCATGAAGTTCTGACCATAACAGAATCCACTCCGGCTCTCTTGCCATGGTGAGACTTCTGGTTCCTCCCTGATGGTTGATGGATGCCATTGCGTTGTCCAACTGGATCAGGATTGGATAGCCCTCCAGCCAAAGGGTCCAGTGTTGCAGGGACAACACAATCACACTGGTATTCAGTGTCAGACAAAAGGTTCTGTCCAAGGATTGGAACGATTTGTCCCACAATGACCAGATTTTGTGTTGTAGGGTTCCAGAGTGGAAATGGGCAAAGGGGACTGCCTCAAAGCCCCAGGACTCATGCAGAAGCAGACTCCTGGACTGAAGAATACAAAGCTTGGGAGCAAAAGTTTTCAAGTTTCTCTGGGGAAAGAGAGAGACTGGCTTGAGTGCTCTAGGATTAGATGGAGATATTCCAACTGATGAAACTAAATATTGCACAATAGGGATGCCCCGAGAAAACAGTATAGCTAGCACAGTGCCTCCTTGGTTTGTAGTGCAAAGGCGAGGATGAACACCAGGGCTTCAAACTGGAAGTGCAATGGGCCCACAGCAAAGTGGAGGAATCTCTGGAAAAAGGAGTACATGCAGGTTTGCATTCCTCAATGTCCACAGAGGCCAATAAGTCTCCCTGATAAAAAGGTACGCTATGACAGACCAGGTGGGTCCCAAGCATGTCAGATGTAGGTTGTTCAAATTATCCACAAAGGCTAAAGTTGGAAAGTGATGGAACCCCCTCATGCTGAAGATCTGAGGATTTGCAGGCAGACTGGACAGGATACTGCGGGCACTCTGTCCCTCAATGGTAACCTCTTCTACGTAAAACCAGGGAAAAGCAGGAAATTTAAAGACATTATTTGATGCTAGTAACAAGGTAGCTCTCGATGCTCGGGCTGCACAGCTTGCTCAATGTGAGCCTTAAGTAAACAGGATCATACTAAAGCAATGCCCCAGCAACTGGACCAGGAAAGTGTTCTATGGCCTATCTTTATAAGTACAAGTAGGTCTGGAAGGCAACACCATACAGAGCACAGTCACACTATAAGCTAGCCCTGCAACGTCCTAGCCAGTGGAGTCTGGGTGCAGCAACCCATGGCAAATTCTCCTGTTGGCTGAAGTATAGCCGATTAGAGCAAAGGTTAAGTTGACATTTGTTTACCTTCACAAATGTGCAATGCACCCACAATCAATGGGTCAGGCTCCTGCAGACATTTCTTACAGTTCTCTGTCTGTACCTTCTCATACGAGCTGTCAGTTACTGAACTACAGGTAGTGTGACTGGATTATGAAGGTGCTAATCAGCACCCTTATAGTCGTTTGAAAACTACAAGTCCGCCTGCCACTGTGCAAGACGGGGCTTGTAGTTTGTTCATTCCAGATGTTTGTGAATGAATGACGTGGCTGCGTGGGCTGAGTCCCGCATAGCCCTGCCGGTTTTAAATGTGACAGCGGCTCTGGGGGAGAGAAATCCATGGCTGCTGTTGTGAAGGGGGGCTGGTGCTTGAAAACCCGAATACGGGTGTAACATGTTGCTAAAGATGAACCTGTCCTTTAAAACGGAGACTGAGACGCGAGACACGAACACACACAGGTTGATTTACTAAAACTAGAGTGCGCAAAACCTGGTACAGCTGTGCATGGTAGCCAATCGGCTTCTATCTTGGTTTCTATGCACAGCTAAACAAGATTTTGCCCTTTCCAGTCTTAGTAAATCAACCCCATTGTGTCTACAGCTGCTTTTTATACTTGAAAGGCTTTTTTAATTGGCATCATATGCACATCAAAAGTCTTCCATTTGATCTGCATATGAAATACAGAGTAAATACAAAGTAGCAATCATGTTACTTTGCATCTCTGAATCACTGTTCAGAAAGTAATTTTTGGAAGCAGTAGCTACAGATGCTACTGCATTACATGGCAAGTTGCAGCTATTATCTTAAAAAGGAAAATTGCCACTAAGAACAGCAGGGGAAATGCACAGGACATGCTATGCACACCTATGTATTTTGCCAATTTTTTTGTGGGGGTATATAGTACACCCAGCCGGCTAAAAACACCTCCTGCCAAGAGAAGGCAGCGATTATTGCTAGTGGCTATAGCAGCCGCAAGAGATAACCGCAAGTAAATCCGACAGGCTGGTTTGTACCCTAGTTGATTGTTCGATCAACTTGGTACATTCATCCTGCCCACACATGGTTCGAATGTCAGCTGTTTCCTGCTGAACTGACCAAGATTCGAACTGTCTATGGCTGGCCTGAGATGGGGTCCACACATTCCTGATGCGTTGAATAGGTTGATTTAAAACGCAATGTATTTTTAATAGGTTCCCAACACACCCTATTGCAACCAAAGCTGCACATGGACCTTTTCCGGAAAGTGCAACATATAACAGTATGAATTGTGATAGCATAATACAAAAAGGTAATTTTGGCTTACTTTGTGTTTTTTGTTTAATCGTAGTGTGTCTTTCCCATCAGTGACCTCTTCTATTATGTCTCCTTCATCCTCTTCATCACTGTCATCTCCACTTTCTAAGAAGTTGAACGTTTCAAGGACATCACCTGAGTTCCTATGGGAAAGACCATAAATGTTACACCAGACAAAATGAATTGTATGGGTAATGCTCCCTCAGAAAAACGCCCATGTATTCTGAAAGGAAAAAACAATAAATACATCATGTCAACTAAATACATGTCAAAGATTTTTTAGCTTTAAAGCAAAATTTAAAGAAATTAAAATAGCAAACATGTTAAGTTATACTTGCCTGCTTTGGGCAAAGATTTTGCACAGAGCAGCCCCAATCCTCCTTTTCTGGGGCCCCCCCAATGGCGATCCAGGCCCCTGGTCTTCGGCGAGTGCCCCCATGGAAAGCCACTTTCCATGGGGGATACCGTGTGCTCCCTCCCAAGCCACCCAGTCCGCGTCTATTGACAGACTGGGCGACACGGCCCCGCCCACTTGTCACAGCATTTGATTGACAGCAGCAGGAGCCAATGTATGCCACTACTATCAAACTGCCCAATGAGGAGGGAGACAGCCGCAAAAGCTGCTGCTCTAGTGCACGTCGCTGGATTGGATAAAGCTCAGGTAAGAATAAGGGGAGGGGCTCCTGCAGAACAAAATTTTTTTTTACCTTAATGCATACAAATGCATTAAGGTAAAGAAACACCTTGAGGCTTTAAACCACTTTAAAACGTTAGCCGTGAAAACATAATTAATGGGAGCAGCCTGTGTGTGCTAATGAGGTCATCTGGTAAACTGCTTCCTGTGTCTTACTGGTTTCTGTGTCTTAAATCTACATAACAGGAAATCATGAAGTTTTCTATGGAACACAGCAGAGCGAAGGTAAGGCCTTGTTCTAAAAAATAAAATAAAAGCTTTTATTTTTCTGCCCCAGAGGTACATTAGTGGTAAAAGTGTACATAGGAGAGCTGGAATTTAGAAAAAAAAAATAAAAAGCGAATTTGTCCTTTAAAGCTGCCTAGCGGTAATCCTGAGTCTGGCTCGGGGTGGAATTTCAGTACCATTAGCGGTAACCTCGAGCCACACTCGGGATCGCATCGCAGTATCCAGGCAAAGTAACTTACCTTGTCCCATGGATCCTGCAATGTCTACCCGCTGTGTCTGCGAGCTGTCATCTCGCTCGATTCACAGTGCCGAGCTCTGTTCCCTGCGACGCACAGGGACGGAGCACAGCGCCAAATTCAAAAAAGTAAAAAACGCACACAATACATACAGTACACACTGTAATCTTACAGATTACAGTACTGTATAAAATAATTACACACCCTCTTTGTCCCTAGTGGTTTGTGCAGTGCCCTGCATGCACTTTAACATTAGAAATACTTTTTTCTGCCTGGAAACTGGAGATTGTCCATAGCAACCAAAAAGTGGCCCTTTACGTCAAAAGTGGTTTTAGACCAGCTAGAAAACAGCGATAATAAATTAGAATTACTTGCAGAATTGAGCGATAGTGATTTGTGGGGAAATTCGTCATCAAACACTGAAAAACACTTTTATTATTATATTATTTTATAGTATATTTATTATATTATAATTTATGATTTCGTGTTTCAAAACTTTATCATACCCGGGATGTCTACTAGACTTTGGTTTGGACAGATTTAAGAGAGTTATTCCTATGAGTTACAGGCCTACAATATAAAATGCCACATTTCCATGCAAAATAATGGTACCGCTTTCAGCACCTAAAATCTGAAATAATCATACCGCCAGGGAGGTTATTCATTTACACAAAAAAATTTGTATGAGGAAAAGTCATAATTTTCAGGAAATCGGACTGCCTTGAACGGGTGTGTGGTACAGCCCCCTATATTGGCATACACTATGCAAAGCACACCCACGCAGGTAATGTGTAAATAAATTTCAAAGAATCAGTTTGTCTTTTTTGCATGTATCATCATACAGGATCAAAGTAACAAAAAGCAGCAAATCATAATTTGCATATACAATAAAATACAATTTAGCAAAAAAGTCTACCGAGATAGAAAATGATTGTTTGAGCTTGTAAGTGAATAAACTTGAGGAAAAATTGGCAAACCTTACAAAAGGAGATTATAATGTCTGTCTATTGTACATAACATCCTTCCATTAACCACTTCAGCCCCGGAGGATTTGGCTGCCCAATGACCGAGTAATTTTTTGCGATTCGGCACTGCGTCGCTTTAACTGACAATTGCCCAGTTGTGCGACGTTGCACCCAAACAAAATTAACGTCCTTTTTTTCTTAAAAATAGAGCTTTCTTTTGGTGGCATTTGATCACCTCTGCGGTTTTTATTTTTTGCGCTATAAACAAAAAAAATGGCGAAAATTTTGAAAAAAAAAGCAATATTTTTTAATTTTTGCTATAATAAATATCCTCAAAAAAATATATAAAAAACAAAACAAAACAAAACAAAAAAAAACATAAATTTTTCCTCAGTTCAGGCCGATATGTATTCTTCTACATTTTTGTTTTTTACCAAAAAAATAGGATTTTTTGTACTCACCGTAAAATCCTTTTCTCTGACATCCATGGACTGACACGGTGTCTCTTTACACTTTACACGTGGGTTATGTCCCTGCTTGCAGGAGAAGACCTAGGCAGAATGTGAAATGTTATACATACATTCTAAAAGCCAGAGCTGAACAGCCCCACCCAGGGGGCGGTCCCTCCGGACATAACCCTCCCACTACAGTCAGCAGACGTCAGTTCGTAACAAAGCAGTACAAACTTAAAAGGAAGGGTGGGTGCCGTGTCAGTCCATGGATGTCAGAGAAAAGGATTTTACGGTGAGTACAAAAAAGTAGGATTTTTATAACAGCTTACCTGTAAAATCCTTTTCTTGGAGTACACCACGGGACACAGAGCTAGTCATTACATAATGGGTTAAGGGTCACCAGCGGTGATTGGACACTGGCACAACCAATGGAAGACAGTTCCCCTCCATATAACCCCTCCCATCAGGGAAGTACCTCAGTTTTGTAGCAAAGCAGTAAGGTTCCCATAAGAAGGGGGGGACCTCTGTGTCCCGTGGTGTACTCCAAGAAAAGGATTTTACAGGTAAGCTGTTATAAAAATCCTACTTTCTTTATCGTACACCACGGGACACAGAGCTAGTCATTACATAATGGGACGTCCCAGAGCAATGCTCATATGAAGGGGGGGAGACACAGATCAAACAGGCCGCTTGCGGACCAGAAGCCCTATACTGCTGCCTGCAGCACACTTCGCCCGAAGGCGGAATCCTCATGTCCTTTTCACATCTATTTGATAGAATTTGGAAAATGTATGGACTGAAGACCAAGTTGCAGCTTTACAGATCTGAGCCATCGAAGCCTGGTGGTGCACTGCCCATGAAGCACTTATCGCCCTGGTAGAGTGCGCCTTAACAGGAAAAGGAGGAGTCCTGTTCTTTAAACCATAAGCTTGAACAATTACTTGTCTAATCCACCTGGAAATGGTGGATTTTGATACCGCTTGGCCCTTCTTGGGCCCATCTGGTAAAATAAACAAAACATCTGTTATACGTATCTGAGCGGTTGCTTGCAGATACCCTTTACCGCTCTCACTAGATCTAGAGAGTGTAATAATTTTCCCCCCGCCGTCCGCGGGTTTGGAAAAAAGGAAGGCAGAACAATGTCTTGATTCAAGTGAAAAAGCCGACACCACCTTAGGCAGAAAAGCCGGATGGGGTCGTAGTACGATTTTGTCCTTGTGACAAATTAGATAAGGCTCTTTACAAGAAAGAGCTGCTAGCTCTGATACTCTCCTAGCAGAAGCTATAGCAATCAGAAAGGCCAACTTCCTACTCAATATAATTAAAGGAATATGGCGAATAGGTTCAAAAGGTTGCTTTTGCAACACTGACAATACCAAATTCAAATCCCATGGACACAAGGGAGACCTAACTGGAGGATTTATCCTCAGTACCCCCTGAATGAATGTCCGAACTAGGGAGTGAGATGCCAATGGTCTCTGAAAGAAGACTGATAGAGCCGATATTTGCCCTTTGATGGTGCTAAGGGCTAATTTCATATCCACTCCTAACTGGCAAAAAGCAAGAATCCTGCTTATTTCATATTTCAGAGGATTCCAACTTCTGGATTCACACCAGGAAACGTATGCTTTCCAGACTCTATGATAGATGAGGCTGGCTTTCTAGCATTAATGAGCGTAGAAAGAGCCAGACCAGAGACCCCTCTCTTTTTCAAAATGTGGGTCTCAGCAGCCAGGCCGTCAAATTTAGCCTTTGCAAGGAAGGGTGGAATACTGGTCCCTGTGACAGCAGGTCGTGTCGAAGTGGAAGCTTCCAGGGCCTTCCTATCGCCATTTTTACGATCTCGGCATACCAAGGCCTCCTGGGCCAGTTTGGGGCCACTAGGATTACTGGTATTCCCTCCTCCTTGATCCTGCGAAGCAGTCTTTGTAGAAGAGGGATCGGAGGGAATGCATAGATCAGTGAGAACGGATTCCATGGAGTTATTAGAGCGTCTGTCCCGTAGGCTAGAGGATCTCTTGTTCTGGACACAAAGTTGTCCAATTTCTTGTTGAACCTGGAAGCTAGCAGGTCTACATCTGGGTTTCCCCATCTCAGACATATGGCCTGAAAGATCTCTGGGTGAAGAGACCACTCTCCTGGTAGCAGCTGCTGACGACTCAGGTAGTCTGCTTGCCAGTTTTCTATCCCTGGAATGAAGATTCCAGAGATGCAAGGTACATGCTCTTCTGCCCATGCCAAGATCCGGTTCACCTCTCTTTGGGCTGCCCGACTGCGGGTGCCTCCTTGGTGATTGATGTAAGCTACTGCAGTAGCATTGTCGGATTGAACCCGAACTGGGTAGCCCTGTAACCTGTATGTCCAGGTTTTGAGGGCTAGATATACTGCCCGGATCTCTAGCACGTTGATGGGCAGGATCCCCTGAGTCTTGGCCCAGGTTCCCTGGGTAGGAGCCTCCTCGAATACTGCACCCCAGCCCGATAGGCTGGCATCCGTAGACACCACCTTCCAGGCTGCTGGGAGGAAGCACTTTCCCTTCCGTAAATTCTTGGCTTCTAGCCACCAATTGAAGCTGTGGCGTACTTGTGAGGACAGGCGCATGGGTATATCCAGAGCTTGGCTCTTTCTGTTCCAGGAGGCTAAAATATTGCCTTTAAGTAGTCTCGAATGAAACTGGGCGTAAGGGACCGCCTCGAAGGAGGCTACCATCTTTCCCAATAGTCTCATGCAAAGGCGAATAGACGGCCTCTTGTTTGCTTTGACCTTGTGGATCAGGTCTTTCAGAGACTGTATCTTTGGCTCTGGCAGGTATACCCTGTTTTGGGCTGTATCTATGATCATGCCCAGGTACACTATCCTTCTTTGGGCCTGGAGAGAGGATTTTTGTAAGTTTATAATCCATCCTAAATGCTCCAGGTATCCTACTGTAGTGTCTACAGCGTGATCCAATCCCTCCTTTGACTGATCTATTAATAGTAGATCGTCTAGATAGGCTGTTACCGCAATGCCCCGTGTTCTCAGGTTTGCTAACAGAGGAGCTAGCACCTTTGTGAATACTCTGGGCGCGGTGGCTACACCAAATGGCAGGGCCACAAATTGAAAGTGGCGATCTTCTACCGCAAACCTTAGGAATCTTTGGTGAGCGGGGAGGATTGGTATGTGTAGATATGCGTCTTTGATATCTATGGACGCCATGAATTCTCCGCCTTTTAAAGTAGCGACCACGGATCGAATCGTTTCCATTCGAAAATGGCGAACGTTCAGAAACCGGTTTAGAGATTTTAGATCCAGGATGGGTCTGACTTCTCCGTTCGGTTTTGGAATCACAAAGAGGTTTGAGTAAAAACCTGAACCTCGCTCCTTTTGGGGTACCTCTGTGACCACACCTTGAGCTATTAAGTGATTCAAACCTTTGAAGAAGGATCCTCTTTTTTGTGGATCCTTGGAGAGTCTTGAACTTCGGAAATGAGAAGATGGGATCTCTCGAAATTCCAGTTTGTACCCTGAGGATATTGTGGATACCACCCATTTGTCCTGGGTTTCTGTCCGCCAAGTCGCTGAGAACTGACGAAGCCTTCCCCCCACTCGGCCGAGCGGGGGCGCCCCTTCAATGAGAGGTTTTGGGGGCTTGCTTATTAGCTCTTGAACCCCACGGCTTCTTGTTCTTCTGAGCCTGTTCTTTGGCTTTTGTGGGTGGCTGAAAAGGCTGTCGCCACTGGCTGGAGTCTGATTTCCCGGGAGCTGGGGAGAGAGTGCGTTTAAAACAAGGTCTCTTGTTTTTCTTTTTCTCAGGTAAAAGTGTCGTTTTACCACTTGATATCTTTTGGATATATCTTTCTAAATCTTCCCCAAAAAGGCGTTCGCCATGGAACGGGAAACTTGCCAACAACTTTTTGCATGGGGCTTCCGCTGACCAATGCTTAAGCCAAAGTACTCTGCGCATCTGTACCAGCTGGAGTGTAAGGCGTGATGCCTGTATGATAGAATCTCTCATGGCATCCACTGTGAAGCATAAGGCTTTAGGCAAATTCTCCCAATTTTTTGCCTGCTCTGAAGGCAGCTCCTTCAGCCCCTGCTTTACCTGTTGGCTGACGACCTGACACATACCGACTGCTGCTACTGCAGGTTGGATCATTGAGCCGGCCAAAAGGAAGGAGGATTTCAGTAGGGATTCCAACTTGATCTCAGAAGGATCTTTAAACACTTGTACATTATCCACTGGACATGTCAGGTTTTTATTTACACAAGAAATAGCCGCATCTACCGCAGGCAGGCTCCATTTCTTTAAAAAAATTTCCTCCATAGGATAAAGAATGTTAAACTTTTTTGGAGGTGAAAAAAACGCTTATCTGGATGTTGCCAGTCTGCGTACATTAGATCCTCTAGTAACGGATGAACCGGGAAGGAGCATGCACCTTGCAGGGATCTTAATGATCCTAGGGAGGAGACAGGTGATTCTGTTACCTCCAAAGAGGGTAACTTAAATGCAGATCGCACGACTCCTGCATAGCATTGTACCTGTGACTTTAAAATCTGGGATACCGAAAAAGGCTCATCCGATATCCCTGATCCGTCTGACTCCTCATCCTCTGCTGATGTAGCCTCCTCCTCATCCTCCTCAGGTACTTCTGAAGGGAGGTCCAATACTGGAGGAGATCTGCTTCGCTTATTGTCCTTTTTAGAGGATTTAGCGATTAAGGTAGCAATTTTCTCCTCCAGATTATTTAGGGCAGCTGATAAAGTGTCCTCAGTGACATATGCAGGCCCAGGCTTCACTGGGGAAGCCGCCATACCTGACAGAGGTAATGGCTCATCCTGTACAGGTGCATTTGGCAACACAGGAGAGGAAGGTACCGAGTCAGCACAGCTAGAGCCTCCTGTCTCAGGTGGCGGTGCTCTTTTATCTCTTTTTGACCGCATTACTTCCCCTGGAAGACTTACTGTTTAGACAAAATACAAGGTACCTAAATGCATATACTACCGTGTTCAGTTTAGCAAATACATTAAGTATGCAACTTTTAACACATAACAATGCATAACATGGATGTCTTCTAGGAAGTACCCAGTCCCCTTGAAGTAGTCTTACCTTATCCACGCCGCAGGTTTTTCTGCTGAAAGTTTTCAGACAGATACCAAACTTCACCCTTCACGGTGGGCTATGTGTGCCAACCTTCAGGGATATGGGTTCCTATTTAAAGGATACCTCTCCCCTGGGCCTTGTACAAGACTCTTACCAGGACTTTATAGCGAAATAGCGAAAGTGCTGGATCTTAGAGCCCAGTCCTCCGAAGAGAGACATTACAGGCGACTCCTCATGGATGAGGCCCGGATCCCATCCAGATTCGGCTTAACTTGTAGGCGTCTTGGATGGATCCGAAAGCATAGCTCTTTTACCCCCAGAGGGTCTCTTTGGTAGAGCTTTCCTTTAGCACCTCCTAACGCGTCCAACACCTTTCGACACTGGCGAAAAAACTGAGGTACTTCCCTGATGGGAGGGGAACTGTCTTCCATTGGTTGTGCCAGTGTCCAATCACCGCTGGTGACCCTTAACCCATTATGTAATGACTAGCTCTGTGTCCCGTGGTGTACGATAAAGAAATCCTATTTTCTCTTACCATCCATGGACTGACACGGTGTCTCTTTACACTTTACACGTGGGATGTCCCAAAGCAGTGTCAAGAGGGATGGGAGCAGTATAAATGGAAAAACCAAAACTTCACTCCAATAAAGGCAGAGCTCCTCAACGGAGGAGTCGCAACTTTAAACAGCGGCCTGCAGCACCCTGCGGCCGAAGGAAGCATCCGAAGATGCAGCCACATTAACCTTATAAAACTTAAAAAGGCATGAACAGATGACCAGGTCGCCGCCTTGCACACTTGTGCAACCGACGCTTGATGTCGGGAAACCCAGGAAGCACCAATTGTCCTGGTGGAATGCGCCGTAACCGGAAAGGGAGGCGCCCGCCCTTTGAGAGCATAGGCTTGAATGACGGTTTGTCTGATTCCCCTAAAAATGATGGCAGACGAAACCGCTTGGCCCTGTTATGGACCAGAGACAGTCACAAATAGTGAGTCGGACTTCCGAATAGAAGCAGTAGCAGACAGGTACACCCGTAAGGCTCGTACCACCTCCAATATGTGCAGCGCAAACTCTCTGGGATGCGATGGGTGAGGACACAAGGGCAATGTCCTCATGTAGGTGAAAGGTCGACACCACCTTTGGCAAAAAAGGAAGGTCGCGGATGCAACACCGCCTTATCCTTATGGATGACTAAATATGGCGACTTGCAGGACAAAGCCGCCAACTCAGACACTCGTCAAACAGAAGTGATTGCCACTAAAAAGGCCACCTTCTGAGACAAGACAAGAGGGGAATATCCCGGATATTCCCAAAAGGAGGTTCCTGGAGGACCGAGAGCACCAAATTCAGATCCCACGGTGGGAGAGGCGGCTTGACAGGAGGGAACACATGGCGAACCCCCAACACAAGGTGCTAACCAAGAAAATGACCCGCTAGAGGTCGCTGAAAGAAGACGGCCAAGGCCGAAATCTGATCCTTGATGGTACTCAAAGCAAGCTTTTGGGTCACTCCACACTGCAGAGGACGCAGGATTCTGGGGACGGAATACGTCCGAGGACGCCAGTCCAGCGCTTCGCACATGGCGATATAAGCTTTCCAGGTACGGTGATAGATCTGCCTGGAGGAAGACTTCCGTGTCCTTAACATGGTCAAAATGACCGAGTCCGAGAGACCTCGGTCCCTCAACACCTGGCTTTTAACAGCCCTGCTGTTAAAGCCAGAGACTGTAAGCCGGATGAAACATAGGACCTTGAGACTGAAGGTCCTCCCTCATCGGCAACCGCCAGGGAACGTCCGCGACGAGACGTACCAGATCAGCGTACCAGTGATGCTGAGGCCAATCCGGAACAATTAGGATCGCCGGAGTTTATATCAGGGGATAAGGACCCTATGGGGCCACCAACGCATCCGAGGCATCGCCCAAGGATCCCTGGATCTGGCCACAACCTCGACCCTTGCGATTGAGTCGAGAGGCCATCAGGTCCACATCCGGCGTGCCCCACCGTCGGTAAAAGGAGTTGAAATATGCAAGGACCACTCTTCTTGGTCCGGTGTCTGGCGATTGGCGACTCAGATAGTCCGCCTGCCCATTGTCTATGCCCAGAATGTAAAATGGCCTACAGAGCCGGCACGTTTCTTCCGGCCCACTTCAGGATACGGACTACCTCGGAAGCCGCAGCTGAGCTCCGAGTTCCCCCTTGATGGTTTACATACGCCACCGCCGTGGCGGTGTCCGACTGGCTCCTGATGGAGCGACCCCGTACTCTCTCTGACCTGAGGAGAGACACAGTCCGATGGCCCGTATTACCAGAACAGTGATTGGTAAACGGGCTCGTCCGGAGTCCAAGGCCTGAGCCGACAGGACTCCCCAGACTCCACCCCAGCCCGTCAGGCTGGTGTCCGCCGTGAGTACCGTCCATTGGATGGGAGGGGAACGACTTTCCGGACCGAAGAGCCGAGGATCTCAACCACCATGTCAGGGGCGCCCTGACCAGGTGAATCACCTGGATCTGAAGATCCAAAGGACAACGGGGATTTGTCCCAGGTGGACAAGATCTCCTTCTGCAATGCCCTGGTGTGTGATTGGGCATACGGAACGGCCGCAAAGGAGGCCACCACAAGTCTCGGGACTCTCATGCAAAAAACGGATTGACAACCATTTTTGGGATGTCAGCACCCACACCGCAGACTGGAGTGTCAGCAACCTCTCCAGAGGTAGGATACCTTTGCCTCCAAGGAGTCCAGAATCAGAACTAGATACTCCAGACACTGAGTCGGGACCAGGACTGACTCCTGAATGTTCAGGAACCACCCGAGTCCCTGAGGGTCTAATTGACGATAGTCACCTTTCCTCTAAGTCTGATCCACTTTCTGCTCTTAGCAGAAGATCGCCCAGATAGCCCACGACAGCAATACCTCGCTGTAACAGAAGGCTAGAACCGGAGCAAGCACCTTGGTGAACACCCTTCGTGCCGAGGCTAGGCCGAAAGGAAGAGCCACAATCGATAGTGGACTTCGCTGATCGCAAAGCGCAGAAACTTCTGGTGACTTGCGCAGATCGGAACATGCAAGTAGGCGTCCTTGAAGTCCAAGGACGCCAGAAGAAAATCCCTTTGGTGGAGTGTAGCGATCACCGTGCGAATGGATTCCATGCGGAATTTCTGCACTTTCTCGAAGGCATTCAGGGCCTTGAGGTCCAGGCTAGGTCGAACCACGTCCTATTTTTGGGACGACAAACAGATTCGAGTAGAATCCCTGAAAACTCTCCTGTGACGGAACCGGCACAATCACTCCGGACCTGATCAAATCCTGTACAGCCCCCAAGAGGGCTGCCCGACAGGTAGGAAGGAGAGGAAGATTTGAGGGAAAGAATCTGTCTGGGGGCCAGGATCGGAATACTATCCTGTATCCTGAGGTGACGTCCTCGCACACCCACCAGTCGGAGATTCGGGAGGACCACCGATTCGTGACCTGCGAAGTCGTCCCCCCACCCCAGAGTCGGGCGGAGGCAAGACTGGAGGCGGGCTTGGGAGCCGCATGTTCGGCTTACGCACCATGGGGCACTTGTGCCCACCAGCCGCACTGCCGTCAGTCAGAGGGCCTACCCGTGGACTCTGACTGACGAAAAAAAAAAACCTTTTGCTGGAAAGGAAGGCCCCTGTTTGCGGCGGGCCTCCTCACCCTTGCTAGTCTAAGGAAGAAGAGTGCTTTTACCTCCCATGACATCCATGACGATGTCATCCAGAGCAGCACCGAAAGGTCTACCACCTTTAAATGGTAGATCCGTCAGGAGCTTCCTAAGGCTAGGTCAGCAGACCAGCACTTCAACCAGATAAGACGACGCAATACCACCACCGAGACAGAGGCCCTGGATATTAAAGGGGCCGCGTCCAACGTGGCGTCGCACACATAAACCAGGCCCTGAACCAGTTGGTGGGCCAAAGCAACTGTGTCTGGAGGAAGATTATGCTCCTGTACAGCTAGGTGCAACATTTTTGCCCAACCTGTAAGTGTTTAAGACACAAGGGTCGCCGCTACCACAGGCCGTAGGGCGGATCCCAACAAGGCAAACATGGCTCTGCTCATCACTTCTGACCTCCTGTCAGTGCGGTCCTCAAATGCAGGAGTCCCCTCCATCGGGAGAGTGATGGCCTTGTTCAACCGGGCGACTGGAGGGTCGACCCTGGGGGAGAAGCCCACTTTTTAATACGCCGCGGGACCATAATAAAAAAAATTCTGCGGCTTTTCCCAGACCTTATCAATGAGCTGGTCAAAGAAAGTACATATGGAAAAACCGCTTTAGAAGGCCTGGCCTTAAAAGAACCAAAAAGGAGACTGTATCCGCCTGAGGTTCTGCATCCGCAGCATTTTAGCTTGAGAGTGTCCCTCACCACAGTCATGAGTACACTGACAAGCGCCCTGTCATTTACTGACTCAGAACTGGCGTTTTCCTCATAAGGAATGTCCTGTTCAAAACCATCCAATACATTCAGAACTAGGGTCCTGAGCGGTAGTGGCTAGGCCCATATCTGAATCAGCGCACTGCCCTCATGAAGTAAAGTGGGGAGAGGGCGCTTTTTTTCTCCCTTGCGCTTGCACACAGCTCCCATCCTGGTCAGAAATGATTCCAGGACTGCCCACAACTGGTCCCTAGGGACCGCAGGTGCTGAAGCACTGCCTGTTGTCCACTGACATTTAGGGGAAGCTGGTGACAGAGACTCCATATTGCCCCCCTCTGAGACTCCTCAGATAAAAAGTCCACCCACAGGCTGTGCTGACTGAGGAGGGGGCGCCCAGGGGACTCACCAAACCGGACCAGGGACCGCTCAGTTCCGCTGTCTGTACCGCGCTGTGTCAGCGCTGGTGAGCTGTGAGGAGATTTGCGCTGTTACAGCAGCGCTAGAGGCCAAAACTAGTGCTGAAGAGCGCGCGGGCTACAAGAAAATGGCCGCCGCACTTCACTGAGGCGATCCGCGGCAAGATGGCCGCCATGACTCAGCAAAAGTGAAAAAAAAAAACAGCGCACACACACAGCGCTCAGGCCCCAAAACACACAAAAAAAGGCCCCAAGCATATCTGCAGACCAGCATTAGCCCCTCCAAGAACAGTGTGACCCCCAGGCACCCCACACAGCACAGCGCCAGCAATGGTGACAGAGAGTGACAATGAAATACAGGGGGAGACAGGGAAAATCCCCCACAGAGAAACACACAGCCTTTTGTACTCACCTGCAGGCAGGAGAGACTACTTACCCGTCCCCTGAGGGACCCACTGGTGTGTTTCTGACAGGACTATCACAGTGCAGTACTGAGTAGCTGTCGGCCCGGTCCACCGCGAAAGATACAGTCAGTCAGGAACTGTTCAATCTTGAGAGGACCGTGGGAGCATGAAAGCAAACCCGGCCACCCCTGGAGTCATGGGGCCTGTCGTGAACTGAGTCTCACACACACAAGGCGAGGATCAGCACGCTTGATGGTCGGACAGGGAAGACTACGAGGATATCTTGTACCCAACCTGTTGCCCAGCCGACAGTTGATAGAAAATTCTCAAAAATAAAATAAAAAAGAATTCCAGAAAAGGAATAAAAATAGGTCAGGAGACTGGCTCCTGAGAGAGCCACGTCTTCTCCTTCTGCTAGGCAGAAAAAAAACTGAAGTCTGCTGACTGTAGTGGGAGGGTTATGTCCGGAGGGACCGCCCCCTGGGTGGGGCTGTTCAGCTCTGGCTTTTAGAATGTATGTATAACATTTCACATTCTGCCTAGGTCTTCTCCTGCAAGCAAGGACATAACCCACGTGTAAAGTGTAAAGAGACACCGTGTCAGTCCATGGATGGTAAGAGAAATAACAACCGCAATAAGCGTATATTGATTGGTTTGCGCAAACGTTATAGCGTCTACAAAATAGGGGATAGTTTTATGCCATTTTTATTATAATTTTTTTTAGTAATGGCGGCGATCTGCATTTTTTATCCTGACTGCGACATTATGGCGGACACATCGGACACTTGTGACGCTATTTTGTGCGCATTTTTATTCATACAACGATCAGTGCTATAAAAATGCACTGATTACTGTGTAAATGACACTGGCAGGGAAGGGGTTAACCACTGGGAGGCGAGGAAGGGGTTAAGTGTGTCCTAGGGAGTGATTCTAACTGTGTGGGGGCTGGGCTACAAGTGACACGACATTGATTACTGCTCCCGATGACAGGGAGCAGTAGATCAGTGTCCTGTCACAAGGCAGAACAGGGAACAGCGCGAAATTCAAAGCGGTGTATATACATATACACACACACACACACACACACACACACGCGTACGTTGCTTTGCGCAACCATGCCATTCAGCCGACGTATATCGGTGTGACATGGACGGCCAGCGGTTAACTATAACCGCTGAATGTGGCGACACCCTTACAATTTGTAAAGCATGCTTGAAACCTTTGGAATTTATAAAACAAAATGAATTACAGTTTTTTATTCAAAGAATTAAACTGTTGTACTGACATGATATGAATATTTAATTGAATCTGTAAAGGTCTTATTGGATTCCACGCTGTGGCAACAAAGAATACCTATACCAGGCATGTGAAACTGCTGTTTTGTGGCTTCAATGAGATTCGAAAAAGAACATTGATCAAAATTAGGAGAACACTTTCAGATACCTCCTAGTTATTGGTGTTAATCTGGAACCTTGTGCTTATTTCTTTAATTATCCAACAAACTCTATTTAACTGGCAGCCAAACTTTCCAGTGTTCACGACTTTGCAAGATGGTGAGCCGTTCTAAAGTGATTAAAACCCTCTGACAGCAGGTTGCCCAGATGAAGACCAAAAGGGATGACCCTTTCAGCCATAGCAAAAGAAGTTTGTCATTCCAAAATGTGTGATTTCTAGAATATTGCATCTTTACAACCACAAACTCATTCAAGTCCCCCAAGAATGCTGGTCATCCACGAAAGAAACAAAAGAGGACAGGATAATGCAGAGAATCTTAATGGCAATCGGTTCAACACTGCAGCTGCGATTGCTTGCCAATTCAGCGCTGAAGAGTGTAAACCCTCGTAAACCCCGGTACGATTGTTGGTCAACCGAGCGTCTGATTTTTGTCAAAAGGGCGTCTGCCAGGATCTTGTATTGCATACTAACGGTACATAATTGTCGTGCCACAAACACGAACGTAGTGACGTACTACAAGGAATTTCAACTCGAGCGCCACCCTTTGGGCCCCTTTTGCTAATTTCGTGTTTGGTGAGCATTGATTCTGAGCATGCGCGATTGTACTTTCGACTTTTGTGTGACCGATTTGTGTACTGACCATACGAAAATCTGATGTCGTCAAGCCGTTGTCCGCCGAAAATTTACTAGCATGTTATCCAACATTTTTGTTGGCCGAAAGTTGGCCAAAAATTGCCAAAAGGAGCGTACCAACAGTAAGAATTTAGGACTACAGTCTGTCAGACAATTGGATGCCAACAATCGTATCGTGTGTACGAGGGTTAAGGATCTGTCTCGTCATACAGTGTCGGTTATTTACTAAAAAGGCAAATCCACTTTGCACTACAAGTGCATTTGGAAGTGCAGTCGTCGTAGATCCGAGGGGACATGCAAGGACAATAAAAACAGCATTTTAGCTTTAACATGATTGGATGATAAAATCAGCAGAGCTTCCCCTCAGATCTACAGCGACTGCACTTCCAAGTGTACTTTCAGTTGACCCGACATGTATCACTCGCTGCACCAGCAAGCTCACCGAATGCTGCACCTGCCAGCCAATGAAGAAGAGCCGCAAAACACACGTAATGCATGTGGTTGGACCTCAATTGTCAGAAAAAAACTGGGGTTAAAATGCCTCCTCACCACCTGCCAGTAGCCTCTGCAGCAAGATCCCAACATGGATCTAAGCCTTTTTATTGCAATTATCTATGTTACCTGCTTAATTATGTAGTGAGATATTGATTCCATAAAGGGTTCTACCCTCTACCTCCTATTAGATCTCTGATATTCAGACATTTTTTTTAAGCCATTGTGCTCATCTAGTCCGTAACCGGAAGTAGTTATGATAGTCACTTCCGGTTTAACCCAGAAGTGAGTCATAATAGCGCAACGTATGTTTACACTGAGTCATGCCAACATGAGGCTGATCTACTGCGCATGTGCAGGCGTTCTGGGTGCGCTTCAGCTGTACACATACAAAAAGGTAATTGAAGATCGTATTACTACTTTACACTTTAAAAATTGATCCCGCCACAGCCGCTTGGCTCACTTCTCCAGATGAAGCCACGTGGGAGGTGGAGAAACTAGTAGAGGTGGAGCCTGGCGGTGGACTACTTTTGCAACTGAGTGAGACTGTTCTGACTTATTTTATTATCCATGTTTTTAATTTTTAAATAAATGAGTTTATTGCTAGCTGGGGTGGAGAGATTTTATTGGTTAACCCCTCGGATACTGCACTATAGGAGGCAATTTTTCTTGTTTTTTCCATGCATTTCTGAACTTAACCGGTAGCAAATGTGGAAGCAGCACAGTGGGGGGAACGCATACCAGTCATAGGATTGCCTTTTTCCTTGAGCCATAAAAAGATTGACGATTCCCAGGAGGGAGTTTTTGCACATGGTGCAAGGCGTGTTTGACCCCCTGTTGGGTCACGTAAAGGAGGTGAGCGAGCATTGCATGTGGTGGTGGGAGCACTTTGGATACGGAGGTTGTTTGAAGAAGCACCACACAAGCCGTCTGTACACCAGTGGAATCATTTTTCTATTTTGTTTTTATTGGACTTTTATAATACACCTTTAGTGTTTCTTTGCACAAATGTTCACAGTTCTTACCTTTTGCAGCGCTGAAATATTTCTATTTTAATCATTATCTCTGGGAGCACATTAGTGACAGCTGCAGCAATTTATATCATTATATATTTTTTCACATTTTTTATTTTATTTTTTACCATAGTAACGCGCAACTACCTCAATTATAATTAACATGGATTGGGCTTCAGAGGCAGGGAGATTTAGACGCACGTCTAAATCTACCAATAAAGGTGATCCAAAACTTGCTTTCGACACAACAACTAATGCCCCTTACAAGGTCTGACATTTTCTAAGGTCTAGATCAGAATGCAACCTCTCTAGACCTCTTTCCCCCTTAGAGATCCAATACTGAGACGCAGTTCCTAGGGCCTCATCTATTGTCCCTACTTCATAAGCTTCTCACTGAGCCACAAGAAGGATTTTTTTCTCCTCATATCTCAATATGGGAATCTTAACTTCGGAAATCCCTCACCTACGTGCAAATCACTAGAGCAATTGCTTTAGCATACAGGTCCTCTATCGTCAATCAATTAAAAACAGAGCTACTAATTACTCTCACGCTGATATTGGGTCCTGCCACTTCACTATAAAATCTACACGCAGGTCCCAAGTACTTGCTGGAGATGCCAGGCTAAAACAGGGAAACTGCTGGATGTATTTCTGGTACTGCCTCCTACTGCTCCCTTTTTGTCCAAGGTCTGTAAATTGACCCTACAGCTAATATCATTTGATCTACGGCTAGACCGTCATGGGCTAACTGCACATTAAAAAGGAAAAGTTCACCTTTCCAGAAAAAAATAAAAAATTGTATTTATTTTTCCGGCAGGAGCCTGAATAGCATTGTACCCATGATCAGTAATTCAGAGGTGCAATGTAAGGCTTCCACAGACAAGCCCTGCAGCTTCCTGCCCGTACCTTCATACAGTCTGTCTGTTTGAAAGCTGCAGGGCTTGCAAATAAACGACGAGAGCGCTCATCAGCACCCTCACAATTCATTCAGAACTACAAGCCATCAGCCGCAGTGGCTGACGGTACTTGCAGTTCATCAATTCACAGGAAACTGAATGAACACTGCAAATGTGTGGGCGGAGACCTGCACGGCCACACTGTTTTCAAGATGTGACAGTGGGTGTGGGGGAGAAAATTCCCCCTCCCGCTGTCACACTAAGGGAGGGTGAATCGGGGGAACCGGCAGCAGGAGCATGTTACATGTTCCAAAAGATGAGCTTAGCCTTTAAAAAAAATTCCAATAAAAACGCTAATAAGTCTTCACTGGCCAGTCTCCTGTTAAAGAGGAAGTAAACCTTAATGGATTTTACTTCCTCAAAACCAGGTACCCGCTCCCCCAAAAGGTAGCAAATGTGGGGGGTAGACAGACAAGCAGCGCTTAAACTTTTGGGTGGAGCTCCGCTTTAAGAAAAAAACAAAATGCCCTTGCTGGCAGGCAAGTGCAATAAGGAAATTGACAGTAAACGAGACCAACATCCTCTTTCAGGTATATGTTTTGTATGTCGTGTGCTAACAAAGTCTTGTATAGAAGGTACATTCTTAACTATTGGGCACATCTGCTGATGTAATTTGCTTCTGCTTCCATGGTTCATTCAGATGTATGTCAAGGCCTGACCATTCACAATAAAGAAATTAAACATGCTCAACGGTCCAAAAATAGTATTTCATTAAAAGATGCCTGCTCATGGAATACTACTATATCTGCTGATGGACTTCTAAATTGCACAAAAGAGCACACACAGATACCCAAAGTGGCACAGCAGTACAACAGAGTTTAAGATTACCTTTTGTTTTCCTGTCCCTTTTGTTTCAGTGAAGAAGAGTCTCCTCCATTGAGTATCTGTTCTAGGTTCTTTGTTTCAACAGAGCCATTTGGCTCAGAGCCTGAAAGTCCAAGCAGAGAACGTACCCTTTGTGACCGAACATCCAATATTGTGTCTGTATACCCAACCTCTTGAAGATACCTGTAGAAGGGAACACATTTAAGCAACTCAAAGTCATTGGCCTTTTTGGCACAGCCACATCTACACTAAAATGCAGGATACAAGTCCACATTTGTTCTGATGTCAAAGTGAAAAACTATAAGGCCAATACTGAAAAGACCATGTTTATATCGGTTCATTTTACTGAGAGGGAAAACAGAAAAACATGAACAGAGTACAGACCCAAAAATGTTACATTCAACACAGACTGAATACAGATTTTTTCAATAGTAAACATCTGCAGTGTCATGGGCACATGGAAATCTGCTTTCACCTGCAGTGCATGGGATATTGGATGAAAATTGGGTCTATCAGTAATATTCCTGCAGCAGCATGGACCAAAGTATTTTTATACTTTGGATGAAAAGTATTAAACAGAAAGCACAGAAGATACAGCAGAGAAACCATCTACAATAAAGCATAAGTGTATATTCAATTAACATATATATATATATATATATATATATATATATATATATATATATATATATATATATATATACACACACACACACATATTTCTTACTTCAGCGTTTACCTTAAAAACAATATTTGACAGTCACATTTTTACATGCTTGCTATACAAGAGCTGTTATTGTATTTAAAGAGTAACTCTACTTTTGCTCATTAAAAAAAAAAAAATATGTTTCCTGCTGGGTGATATATGTACATTGCATGGATTTTACCCAACACTGCTGCAGATTCCTAGAAACAGCCGTTTGTCTGTGTCCATGTGGTAAGTGAATCTAATGGGGGTGATTTTATAATTATTAATCAACTGATGAACTTGCAGGACTCCATTAAGGAAAATAGCAGGGTCTGCATCTCTTTTCAATTGAGTAGCTGACCAAAAAAAATAAATAAATTTAATTTCTGATGCAGGGGGTACCTAAAATCTGACTTGTCTTCGTGCAGACTTCTGGGAAAATCAATAAGCCAATCACAAAAGCAGGAAGACATATGGGGGGGGGGGGGGGCGTTGTGTACACCATGTGTCTCCTGGTAGCCATATTGCATTTTACAGAAAATGACAGTGCTGCAAATTGAAAGGGAAAGGCAACTACAATATGACTTGTGTAGGAATTGTATACGATCTAAATTATTTTTGCCATTTTGTTCCCAAAAGAGTGGAGATACCCTTTTAAAGGGTATCTATGAAGGGGTGTACTTGGTTAGCAACATTGTTTAGGTAGGTAGTACGTGTAAAGTAACATGCATATGAATGACCGGACCCAACAGTACATTACCCAAAGCATTACACTGCCTATGCTGGCTTGCCTTCTTCCCATACTGCATCCCGGTGCATCTCTTCCCCAAGTAAGCAACACACTACCCTGCCATCCACATGATGCAAAAGGAAATGTGATTCATCAGACCAGGCTACCTTCTTCCATGGCTCTGTGGTTCAGTTCTGAAACTCACATGGCCGTCATAGGCACTTTTGGCAGTGGACAGGGGTCAACCAGGGTACCCCGACTGGTCTGCGACTATGCAGCACCATACACAAACCACAATGCTCATTTTTTTTCTGCTTTCAACACATCAACTTCAGGGACAACATATTTACTTGCTGTCTAATATATATATCTCCAACTTCAGATGCCATGGTAAGGGGATAATCAATGTCATTCACTTAACCTGTCTGTTGTCAAAGTTTATGCTGATCTGTGTATAATAAATGTACC
Organism: Rana muscosa; assembly: GCA_029206835.1. Taxonomy (NCBI): domain Eukaryota; kingdom Metazoa; phylum Chordata; class Amphibia; order Anura; family Ranidae; genus Rana; species Rana muscosa. The sequence goes on along the minus strand of CM055126.1, from coordinate 113,946,667 downwards.
CTTCTGCCAACTTCCACACTTAGATTTGCACATAACTAGTTCCCCCTGAAGTTTGCTGAAAACCAGACACTTCCAGAAGTGTCAGTCTCCATTGGTTTTCCCTGCAGCTCTTACTGGTTCCTCCCTGTGACCTTACATCACTGCAGGATACAACAGTGATAGGAGGTCAGAGGAAGGAAACCAGCGAGAGCTACAAGAGAAACTTTTGGTGGTGTTCACCACTTACAGGAATGGTCAGTTTTCCAGAAGACTGCAGGGGGGACTGTTCTACTACACTGAAATGGCAAGTAGAGTAGGCAGCAGAAAGCGGTATTTTTTCAGTCTCCTCTTTACAGGTATGTGCTTTCCTCATGGCATTACATGACAAAGTCTCCTTAGGAACACTCTGATCAAACCAAAATATACACAGATATGCCCAATGGGAGTACAGCCGTACAGGTTTCCACCCCCCCCCCCCCCCCCCCATTTTTTATCCTGTCAATGCAAGCTGTATTGTTACACAAAAAAACTTGCACTAAAAAAGAAATGTGTAAGGCTAAAAAATAAAGCTCAGACAACAGGGCCGTCATACTTCTTCCATTATTACTTGGCGAATCACTGACCTAGAACAAGCCCTGACACCTTGCTAGCTTCCTGTTTTCTCTGGGCCACTGATTCACCAAGGAGGAAAAGAAAAAAAAAAAAAAAGGACGATAACAGCCTGAGAGCATAAACATGCACCTTCAAAGACGAGTTATACCTTGACAAGTTCCTTTATGGTAAAGGCAGTAAAATGTATGACTTAGGGATAACTCCGTTGTGCAATTTAGCATTAGCAACCTACTAATAATTGGACTTGCTGCCTGGATTTCTATTTAACAAAGCAAAGAGCAATATGAATAGATGAAGCAGCCAATCAGAAATAACCAATTTACAACGGTTCCTATAGGTTGCTTTACTTTGTATAAACTCAACTGTTCCCATATAGTCCGGTAAAAATACTGCAGAAACAATATATTACTGTCTCCCATATAACCATTAAAAGCAAAACTTTACTCATAACAACTTGATAAAAAATAATGTTCTTCAGCAAAAGAACATACTTTACACATTAATAACTATGCTACCAACCAGGGTGGATTTGATTTAAATCACTAGAAAAAGGCTTGATTTAAAATCATAATTTTTAAAGAGCAACTGTCATCGTGTTTCCTCTTGCTGGAGGATGCCATTTTGCTGAAGCCCAGAGCCCCTGAAAAGCAGGAAATCATAAAGCGGAACTAAACTCATCGATTTAACGCTTTCAAAAAAAGAAATACATTCCTGGAATGCTGGGATTGCCAACTGTCAAATTTGCTTGTGTTGTCAACCAAACTGTCAAACCAACAAATGGCTGGTGTCATAAATGATCACTTGTGCAGCAGCACAGCATTTGCAAATGCAGAAGTAGATTCCTTGGCTGGAAGGGATAGGAGGGTTTAATTTCCCATTAAGACTGTCAGGAGATCGGTCTCTACAAAATCAGCAGTGCCTAAAAATGGAGAGCAACTGAGCATATGCAGAGCAGGGCAAGTGTGTATATTACTGGGTTTTAAAAACAGTATAGGCACTTATTTTTAATGTTTTACATAGGTATACACGCAAAAGGGGCCAGCCTGAATTGATCTAGCAGGACTTCATTTTCTGACTTAAGTTCCACTAACTTGCTTTGCTACTTCTGCTTGTAGCTCTAGCAGATCTTCCCACCTTGCCTCCTTCTGTCTGCATAAAATGGTCATTGTCTAGCTCACAGAAAACAGAACTCTGTGTTCCTAATAGTCTAAAAGTGTGACATTAGCCAAATCTACCATAGAAGTATACACTCTTACTTACTGTCTTAAAAGCTGTCGCCCTTGCTTCCACGTCAGCTGACTATTCTGAGGTCCCGCAGGAATCTCTGAATCTTTGGTTTCTTCTGGAAAGGACAGTAAACATACAGCCAGAATGAACAAAAGGATAGTTAATCTGGCTCAACAGCAGATTCAGTATTTATAAAGTCCCCACTGGATTTTATTACAGTGCACAAGTCTATGGAGCCCTTTCAACTCTCAGGTTGAAAAAGCAGCAGAGGTCCACGCTGACCCAGCGACTGGTGTCACTAAGAGTTAAAAAAAAAACACAAGACCTGCCATTGAAAAATAACTAACTGTGTGATCCTTTATTCTGACAGTTATAGGATTTATTCAGGATATCAATGAAGCGATTATGTTTGTGGAGTAAGTTATAAAGCATGTTACTCTAAACTGAACCAAACTAACAAATGCATAAAAAGACAAAATCTCAATCATGTGTCCTGTGATAAAAGTTAAAGTAGAAGTTAGGACCGGTTCACACTGATGCGCTGTGAATTTGGTCCATTTTTGGGCCTTCTGAGGTGTGAATTTTACCGTGAATTTTAGGAGTGGGACATGGCTGCGATTAATGTTCTAGCCAATGGAATCATAGTGTGTAAAAAAAATAAAAAATAAAAAAAAGGTGTTAGCTTCCTGGTTTTTGTGGAAAATCGCATGGTGGAATTCGCACATATGTGAACCATCATTGCGATTCCAGAACGATTTACACTCATGTCTATGGAGACTAAATTCGCAACGCAGTAAAGTCGGACAAGACCCTATTTTTTTAATCGCAATCGTAGTGGAATCACAACGCATGTAGGTGAACGACCGTCATTGAAAACAATGACTTTAGGGATGACATGCGAATTCAAAGCGTTTTTGACGCATCGCATTAGTTATGAACTCGCACAACTGTGAACCGGGCCCGATTAAGAAACCAATTCTAAATCTACTTGCAACATTCTAAAGCCTCGTACACACGATCTGATTTTTAGGCGGGAATTGTGTGATGACAGGCTTTTGTCGGAAAATCCGACCATTTGTATGCTCCATTGGACAATTATCACATTTTCCGACAACAAATGTGGGATAGCATGCTTTAAAATTTTCCGACAACAAATGTGTACCGCCGGATTATCCAATCGTGTGTACACAAGTCCTTTGGAAAAAAATCCAAAGTACAAACACGCATCCTCAGAAGCAATGCTAACCATAACACAACATTAGCAGAAGTTGCCAAAAGTGTGGCGCTAAAGAGCTGAAAAAACACGTAGTTACGTGTTGGTTGGCCGACAATTCCTTGCCGTTTGTATGCAATACAAGTTGCTGGCCAACGCTCTTCGGACAAAAGTCCTACCGCTTTGTCTGCGGAAAATCCGATCACGTGTATGAGGCTTAAGACTAACCTATCTAGCCATGTAAAGAAGACATCGCTATACATACCTTTTCTGAAGCCGATCCGGTCCCACTCCGAGTTGTCAGTGGAGGCTTGTATGTGCCCAGAAGAGGCAGCCGACAACAGAAGTCCCATTGTAACTATGGGTGACGTCACTTCGCAGGCATTTCCCAGCTGTTGTCAGCTGTCTCCTGCACACAGTATCCACCGCTGGAGACGGGACTGGATAGGCTTCAGAAAAGATATGTATATATAGCGATTTTTGCTTTACAGGGTTAGATAGTTTAGTCATAGAATGTGGTTGCGAGTAGATTTTAGGCTGAACTGCTACTCTAATTATAAAGTTTACCATTTTTGCATCCTTAATGCATTCATTTTACCACTACTCTAACTTGTCAGGGTATATAGAGGTGATATATTGCTTATTTTAATGTGGAAAGGATATGAAAACGCCAGTACTTAAAAGTGTTACTAAACCCAGTAATAATAATTTATAATCCGCCCTGCCCCCCAGTGCCCACAGCTTATAAATCTTTATACATTAAAATACTGCCACTATATACCTTTTTTGGCTGATCTGTATACCACGGTCACATGATAAACTGCAGGGTCTGCCTGAGTGATCAGGTAGGAGGAGATTTCCACTATGTGTGCTCATGCTGTTATGGGAGGTGGATCATCCATGAATCAAGATGAGACATCCCATCCACTGTTCTTTTTTTTAGTTATTGGGCATGAGGGAGGGACTGGGCTGTCATTTAGGATCTGTATACACACACCCACATGTGTGATGTCAATATCATGTGACCTGAAAAGCTCAGCTCAAACAGGAAATATTCTCTCCAGCAAGAGACCAAACTGAGCATGTGCAGCAGTACTACCTAACCGTGTCTTATCTGGCCTTGCCAAGAGACCCTGCAAGAGGGGGAAGATCTGTCCATACAGAATCAAAGCCTTTTACACAATACAGGGGATTAATCCATTAAGTTTCACAGTGAGTATAACAAGCATGCTATTCTGAATATACAGACAGATTATACTGTTGTGGGTTTAGTAACACTTTACATTACAGGGCTTTGGCTGCTATGGGGTAGGATGCAGGGGCGTACCTACAGGGGTCGCAATTGCGACCCGGCCCCATATCTGTACACCTAGATATAGAGGGAAAAAAAAATCTCTCAATTTTCCTCACAGTATTCCTGAACAGTGCAGTGCTCACTTGTAATTACATGACTGCTGTATTGACCAGGAGTGGGCATCACTATGGGAAAAACAACTGATGCTGAACAGACTGGCCAGCTAACTGCAGGGGAAAAAGCATGTATAAAAGGGTTTTTTAAATATTGGATTTGGGCTTTAAGCAAGCTCGAATTGCAACAAAACCTGCTGTAGATGGAGGACAACATTCTCCCCCATGTTCCTCCTCTCAGCATAGACATAGCAAGTCACTTGACTAATTTTTTTTTTTTTTTTTTTAAACTGAAGTGTAAAAGGTTTTAGGTTTTTGTTTTATTGGCACTGTAGCTATATACTATAACATGCTAGGCATTTCTTCATGCAGATTTGTACCGTTACAAATAGATAATCTATAATAAAGCCAACCTGGTTCAAATGCTGGCATCTTCAATTCTCCTTGATTTAACTCTGTGCCATATTTTAATTTATGGTATTTTGCCCTAGAACAGAAAAAGAAAACAAACATGATCAAAATAATAAAAGTATACGACAATATAATATTTCAACCCTGAGCACATTTCTCCCTTCCAGAGCTCCCACAGCCTACTACTGGACCATAGCCATAGGGCACAGGTGTCAAACACAAGGCCCGCGGGCCGAATCGGGCCCTCCAGGCTATTTCATGTGGCCCTCGCCCTCCTCTGGTCCTCCTTAAAGACCTAAGGAAAGGGGGGAGCACTGATGTAAGGGAGAGTGGGGGACTCAACTTCTGATGGTGGGCTGGCTTTTAACATCTAATGTAAGGGGAGGGGATTGCGCTGGACATCTTACAGATGCAACCGGCCCTTTTGAGAGGAATCATAATGCTAATGCGGCCCTCGATGAAATTGAGTTTGACACCCCCGCCATAGGGTCTCCGCTCCCTAAAAGTTATATGCAGCCACAGGCACTGTTCAGACAAATTCTCTGCATCCATTGAACATTTTCTAAACCACTTAGACACTGTCAGAACAGATTAGAAACATTTTCAACTCCAGTTTGTATTTTGGGAATGTTGTTTTTTAGTGTCTTTCTTAGCGCAGGGTTTTTGATGGGAAAAGCAAGTGTACAGTAAAGTGTCTGACCAAATTAACTCGACCCCTAACCTAAAAATAACCTCAACATAAACTATTAAAACCCCACCCTCATCTAAGCTCTAAATGAAACCTGAACCCTAAACAGAACACTTAAGCACCCACTTAAAGCATCACTAAACGCTAAGCTTAAAAAAAGGAAAAAACGTTTTGGATGCTGGGAGATTAGAACTCATGTCGTCAGGTTGTATTGCCATCTGTGCCCCTCCCCCATTAGGGAGATATACCCCATTTGTCTCGTTTACCATTATCATCGAAAGTAGAAGAAAAAAACTGCAAACTTTTGGTTAAAGGGGTTGTAAAGGAAAAAAAATTTCACCTTAAAGTGGTTGTAAACCCCTTTTTTTTTTTTTGGACTAACCTGCAAGACAAAGCTATAATGAGCTAGTATGACTAGCATACTAGCTCATTATGTACCACTTACCTTCGATCGGGGCCCCCGAAGTCGTCCGTGTACCTCCTCTAGCCGCATCCATCGCTGCGGCGATAGCCGGAATGTTACTTCCGGGTATTGCCGCTGCAGCCAATCACAGCGCCGCTCCGGCGCTGTGATTGGCCGGAGCGGAGAAGACGTGACTCCGCGCATGCGTGCGTGAGCTGTCGAATTCGGCTACGTCGTCGAATGTTGCGACCTAGCCGAAATTTGTGAATGGGGTGACGTCAGCGTCGCCGCATTTACATACAAATATCTCCTTAACCGTGTAGGTTAAGGAGATATTTCTTGCACCTACAGGTAAGCCTTAATCTAGGCTTACCTGTAGGGCTTTGTTTAAAAAGTGGGTTTACAACCACTTTAATGCATCCTATGCATTAAGGTGGAAAAACATCCGACAATACCGCCCCTCCCCCCCCCCTCCCAGCCCCCGTTTTACTTACCTGAGCCCTCGAAAGTCCCACGCTCGCCCCCGACATCCTGCTCTTTTCTCTGCCTGCCCGTTGATTGGCTACACTGGATGGATTGAAAGCAGCGCAACCCTAGGCTCACGCTGCTGTCAATCACATCCAATGACGCGGCGGGGCTGGGTGATACAGTGCGCACCAATAGCCGCTGGCTGTATCACGGGAGCGTGCCCGCAAGAACTCATCACCACGCGAGCTCGCTCGCATGAAGGTGGTGAGCGCTTGCAAGGAGAAGCTGAGACAGCCGCCAAGGGACCCCAGAAGACGCCATTCGGGGCCACTCTGTGCAAAACGAGCTGCACAGTGGAGGGAAGTATAACATGATTTATTTTATTTTTTTTTAAATAATTTCTTTACAACCCCTTTATCAGAACAGAATTAGAATGGAAATCTTCCAATGGGAGCACTAGTTCTGGCGACTACTTGGGACATCCTCACTTTGGGAGGAATTTACTCTCACTTGCCTGTGTTGGCTTTGCAACAGGAAATGAAGGAAAATTTCCCCAATGGGACACAGACAACAAAAACCCTTAAAACCATGTTCCTCGAGTAGAGCTTAAAAAAAAAAAAGAGTCGTATGGGGTTTTTCATTTTATTTTTTGGATTCATACTTACCTAGGTGGATGTAGCATTGGTCCGATGCTGCATCTGTCCCCTGGCGCCTCTGCACTGAGAACCGAGCGATCGAGCACCGCCGATGGCGCGGTTCTCACAGCTCTCTGATCTGCCCCCTCTTCACTCACTGGAGAGCTGTGCTGTGGAAAAGGCAGTAGCAGCCGGCTCAGGCTCTTAGTGGTTAGCTGCGAGGCTGAGCTGGGTGCCGATCCAGGCATGTCAACGGATCCCGACTCCCGTGGTCATGATGGCACCCGAGCCAGGACCGCCTGACGTCAGCAGAGAGGTCAAAAGGAGTGCAAAATGAACTACATTCCTGTGATCCATAGGAGAAGTACAGCCAAACAAGCTTTGGCTGTACTTCTTTAATATAACCTTTAAACTGTGTGTGTGGGGAAAAAAAAAAAAAAAAAACACACCACCCCAACATATTCCACATCTTCCATTCAAGAAACCCAGTGACCTCCCCTCATGCACCTAGGGCTGACAACATTGCTTGGAAATTTCAGTGCCACACAGACAGCAACGTCAGGTCACTTCAGGAAGCATAATGCTGGAGCTGGCAGGATCATCAGGTGCTTTACTTACAGTACTTTTAGATGGGGGGGGGGGGGGGAAAGGGCATTAAATTGGAGTAATGTAGAGAATTTCATTTTTGCTCTGTCAAACAAACACCACACAGCTACGTTTTTAGCCATGTAACCAGATGTGTAATCACCACACAGGATTCTCAGATTTAAAAATCCATGCACAGGCAAGTCACCTAAATGTGACTGACTGCATTTTTATCTGTAGCTTGAAGATTCTTTTTAAAGCTCCTATCCAAGCAATAAATAGAAATCTCCTATCTCACCCTCTCAGTGTATATAGTGAGGATTTTTTCATCTTACCATGCTCCTTGGTAAAGATACTGGCACTTGAAATCCCTGTGACATCAATCACAGTGTGTCTTACAGACCAATCACTATCAGGAGCTGGTGGGAGGAATTGGAAGGTAGCCCAATATCTCTCAGGAGCCCACTGCCTGCAGGCAGTCCGTGGGCTGAATTCTCCAGAACTAAACCCCTTCAGCACCTGAAGCCTGGATCCACCAACTAGAGACAGCAATGACTGGAACTATGTGGATGGTCACCCAGCAGACAAGATGCAGAAACCTAAAAGACTAATTTTTAAAAGGTCCTGATGCTCTCACTCTTTAAATTCTTGTAAAGAATCCCTTTAACCCCTATTAATAAGAAAAAAATTATATTATATTATATATACTTTTTTTTTTATCGGCACACAGTTATTTAAAAGTGCCTCTGATTAACCCCAAATAAAGTTTAGCTCAGTTCTATTAGGTCTTTCCTGACATTTTCTTAGTTGCATCCTACAGAAAAAGCCATGGTCCGCAGAGAGCTGCCAAAGCATCAGATGGATCTCATTGTTAAAAGGCATCAGTCAGGAGAAGGGTACAAAAGAATTTACAAGGCATTAGATATACCATGGAACACCGTCATCATCAAGTGGAGAAAATATGGCAATACAGTGACATTACCAAGAACTGGACGTCCCTCCATAATTGATTAAGAGACAAGAAGAAAGCTGGTCAGGGAGGCTGCCAAGAGAACGACAGCAACATTAAAGGAGCTGCAGGAATATATGGCAAGTATTGGCGGTGTGGTACAAGTGACAACAATCTCCCGTATTCTTCATATGTTTGGGCTATGGGGGTAGAGTGGCAAGATGGAAGCCTTTTTTTTTTTTTAATGAAGAAAAACATCCAAGCCCAGGTAAATTTTGCAAAAACACATCTGAAGTCTCCCAAAAGCATGTGGGAAAATGTGTTCTGGTCTGATGGAACCAAGGTTGAACTTTTTGGCCTTATTCCAAAAGATATGTTTGGTGCAAAAACAACACTGCACATAACAAAAATAACACTATACCCACCGTGAAGCATGGTGGTGGCAGCATCATGCTTTGGGGCAGTTTTTCTTCAGCTGGAACAGGGGCCTTAGTCAATGTAGAAGGAATTATGAACAGTTTCAAAGACCAGACAATATTGGTACAAAACCTTAAGGCTTCTGCTAGAAAGCTGAACATGAAGAACTTCATCTTTCAGCATGACAACCACCCAAAGCATACATCCAAATCAACAAAGAAATGGCTTCACCAGAAGAAAATTTAAGTTTAAGTTTTGGAATGGCCCAGACCTGAATGGGGGTGATCTGAAGAAGGTTGTGCACAGATGTCGTCCTTGCAATCTGACAGATTTCAAGAGTTTTTGCAAAGATGTGCCATGCTGATAGACTCATACCCAAAAAGATGGAGTGTGGTAATAAAATCAAAAAGTGCTTCAATAAAAGTATTAGTTTAAGGGTGTGCACACTTATGCAACCATTTTTTAGTTTTTCTTCCCTCCAAATAAAACAGCAGGGTCTGGATCAGTCATCAACCAAAAGGCTTTTCTTGATCCCTGACTTTTGGGACCCTTTACACACTGGTGTGCTTTTGCTGCACTTTTCCAGGTCAACAAAGGTGCAAACAAACACTATTCCACATTAAAACGTATTTAACTGTTCACACTGTAGGTGTGCTGCACTTTGAAAAGTCCTGCATTCTGCATCTTTGGTACAGTTTGTATAAAGCACACCAAAAATGCATCTTCCACTGTAAGTCAAAAGGGAACGCATCAAAAGTGCTTCAGTGTTAAAGGGCTATTAAGGGCTGCTTTTTCTTTGCAGATACAGTGTGCAGGCTACTATAAATAGCAAGTGAGGATTTGCATAAAAAGCACATTTATGCTTTAGGGGGAGATCAACAGAGTGCAGCACCCCCCCCTTTTTTTTAAAAGAAATGAACTAGCAAGCCCTCAATAAAAAGTAATCAACTAAAACTATAAATAAACTATAATAAACTATAAATAAAAAACTTGGCCTACCCTAAACATTAGCTTCAGCAAGAAACTGGAGTTCATTTTCATTCACATTTTTTTTCATGCCTGGGAAGTAATTGGTCACCCCCACAAGTCTGATACCGGAGTTCATCATTAAAAGCAAAACATCTGGTACTGCAGGCTGATTTTGACTAGTTTCAGGCTTGTCTTTCTGTTCTGATTTCTAACCAGTGCATGTAGGATATAGGGCAGCATACAGGGTGGTCAGGAGGAGAGCACTGTACAGGGTGGTCAGGAGGGCATGGTGCTGGGGGGCATCAGAGGGGCACAAGTTTTTTTAATGCAGAGGCACAGGTAAGGTGCACCTACATGTCCTGGTGCCGATTCCTGCCGGCAATCCTATCTCACCTTATATGCCCCAGAAGACCCTTGGAATGGAGGGTGGGTGGTGGGCATAAGCGCAGAAGAGGAAGAGCTCGGGTTTATACGGAGAAGTGCCCGAATCTGCCTGAGCTATTCTGGAGGCTTTCCCCACCCTGTAGCCGCACGAATGCAAGGGCTGCCTCTGCAGCTTAGGATTATGTAAGCGTGCGCCTGTGCCCCTCTGGAGCTCCGAAGAAGACCGGTCTAGACTAAGGGCCTCTACACACAACACTGGGTGACAAGATAAATGCATTAAGACAAGCTGTGTCAGCAGTCTATTGAAATGTTATGGCGCACTACTGCATTTTACCACACCTTTACCTTAAACGCACATGTGTTTACAAGCCCCAGTGCTACCAACTCTACCAAGAAAATTTGAAAAAGTGCATGGGCAGCTTTCACAGATTTTTTATCAACATACATTTCTCAGGCCTTACCTTTCTTGCTTCAAAGCGTATTCTAACATTTTTATTCTTCGTACTAAATCCTTCTTTAGATTTTCTTGACCTTTTCTTTCACCTTGCAGGAAAGCTATCCGTGCCTGAAAACACAATAAAACCGTTTTTTAGAGCACAATTTTTTATGCCTCCCACCACAAAATAGGATATCTAGACTTGGCACACAACTTTAGAGCCCAACTAAGGGCAAACATTTTTTAACTGCTTCTTTTCTCTAGGGGTGAACACAGTGCCTATTCTCATCCGATCCTTCGAAAAATGGTGCTCCCCCACGTCCAACAGTGGACTGCTCCTGATGTCTTCACGTCCAGAGCCAGACAATGGGCGTGATGACACCCGCAACAGTTCACCTCACAAGACTGCTGGACTGGGGATGGTTGTTGGTTAGGAGCCGAAGGGATCAGTCTAATAGCCCATACACATGATCCGAATATCGTATGACAGATCGTACGACTGTTTTCGCTTAATAGTCGTATGTAGAAATTTAATAGGTTACTAAAGTCCCGAAAATTCCCGGTCGACAGAATTTTTTTTATCGGAAGTGATGTCACGTGTTGTAATGTATTTGTATTGTATTTGTATTGTATTGTATTTTCGGACGACAAGGAAAATTTTTGCGCATGTCCGATTGAATAAGATCGGATGAACTGTCGTGATCGGCTCTCAATAGTGTACACATGATCCGAAAATCGTACGATTCTTCCTCGGAAAACCGATTTCGTACGATTTTCAGATCGTGTGTACGGCCAATTAGGCTGGGAGGATCGGAGGATTAGGGGAGTATATCTTGGCTCTCTGAACTCCAAAACCCCTAGACCAAAAACAGGCAGGTAATACATACTACGTTAATAAAAAAAAAAGTAAAAAATTGGCCAGAGTTCTGCTTAAGACCCCTTTCACACTGAGCCGCCCATAGCGTCGGCGGTAAAAATGGCGGCGTTTTACCGCCGACGCTATGGGCGGATTTGCGGCACATTTCGGCCACCAGCGGGGCGCTTTTAACCCCTGCTAGCAGCCGAGAAAGGGTTAAAACCGCCCGCAATGCGCTGTTGAAGCAGCGCATTGCGGGTGGTATAGCCGCGCTGTCCCATTGATTTCAATGGGGAGGAGCGGTAAACATACCGCTGCAAAGATGTGGCTAGCAGGACTTTTTTTTACCATCCTGCTAGCGCAATGCTCCAGTGTGAAAGCCCTCGGGCTTTCACACTGGAGTGAATGTAACAGCTGATTAAGGGCAGTTTCCAGGCGCTATTTTTAACACTATAGCCCCTGCAAAACGCTCCAGAGTGAAAGGGGTCTTAAGGAGGTTTTTTTTTTCTTATGTTTATCAGGTTTTACAGGTTACAAACAAGCGCACCTGGTTCTATAACATGTTTCGGTTGTTTGATATACAGCAATTTTCAGAACGTACATTTAACACAGAAGTAACTGGCTCAAAGTAACGTCATATCAAGTAAAGTAGGAGCATATATATTTATATGTGCTTTTATCAAATTTGTAATACATTTTCCATTCCCAGTGGTGTGGGCTTCACTTTAAAAAGTGCCATGATAGTTATGAAAGTGGTGTAAAGAAATACAGAAACTTGTATCCCAAGTGGTGTAGAAGGAATGAAGATGAATGAATGAAGATGAAGATAGATGAAGATAGATGAAGATAGATGAAGGAATGAAGATGAAGGAATGAAGATGAAGGAATGAAGATGATACACACTTAGAACAATTGTTATCAAGATTTATAACACTCAGCATTGCCAGGATATTTTGTGGTGTTTTTAGATTTACATAGTAAAAAAAATAGGATTTTTATAACAGCTTACCTGTAAAATCCTTTTCTTGGAGTACATCACGGGACACAGAGCGACATAGTCATTACTAATGGGTTATATAGTTACCGTCAGGTGCTGGCACTGGCAACTTCCAAAACCGGAAGTACCCTCCCCTATATAAGCCCCTCCCATCCGGGAGCACCTCAGTTTTGTAGCAAAGCAATAAGTGTCCCCAAAGAGGGGCGGGAGCTCTGTGTCCCGTGATGTACTCCAAGAAAAGGATTTTACAGGTAAGCTGTTATAAAAATCCTATTTTCTTTCTCGTACATCACGGGACACAGAGCGACATAGTCATTACTAATGGGATGTCCTACAGCAATGCCAAATGAGGGGGGGGATACACCATATATAAGCTGAGCGCTATCAGACATGAGGATCTTTTGCGGCCTGCAACACACTGCGCCCAAAGGCGACATCCTCCTGACTTCTAACGTCCACCTGGTAGAACCTAGTAAACGTGTGTACCGAAGACCATGTTGCGGCCTTACAGATTTGAGCCAGGGAGGCCTGGTGATGCACTGCCCATGAAGTTCCAACTGCTCTCGTGGAGTGCGCCCTAACTTTGAACGGAGGCGGTCTACTTCTCAAGCTATAGGCTTGTATTATGACCTGTCGAATCCACTTGGCTAAAGTAGATTTTGACGCTGCCTGACCCTTTCTGGGGCCTTCCGGCAGAATAAACAAAGTATCCGTTCTGCGAATCTGAGCAGTGGCTTTTAGATAAGCTTTAACTGCTCTTACTACATCCAAAGAATGCAATAACTTTTCCTCTACCGAAGTAGGCTTGGGGAAAAAAGAAGGAAGAACCACATCTTGGTTCAAATGAAAACTCGATACCACCTTAGGAAGAAAGGCTGGATGAGGACGTAACACTACTCTGTCCTTATGGATAACCAGATATGGCTCCTTACAGGACATAGCTGCTAATTCCGATACTCTTTTAGCCGAACAAATGGCTACTAGAAAAATCAATTTCCTGGTGAGAAGCACTAAGGAAATATGCTGTAATGGTTCAAATGGTTGTTTCTGTAGAACCGACAGAACCAAGTTTAGATCCCATGGACATATGGGAATATTAACCGGAGGACTAATACGCATCACTCCTTGTATAAAGGCTTTGACTAGTGAATGCGAAGCCAAGGGCCTTTGAAAAAATATTGACAAGGCCGAAATCTGACCCTTGATAGTACTCAAGGCAAGCTTCCTATCTACAGCCCATTGTAGGAAGTCCAGAATCCTACCTATTACGTATTTACGTGGATGCCACTTCTTGGCTTCACACCAGGCGATGTACGCCTTCCAGATTCTATAGTAGATCTGCCTGGATACCGGCTTCCTGGCATTGATCATGGTAGATACCACAGCATTAGAGAGCCCTCTCTTTTTTAGAATGTGGGCTTCAATAGCCAGGCCGTCAAACCTAGGGCTGGTAAGGAAGGGTGGTATATCGGTCCCTGCGAAAGCAGGTCCGGACGATGTGGGAGGGTCCAAGGACTCCCCACAGACATTTTTACAATCTCCGCGTACCATGCTCTTCGGGGCCACGCTGGAGCCACCAGAATCACTGGTTTCTTTTCTACCCTGATTCTGCGGAGTAATCGAGGTAACAATTGTGGCGGTGGGAATGCATATATCAGCTTGAACTAATCCCAAGGGAACACTAGGGCATCCGAGCCGCACGCTAGGGGATCCCTTGCCCAAGAGACAAACCTGTCCACTTTTGTGTTGAATCTGGATGCTAGCAGATCTACATCCGGTGTTCCCCACCGCTGACATATTGTCCGGAAAACCTCGGGATGAAGGGACCATTCCCCTGGGCATAATTGTTGGCGACTTAGAAAGTCCGCCTTCCAATTCTCCACTCCTGGAATGAATACCGCAGATATGGCTGGGACATATCTTTCTGCCCATCTCAGGATGTAATTTACTTCCCTTTGGGCTGCACGACTCCTGGTGCCCCCCTGACGATTGATATATGCCACTGCTGTGGCATTGTCTGACTGAACTCTGACAGGGGACCCTTGGAGTTTGGATGTCCATGCTACTAGGGCATACCGGGCTGCTCGTATCTCTAAGAGATTGATGGGCAGGGCCTTTTCCGCATCCGACCATCTGCCCTGGAGAGACCATTGCTCCAGTACTGCTCCCCAGCCTATAAGGCTGGCATCTGTAGTGACCACCTTCCAGGAAATCGGACTGAAGGATTTCCCTCTTTCCAGATTCTGGGGAACCAACCACCAGCGGAGGCTCCTGCGAACGGAAGGGGACAAGGACATTGGTAAGTCCAGAGCCTGAACTTTTTTGTTCCAGGCTGACAGTATGGCCCTTTGCAACTTCCTTGAATGGAATTGACCGTAGGGTACTGCTTCGAATGATGCCACCATTTTTCCCAGCAGCCTCATGCACAGGCGTATGGATGGCTGTCTTTTTGAACCCACTAAGTGGATCAAATCTCTCAAAGACGACCCCTTTTCTTGAGGCAAGAAAATCTTTCTCTGGTCTGAATCCAGCCTTAGCCCCAAGTATTCCAGACTTTTGACTGGTTTTAGGGCTGACTTGTCTCGGTTGATAATCCAACCGTGATATTCCAGATACTTGATTGTCTCGTGAACAACCACTTCTAGTTTTTCCACTGAGTGGTCTATCAGCAACAAGTCGTCTAGATATGCCATTATCGTTACACCTCGTGTTCTTAGATTGGCCAATAATGGGGCCAGAATTTTTGTGAACACTCTTGGTGCTGTGGCCAGACCGAAGGGTAAGGCTCTGAACTGAAAATGGCGCCCTTCTACCGCAAAGCGTAGAAATTTTTGGTGGGCTGGAAAGATGGGGATGTGCAAATAAGCATCTTTGATGTCGATCGAGGCTAACCATTCCTCCCCTTGTAGGGCAGTGGCTACCGATCGGATCGACTCCATCCGGAAAGTCCTGATATGTAGGAATTTGTTTAGCCCTTTTAGATTTAATATGGGCCTCACGTCCCCGTTTGGCTTCGGAACTGTAAAGAGGTTTGAGTAAAACCCGAACCCCCATTCTTCCAGGGGAACCTCTATAATTACTGCTTGAAGCAATAATTGTTCCAGTGCCAACAGGAGGGATCCTCTCTTCTGGGGATCCCTTGGCACGTTTGACCTTATAAAGCGGGAAGGAGGGGAGTTTTTTAACTCCAATTTGTATCCCAGATTTACTGCGGAGAGCACCCATCTGTCTCGGATCGTGTCCCGCCAGGTTTCTGTGAACAACTGAAGTCTTCCCCCCACCCGATTGGGTGGGGGCAACCCTTCATGCATTTGACTTTGGGGGAGGTTTTGTACCTCTCCTGCTCCAGGGCTTCTTGTTACCCTGCAACTGTCCCTGATTTTTACCTCCGGGATTTGACCGGGGAGGCCGTCGGAACTGTTTCACAGCCGATGTCCTAGGGACTGGAGAAGCCGGCCTCTTAAAGGAGGGACCTCTAACTCTATTTTTAACCGGCAAAAGTGTACTTTTACCGCTGGAAATTCTCTGGATATACTTGTCCAGGTCTTCCCCGAATAAGCGCTCCCCATGAAATGGGAAGCTGACCAGCAATTTTTTACAGGGAGCTTCAGCAGACCAGTTTTTGAGCCATAGAAGCCTGCGCATATGTACTACAGACAGCGTAAGGCGGGAGGCCTGATGGATTGAATCCTTTATGGCGTCCACCGCAAAGCATAAGGCTCTAGGTAGATCAGCTAGGGCAAGAGCCTGCTGATCTGGCAAGTCCCTTAAGACCTGTTTCAACTGATCCTTCACTGCTTGGCAGACCCCTATAGCTGCCACTGCTGGTTGTGTCACCAATCCTGCTGTAGAAAAAGCAGATTTCAATAATGACTTCAATTTTTTATCTATTGGGTCCTTGAACATTTGGACATTTTCCACCGGACATGTCAGTGATTTATTCACACAAGAGATGGCTGCGTCCACTGTAGGGACCTTCCATTTTCTGATGAACTTATCCTCCATGGGATAGACCACCGGAAATCTCTTGGGGGGAGTAAATATTTTGTCAGGATGCTCCCAATCCTGGTAAATGAGCCCCTCCAGTAAAGGATGGATCGGAAAGGAACAAACAGTCTGGGGAGCTTTTAGCGACCCCAACGAGGAGACAGAAGTGGAGGATGGCTCCGCAAGTGGCATTTTAAATGCTGATCGGACCATATTAGTCAGGGACTGAACCCATAACCTCTCAGCATGTGATGCTGAGAACGGCTCTTCCACTGTTGATTCCTCTACAACCGAATCAACCTCATCCTGATCCCCCTCAGGTAGGTCGACCTCTGTATGGGACTGTTGCTCTGTTAACAGGCACTCTGAGGGAGGAGACGGAGATCGAGCGCTTTTCTCCTGTGACAGGGAAGCAGCGATTAATGCTGACAATCTCTCTTCCAGTCCTCCCAGAGCTGAGGAAAAAACCTCCTCTGTTACATACACAGGAGCAGGTGAACTGAGGACAGCCACAGTACCAGGTACTCCTGAGGGTGCTCTACGGTCACTAACCTCTGATTCTTCAGGGGAGACTGGTGCAGCCAAAGCATGCCCAAGATCCTCAGAGCCCGATGGAGACCCCCTATTCCTCCTGGAATTTCTAGTCCCGGAGTTTTTAGACGGCATATTCCTAAGCCACAAAGCTGAGGTATTCCAGCCGAAATACACCAGTTACTGATAATAGTCTAGCATAAATGCTGCTATAATAAACAGTTGGTGTCTACTAATGTGCCTTTCTAGGGGATGCCTGTATCAACCGCTTGCTGTATGCCTTTAAATGTTGCCAGCTCTGTCTCTGTACTTCATAGCCAGCTTACTACAATATTGTGGCTTTTTAAAACCTGCTGGGACGCCCGCACATGCGCAGAAGCGCTGCGGCGCGCACAGAGCGTCATCCCCCAGGCTCCGCCCCCTTTCCCGGCTCACCTCTATATATAGAGGCACGTGCGCCCTCGGCGCTAATTTCAAACATGGAAACCAGGGACAGGAGCCAGGGCCCCTCTTTGCCGGGGGATGGACGAGCACTGCAACATGGCAGAGGAAGCAGTTTCCTATAGGAGAACTCACCAACTGCCTGGACTTTGCTCTCTGAGAAGAAACTAGTCCACATGACAAGAAAACATTCCACAGCGGCCTCTAGTGGACAAACACAGGTACCGCAGTCTAATATACTAAATATATATAAAAAAACATTTTTTTTTTTAGTAGTTACAGGCATGCACAGAATCTTGCGGGAATACAGACAGGTAACAGACAGAAAGACAAATTAGGCCTGGGGGTCCCCCAATAGAACCAAGTTCCTGGGGGCCCCCACTTACCTGTTCCTCGCCGCAGGACTTTGTTTGGTCCACAAAAGCCCAAACTTCACCTATCACGGCAGGCATTGTAATCAAACCTTCAGGGACCGGGTTCCCAAGGATTCCACTCCCCTGGACCTGTATAGCACCCTGCACAGAAAACATCTTGGTCGTGGGTATGACCAGAGCTCTGGATCCCAGGGTCCAGCTCTCCTAAGAGAAGCATTACAGGCAGAACCTTGCTCTTCTCTTTGCAAGGCCCGGGTACCGACCGTTTAGCTATGAAGCTTTTTTGGTCGGATCCGGAATAGCTTACTGAGGCCCAAAAGAACCTGTACGCAAGCTCAGTGAAAAACACATGTTTCTTCTTGGCCAACACCTTAGACACTGGCAAAAAACTGAGGTGCTCCCGGATGGGAGGGGCTTATATAGGGGAGGGTACTTCCGGTTTTGGAAGTTGCCAGTGCCAGCACCTGACGGTAACTATATAACCCATTAGTAATGACTATGTCGCTCTGTGTCCCGTGATGTACGAGAAAGAAACATGATCACCATTGATAGAGTTCATTTTGATCAGTAGGGTGACTATTCATATTATCCATTAGAAACTAAAAGTATGTCTGGCATGCAACTTGGCAGCTGTGTGGGCATAAAAAACACATTTACAGGGGCCAGTCTGAACAGGATCCCTTACAATATGACCCTAAGGTAAAGTTCATTCAAAGTCTGCTGAATCACATCACACCCTGACACATACCTCAGTGATAAATCACTGCGCTATCAAGGGTAGAGAACTTTTGTTTGTTGTTAGGTGCTGGCTTCAATAAACTTCAGGTCTCAGATGGAGACTTTAAATTTTTGTGTTACAGGACAAACTACTGAACAAACCAAAAGAAGTGCCACAATACTTAAACCTCTAAATTTTCAATAATGTAGAGTGCTTGGTCAAATATATACACACACACACACACACACACATATTATACTTATCCATCAGATCTCTCGTTTACAAAGCAAGCCTAGGTTGTGACTATTTCTGTTCAATGTGTCCCAAACTTAGAACCAAAGTATGTCTCATCTGCTAGTTCATGGCCAACTGTGCATACTTCAGAAATCATGTATGGCGTTTGGTCAAAAATACCACCAAGTATAAATATGATTATGAGCAAGCTCTACCATGAACAGATATATGCAAGCAATGCCATAATAAAGCAATCTGTTCAAAAGATATCAAAATACATCTAAGAAATGCACTTTTAAATACCCATTGTATTCAACAAATTTTGCTGAGCTTGTAGAAAGCAATGCATTGCCCATGTAGGCCAAAGCAATTGGTTTACTTGAAGTATGGGAGAGCAAAAAAAATAAAAGCTACATACTCTCATAAAAACTTTAAGGTCAAGATACACCCAGATGCCTGACCAACAAATAGATCAGCTTCTCAGTGCACTGCCGAGAGCCTGAGCCAGCTGCTCCCACCTCTTCCACAGCCTGGCACTTCAGCAAATGCTGGAGGGGCGGGGCAGAGCAGAGAGCCAGTGACTGATGGTCACTGGCTCTCTGCTCAGCGAAGACCGAGAACTAAATGATCAGAAGTACTCGGTCTATAGACCCGGCAGGTACAGCTACAGTCTGTCCGATGCTGCAGCTGTACCCGCCGGGTCTATAAACCAAGTACTGCTGATCATTTAGTTCTCGGTCTTCACTGAGCAGAGAGCCAGTGACCATCAGTCACTGGCTCTCTGCCCCGCCCCTCCAGCATTTACTGAAGTGCTAGGCTGTGGAAGAGGTGGGAGCAGTTGGCTCAGGCTCTCAGCAGTGCACTGAGAAGCTGATCCAGCT
Source organism: Rana muscosa (assembly GCA_029206835.1). NCBI lineage: Eukaryota > Metazoa > Chordata > Amphibia > Anura > Ranidae > Rana > Rana muscosa. The sequence continues at coordinate 113,926,865 of CM055126.1, read as the reverse complement.
GTTGGTCAGACATCTGGGTGTATTCTGGACCTTAAAGTCGGGATCCTTCCACAGCCTGGACTGGCTCTATGATGTCAGCCGTAAGAGGGCTTCAGCCCACTGTCGTCCGATTATGGGCCACAGGAGAGCAGAAATAAGTGCACTCCTGTGACCCAGAAGAGAAGTATGGCAAAAAAAGCTTTGTTTTTTTTTGCTGCCATGCGAGTAAGCTCCTGAGCTGGGCTGTGTGTGCCCATGGGCAAACAGAATGCATTTCAGCCACTCCCCCTGCCCCCTCCTCACAGGGTTTGACTGACAGCTGGAGAAGTCAATGGCTCCCGCTGCAGTCTGAGTCTCCTGCGAGAAGAGGGAGTAAAGGGAGAAGACCGGCAGTCGAGCACAGCACTGGATCAGAGGATACGGGTAAGGTGTTTAGTAGCAGTGGGGGTAGAAAAGGTAGCAAAACATTTAGCCTTAAAGTGGTTGTAAACCCACTTTTTCAACTTGCACCTACAGGTAAGCCTAGATTAAGGCTTACCTGTAGGTGCAAGAAATATCTCCTAAACCTACACGGTTTAGGAGATATTTACTAAAAAGACAGGCGCCGCTGTCTACGGCGCATGCGCGCCGTAGACAACGGCGCATTCATGGGGTTAATCCCATTCACAAAATCGGCTACTTCCCAGCAATCGCTGGGCGTAGCCGAATGAAAAGGCTCTCGCGCACATGCGCAGAGTGACGTCTCCGCCGCTCCGGCCAATCACAGCGCCGGAGCGGCGCTGTGATTGGCTGCAGCGGCGATACCCAGAAGTAACCTTCCGGCTATCGCAGCAGCGATGGATGCGGCTGAAGAGGGAGACGAGGATGGCTTCGGGGGCCCCGATCTAAGGTAAGTGATGCATAATGAGCTATTATGCTAGTCATAATAGCTCATTATGCCTCTTACAGGTGGTTGTGAAAAAAAAAAAAAATTATCGGGTTTACAACCACTTTAATGCAGGGATTACATGAAGGTAAAAAATGTTTAAACTTTAGAAACACTTTAAGAGAACTCAGGGCTAGGGACTGTGCCCTTACTTTTGCCAAAACTGGGTGCAGGTGGGGTCGTCCAAGGGGCACAATTACATATTAACATATCCGACGTATATCGAATTGCTAAAATTTTAATACAGAATAGCATAAATGATTGTTAAATACTTTGATTAGCTAATAAATGACAGATTTTAAATGCATAAATACTGTAGATCTGTATGTGGTATCCAGTTTTAAATTTTTATAGGCACTTTAGCGCCTTAAAGTTGAAGGGCTGGACAAATGAATAAAGAATTCAGGAGCAACCAGGAACTTTTAATGATCCAAAGAACATAAGCTGCCACAGACAAGCAACAATAAGAGGCCTATAACATTTACGAAACACACTGGTGCCAGGATTAGGGATGTCCCGATACCGATACTAGTATCGGTATCGGTACCGATACCAGGCATTTCCCGAGTACTTGTACTCGGGGAAAATGCTCCGATGCTTCAGCCGATACTTGGGCAGTCAGTGATGATCGGTGCGGCGGGGGAGTTACAAGCACCGATCACCGCTGTATAGATTTCAATACAGCCCGACAGCTTCTCCCGACCTCCCCCCTTCTTTTCAGCTGTTTTAGTGAAATCTATACAGCGGTGATCGGTGCTTGTAACTCCCCCCAAAGCCGCACCGATCACCGCTGACTGTCCCTGTATCCTCCTCCAATTCCCCCATCCATGCTGCTCTCCCCCGTGCGCTCCGTGTGCTGCTGATGTCTTCCGTTATTCCGCTCTCCCCCGTGCGCTCCGTGTCCCCCCCTCCATGCTGCTGATGTCCTTCATCTTTCTGCTCTTCCCCCCCGCGCTCCGTGTCCCCCCCTCCTCGCTGCTGCTGTCCTCAGCTCTGTGCCACCCTCCATATCCTCCTCCGCTTCCCTCTGTCAGGATGGAGAGCGGAGGTAGGAGCCGCTAAACCCGGCTCCTACCTTTTCCGAATGTACAGAGTCAGTGACTGACTCTATCCATTCATATAACTGAAACATCGTAACCTGTGTGTTTACGATGCTTCAGTTTATGAATGGAGAGGAGCCGTTGTTTCCTCTCCATTCATTTTCAGTGCAGCTGAGAAAGGGACTGGGGAATCTGTTTCCCTAGTCCCTTTCTCTGTCTCAAAGGGGAGATGTCAGAGGTCTGTTAAGACCCCTGATATCTCACCAAAGCCCCCCAACAGGGCTAGAAATAAAAAAATAAATTGCAATAAATAATAAAAAATAAATTGTAAAAAATAAAAAATAAATACACTGAGATCATCCACCCACCCCAACAAAGCATTGTAAAAAAACATGGCAAAAAATAGTAAAAAAAAAAAAATAGTAAAAAAAAAAAAGAAAAAAATACTGACACATAAAAAAAAGTATCGGTATTCGGTATCGGCGAGTACTTGAAAAAAAGTATCGGTACTTGTACTCGGTCTTAAAAAAGTGGTATCGGGACAACCCTAGCCAGGATACAGCGGGGACCAATGAGGACGTGCCGCGTTACTCGCGCATGCGCAGTAGGGAACCGGGCAGTGAAGCCGCAACGCTTCACTTCCTGATTCCCTCACCAAGAATGGCGGAGGGGGCAGCCGAGAGACAAACGATTGCTCGGCTTCTGCTGCCGTCATCGCGGGCACCCTGGACAGGCAATTGTCCATTTATTAAAAGTCAGCAGCTGCAGTATTTGTAGCTGCTGGCTTTTAATATTTTTTTTTTTGTGGGACCTCAGCTTTAATAAAAAAAAAGTGAAGGTACAAATAAATAACAGAAATATCCAACATGCTTACTTGCAGTTTCTCCTTCCAAAAAATGTTAATATTCTCTTGCAAAGTGCCTTTGAACTTGCAAGAAAAGCTGCTTCAGGAATCGCCAATTTCCTAGCACAGCTCCCTGCTAACATATTATAGCCTTCTCCTATTCTGGGAGCATTTAAAGTGGTTGTAAAGCCACTTTTGTTTCTATAGTTCCCTCTGTTAGATAATAAAAATTTTCCCCAGTGTATGCGATTTACAAAAAAAATGCTGCCTTATTTCAGAGTGCCGCTTGGCACTCACGTGACTGCCCTCAATCACTGGTCTCCTCCCCTGATCTGACAGCTGAAGGGGGAGGTGCAGAGTTCACCCGAGAGGAGGAGGAGAGGAGACCGGCGGGCAGTCACGTGAGCGGCGCTCTGAAATAAGGTATTAGGCAGCAAATTTTTATAAATCACATACACTGGGGAACATCATGTTATCTTACAGAGGGAACTATAGAAAGGAAAAAAAAAAAGAAAAAAAAAAAAAAAAGAGTATTTTTAGCAGCAGGAGGGGATGGCTGGGGAGCAAATGGGTCGGTTTACAGGTCATACTTACCTGCTCTGTGCAAGGGTTTTACACAGAGCATCCCCGATCCTCCTTTTCTGGGCTGTCCCGGTGGAACTCCTGGCGCCTCTTCATTTAGTGCACCCACAGAGAGCGGCATTCCATGGGGGCACCCGCGCTCCAAGTCCTGCTGCTGCATATATCGACACAGACAGCAAGACTCGGCCCCGCCCCTGGCATCACTGGATTTGATTGACAGCAGTGGGAGCCAATGGCTCCTGCTGCTATCAATCTATCCAATGAGGACCCAAGATAGCAGCTGGAGCTGCTGGGCTCGTGCTCGTCCCTGGAACGATCAGGCTCAGGGAAGAAAAAGGCGGGCTCTGGGGGGCAGCTGCAGCATAGAAGGCTTTTCACCTCCATGCATAGAATGCATGGAGGTGAAAAACTACGAGAGACTTTACAACTTCTTTAACCACTTGTCAACCAGGCTTTTTCTGGCACTTTTTGCTTACAAGTTTAAATCAGTATTGTTTGCTGGAAAATTACTTATAACACCGAAACGATATACAATTTCCTATGTCACATGGTATTTGCGCAGCGGTTTTACAAACGCAATTTTTTGGAGTAAAAAATGCACTTTGAGGAATTTAAAAAAAACAAAAACACAATAGTTACCCCAATTTTTTGTATAATGTGAAATATGTTACACAGAGTAAACAGTTACTCAACATGTCACGCTGTAAAATTGCACACGCTTGTGGAATGGCGACAAACTACAGTACTTAAAACTCCATAGGCGGTGCTTTAAACGCCTTTACAGGCTACCTGTTTAGAGTTACAGAGGAAGTCTGGTGCTAGAATTATTGCGCTCGCTTTAACATTTGTGGTTAAACCTCACATGCGTGGTTCGAATACCATTTACGTGCGCGACTTATGTAAGCATTCGCTTCTGCGCGTGAGCACGGGAAAAAAAACCACAAAAGTTTTTTTTAATTATTTGAATTTACTTTTTATTTTGACACTGCCCCTTTAATTTTTGTATCACTTTTATTTCTATTACAAAGAATGTAAACATCCCTTGTAAAAGAAATAAGGATGACAGGTCCTCTAAGGATCTGGTGTAAAAAAACAAAAACAAATCTCAACCTTTAAAAAAAAAAAAAAAAAAAAAAAAAAGATAAAAATTTGATAGATAGATCTAGATATCTATATCTATCACACATTTCTTCCAGCCTGGACCAGAAGTCCCTCCGGTCCTCCAAGGCCACAGAGTTGATCAAAAAATGTTAAAGTGGTTGTAAAGCCACTTTGTAAAGTGCATACAATCCCCTGTTGGTAAACGTTTTATGCTCCAGTGTATGTTTTTTGTAAAACATATGCCAATTTGTGCGTTATTTTATAGCACTGTTCACGTGACTGCTTGCTGCTCCTTCTCCTGATCTGACAGCTACAGTGGGAGGGGCTGATAATTCTCCACTGACCTCAGTCGGGACGAGAGCAACGAGCAGCCACTTGAGCGCCAAGCAGTGTTCTGAAATAAGGTACAAAGAACATACACTGGAGCATATTGTATGTACTTTACAGTTATTTCAGCAGCAGGAGGGGAGGGGTGGGCAATGTCACTAGCCGACAGGCGCAGGGGTCGACAGAGGAGAGACACAAACTGACCACGGTGTCAGGGCTCAGCAGCCATGATAAACGGTGGTCAGTTTACAGGGGGAGGGCTGCAACAGGCAGGATCTACCAGGTATTTCATCTGATAGAAAAGGGACAAATTGCACAGCATAAGCACTGTGTTGTATAACATGCTTTAAAGCAATGTTTCTCAACTCCAGTCCTCAAGTACCCCTATAACAGGTCATGTTTTCAGGCTTTCCATTATTTTGCACAGGTGATTTGATCAGTTTCACTGCCTTAATTATCACCACAGCCGTTTCATCGAAAGGGAAATCCTGAAAACCTAACCCGTTGGGGGTACTTGAGGACTGGAGTTGAGAAATATTGCTTTAAAAAGGAACAAGATTTTGTATTTTTTTTTGCGTTACAAACTCTTTGATCGCCTATGGGAGCAGCCAGCTGCAACGTTGGATCGTTTCTCGGGTGAACTGGGAGAAACGGTAAGCCAGAGAAACACCAGCTAGCGGCATGGGGGTCCGACTTCTGATGCAACAAGTGCTACAAAGTCGAACGATTGTCGCATCAGTGTGAACCGGGCCTTACCATTTTTAATGTAAAGTGTAATCAAAGAAATCCCAAATTGTGGGTTGTTCCCAGAAAAGTAAGAGGAGAGGGGAAATCTTCCGATGGTGACCTGGGGGTACCCCAAGGGATTCCCATAATTTGCAGGGATTTACTCACTTCCCTTTCGACTATTAGGCAGGAAGTGAATGAAAATCTCCGAAATGGGACAGAGGGTGAAAAAAAGTCCAGGAGTTTTAGCCCACCCTTGCTCTATCAAAAATGAAAAAATGTATTGCCTATATTTCTACTTTAACCCCTTCCATTGCCTATATTTCTACTTTAACCCCTTCCCACCCTCACTGACTGTAGCCAAATGACAATTGACGTCCTACCATGATCACGTGGGACTTTCTGATCACAGATCGGGGTAAAGGGCCAATCAGAGCTGCCCTTTACACTGTGATCAGCTGTGTCCAATGACAGCCGACGACGGAAGTCAACACAAGCCGGTTATCGGCTTTTCTTTCCTCATGCTAAGAGCGCGAGGCAAGAAGGAGATGGCCCATAACCAGCTTTTGTTAAAAAGGACATTGACACCGATATTAGTGTCCCGATTATCAGTGCAGTCCCCAACAGTGCCAGCTATCAGTGCCCACCAGTAAAAACTATGAAAAAAAATAATAATAAATATATTTTTATTTTTTTTTGCTAAACAAAGAAAAAAAAACAGTGGTGATTAAATACCACTAAAAGAAAGCTCTATTTGTGTGGATAAAACGAAATAAAATTAATTGTTTGTGTACAGTGCTGCATGACCGCGCAATTGTCAAAGTGCGAGTGCGCTAAAAGCAGAAAATTGGCCTGGGCAGGAAGGGGGTAAAAGTGCCAGTAGGAAAGTGGTTAAAATGTAATACTTCTGACTTCCACAGTAGCTTATACTTATAGAGCTTTTCTAAGGCAGGCCATAGATGTGAATTTCTTTACTGCAACCACGGGTTTCAGGAAAGAAATCTGCTCGATTCCCCCAACACAAAGTGCCGACAGGGAAATCCCTCCTGCCGAGCAATTGTCTGCTCCTGGTGTGGGAAGATGACAGTGACGATCGCCAGGGCCTATAGCAGCCGCTTGCGATAATTGCAAGCGAATCAGGCAGGCTGGTTGTACCCAAGTGGATCTTGCGATAGACTTGGTACATTCAGCGTGCCCACTAATGGTTTGAATCTCGGACGGTTCAGCTGAACCAGCCGAGATTCAAACCATGTATGGCCTAACTTGTTCAAAAAACTCATGCGAGCCAGAGCCCAACTTTCGACAGCCGATTCAGAAACTTTCGTACAAAAATTCCCAAAGGGACAAACTCCAAAAATGTTCTCGTACGGAACGAACGATTTTAGTCTAATGTGTACCGTTTTTGTACAAAAATCAGAAAAGACTGTGCATGGTCAGCAACAATAAAAAAAAGCCTATCATGCGAGAATATTCATAAGAATTTTCTTTCAATCGGTTCCGATTTGCTGTGAAACAATCGAAAAAAAAGATATAAATAATAATAATAATAATAATAATAATAATAATAACATCGGACGAACGTTCGCCAGATTTTCTTATAGTGTGTACCCCACTTAACAGAAGGGAACATGAGATATTGTATCTTCTTGGGAAAAAATGCAAGTATCTTGCTGGTAAAACACCAGTGTGCTGCTTGTATTGGATACATTTAGACTGCCATAGTATGGTTTATCCATGAGTTAATGCGAAGGTTTGTCCAACAGCTGTGGCCTTTAGCAGCTGAAAGTCCAGGCCATAGAAGGACTTCTTGACAAACAAAAGCACAATATATTTCTGTACATTCTAAGCTTTGCTTTTAAAAGCAATGCTTAAAAAGTGTGCCGAGGAGGAGAGGATATGATGGAGAATATATGTATAAATGATTTCCAGTTGTTTATATACCACGTCAGACTATAGCTTGTCACAGGTAATGGGATCTCCAGGCAAGAAACTTCTATATTTTTGAAATGGGAAAGGTTCCCACCCCAGGCAGCCTGGTATTAGTTTTTGATGCAGAGAACCCAGACTGGCAAAGTTCAGCACAAGGTTTATTGCACACAAAAAATAAAAGTACTGACCCCAAATCTTAATCTTTTATTGCGGTCTGTGTTCCCAATAAAGAAGACTTGCCTATGTTGTTAGACGTTCTATGATCTATGTCACCCTTTTATTAGTACCGAAAGAAGGGTTAGGACATCTGTCATGCTTTTATTGCTCTGGGTTTACCGGTCTCATAGAAGACAAGAAGAGAAATACCCCCAATGGTGACACACAGCAATAAAAATTTGACAGAGGATTTGGCCATTTCTCAAAGAAAAAATTTTGGATTGAGTGCAGCATCCAGCACGGAAAGCTGTACTGTGAGGCACTTACAGTACAAGTAATGTCTTGGCCTCAGAGAGGGCAGAGTCAGTGTGTGATCAAGTGATAACCACCAATGAAGGCATGTGGAGGAGGACTTACCTTCCACAGCCACCGACGCCGGGGGCCATCACTGCACCCACAGCCACCGACGCCGGGGGCCATCACGGCAGCCACCGACGCCGGGGGCCATCACGGCAGCCACAGCCACCGACGCCGGGGGCCATCACGGCAGCCACCGACGCCGGGGGCCATCACGGCAGCCACCGACGCCGGGGGCCATCACGGCAGCCACCGACGCCGGGGGCCATCACGGCAGCCACCGACGCCGGGGGCCATCACGGCACCCACAGCCACCGACGCCGGGGGCCATCACGGCACCGGCAGCCACCGACGCCGGGGGCCATCACGGCAGCCACCGACGCCGGGGGCCATCACGGCAGCCACCGACGCCGGGGGCCATCACGGCAGCCACCGACGCCGGGGGCCATCACGGCAGCCACCGACGCCGGGGGCCATCACGGCAGCCACCGACGCCGGGGGCCATCACGGCAGCCACCGACGCCGGGGGCCATCACGGCAGCCACCGACGCCGGGGGCCATCACTGCATCTACAGCTAGTAGCTATTACTACATTCACCAACACCAATGTTGGGGGTTACTGCCACAGATAAAACACGCATAAGTAGCATACTAACATCAAACCAACAGTCTCTGATATGATCTAATTAATGACAGCCCTACATGTAAGCATTCTACTGAAAATAGAAGCACAAGAAAAGAAAAAAAAAAAGAAGTTTTGAAGTGAACATTCTCCCAAGGGAAAGTCCTTGTGATGAACTAGGAGAAAAGGGTGGGACTTTATATGAGGCAATACCTATGATTGGCCTCCATCCCCAATACTTGAAAGACAAAAAGGAAATTTGGGACTTTATATGAAGCAACACTACTATTAAAATGAATCAATGTAAGCGTGTTCCATGAGAAGGGTTAGACGCTACAGCGCCAAGCGGCAGCCACTACCCAGGCGATTGCGCCGCTTTTCTCCTACTCACGCTGCGTGACGCTGGTGGTTTCTACGCGGTTGGCACCTACAAAATTCACGTACTGGACTTACACTCAGGCTCTACTAACCTGCAACCTACCTTGCACAATTTGGACTATTCCTCTTCCTTACCCTCCCAGGTATTCTACAGATCACTTTTTGAATCTTTCATAATTTTTTGTCACTATTGGTTCTCCCACTATGATTCACACTTATTATATTTACTTTTTTTCCATACTTATTCTGGTGTGTCATTTCTCCCCAGTTTTCGGCTGTATGATCCGCTTACCGTTAATTTATTCATTGTTTCAGCTATTTTTGGCAATTACCTTCAACACCAATGCTACCCAATACCAACCCTACGGACTACAACTGATCACTGGAGATCTACACTCTCACTCTTGGTTAATTGTTGCCACCGATGTGCCTCTGGTTTATACCACCTCAGCTCCCGGGGAGGACGCTATCTAAATAAAACAACCCCCTTTACCATGAATACTAGTAATACTAGTAATAATTTACCATTGGACTACAATGAGGTGAGACTGATTGGAATGTTTCCCTTCTCCCTCTCTGTATTCTATTTTTCTTACTACCAATATACCAATTCTGATTGTTTTATCTTTATTTTTATTATAGATCCTATTAGCATCAGCTCCTGATGAGTGGTATATTAACCATGAAACGCATAGAGCTTTTTATGATGCGATGTCACAGTTCCATTATTCGTACTCTTTTACAACCCATCATAATGCATCAATCTATCATTGTTTATAGGTTATTACGGTTGCCATTCTGGTTTGTGTGCCCCATGTCTAGAGTTCTGCATATTATATTGAGATAATCATTATATTGTTACTAATATAATTAGATTATTAAAAACCGTATATACTCGAGTATAAGCCGACTCGAATATAAGCCGAGGCTCCTAATTTTACCACAAAAAACTGGGAAAACATATTGACTCGTGTATAAGCCTAGGGTGTCCATCTGCATGCCTCATTTTGCCTCACTGTGTCCATGTGCATGCCTCACTGTGCCCATGGCTCACTGTGTCCATGACTAGACTGACGTTTAACATGGGAGTCTATAGAAGGGGTGCCCAGGTTTGAAAAATCGGTGCTCCCCGGTTGTAGGTCCCCCAGACAAAAGACTTTGCACACTTAGAGGAGAAATGGGGCTACATGTGTGCCAAGTTTCAGGTCAAGGGGACCTACGAACGTCCGGAACCGGGTCCCCAAAGTCACCAGAGAAATTACCGTTTATATGGGAGTCTATGGAAGGAGTGCACGGGTTTGAAAAATCGGTGCTCCCTGGCCGTAGGTCCCCCGGACAAAAAAAAACTTTGCACACTTGTAGAGGAAGAGTGGAGCTACATGTGTGCCAAGTTTCGGGTCCTGGGGACCTACGGTCGGCAACAGCTCCCCAAAGTCCGGTAGATCAGGCGCAAAAAGGTGACTCGAGTATAAGCCGAGGGGGGCATTTTCAGCACAAAAAAAATGTGCTAAAAAACTCGGCTTATACTCGAGTATATACGGTATATGATTATGTTGTTACGATTCATTATAATGCTTTTCACTATCTCATGATGTATATATGCCTCTTTGCACTAAATAAACAATGCTTACATTGATTGATTCATTTTAATAGTAGTGTTGCTTCATATAAAGTCCCAAAGTCCTTGTGATGACAGATCACAAATCATCACAATCGCTTTCCCAGTGGCCAATGGTCTGCCCAAACTCCTTTTCTTTGCTTTTGGATTTTTAATACGAAGAAAGTTTGCATGAAGCACTGTCATTCATCATATATCCAGGACTGTTGATTTGAGGTTGGTGCGCTACCTGTATGCATTTTTCCTGCGTCAGTATTGTGAGGGTTTTCCCTTTTACCATTTTAGCAGCAGCAAGACCATAGCTTTTTAGGTTTAAGATTTATTCAGTCTTATCCTTAATTTCCATGTTTTTTTTATTGTTCTCATATTTTTGTACTTGTCTGACTCATTTGTCAGGGAATATTGTATGCCGTTCTAGATTTGGGCTTTGTGTATTTCTTCGTTACATAGTCTGATTGAAAAAAAGACAAGTTCATCTAGATCAGGTGGCTCCAAACTTTTCAAACAAAAGGGCCAGTTTATTGTCCTTCAGAGTTTAGGAGGGCCGGATTGTGGCCAGCAGGGGCAGACAATGTCATGGGCTTTGCATGAGTGAGAATAAATATGGCCTCAGGGTTGGTGGTCATTAGAAGTAGTGTTCCTATTAATAGGAGGAAATGTATCCCATCATTGGTATTGGTGGAAGAAATGGTGCCCCATTGTTGTCAGTGGGAGGAATAGTGCCCCAAGGGCCTGATAAAGGCTAGCAAAGGGCCACATCTGGCCCTCGGGCCAGTTTGGAGACCCCCTGATCTAGATCAATAAAAGATGGAAAAGGAAAAGGGGAAAAACATACTAGCTGCACAATTCTGGCTAATGAGAATCACAATATTTTTTGCTTAGAAGATCACAATTCTCGCAGCTTAACATCTTTTACGTTATACAAGAAAAAAAAAAAAAAAAAAACACACCAACATTGGGCTAACTACTGTTTAGTTTTTTTTTTTATTCATTAACCCCCAAAAATTGTGCTTGCAAGACCGCTGCGCAAATACAGTGCAACATAAAATATTGCAACATTTTATTCTCTATAAAAAGTCTCTGCTAAAAAAAATAAAAAATAAAATATATATATATATATATATATATATATATATATATATATATATATATATATAACACGCACCGGCGTATAACACGCACCCCAAGTTTAGGAGGGAAATTCAAGGAAAAAAAAAAAACTTACATTTAAATGCAGCATGCAGCCTTGCCCAGTGTCCATCTGCAGCCGTGCCCAGTGTCCATCTGTCCATCTGCAGCCGTGCCCAGTGTCCATCTGTCCATCTGCAGCCGTGCCCAGTGCCTTTGCGATCGTGTCAGTCCCGGCGTTTTTTAAAATTTGGCGCCGATTTCTGTGGAGAGGAGCGAGCGGGGCCGAGTGTACTTCGGCTAGACTCGGCTCCTCTCACAGTCCCGCCCATCTCCACTGACTGCGCCGCTGACGGAGAAAGCCGAGTGTACTTCGGCTAGACTCGGCTCTGCTCACAGTCACAGGCAGGACTGCGAGAGGAGCCGAGACTAGCCGAAGTACACTCGGCTTTCTCTATGTCAGCGGCACAGTCAGAGATGGGCGGGACTGCGAGAGGAGCCGAGTAAAGCCGATTGTACTTCGGCTTCGGCTCCGCTCGCTCCTCTCGCTCGTTTTCAGCAGGGGAATTCGACGGAGTATCGGCGTATAACACGCACCCACGATTTTCCCCTGATTTTAAGGGGAAAAAAGTGTGTGTTATACACCGATAAATACGGTATATATAATGGTTTGGGGGTTCCAAGTAATTTTCTAAACTGACCTCATTTACAGACCGAAGTTCATTCCTTTGATCTAAGAATTAAATATTTACCAAGTTTCTCTTTATTTCCTGTTGCGATAAACTTGGCAGGCTGCCTAGATTGCTCACTTCTGACAGCTGACAAAAAAAAAAACAGAGAACTTCACTTGTTACATAGAATCGGTAAATTATGTTTTAAGATTGGGAAGGGAGTAGAATCGCGATTTCGATTCTTTAATGATTAATCGTGCAGCTCTAACACACACACACACACACACACAACTCAAAAAACCACAGTTGATCCAGAGCAGTGTTTCTCAAACTTTGTCCCAGAAGACTGCCCGACTATTCACAGCGCGCCACGTGGCTCGCGCATGCGCACCCAGCTGTGAAGCCACAGCTGGGCGCCCAGTTAGAATGTCGGCGCCTCGGAGAGGAGGGGGGGGGGAGGAAGAGGAGTGGGACAGGCGAGTTTGATTATTATAAGTCAGCAGCTACACTTTTTGTAGCTTCTGACTTTTAAATGGGTCTAGGAAGGCTTTAAAACGTCCCGTGTACATTAAGCCTAAGAGACACTCAAAACATTTTAGGTTTGATGTTCATAAGAAGCATCAGCTAATGTGCACCATGTCCTGTAAAAAAAGGAGCTCTCTGAAGACATACAATCAAGGAGTAGTTGGATCTGCATAAGGCTGGAAAGGGATTCAAAAGCGATTTCAAAGTGTTTAGGCATCCATCCGTTGACAGTTAGACAAACTGGGGTTATTTACTAAAACTGGAGCAACTCTGCATAGTGCCAAATCTGCTTCCAGGTTTTATTGCCAAAGCTTAAAGTGGTTGTAAAGTAGAGCTGCACGATTAATCATCAAAAAAAATAGCAATCTCGATTCAACTCCCATTACGATCTCTATCCAGCATTTACACGATTAATTCATGCAAGTGCAGAGACGTTCTCTACTCACAAAATAATAAAAAGAAAAAAAAAAAGCCGAAAACTGATCAACATTGTCAGTCGCTGGCTATGAACTATAAACAAAGTATTTTTTTAGTTCTTTTAGACCTCATTTACAGACCGAAGTTCATTAATTTGATCTGTTTAACCACCTGAGGAGGTCCAGCCCCCCCACGAAAAATTAAAAGTCAGCAGCTACTGACTTTTAATATATGGACACTTATATGTCCAGAGAGCCCACGATGTTGGCATCCCAGCCGATTTGAGGATCGGCTGTCAGGTGCGGCCGCCGCCTTTCCTGGTAAGGAAACCCGGCAAAAAGCCGGCTCCCCACTGCGCATGCACAAAGCGCGCTGCGCTTTCCAATTGGTCTGGCGGCAGCGGAGGAAGGATGATGGGGCCAAACTGCTGAGAAACCGGGCCGCAGCCATGTCTCCCAGAAGTGGGGACAGGTACCTGTCAAAAACAGGTCCTCGTTCCCCCCTGAAAAGGTGCCAACTGCGGCACCAGGAGGGGGGAGGAGACGGATAAGCGGAAGTTCCACTTTTGAGCGGAACTCTGCTTTAAAGACTAAACCTTTTTCGGACACTTGTTGCTTACAAGTTAAAATCAGTATTTTCTGCTAGAGCATAATGGGCTAGTATGCATCACATATTATAATGTCCAGTGTGCATGAGGCCTAAGTGTTCTTGGTAGGCAAAGTTTGCAGTGTATTTAAATAATGCCTTCAGTCAGGGGCAGAAGTTTACACTCATTTTAACACAAATAAAACGATATCAGCATCCCAAAGTGAGATCTGTTAGATCTCAATAAGGATCTTTCTGAAGAATTACCAATAACCAATAGGCCAGCAACTCGTATTCCTTGGGTATTCTGGCTATGTGACTCCACAAAAGTATGGGCCACATGGCCACAATTGTGAATTAAAAGTCAACAAACTCATCAGTTTCAACATGTACATATCAAGTCACAACAGCTGGTTGACATATTTTCCTCCTTTTAGACATATGACAATAGTCTCAGGAACGAGTTTACTTTTCTTAGGCTATTCTTTATGAGCTATTGAAAATATGGGCTGGTCATTAGAAACCACACTGCTTGTCCACCAGCTAATCAGGCCCAATTTAACATCCTGCCATACAACACATGGAAAGAAAATCCCAGAGACACAGGGATACCTGTGAAGCCCATCTGTCAAGTACACAACCCATTAGTTTACCAGTGGCACTCTTCAGTCTATTTGCATATTGGGAAAACCAAAGCACTTGAGGTATAACTAAACCCTACAATCCACCTTTTCAGCCATGGAAGCTGCCATCTTAGCTCGTTTGATCTGCAGTTGCCATGGTGTTGCACATATCAATTATAACACCAGTCATTTGATGGCTTGACGGTTCGATTGAGAGCCGAAGCAGCTATAATAACCATCATTCACAGCAAGCTTGAATGGAACAGTTTTGAGAAACATTAGGCTTCATGCACACCGGATGTGTTACTAACTCTCCTAGACTTCTTTCCTTCTGGTAGCAGAGATATGGCAGAAAAATGCTTGCCGCCTCTAAACTCGTGTAACGTGTTTAGGCACATCGAGGGCTTGGGTATTAATTTCATTGACCAGAATAATAATTCATTCTGGCCATTAAAATGAATTAATGCGCCTTGCGCTAGGAGCGTCAAGAGTCGTTTTCTGCCAAAACACTACTGTTCCTGGACGCACTGGCTGTGGGGGGGGTTTTTTTCTGCCTCTAAGCGCCTGTGTGTTCATGGACACGCAGAGGAGTTTAGAGGCAGGGGGAAAAAAAAAGCCAAACACCCCAAGGAGCAGCAGAAAAACAAACATTCAGTGTGCATGAGGCCTAAACGCGTTTTTTACCCTCCAAAAAAAAAAAATCCCATTTCCTTAAAGCATGAATGACAGCACAGTGCTTGTGTGTATAAGTTGGCCCCCTGTATCATATTAAAAAAAACTGACTGATCCTGACAGTTTCTGCCATCCTCTCTGTAAACTGAGCACGGTTTATCATGGCTGCTGAGCCCTGACACCATGGTCAGCTTACGTGCCTCCGTCATATCCTCGGCTCTCCTGTCAGCTGTGTGTGCAAGCCACCCCTCCTTCCCTTGTAGCATCGTTCCGAGCAATGCAAACATTACTGCTCCCAATCATTAGTATATACTGCATGCTGTTTTTTAAAATTCATCTTCAAAATATCTTATTAATTCTCCCCGATCAGCGGTCACGTGACCGCCCGTTGCTCTCTTCCTCCGGTGTCTATACTACAGAGAGATCTCGGCCCCTCCCTCTGTAGTGTATACATCGGAGGAAGAGAGCGACGGGCGGTCACGTGACCGCTGATTGGAGAGAAGAAATAAGATTTTCAGAAGATGAATTTTATAAAAACAGCATGCAGTATATTCACAACAGGTTATACTAGCAGTGGGGCTGGCAGTGATTGTGTGCACTGCCTTAACAACCCCTTTAACCTTATGGGTTTGTTTTTGCTTTAAATCTATTGGTTTTCTGATAAACTAAAGGGACTAGCTGTTAAGTCAACTGTCTGCCTACACGAATGCTACTTTTGATCAAAGCTGGGACTAGTTATAAAATAATGGCATAACAATCCCTGTACACAGGTATATTCCTTTAAGCACTGGTACTTGAAAGCACATTCAGGAACCAATACCCATGCATCGTGCACCTGTAAAACGCAAGTACCAGTGCTTAAAAGGCAAATACCCACATTCAGCATACCCTCATTTCTATGGGCAAAACTACACACCAACTGGGGCTCCCAGGTACCTCAAATAGAAAAATGTATTTTATGATGTATGCCCATACACCCGCCTGCAGGAGCTCTAAGCTCCCGCTCACACTGCTGCAACTTGTCAGGTGATTTGACAGGTCCAAACCAAATGGCAAGTTGCACCCTATTGTTAGAGATGAAACTGTTAAAATCAGTGCGACATCCAAGTGTGCAAAGCTGCACATATTTAAAATAAATAAGGTTCCTGCACTTTTGACTATTTTAGGAGCGGCTTGCATAGACATCTGTGTATAACATCACACAGATGTCAGCCAAGTCGCACCTGAAGTCGGACAGAAATATGGCTTTGAAATCGTGCGATTTCAAGTAAAGTCGCACAATTATCAAATTCGGTGTGAATGGGGGCTTAAAGAAGTTTAGACTTGTATTTTTGCTGACTAGCAAGCAAGTGTGTTTTAATGTATTGTTCTGCTACCTATCTTGCCCATGTGCACCTTACTTACATTTAACTGGGCGGTTGCCATTTTTTATTAAAGCGGACCTACACTGCATCCGAGCACCACAAACCAAAAAAGCTTTTTAATTATTCTTTAACATTCAAAAGTAAAAACTTCCCCCATCCATCCTTGTCTTCATGCTCAATTTTGATGAGAAATCACTTTGAAAAACACCACCTAGCATTTCTGGCCATGACCATCTTAAATAAGGGCAGGTGTGTAGTGTTTACTTCCTGGAATCCATCTGCCCTTAGCTCAGACATGCTGGCAGGAGGGTGTGCTTAGCCAAGAAAGCCCCTCCTGAAGGATGTAGGATATAAAATTTGCCTAGGCCTGGAAAACAGGAAGTAATTGAATATAAAAAAAAAAAAAAAAAAAAGGCAGCCAATGTTGAGAGGAGGATGAAGTTTCGCTTTAACCGTATAAATATTTCCAGGATAATTACTCTAAAAAACAATTTAAAATTTGCAAAAAATCTAGACCAGACATGGATATTATTAGAAAAAAGTGAACATATATGAACAGACCATAACATCAACACTGAACCATGGAAACAACGGTTTCCAATCATTACATTTTGCAGTTACAGTTTTTATATGCAAATTTTTACAGCCAGAAAAACTACCAGAAAATGTGCTCCAGAATCTGCTCATGGTGATGTAAACCTGCTTGGAACTCTGAGTAACAAGCTATAAGAAAATACGATACTTCTCCTCCTCCTCCTCCATCCACCCAGCCCCCCCGGAAGATTTTACCCCCCCCCCCCACTTCCTGACCAGAGCACTTTTTACAATTTGGCACTGCATCGCTTTAAGGCTACTTTCACAATGAAGCGCTGGAGGTATAGCGGCGCCATTTTTAGCTCCGCTATACCGTTGTTTTTGCAGGGATTTTAACCCCCGCTAGCGACCGAAAAAGGGTTAAAAACACCTGCAACAACACCTCTTTGCAGTGTTTTTCGGAGGCGCTACCCCATTGATTTCAATGGGCAGGGGCGCTATAGTAACGGTATTTTTACCGCTCCTATCGCGCCTCAAAGATGCGGCTTGCAGGAGTTTTTTTTACCCTCCTGCAAGCACAACGCTCCAGTGTGAAAGCTGGTAAAAAAAATAAAAATAAAATTGCAATAAGCATATATTGATTGGTTTGCGCAAAAGTTATAGCGTCTACAAACTATGGGAGAGATTTATGGCATGTTTATAAAAATGTTTTACTAGTAATGGCGGTGATCTGCAATTTTTAGCGGTACTGCGACATTGCGATGGACAGGTCGGACACTTTTGACACATTTTTGGGACCATTGACATTTATACAGCGATCAGTGCTATAAATATGCACCGATTATTGTATAAATGTCACTGGTAGGGAAGGGGTTAACCGTGTTCCCTCACTGTATGGGGATAGGACTGATAGGAGACAGATCGTTGTTCCTACTTAGGCTACTTTCACACTGAGGCGCTGGATGTGCTGGCGGTATAGCGGCGCTATTTTTAGCGACGCTATACCGTTTTTTGCCGCGATTTGCGAGCGCTAGCGGGGGTATTTTAACCCCCGCTAGCGGCCGAAAAAGGGTTAAAAACACCCGCAATAACGCCTCTTTGCAGCGTTTTGCGGGCGTATTGGAGGCGCGCTACCCCATTGATTTCAATGGGCAGGGGCACTATAGGAGCGCTATTTTTAGCGCTCCTATTGCGCCTCAAAGATGCGGCTTGCACGAGTTTTTTGACCCTCCTGCAAGCGCAACGCTCCAGTGTGAAAGCCCTCGGGCTTTCACATTGGATACTATTGAGCGGCTTTTTTGGGGCGCATTGCAGGCGCTATTTTTAGCGCAATAGCGCCTGCAAAGTGCCTCAGTGTGAAAGGGGCCTAAGTAGGAACACACGATCTGTCTCCTCTCCTCTGACAGGACAGGGATTTGTGTGTACTCTCACACACACACACACACACCCACCCCTGTGCTGGCTCTCGTGCACGCAAACCGCCGGCCACGCGCATCGGGTCACCCGCCGCGCAGCGGTCACACGCCCTATGGCAGCTCTTTAAAAAGGGAAACCCGTATATGTATGGGATTTCGCCCAGGAGAGCCATTGTGCTGCAGTAAATCTGCGCGAGCCGGTCGGGAATTGGTTAATTGAGACAACAACCTAACAGAATTTGTTCTATAGAAAACAGTCATAGCACTAAACCAATGTTCCTCTAATATCACATAGAACACATAGTAAAGCCAGCCCATATGTGGTGTGAAATTCAGCAGGCACTGGCCAAATTTCAATCCTGGCATTTAGCTTTGTAAAGAGGTTTGCAAAAGGTGCACTTTGCTCCAAACATTACACCAGATCGGGTAACCCTAGCATGTAATCTTGCAGCATTATTTGAACCTTGCTTGTCTCAGTGTAACAGAAACAAACATGAATGGTGATCTCATGCAAATGACACAACAGTTATTTTAGGGAAATGACTTAGAAACAAATTTTAGTGTAGTAACAAAGAATCTCCAGGAGGAAAACAATCTGGCAGTGACTGGTTGTCCATTACTACACATATTGATCTGCAGAGTTGATGATCTAAAATGTTCTGGGAATAAGTGAGTCAGCTTTTAATATTTTTAATTTATCTAAACTTACAAATACCAAAACATGGAGAGTCAAGCATGTAAATACGATATAGGACCACATGGCTGTTGAGGCCTGGTTCACACTGGTGCGACAAACGCTCCGACATTGGGAGCTCATGTCGCATGACGTGCGAAAATCAATGTTTCCCTATGAGAGCCGTCTTAACTGGTCTGACACATGTCGGTCCGACTTTAAAAATGCTCCCTGTACTACTTCGGTCCGACTTTGATCCGACTTCAGCCCATTGACTATCATTGAAGTTGGATCAAAGTCGGACCGCAGTCTTGCATGATCCGACTTTGGCATGCGACTTGTGCTGTGCTGCTCTTGAGGGGGAACGCCAGGCCAAATTTTAAATAAAAAACCGGCATGGGTTCCCCCTCCAGGAGCATACCAGGCCCTTGGGTCTGGTCTGGATTTGAAGGGGAACCCCTACGCCGAAAAAACGGCGTGGGGGTACCCCCCAAAATCCAAACCAGACCCTTATCCAAGCACGCTACCTGGCAGGCCGCAGGGGAAGAGGGGGGACGAGAGAGCGGCCCCCCCTCCTGAACCATACCAGGCCACATGCCCTCAACATGGGGGGTTTGGTGCTCTGGGGCAGGGGGCGACCTGCGGCCCCCCCCACCCCAGAGCACCCTGCCCCCATGTTGACGAGGACAGGGCCTCTTCCCGACAACCCTGGCCGTTGGTTGTCAGGGGTCTGCGGGCGGGGGGCTTATCGGAATCCGGGAGCCCCCTTTAATAAAGGGGCCCCCGGATCCCGGCCCCCCCACCCTATGTGAATGAGTATGGGGTACATCGTACCCCTACCCATTCACCTGGTGGAAAAAAATTGCAATAAAAAAAAAAAAACACAGCTTTTTAAAGTATTTTATTGCACAGCTCCAGGGGTCTTCTTCCGAATTCGGGGGTCTCCGGTGTCGTCGCCGTGCTCTCCGGTTCTTTCTTCTGCCGGGCCACCGCTATCTTCTTCCAACTCTTTTGCTAGCGGGGCCCGGTCTTCTCCGTCGCCTTCTCCCCTCCGGTTCTTCCTTTCTTCCGCCGGGCCTCCGCTAACTTTTTAGCTCTTTTGCTAGCGAGGCCCGGTCTTCTCCGTCGCCTTCTTCTTCTCCCGCTATCCGGTTCTTCTCCCGCTTCTTTCTTCTGCCAGGCCTCCGCTAACTTCTTTTAGCTCTTTTGCTAGCGGAGGCACGGTCTTCTCCGTCGTCTCGTCCGGCTCTCCGTTGTCCTTCTGCCGGCCCCTCCACTAACTTCTTTAGCTCTTTTGCTAGTGGAGGGGCCGGTCTTCCCGTCGTCGCCGTCTGCGTCTTCTTCCCGCTTCTCCTCCTCGATGTTGACTCGTCGCTTCCTCTCGCAGTAATGCTAAATCTTCGGTCCGCAGAGATTAATATAGGCTTCTCATGACGTCACAGTCACATGTACCCATGACGTCACAGTCACATGCTCCGGGGCCACCCGGAGCATGTGACTGTGGCGTCATGAGAAGCCTATATTAAATCTCTGCGGACCGAAGATTTAGCATTACTGCGAGAGGAAGCGACGAGTCAACATCGAGGAGGAGAAGAGGGAAGAAGACGCCGACGTCAACGACCGGCCCCCTCCACTAGCAAAAGAGCTAAAGAAGTTAGTGGAGGGGCCGGCAGAAGGACAACGGAGAGCCGGACGAGACGACGGAGAAGACCGGGCCTCCGCTAGCAAAAGAGCTAAAGACGTTAGCGGAGGCCCGGCAGAAGAAAGAAGCGGGAGAAGAACCAGATAGCGGGAGAAGAAGAAGGCGACAGAGAAGACCGGGCCTCCGCTAGCAAAAGAGCTAAAAGAAGTTAGCGGAGGCCCGGCGGAAGAAGGAAAGAACCGGAGAGAAGAAGAGGGGAGAAGGCGACGGAGAAGACCGGGCCCCGCTAGCAAAAGAGTTGGAAGAAGATAGCGGTGGCCCGGCAGAAGAAAGAACCGGAGAGCGCGGCGACGACAACGGAGACCCCCGAAGTCGGAAGAAGACCCCCGGGGCTGTGTAATAAAACACTTTAAAAAGCTGTGTGTTTTTTTATTGCAATTTTTTCCACCAGGTGAATGGGTAGGGGTACGATGTACCCCATACTCATTCACATAGGGTGGGGGGGCCGGGATCCGGGGGCCCCTTTATTAAAGGGGGCTCCCGGATTCCGATATGCCCCCCGCCCGCAGACCCCTGACAACCAACGGCCAGGGTTGTCGGGAAGAGGCCCTGTCCTCATCAACATAGGGGCAGGGTGCTCTGGGGTGGGGGGGCCGCAGGTCGCCCCCCTGCCCCAGAGCACCAAACCCCCCCATGTTGAGGGCATGTGGCCTGGTACGGTTCAGGAGGGAGGGGGGCCGCTCTCTCGTCCCCCCCCCCTCTTCCCCTGCGGCCTGCCAGGTTGCGTGCTCGGATAAGGGTCTGGTTTGGATTTTGGGGGGGAGCCCCACGCCGTTTTTTCGGCGTAGGGGTTCCCCTTCAAATCCAGACCAGACCCAAGGGCCTGGTATGCTCCTGGAGGGGGAACCCATGCCGGTTTTTTATTTAAAATTTGGCCTGGAGCTCCCCCTCAAGATTCATACCAAACACAGTGCCTGCTATTGGCGGGGATCCAAGTCGGATCCCCGTTCATTGAAAGTCGGACATATGTCGGCTTCATGTCGCAGGGCAAAGTCGGATCCAAAGTAGGACAGATGTCGTGTCGCACTAGTGTGAACCCAGCCTTAGTGGCTCAACAGTCCGAGCATAAGATTGCCAAAATGTATCAATGACTTGAGGAGCCACAGGTGGCATACATCAGGATGTAGGTGGCCATACTTACCTAACCATCAATGCTTCTGTACAGCATATCTTCCAAATGTATGAAGCTTGCAGTAACAACTAGGCCTCAGTTAGCACTTGGAGTATTCCAGTCACTTCATGAGGTGAACAAGGGTATTATTCCAATATAGGCCCCTTTCACACTAAGGCTTCATGTACACAGAAGCTGATAAACTGCAGTTTATTGGCGTTTTTTTAAAAAGCCCATTAACTGCACTCTATGTTAGCCTATGTGTTCATGTACACAAAGTTTTTTAGCTTTAATGAGCAGTGGAGTTAATGGGCTTTTTTCTGAACGCAAGAAATTTGCGTTCAAAGTGCCGTTTTTCGGCAGAAAAAACGCAAAACGCCGAAAAACGCTGGCCGCGAGCGTTTGAGCGTTTTTGGTCCATTGAAAAAAAAAAAAATTCTTTTTAAAAAGCTACACTGAAAAACGCTAATAAAAGCTAGTAAAAAAACGCTGATAAAAGCTAGCTTTTTCTGCTGCTTTAAAAACGACCGTTTTTGAGCTTCTGTGTACATGGAGCCTTATACGACTTGTCCCACGATTTGTGATGGCAAAGTAGCATGACAAGTTGTTTCCCATGATTTCTAATGACAACCATTCATATTAGTACGACTTCAAGTCGTTCCGACTTCAAAGTAGTCCCTGCACTACTTTGGTCCGATTTGGATGCAATTTACACAGGCATACCCTGAAATCGCGGTGAAGTTGCAGTAGTGTGAAAGGGGCCTTAGTCAGAGCTGCACAACTTGTTTTTCTCTAAAGGCATCCCTTATCTGCATAGGCAGTTTATTGGTAAAGGTGAACTAACCCTTTAATCACTTCAAAACCACACTATGTATATATACACACAGGCTGAGGTTTACCAGCGTTATGGCTGCCTGCAGTTGTCAGCCATAGGCCCGGTTTTACAATTTTCAGCCGGCGATTCTTTTTCCTAAAAGTGATCCAGCAGCCGATTAGCCGCTTGATCACTTTTAGCAGGAGGGATCGTTAAACAACCCCCCCAACTCGCCGGTATTTCTTAGGCTTACCTGTCTTAAAAGAAAGCCAGAGTTCTCCTCTGACGACTGACACTAGAGGTGAAGAGAGACCAGATTGTCTCTGATCACCTCTATGATCTAGGAGGCTGGCAGTGATGCCATGATGTCACTTGGGGTTTAGGGCAGATGTAAACACTAAAATAGCAAGAAATACCAGCAACTCGATTGCTTCTTCTTAAATCTTTATTGGGCACCAACAGCAGTGTGACATCTAAAGCCTTAACATGTTCCGGACGGAGCCTGCCTCATTGGCTATGGGGAAGGCTCCGGCCGAAACATGTTAGCGATTTAGTTGTCGCAATGCTGTTAGTGACCAATAAAGATTTAAGAAGAAGCAATCGAGTTGCCGGCATTTCTTGCTATTTTGACGTTTATGGGACACAACAAACCCGAGCACAGTTATTCAGCTCATCATTCAGTAGAGCTTGGGTGAGTTTTTGTCTATATTATCACAGATGTAAACACTACAGAAACAGGTTGAGAGGAGCATCGGATCAATGTTTTTTTTGGATCTGATGCTTTCAAGGGTAGAGGAGAGATCTGGGGCCTTATAGAGCCCAGATCTCTCCATAAAGAGGACCTGTAAAGCTTTATTATCATAACATGGGATGCTTACATTTCCTATGATAGCAATATGATAGCTATCAGAACACAATAGCTCAGCAGGGGAGATTGCTGTACCAACATCAGATTGTTAGTACAGCGGCTCTGAGCTAGTAGTGTGTATGAGGCTTTAGGGGGTAGATGGATCTCTTTTTCTATATGTAATCTTTTTGTATGGTACAATCCGATTACCTGCACTGTGATACAAGGGGGAAAAGGGTTCATCCAACATAAAGCTCTATGGGCCAAAAGAAAACTACTGTGTTTCCCCGAAAATAAGACCTAGCGTTATTTTCCAGGAAGGCTGCAATATAAGCCCTACCCCGAAAAATAAGCCCTAGTTTAAAATCCTATAATCCACTCTTTTACAGTAGTATATGTGTGGATTTCTGTATAAACACATACATTGTACATTATATAATACTGTAATAGAGTGGATTATAGGATTTTACAAGCATTTTAACTCGGTTCACACTGGGGATTCCTGTGGGGGGGGGGGGAGAGAGCGCGAGAGAGAGTGAGCGCGAGAGCGAGAGAGCGCGAGAGCGAGAGAGCGCGAGAGCGCGAGAGCGCGAGAGCGCGAGAGCGAGAGAGCGCGAGAGCGAGAGAGCGCGAGAGCGCGAGAGCGCGAGAGCGAGAGAGCGCGAGAGCGCGAGCGAGAGAGAGCGCGAGCGAGAGAGAGCGCGAGCGAGAGAGAGCGCGAGCGAGAGAGAGCGCGAGAGAGAGCGCGAGAGAGAGAGAGCGAGAGAGAGAGCGAGAGAGAGAGCGAGAGAGAGCGAGCGCGAGAGAGAGCGAGCGCGAGAGAGAGCGAGCGCGAGAGAGAGCGAGCGCGAGAGAGAGCGAGCGCGAGAGAGAGCGAGCGCGAGAGAGAGCGAGCGCGAGAGAGAGAGAGCGCGAGAGAGAGAGAGCGCGAGAGAGAGAGAGCGCGAGAGAGAGAGCGCGAGAGAGAGAGCGCGAGAGAGAGAGAGCGCGAGAGAGAGAGAGCGCGAGAGAGAGAGAGCGCGAGAGAGAGAGAGCGCGAGAGAGAGAGAGCGCGAGAGAGCGCGAGAGAGCGAGAGAGAGCGAGCGAGCGCGAGCGAGCGAGCGCGAGAGAGAGCGCGAGAGAGAGAGAGCGCGAGAGAGAGAGCGCGAGAGAGCGAGAGAGAGAGCGAGAGAGAGAGCGCGCGCGAGAGAGAGCGCGCGCGAGAGAGAGCGCGCGCGAGAGAGAGCGAGCGCGCGAGAGAGAGAGCGCGCGAGAGAGAGAGCGCGCGAGAGAGAGAGAGCGCGCGAGAGAGAGCGCGCGAGAGAGAGCGCGCGAGAGAGCGAGAGAGAGCGAGAGAGAGCGCGCGAGAGAGCGAGAGAGAGCGAGAGAGAGCGAGAGCGCGAGAGAGAGCGCGAGAGAGAGCGCGAGAGAGAGAGCGCGAGAGAGAGAGCGCGAGAGCGCGAGAGAGCGCGAGAGAGAGAGAGAGAGAGCGCGAGAGAGAGAGCGCGAGAGAGCGCGAGAGAGAGAGCGCGAGAGAGCGCGAGAGAGAGAGAGCGAGAGCGCGAGAGCGCGAGAGAGAGAGCGAGAGCGCGAGAGAGAGAGCGCGAGAGAGAGAGCGAGAGCGCGAGAGAGAGAGCGCGAGAGAGAGAGCGCGAGAGAGAGAGAGCGCGCGCGCGCGCGCGCGAGAGAGCGCGAGAGAGAGCGCTGCGCGCGAGAGAGAGCGCGCGAGAGAGAGAGCGCGAGAGCGAGAGCGCGCGAGAGAGCGCGAGAGAGAGAGCGCGAGAGAGAGAGCGCGAGAGAGCGCGAGAGAGCGCGCGCGCGAGAGCGCACGCGAGAGAGAGAGAGGCGCGCGAGAGCGCGAGAGAGCGAGAGAGAGAGAGAGCGCGAGAGAGAGAGAGCGCGCGAGAGAGAGAGAGCGCGAGAGCGCGAGAGAGCGAGCGAGAGAGCGAGCGAGAGCGCGAGAGCGCGAGAGAGAGAGAGCGAGAGCGCGAGAGAGAGAGAGCGAGAGCGCGAGAGAGAGAGAGCGAGAGCGCGAGAGAGAGAGAGCGAGAGCGCGAGAGAGAGAGAGCGAGAGCGCGAGAGAGAGAGAGAGCGAGAGCGCGAGAGAGAGAGAGCGAGCGCGAGAGAGAGAGAGCGAGCGCGAGAGAGAGAGAGCGAGCGCGAGAGAGAGAGCGCGAGCGCGAGAGCGCGAGAGAGCAAGCGCGAGAGAGCAAGCGCGAGAGAGAGAGAGAGCGCGAGCGCGAGCGCGAGCGAGAGCGCAAGAGAGCGCGCGAGAGAGAGCGCGAGAGAGAGAGAGCGCGAGAGAGAGCGCGAGAGAGAGAGCGCGAGAGAGAGAGCGCGCGAGAGAGAGCGCGCGAGAGAGAGCGCGCGAGAGAGAGCGCGCGAGAGAGAGCGCGCGAGAGAGAGCGCGCGAGAGAGAGCGCGCGAGAGAGAGAGCGCGAGAGAGAGAGAGCGCGAGAGAGAGAGAGCGCGAGAGAGAGAGCGCGAGAGAGAGAGCGCGAGAGAGAGAGCGCGAGAGAGAGCGCGAGAGAGAGCGCGAGAGAGCGCGCGAGAGAGCGCGCGAGAGAGAGCGCGAGAGAGAGCGCGAGAGAGCGAGAGAGAGCGAGGCGCGCTCTCTCTCTTGCGCGGAGAGAGAGCGCGAGAGAGAGAGAGCGCGCGCGGAGAGAGAGAGCGCGCGGAGAGAGCGCGCGAGAGGGAGAGCGCGCGAGAGGGAGAGCGCGCGAGAGGGAGAGAGCGCGCGAGAGGGAGAGAGAGAGCGCGAGAGAGAGAGATGGTAAGACCTAACCCGAAAATAAGCCCTACCGTGTCTGTTGCCAAAATTAATATAAGACCCGGGCTTATTTTCGGGGAAACACGGTAAGGGCTCATAGACACCTGTCAATCTGGGTGTCCTGTGATCAGAGGGGGGGGGGGGGTTGCTCTGGGTGTCCTGTGATCAGAGGGGGGGGTGCTCTGGGTGTCCTGTGATCAGAGGGGGGGTGCTCTGGGTGTCCTGTGATCAGAGGGGGGGGGGTGCTCTGGGTGTCCTGTGATCAGAGGGGGGGGTGCTCTGGGTGTCCTGTGATCAGAGGGGGGGGGGGTGCTCTGGGTGTCCTGTGATCAGAGGGGGGGTGCTCTGGGTGTCCTGTGATCAGAGGGGGGGGATGCTCTGGGTGTCCTGTGATCAGAGGGGGGGATGCTCTGGGTGTCCTGTGATCAGAGGGGGGGATGCTCTGGGTGTCCTGTGATCAGAGGGGGGGGATGCTCTGGGTGTCATGTGATCAGAGGGGGGGGGGATGCTCTGGGTGTCATGTGATCAGAGGGGGGGGGGGATGCTCTGGGTGTCCTGTGATCAGAGGGGGGGGGATGCTCTGGGTGTCCTGCGATCAGAGGGGGGGGATGCTCTGGGTGTCCTGTGATCAGAAGAGGAGGGGGTGCTCTGGGTGCCCTGTGATCAGAAGAGGAGGGGGTGCTCTGGGTGCCCTGTGATCAGAAGAGGGGGGTGCCCTGTGATCAGAAGGGGGGTGCCCTGTGATCAGAAGAGGGGGGGTGCCCTGTGATCAGAAGAGGGGGGGGGGTGCCCTGTGATCAGAAGAGGGGGGGGTGCTCTGGGTGTCCTGTGACCAGAGGGGGGGATGCTCTGGGTGTCCTGTGACCAGAGGGGGGGGGATGCTCTGGGTGTCCTGTGACCAGAGGGGGGGGGGGATGCTCTGGGTGTCCTGTGACCAGAGGGGGGGGGATGCTCTGGGTGTCCTGTGACCAGAGGGGGGGGGATGCTCTGGGTGTCCTGTGACCAGAGGGGGGGGGGATGCTCTGGGTGTCCTGTGACCAGAGGGGGGGGGATGCTCTGGGTGTCCTGTGACCAGAGGGGGGGGATGCTCTGGGTGTCCTGTGACCAGAGGGGGGGGGGATGCTCTGGGTGTCCTGTGACCAGAGGGGGGGATGCTCTGGGTGTCCTGTGACCAGAGGGGGGGGATGCTCTGGGTGTCCTGTGACCAGAGGGGGGGATGCTCTGGGTGTCCTGTGACCAGAGGGGGGGGATGCTCTGGGTGTCCTGTGACCAGAGGGGGGGGATGCTCTGGGTGTCCTGTGACCAGAGGGGGGGGGGATGCTCTGGGTGTCCTGTGACCAGAGGGGGGGGGGGTGCTCTGGGTGTCCTGTGACCAGAGGGGGGGGGGATGCTCTGGGTGTCCTGTGACCAGAGGGGGGGGGATGCTCTGGGTGTCCTGTGACCAGAGGGGGGGGGGGGGTGCTCTGGGTGTCCTGTGACCAGAGGGGGGGATGCTCTGGGTGTCCTGTGACCAGAGGGGGGGATGCTCTGGGTGTCCTGTGACCAGAGGGGGGGATGCTCTGGGTGTCCTGTGACCAGAGGGGGGGGATGCTCTGGGTGTCCTGTGACCAGAGGGGGGGGGTGCTCTGGGTGTCCTGTGATCAGAGGGGGGGGTGCTCTGGGTGTCCTGTGATCAGAGGGGGGGGTGCTCTGGGTGTCCTGTGATCAGAGGGGGGGGGGTGCTCTGGGTGTCCTGTGATCAGAGGGGGGGGTGCTCTGGGTGTCCTGTGATCAGAGGGGGGGGGTGCTCTGGGTGTCCTGTGATCAGAGGGGGGGGTGCTCTGGGTGTCCTGTGATCAGAGGGGGGGGTGCTCTGGGTGTCCTGTGATCAGAGGGGGGGGGGTGCTCTGGGTGTCCTGTGATCAGAGGGGGGGGGGGTGCTCTGGGTGTCCTGTGATCAGAGGGGGGTTGCTCTGGGTGTCCTGTGATCAGAGGGGGGTGCTCTGGGTGTCCTGTGATCAGAAAAGGGGGGGTGCTCTGGGTGTCCTGTGATCAGAAAAGGGGGGGTGCTCTGGGTGTCCTGTGATCAGAAAAGGGGGGGTGCTCTGGGTGTCCTGTGATCAGAAAAGGGGGGGTGCTCTGGGTGTCCTGTGATCAGAAAAGGGGGGGTGCTCTGGGTGTCCTGTGATCAGAGGGGGGGGGGGTGCTCTGGGTGTCCTGTGATCAGAGGGGGGGGGGGTGCTCTGGGTGTCCTGTGATCAGAGGGGGGGGGGTGCTCTGGGTGTCCTGTGATCAGAAGAGGGGGGGTGCTCTGGGTGTCCTGTGATCAGAAGAGGGGGGGTGCTCTGGGTGTCCTGTGATCAGAGGAGGGGGGGTGCTCTGGGTGTCCTGTGATCAGAGGAGGGGGGGTGCTCTGGGTGTCCTGTGATCAGAGGAGGGGGGGTGCTCTGGGTGTCCTGTGATCAGAAGAGGGGGGTGCTCTGGGTGTCCTGTGATCAGAAGAGGGGGGTGCTCTGGGTGTCCTGTGATCAGAGGAGGGGGGGTGCTCTGGGTGTCCTGTGATCAGAGGAGGGGGGGTGCTCTGGGTGTCCTGTGATCAGAGGAGGGGGGGTGCTCTGGGTGTCCTGTGATCAGAGGAGGGGGGGTGCTCTGGGTGTCCTGTGATCAGAGGAGGGGGGGTGCTCTGGGTGTCCTGTGATCAGAAGAGGGGGGTGCTCTGGGTGTCCTGTGATCAGAGGAGGGGGGGTGCTCTGGGTGTCCTGTGATCAGAAGAGGGTGGTGCTCTGGGTGTCCTGTGATCAGAGGAGGGGGGTGCTCTGGGTGTCCTGTGATCAGAGGAGGGGGGGTGCTCTGGGTGTCCTGTGATCAGAGGGGGGGGTGCTCTGGGTGTCCTGTGATCAGAGGGGGGGGGGTGCTCTGGGTGTCCTGTGATCAGAGGGGGGGGGGTTGCTCTGGGTGTCCTGTGATCGGGGGGTGCTCTATCGGAGCTCACACAGGGCACAGGCTGTGCTCCTCCAGCACACTCAGGCCGGTCCCTGTCAGCTGTGGTGGGTGGATAAGTACACAGCACACCTCCCTGCTCCTCAGGCCACACTGATCCCCAAGATGGCCTCCAGAGTGGGCCCAGTTTCCTGCCCTCCTCACCTGTAGCTCAGCCCTCTCCACCTCCCAGTGCGCTCTCTCCATCTCGAAGCGGGCCCATTCGTGCTGGATGTAGTGCAGGATCCCGGGGATGGTGTACTGCATGGGCCGGGCAGAGAGCTCACAGCCTGTCTCTGATAAGGGGACTCCCTGTGTCGGGCTCTGCCCGGGACCTCCGGTCTGCGGCCTAGCTGAGGCAGCCATTCCCGCCACCGCCGGGTGATCCTCCATGTTGTCCCGGGGCTCCGCCGATACGGGCACAGTCACGTGAGGAAGCAGCTCCGGTAGGTGATAAAGGGGGGAGGGGAAACGGCCTCGGTGCCCGGAGAGAAAACAAATGTCCGCTCTATAACCTCCGCCCGATCACATTACTGACGGTCGCCATCTTTCAGACCTCCCCCGGGCCCGGTTCGCTCCGCGGGGCACTCTGGGTAACCGGCCTCGTTCGCCGCCTCCCGCTTGACAGCGTCAGTGCGCAGGTGCGGGACCCGTGAACTGACGTCACAAAGGCAACCTGCATCACGTGGCTTCGCTCCGCCTATTTCGCCTCATGACGCGGATCTTACTAGTGAGGGAAGACTCTTCCGGTGGTGACGTCACTGAGGCCACACACGGTAATGCACTGCTGCTTATACACATAGAGGAGGATCTACCGGGGCCGTTCCCTGCTACTGCCTGTACGAGACGGGCATGAGGCCGACATTGTGCGTCTCCTTATCTAATGCTTTACATTGTATCACTCTAGGGCGGGGGGTGGACAATACGACTAAAGGCGACCCTTTTATTTCTATAGATAGAGTAAAGGGGAGTTCTAATCTCTGTCAGTTTTCTTTTCGCCATCTTTGTCTCATTGAGGAGATTAGCCTTCCCTTCCTGTCCTACAACCAAAACAGGAAGTGAGAGGGAATATCTCTAAAATGAGGGAATCTGTTCTCTTCAGAACTAGTGTCCCCATGGGAAGATTCCCCCCCCCCCCCCCCCCCCATTCCTCTTCTGGAGACAACCCAATGCTTCTTATGGCCAGCTTCTTTTTCAGGTTGGATCTTTATTCACAAAAGTGATTATTTACTAAGCAATCATCTGCAATGTTTATATTAAAATTGTGAACTTTAACAACAATTCTTTCTCCCTAAATGCCATGTATTTAAAGGGGTAATTCTGAATAAATATATGAAAACCTTCTTGGCTCACCCAAATTCCATTTGTTTTATACTCATTGGGCATCCTACTATATAGGAAAGTTCAATTTGACCCGAGTCAAGTGATATAAATGTTAAAATATGGCACCAAACTTGTCACCCATGCATGTCAATGGGAAATTCAGAATAAGAAGCCAAGATATTCCTATATGAAAACCAACTTGGCTCACCCAAATTCCACTTGTTTTAATTATAATCATTGGGCATCCCACTATATAGGAAAGTTCAATTTGGCCTGAGCCAAGTGATAGAAATCCTAAACTATGGCACCAAATGTTACACCATGACAGCCATGCATTTCAATGGGAAATTCCGAATAAGTAGCCAAGCTATTCCAATATGGAAACCATCTTGGCTCACCCAAATTCCACTTGATTTATACTCATTGGGCATCCTATATAGGAAAGTTAAATTTTTTTCAATGCAAGTGATAGAAATCCTAAAACATGGCACTCTGACAGCCATACATTTTTTTTTTTTTTTTTTTTTTTTATTTATTCTTTATTGAAACATTATTCACATAAAAAAAAAAAAAAAAAAAATATCCACACTGGCGTGGAAAGATAAATAAAAGAACATTCATATTTCCAGATTTTCTAATCCCCATTTACCATCTCCCCCCCCCCCCTAAGGGGTTCCCACTACCCCTCTTCCCTCCCCTGATCTGTCATCCTCCCTTTTTTTTTTTTTTTTTTTTTTTTTTACTTTATCATCTGTCTATTTCAGTCATTCCCTGCACATATTTATCTGACGATTTAAAGACTCTCCATTTCTTCCATGTTGCCCTATATCTTCCTTCCCTTCCCCGCTCTCCGTGGCTAAGGTACTCCATTTCGGCAATATGGTCTACTCGTTGTATCCACTCTTTTATGGTCGGTTTTGTTGTGTTTAAACATTTTTTTGGGATTGGTCCTTTTGCTGCATTGAGCAGGGGCGGGATCAACGTTTTTTTCATATTGTTTTTTTGTTTTATTTGTACCGTGTAACAAACATGTCCAGGGGTTTTGTGGAATCCTCTCTCCAGTTATTACTTCGATATACTCTAGGATTTCCTCCCAATACTTTTTTATTTTTGGGCACTCCCACCATATATGTATTGTCGTTCCCTTTTGTTTGCAGTTCCTCCAACATAACGGGGAATTATTTGGGTGAAGTTCATTCTCTCTGGGGCCATACACTTATAGCTTGCTTCAATTGTAATTATATCAGATGCAAAGTTGTGTAATGCTCCAATCATTTGTGTTTCCTCTAATTTCTCTTATCGTCCATGGACTGACACAGCTCTCATACTGATTACATGTGGGTATATGTCCCTGCTTGCAGGAGAAGACCTAGGCAGAATGTTAGATGTTAAAACATAATAGAACAAACCAGAGCCGAACAGCCCCGCCCAGGGGGGCGGTCCCTCTGGACATTACCCTCCCACCTGCAGCTAGCAGCCTCAGTTTTTTTCTGCCTAGCAGAAGGAGAAGACGTGGCTCTCTCAGGAGCCAGTCTCCTGGAAGATTTTACTTTTAATTTTTATTCCTTTGGGAATTTTATTATTTTATTTTTGAGACCTTCAATCAACTGTCGGCTGGGCAACAGGTTGGGTACACTGGTATCCTCGTAGTCTTCCCTGTCCGACCATCGAGCGTGCTGATCCTCGCCTTGTGTGCGTGAGACTCAGTTCGGGACATACTCCAGGGGTGGCCGGGTTGCTTTCATGCTCCCGCGGTCCTCAAGATTGAACAGTACCTGACTGACTGTATCTTTCGCGGTGGACCGGGCTGACAGCTACGCAGTACTACTCTGTGATAGGTCTGTCTGAAACAAGCCAGTGGGTCCCTGTAGGGACGGGTAAGTAGTCTCTCCTGATGCAGGTGAGTACATGCTGGCTGTGTTTCTTTATGTGGGGGGTTCTCCCTGTCTCCCCCCTGTTATGCTGCTCTCTGCACCCTGTACTGGTGCTGTGCTTGGGGGGGGGGGGGGGGTCGCTCCGGCCTGGGGGGGGGGGGGCGCGCTCATGGCTGTTGGTGAAGTGTTCTGTGTGGAGTGTGTGAATCCTGTATTGCGTGCGCCATTAGCGCTGTTTTTTCAATTTAAATAGTGCGCTCGGCGGCCATCTTGCCGCGGCTTAAATGTGCAGTTATACAGGCGCACGACGGCCATTTTCTTGTAGCCGCGGCGCTTTCACTTTCGTTTTTGGCCTCTAGCGGCTGCTGACGGCGGTCCCTAAGGGTTGTGAGTCCTCCGGGTATCCCCTCCTCAGCACAGCCAGTGGGTGGACTATATTATTCACTGTTATAGTGAATAAGGTCTGAGAGGGGGGTGGCAGTATGGAGTCTGGTTCACCTGCTTCTCCACACTTGTGACAGGCAACTGGCAGTGCTCCTGCACCTGCGGTCCCTATGGACCAGTTTTTGGCAGTCCTGGAATTATTCCTTGTCAGGATGGAAGCGGTGTGTGAATGCACGGGGGCTGTAAAGCGCCCCCTCCCCACACAATCTCCACATGGGGAGTGCTCTGACTCAGATATGGGCCTAGCTACTGCTGCTCAGGACCCTAGCTCTGAGGATTTTGATGTATTTGGACAGGACTTTCTTTGTGAGGAAGACCCCTGTCTTGAACCACCAACTGACAGGGTGCTTGTAAGTGAACTCATTGATGCTGTGAGGGACACTCACAAGCTGAATGTTGAAACGGAGGAACCTCAGGTGGAAGCTGTATCCTTTGGTTCCTTTAAAGCCGTTTCTTCAAAAAAGGTTTTTCCATATGTGCCTTTTTTTTGATACATTCATTGACCAAGTCTGGGATAAGCCGCAGAAGACTTTGAAGGTCCAGCGGCGCATAGCTTTAAGGTACCCCTTTGAGGAGAACCTGGTCAAGAAGTGGACTCTCTCCCCAGTGGTCGACCCCCCGGTGAATAAGGCTACCACACTCCCGATGGAAAGGACTCCTGCATTTAAGGATCCCGCCGACAGGAGGTCAGAAGTGGCGAGTAGAACTATGTTTACCTTATTGGGGTCCGCGTTATGCCCAATAGTGGCGGCGACGCTTGTGTCTCAGACACTCACAGGATGGGCAAAGATTTTGCACCAGACAGTGCAGGAGCATAATCTCCCTCCTGAGACCATTGCCCTGGCTCACCAACTTGCGCAGGGTTTAGTCTTTGTGTGCGATGCCACTTTGGATGCAGCCCCTTTAATAACAGGGGCCTCTATCTCTGCTGTGGTGCTGCATCGCCTTATCTGGCTGAAATGCTGGTCGTCCGACCTAGCTTCCAAAAAGCTCCTGGCTGACTTGTCCTTTTAAGGGCGGTAGACTGTTTGGGGCCGCCCTGGATGACATTATTAAAGATGTCACAGGAGGTAAGAGCACCTTCCTTCCCCAGTCTATTAAGGGAAAGGAGCCCCACCGCAGGCCGGGCCCTTCCTTTCCGGCGAAGAAGACGTTTTTTCGTCAGTCAGATTCCACGGGTAAGCCCGCCCAGACTGAAAAAAGTGTGGCTGGGGGACAAAGGCGTTCCTGGGTGCGTAAGCCTACCAAGCAAGCTCCCAAGCCCGCCACCGCATGAAGTCCTGCCCCTGCCCGACTCTGGGGTGGGGGGACGTCTTCGCAGGTTCTCGGTGCGGTGGACCTCCCGGATCTCCGACCGGTGGGTGTGCGAGGTGGTCACCTCAGGATACAGGATAGAGTTTCGCTTGTGTCCCCCAAACAGGTTCTTTCCCTCGAACCTCCCTCTCCTTCCTGCCCACCGGGCGGCCCTCTTGGGGGCTGTACAGGATTTGCTCGGGTGCGGAGTAATTGTGCCGGTTCCGTCACGACAGGTTTCAGGGGTTTTACTCAAACCTGTTTGTTGTCCAAAAGAAGGGCGGGGTCCAGCCAATCCTGGACCTCAAGGCCCTGAATGTCTATGTGAAGGTGCTAAAATTCCGGGTGGAATCCATTCGCACGGTGATCGCAACACTCCACCAAGGGGATTTTTTGGCATCCTTGGATATCAAGGATGCTTACTTGCACGTTCCAATCTGCGCAAGCCACCAGAGGTTTCTGCGCTTTGCCATAGGTGAAGTCCACTATCAGTTCATGGCTCTTCCCTTCAGCCTAGCATCGGCACCACGGGTTTTCACCAAAGTGCTTGCCCCGGTTCTAGCTTTGCTTAGACAGCGAGGAATTGTTATTGTGGACTATCTGGACGATCTCCTTCTCAGGCCTCGTACACACGACCGATTTTCTCGGCAAGAACCAGCAAGAAACTTGCTGGCAGAGAGGTCTTGCCGAGTAAATCGGTCGTGTGTACGCGGCTATCGGGTTTCTCGTCGAGAAAACCGACAAGAAACCTTGACGAGAAAATAGAGAACCTGCTCTCTATTTTCTCGTCGAGATTCTCCTCGGCATGTTTCTCGACGAGAAAAGTGAGTGTGTGTACACTTACCTGTCCTCCCGGAAGCCCGCGCATGTTCGAAATGAATTTGACGCATGCACGGTAGCTTCCTAGGCATACGTAGGGTATACCAAGATGGCGGCGACGGCATCGAATGTGACGAGCGCATGCTCGTCGTAGTCGATGACGTCACCGCGTACGCTCCATTCAAAGAACCGCGGGTTCTTTGAAACGAGCGTGTGTACACTCGGCCGGGACAAGTTTCTTGTCCAAGAATCTCGTCGAAAAAAACGACATGTTTTTTTCAACGTGAATCTCGGCCGTGTGTACGAGGCCTCAGAGCAGAAAATGGCTCAGAATTGGAGGAAAATGTGACAATAGTCAGTCAGACCCTCCGGGACTTCGGATGGCTTCTGAACACGCAGAAGTCGGTTCTAGTCCCGACTCAACGATTGGAGTATCTGGGACTGATCCTGGACACTTCGGCAGCAAAGGTGTTTCTACCCTCACAGAAGTTACTGACACTTCAGTCGGCAGTGCGGGTTCTGACGTCCCAAAAATGGTCGTCAATTCACTTCTGCATGAGAGTCCTGGGACTAATGGTGGCCTCCTTCGAGGCGGTTCCGTATGCCCAATCACACACTCGGGCATTGCAGAAGGGAATTCTGTCTGTTTGGGACAAGTCCCCATTGTCATTGGATCTTCAGATTCAGGTGAGTCACTCTGTCAAGGCGTCCCTGACGTGGTGGCTGAGATCCCCGGCTCTTCGGGCCGGGAAGTCGTTCCTTCCCATCCAATGGACGGTGGTCACAACAGACGCCAGCCTGATGGGCTGGGGAGGAGTGTGGGGAGTCCTGTCAGCTCAAGGGCTTTGGACTCCGGACGAATCGTCTCCCAATCAACGTCCTGGAATGGCGGGCGATCAGACTGTGTCTTTCCGTGTGGTCGAAGAGGCTACAGGGCCGCTCGGTCAGAATCCAGTCAGACAACGCCACGGCCGTGGCATATGTCAACCATCAGGGGGGCACTCGGAGCTCGGCTGCGGCGTCCGAGGTCGCCCACATCCTAAGGTGGGCGGAAAGAAGCGTGCCGGCGCTGTCGGCCATCTACATTCCGGGCGTAGAAAACTGGCAGGCGGACTATCTGAGCTGCCAGTCCCTGAACCAGGGGGAGTGGTCCTTGCATCCGGAGGTGTTTCAACTCCTTTGTCGGCAGT
This sequence comes from Rana muscosa, assembly GCA_029206835.1. Taxonomy (NCBI): domain Eukaryota; kingdom Metazoa; phylum Chordata; class Amphibia; order Anura; family Ranidae; genus Rana; species Rana muscosa. The sequence goes on along the minus strand of CM055126.1, from coordinate 113,890,549 downwards.
GGGGCACTCCGGATGTGGACCTGATGGCGTCTCGACTCAATCGCAAGGTGTCAAGGTTTGTGGCCAGGTCCAGGGACCCCTGGGCAGATGCCTCGGACGCGTTTAGTGGCCCCGTGGGGTCAGTATCGCTTAATGTATGTCTACCCTCCGCTGCAGTTGCTTCCTCGTCTGCTGCGCAGGGTAGCGGCCGAGGGCATCCCGGTGATCCTCATTGCCCTGGACTGGCCTCGGCATCAATGGTACGCCGACCTGGTACGTCTCATCGTGGACGTCCCTTGGCCCCTGCCCTTGAGGGAGGACCTTCTATCTCAAGGTCCTATCTTTCATCCTGCTTTACAGTCTCTGGCTTTAACGGCATGGCTATTGAGAGCCAGGTGCTGAAGGACCGAGGCCTGTCGGATTCGGTAATTTTGACCATGCTTAGGGCAAGGAAGTCTTCTAGGAAGATCTATCACCGTACCTGGAGAGCTTACATCGCTATGTGCGAAGAGCTAGACTGGCGTCCACGGACATACTTTGTCCCCAGAATCCTGCGGTTCTTGCAGCGTGGTGTTGCACAAAGGCTGGCTTTGAGCACTATTAAGGGTCAGATTTCGGCCTTGGCCGTTTTCTTTCAAAGACCCCTAGCAGGTCATTCCTTAGTTAGCACATTTGTACAGGGGGTACGCCATGTGGTTCCACCTGCCAAGCCTCCGCTCCGTCCTTGGGATCTGAACTTAGTGCTCTCGGTTCTTCAGGAACCTCCTTTTGAAAATATCAGAGATATTCCTCTTTTAACTTTGTCTCAGAAGGTGGCTTTTTTAGTGGCCATCACTTCTGTTAGATGGGTGTCTGAGTTGGCGGCTCTGTCATGCAAGTCGCCTTACCTGGTCCTCCATAAGGATAAGGCGGTGTTGCGACCACGACCGTCTTTCCTTCCTAAGGTGGTTTCGGCTTTTCACCTTAATGAGGACATTGTTCTTCCGTCCTTGTGCCCTCATCCATCGCATCCTAGAGAGGTTGCGCTTCACAATTTGGATGTGGTGCGTGCCTTACGGGTATACCTGGCGGCTACTGCTTCTATTCGGAAGTCTGACTCACTGTTTGTGTCTGTCTCTGGTCTGAAACAGGGCCAAGCGGTGTCGTCTGCCACCATTTCTAGGTGGATCAGACAGACTGTTATACAGGCCTATGCCATTAAGGGGCGGGCGCCTCCCTTCCCGGTTACGGCGCATTCCACCAGAGCAATTGGTGCTTCCTGGGCTTTCCGACATCAAGCGTCGGTTGCACAAGGTTGCAAGGCGGCGACCTGGTCGTCCGTTCATACCTTTTCAAAATTATATAAGGTTGATGTGGCTGCATCTTCGGATGCTTCCTTCGGCCGCAAAGTGTTGCAGGCCGCTGTTTAATGTTGCAACTCCTCTGTTGAGGAGCTCTGCTGGTTTGGAGTGAAGTTTTGGTTGTTCCTTTTACTATTTTGCTCCCACCCTTTTTTCTTATACTGCTTTGGGACGTCCCACATGTAATCAGTATGAGAGCTATGTCAGTCCATGGACGATGAGAGAAAATAGGATTTTTGTACTCACCGTAAAATCTGTTTCTCTGACGTCCATGGACTGACACAGCACCCACCCTTCCTTTTAAGGTTTGTACTGTTTGTTACGAACTGAGGCTGCTAGCTGCAGGTGGGAGGGTAATGTCTGGAGGGACCGCCCCCCTGGGCGGGGCTGTTCGGCTCTGGTTTGTTCTAGAATGTTTTAACATCTAACATTCTGCCTAGGTCTTCTCCTGCAAGCAGGGACATATACCCACATGTAATCAGTATGAGAGCTGTGTCCGTCCATGGACGTCAGAGAAACGGATTTTACGGTGAGTACAAAAATCCTATTTTAACATTTATTTTTGGCTATTTTTATTTTTTTCTTAGGGTGGATCTCCGCTTTTAATGGTAAAGTCATAAGGGGGTGATTTAACAGGAGGAAACTTTACAAGCTTGGATTTAAACAGATTTAGTTTGAGGAAATTGTGTAAAATCCATACTGATATGTGGCACAGTAAATTTGTAAAACGTGGAGATCGAGGAGGTAAGCATGGGAGTAGAGAGTTAGATCTGGATGTCGTCGGTGTGTAGGGTGGTATTGAAAGCCTTGGGAGGTTATCAGCTGGCCCAGGGGAGAAGTGTAAAGCGAGAATAGGAGAGGCTTAAAGAACAGAGCCTTGGGATAACCCAACTGAAAGAGGAAGAGGAGTGGAAGAGAGAGAGCAGAGGAGGGGGTGGTGCTGCGCTGTTACTAGTGATAGAATCAAATAGTAAAATTAGATAACTGATATCACCAGAATGAGAGTGCAACAGATTGCTAAACGCATGAATACTAAACGCATAAACATAAATCCAAAAAACAATAACAAACTGCAGCGTGCATATGAAACTCAGAATCTGGAATATACATAAATATCCATAGGAGCTGTGCAAAATAGATGTTCAAAGTCCAATATGTAATCCTGTGCAAAGTGCAAAACAAACACTAGGTGCAACGCAAAATATAAAAATGTCCAATCTGTAATAAATAGGCCCCTTTCACACTGGGGCGGTTTGCAGGCGCTATTTTGCTAAAAATAGCGCCTGCAAACCGAGCCTAAACAGCGGCTGCTGTGTCTCCAATGTGAAAGCCCCGAGGCTGGAGCGGTGCGCTAACAGGACGTGAAAAAAAGTCCTGCTAGCCGCATATTTGGAGCGGTGAGAGGAGCGGTGTGTTTACCGCTCCTCCACCGCTCCTTCCCATTGAAATGAATGGGACACCACGGTAATACTGTAGCCGCGGTTTTCAGGTGGTATTAACCCCTTTTCGGGCCGCTAGCGGGGGTTAAAACCGCACCGCTAGCGGCCGAATACCTCAGCAATCACGACGGTATAGCGCCGCTAAAAATAGCGGCGCTATACCGCCACCGCACCCACCGCCCCAGTGTGAAACTAGCCATAGTGCAAAGTCCAAAAACTATGTGCAAAATCGCAATCAAATTGTGAGCATAGAAATATGATAGTCTTTCTTCAGTGTGCAAACAGATTCCATGTGCAAAAGTGCTGGAGAGGTGTAACAGTCTCCTCTTCGTGCAAAGGACACACCAGTGAGAGTGGCCTCTTACCTTGCGGTAAAAGGACAACCGCATATATGTGTATATATATATATATATATATATATATATATATATATATCACAGGGGTGGCTGCTCCTCCCTTTTGATCCTGGATCAGATGTGGGTCTTGGGCTTTTTAGTCTTTGTCACTAAGTGGCAGCAAGGATTTAAAAAACAAATGGGGTCCCAAATAGTGTAGTATGGTTAACACCAACAGCGGTATTTTATTATATCAACAGTTAAGGGTACTCACATAATACATATAAACACAACACTTCTCTCCTACGAGCAGAAAGCTCGTCTGCTTGCGTCCAGCTGTGTGCCTATTTGTCCATAAGCGTGGCGTCATGTGACTTCATCAGGGCATATTTATGCATATTCCAGATTCTGAGTTTCATATGGACGCTGTACTTTGTTATTGTTTTTTGGATTTATGTTTATGCGTTTAGCATTCATGCGTTTAGCAATCTGTTGCACTCTCATTCTGGTGATATCAGTTATCTAATTTTACTATTTGATTCTATCACTAGTAACAGCGCAGCACCACCCCCCCCCCCCCCCCTCTGCTCAATCTCACATTAACGGGTTGGTTTGACCCTTTCGGTGCCTGCAGCAGTTCCACTTTCTTACTTTATTATTCCACATGGTAGCGCAGGAATAAACATATTACTCTGAGTGGAAGAGATAGTTAGTTATAGGTGACGCTGAATGTGCCAAACAAAAAATAAATTCCCAGCTCAACTTACCAACCAGCCTACAACAAACTGAATTGACCTGTCTAACCGTACGCGTTAAAAACAGGGGTTTAGTATTCACATATTTGCAAATAAATGCAGCAGCTGCAGAGGCCACAACAAGACACCCCAGTATTAACAGCAGTTCTAATGCTAAAAATTTTGAGAGCCTACATAGTAGGTGCACATATACAATAATTTATAGATTGTGGGCAGGTTTGCCTGGAAATAGGCACAGAGGTGCACTGGACATCCAGCAAATAGCACAATGGCAACAAAGGTGTCCAGTGTACCCCCTCACCAAATAACCAATGGTACAAACAAATGGCAACTGCCCCCAACTATTACTGGCTTTAGCATTAAGGAGCACATAGAAGAGCAACGCATGTCAAACAAAAATAAAAATTCCCTTCTCAACTTACCAACCAGCCTGTAACAAACCAAATGGTACAGTCTAACAGTTCACATTAAAAACAGGGGTATAGTTTGCACACATTTGCAAATACATGCATAAGCTACAGAGGCCATGACAAGGCACCCCAGTATTATCTGCTCATTGCTGTTAAGGTCAGTTATAGGTTTGGGCTGTTGCCGTTTGACACTGAAGGTGCGCTGAGATAGGAAGGAGGAGAACCAGGAAAAAGCAGAGTCGCAGAGACCAAGGAAGTGGAGTTTACTGAGGAGGAGTGGGTGGTCGACTGTGTCAGCAGAAAGGTCTAAGAGTATGAGTATGGAGTAATGGCTGTTGGTTTTAGCCGTTTAGTAGGCCATTAGTGAGTTTTGGTAGAGCAGTTTCAGTAGAATATTGTGGGAGGAAGCCAGACTGTAGGGGGTCGAGAAGGTTGTTTTCAATGTGGTAGCAACTCTGGTTGTGGACAAGGCGTTCACGTTGGCATGTAATTTTTTTTGGGGGGGAATGGGGGCTTCAGTAGGAGTGGGACTTCCTGTCCCACTTCCTCCTTCCGCCCAGGAACCGCTTAGGCGACATGTCATATCGCCTAAGGTGGACCCTTCCCTGTAGGCTATCACCTGGGACACGTGACAGGTCCCAGGCGATCGCCTGTCCACTCAGATTGCGCAGTGCCGCTCGCGCATGCGCAATGAGTGCCCGGCCGTGAAGCCGAAAGCTGTCACGGCCGGGTGCCCCCAGTAGGAATGGAGGCACCGGCAGAGAAGGGGGGAGAGGAGCGAAGCTCCGTTCGGCCACGTCTCTGGACAGTGGAGCAGGTAAGTGTCTGTTTATTAAAAGCCAGCAGCTACACTTTTTGTAGCTGATGACTTTTAATAAACATAAAAAAAGACTGGAACTCCCCTTTAAGTTGTTCAAGCAGGTTGGATCCAGTGAGGAATATTTTTAGGTGTGGGGGTAATCGGTGCATGTTTGAGGGGGGAAGGAAAGGTACCGATGGAGAGGGAGAGATTGAAGATGTGGGTTAGAGGGTGTAGAATAGAGCAGGAAGGGGGCAGCAGTAGTTGTGAGGGGACAGGGTCCAGGAAACAGGTGGTAAGGTGTCAACTCCAGTTTGGCAACTCCTTTAGTGGTAACAGGGTCAAAGGAGGAAAGTATTGAGTGTGGGGTTATACCTGGTATGTTGGATTGAGGAGAAAGTTAGACACTGGGGATCTAGGACATATCTAGTTTTTCTTTTTCAAAGTTCAAATTAACCCCTTAAGACAGCAGTCTCCTTCAACATCATTAGACCCACACAAAATATGGTTGATGGAGAATGGCGTTCAGGATGTACTGTATGCAGAGCAAAACACGCTAAACTGGTTATGTGTCCTATTTATAGTTCTATGTTGGCATTCATTGAGTCAGAATGAAATGAGCAGGATAAGAAGCTCTTTGTTCATCATTCGGCTAAGAGGCAATTTTCCTTTTGACGACTCAGATAATGTTAAATGGGACAAATGTCCACATGTGAATGCACCCATTTCTAAACTGTTTAAGGACATTTGGGGATTCAATAATCCATCAAGGTTTTAGTATACAAAATGTTTGAGATACTGTTTAGACAATTTTTGGTAAAGTAGTGCTATTGTGTTATCTCTTAATTATGCTGCCAACTATACAAGATCTCTCACTGTCTGGCTTAACCACTTCCCGTCCACGCTATAGCCGAATGACGGCTACAGCGTGGGCCTGCTTTGTCGGGAGGCCGTCAATAGACGTCCTCCCCTTTGCACGCTCCCCCCACGCCTCCTGCAGGGCGCACGCGGCGTGCGCTGTGATCACTGAGTCACTGAGACTCAGGTGATCACAGATCCGAGTAAGAGGCCGATCCTGGCCCCTTACCACGTGATCAGCTGTCAGCCAATAACAGCTGATCACGTGATGTAAACAAAAGCTCTGAAATCGTTTTTATTTCTCCTCACGCTGACAGCATGAGGAGAAAAAAAAGCAGATCACCTGCTTTTGTGCAAGGGACATCGGTCCCGAAGAGAAAGAGAGGCACATCTGCCTCATCTGTGCCCACCAGTACCGCCTGCCAGTGCCACCTATTGATGCCCACGAGTGCCACCTATCAGTGCCCATCACTGCCAGCTATCAGTGCCACCTATTAGTGCCAATTCTCAGTGCCCACCAGTGCCGCCTTATCGGTGCCCATCAGTGCAGCCCATCTGTGCCCATCAGAGCAGCCTCATCAGCGTACATCAATGAAAGAGAAAAATTACCAGTTTTTGTAAAATTTTATAACAAAATATAAAACGGTTTTGTATTTTATTTATTTTTTTAAATCTGTCTTTTTTTTTATTTTTTTTTAACAAAAAATAAAAACCGCAGAGGTGATCAAATACCACCAAAATAAAGCTCTATTTGTGGGGAAAAAAATGATAAAAATTTGGGTACAGTGTTGTATGACCGCGCAATTGTCATTCAAAGAGTGAGAGCGCTGAAAGCTGAAAATTGGTCTGGGCAGGAGGGGGATTTAAGTGCCCAGTAAGCAAGTGGTTAAATGTGCAACATTTAGGAGATATTCAGTGTCCCTGCAGCCGATGACATCACTGGTGCATGCACTCTGAAGGTACGGCATACCTGTGCCATTCCTTCAGAGCCCTGTGCCGTGAACAGTGACTCCCACGCAAATATGTGGGAGTGACGTCATCACGGCTCAGCCACTCAGAGGACTGCAGCCCGCAAATCCTGAAGGAAGACTGGGTGAAGGTGTAATCCTTGTCAGCGGTGACAGAGTGCCGCTGGAGGGCTTTGTTTCAAAGTACATTTTTCATAATGTGCTAGTAATACTAGTATGTGATGCATACTAGCACTTTATGACTTTACCTTGCAGAGATTTTTTTTTTTTTCTTTGTTCCAACTTTACTTCCACTTTAAGTTCGTTATTTGTACGTGATTAGTGCTGCACAAAAACATATTCACTTTAAACATATAAGTGATAAAAATCCCCTCATGAAATTTACTAGTGTTGAAACTTCACATACTGAAAATATTAGATCCCATATCAAAAGCAACTATTCCATTTTTTTAAAATAATATTGTACTGACGCATTTAGATGATTATTTTTAAAATACTCAAATTATGCAAATTGACTACTATCAAGCATGTATCCACTGTTTGCATTTGGTTTTAAATTGCAAATCTTTGTTCGTGCTAGTTACACATTAAATGTTTACAACAGCTAGCCATTCCTGTTCAGAGACCAAGAAACACATGGTCACATTGGTACATTCCTTCACACATATGCTCTCACACCTGTTGTTAGGATTACACACATGCACACCTGTTGGACTGTAAATCCAGATATTTTTTTTGGCCAGCTATGTTGGTCTTATGTGATCTGTGTTTTAGGATAACTGTAGTTAAATGTCCATGGCAAGGCACATTTTACCTATAAATGCTTCATAAAACATATTTATATTCCTTTAAAATAGTTTTTCAATTCAACCATCTTAATGTTATTATATATCTGTGTGTGAAAATGTGTTTTATGTATACGTTTTAATTCTTTATGCACCTATGCAGGCATGTTTATTCATTGCTGTCAGAGGTTAATTGATAACCCTGTGTGTTACCCACTGATAATGGAGATTGCAGAAAACCGAAAATGGAAAAAATTAAAAATTGGCTCTGCTAAGTAAGAATGGGATCTAGCATCTACCCCTTATGTATGTTAGGCAAAAACTGCTAATCCATTTATAAGGGCATAAGCCCTCATCGGACAGCATTTATTTTTTTTATTGCCTATGTTTATCTCCCTTCTCTTCCTGTCCTAGGTGTCCAGTAGTCCTTAAAACAGGAAATTAGAGTAAATTTCCCCAACAGTGATACAGATGGCAATACAAAACCCGATGGAGGTTCTAACCCTTCCCCACGCTCTCCAAAACGTAAAAGCTAAATCATTGTCAGATGTCAATTGAAACACTTTGTAGGAAAGACTCTGTTTGCAATGGACTGGATAAAAAAATAACATGTTTTATTATTAAATTTAGGAGTAAGAAAATATGGTTTTAGTTTTTTGCTTTTTTTTTTTTTTTTTTTTTTGCAGTGTACTAATTTAGGGGTGGATGAGATAGTCCCCTGATAGTAGAAATGATCAAATTCTTCCTGATTGTGAACAAGCAAGGACAAACAAGGCTATCCAGATACTATGAGTCTGTAGAGGTACAGAGGAGGACGCTGTTGGAATCTGAGGTCATTAAACGTTGCCTTTCCCGTTCCAAAGATCAGGTGAGATAAAATGTTTATTTAGGTAATTGAGATTGGTATTGGTAAATGCTGATTACTTTTTAAAAGAAATTCTGCAGTGAGAGAAATATGAGGGTCTCCATTCGACTCTGAACATGCATGTAGCCAGGGAAGTCGGAAATCTTCATCTGCATTTATGTCCTAGGTTAGTTGAAAAGACATTGTATCAGAATAACAGCCACACAGATGGCATTTACAGAAGATGCTGGCAGTAGCAGCTTCCATATTTCTCTTAGTACAGTCAATTGAGCCATTTTGTATTCTGCACTTACAGCTGGGTACACTCATCACACCTCACTGAATCCCCCAGCATTATACTCAGGATAGCAGGCAGCATCACAAAGCAACACAGGAACAAGTTAATTGTGGGTTGGTTTTCCTCAATCAAAGAACAGCAGCGGGAAATTGTGCAGTGAAAAACAAAAATTTCACCTCGCCTGAAGAAAGCACGGATGTCTAGTTCTCAGTTTAATCATGCTGGTTTGTTTTTTATTTTTGATCAGGAGGGGATAGTTCACTATAAGTTCATAGAACATGGTACAACAGTCAACCAACTATTACTTGGAAATCCTGAAAAGGTTACAGAAATCTGGAGGAAAAGACTGGAACTCTGGCCTGACAAATGGTTTCTCCACCACAACAGTGCACCTGCACATGATACATTAAGTGTTTGTGAGTTCCTGGCACAGAAAAGCATTCCGAAACTTGACCAATCACCTTATTCTCCTAACTTAGCACCCTGCAACTTTTGGCTGTTTCCAACGTTAGAAAATGTCTTAAAGGATACAGACATTATACATTCAGTGTGACGCAACAACTGTGCAGTGTTTAAAAAAATGGATTCCAGGAATGCTTACAGCAGTGACAGTCATCTAGAGAAAAGTGGGCTGCTTCAGAAGGACTACTTTTGAAGGTAACAGCCACTAGTTTATAGGTAAGGAAATATTTTTTTCTCTAGTCATCTTTCAGGACAGCACACCTGAGATATGACTGGTCTCACCGGAAAGAAACAATCAACAATGGCCCTTCCCTCTGCTCCTCAGTTCTTGATTGTGTTTCCCTCAACAAAACATTTATTTTTTTACCTCCCTGACTGAGGCCTGGGACGGAAGTTCCCCCCCGGTGCCAGACCGCATGCAGACCAGTGGTGGATGCAAGTCTCGAGCAGGGCCTTCCCCTTCCCAGGGGGAATGTTGTCCCCTACTCTGGGCGGCAGCAGAAACCAAAAGAGCCCTCCCTGAGATCTGGAGGCCCCTGGGCACAGTAAACGTGTGTCCAGAACTCCAGGGACCATGCTTCCCACTCCCTCCTCCTACCTGACAGTGGTGAATGGGATGGAGGAGGCTGTCAGTGTGCTCATCTGCTGCGCTGCGGGCTCCCCGCAGACCGGGGAGCGTCTCCCGCTTTCTCCAGCCCAAAGTTTTGGGTCTGGTAAGGCTCTCAGGTAACAGGAGAGAGATTACTGGTTGGGTGTCCTAGTGCGGTGGGTGCCGTCTGCTCGGCAGAGGGTCGAGCCATGCCAGGCGTGACATCATGTTCGCAAACGTCATTTCCAGGGACAGAGGCTCCGACAAGATGGCAGCAGCGGAGACAGTGTACAGTGAGGCACGCTAAAGCAGGCCAAAGCAGAGCGGGGGTCCGTGTCCTTTTCCTTCCACGGCCGGCGGGCAACAGGAGTGGAGTCCTGCAGGTTTCCCTGGCACAAATGGAGAAAGAGGAAGGGCAGAGTTTGCCAGTAGGTCCAAATCCAAAGCCCCCTCCCGGTCTAAGCATTTTGGGTACTGTAATGACAAGCTCCCACAGGACCACACTAAGCCTTTCTGTTTCAAGTGTATCCATAAACTACTGTAGTTTAGCATAAAGAGTCCATATTCAGAGAAACTGGAACCACCCACAGTGTATATAGGACAAAGTAAGGTAAGTATATCCTCCACCGAACACCAACACACCGGGCCTCTTACCGCAAACAGTGGACCACTAGGTTATAGGTGGTCACTGGTTAGATAGGCATAATATATCCATAATATCATGACTCCACTTAGATAATAGCTGGATCTTATGTAGTAGTTATGGAAAGGCCAGGGGGGAGCCAGAGGGGGGAGGAGAAAATACACGTCTCCTGGCCGTCGGAAAAGCTTTAAAGGTTTTTGAGGACCGAATCAGGGGAAGAGAGGTCCAGATCGTCTCGGACAATGCAGTGACGGTATCCTATTTAAACTGACAGGGAGGAACCAGGTCCCAGAGGTTAGCCCAGGAAGGAGATCCTAGGGTGGACAGAGAAGAGAATCCCCTCTATCTCGTGGGGGCCATATAAGAGGAGCCTACAACACGGAGGCGGACTACCTCCGCAGACAGTCCATCCACCAGGGGGAGTGGGAGCTAAACAGCCAAGTGTTTTCGCTGGTAAGTCAGCGCTTTGGCAGACCAGAAATAGACCTATTTGCTTGCGGAAAAAACAGGAAAGTACGGAGGTTCTTTCCCCTCACCAGGGGGCAGGGTTCCAAGGGGGTGGACGCATTAGCCCGGAAGTGGGAGTTCGGCCTGGCATATGCGTTTCCTCCATTGGCACGCGTCCTCCGGGTCTTACAGAAGCTGAGCCAAGCAGACTGCAGACTAATACTAATAGCACCTTGGTGGCCAAGGAGGGCGTGGTTTCCCACACTAAAATGGTAATTCGTCTGGAACGGGAGGGCCCGGGGAACCCAGAATCTCTTAGAAAGTATGAGATACCCTTGCTTCAGCTTCCCCAATGCCTCTTATGTGTAAACCACCCTGTGTCCCTACTTGGGGCACAGGGTGAAGGAGAACCCCACCATGATCTGTGATAGCCATATCCCATACTGTATATACATAGCAGATTGGGTATATACTGTGTGTGGGCTGTGTATGTAATACTTGCTGTGATGGTGTGTGATTACATTCTATTGTCTATTGTGGCTTGTGGGAGTTAAGCCTGTAATTATAGGTTGTGGAACTAGCAGACAGACAGGTTAATTGAAGAGATGCTGAGGTGTTACCTGTCTGCTTATGTAATGCTAATGATCCTTTCATTGTGTGAAGTCTTTTGATAATGCGGATTGGGAGACAGGGCATGTGTCTGAGCCATTCCCTGTAGTTAATTGGCTCATGTAAATTGGGTCTGGTCAGAGGTGTATGATGAGAGGAGGGTCAGAAGCTTCTCTCTGTGGATATAAAAGTTGTAATGTTTTGCAATAATAAAGGAGTTCATTTTTGGAAAGATAGAGTTCTTTTGGAAGGATTAATTCCTATGGGAAGTGGTCGTCTGACTGTGGAGGATCGACAGTGAATTTGTGTCCAGGAGAGGGAATATCTTTTAAACGGCGTTAAACCCCTTTTCGTATTTGGGGTGTCGTTGCATCGTCCTTTTGTCCCCCCGCTACGTCTGTCAGACAGGATCTCCTCATACAGGGACCAGATTTCCATCCCGTCCAGGGTTCCTCTCCCTGACGGGCTGGTGCTTGAGAGGGAAATCCTCAGAGAAAGCCGGTCACCAGACGTATATTTGCAAAGGTCTGGGGAGTCTTTTCTCGTTGGTGTCAAGTGAGAGAAGTCTCCCAGTGGACGATCCTGGAGGTACTGAACTTCCTCCAGGAGAGGGTTGACCAGGGTCTGGGGGTTAATACCCTCAGGGTCCAGGTAGCGGCCCGCTACATATTTTTTGAAAGGAGACTCGCCCTGGATCCTCCTTATAGAGAGATTTCTGTTAGTCAGGGAAAGGGTAACCCCGGTGAAATCTAATAGGTTTCCATCATGGGACGTGACCTTAGTGCTGGAAGCCCTAACTAGGGGGCCTTTTGAGCCAGTGGCTCAGGTCCCCTTAAGTTTCTTTCCCTTAAGATCGCCTTTCTTCTGACAGTTACGATAGCCAGGAGAATAGGTGATTTACAGGCTCTGACGATTAAAGAGTCTTTTTTTGTTACTTATAGAAGACAGGCTTATCCTTAGGCAGGATCTCCTTTACTTACCAAAGGTGACCCCACAGTTCCACAGGTCACAAGATATCGTCCTCCCTTCATGTGAGAACCCTTAAAATGAAAAAGAGGTGACCTTCCATTCGTTAGACTAGTTTATTTGGACAGTCAAGAGTTTTTGGAAAACCAACCACTTGTTAATTTGTTTCTGTGACCAGAGGATGGGTCTCCAGGCCTCTAAACCAACTGTAGCAAGATGGATAAAACAGACCATCTAGTTAGCTTACGAGCAGTCAGGTAAACCAGTCCCAGCTCACATTAAAGCTCTACAATGGGCATCACTAAATGGTGGACCGCCTCACTCTCCTATGCGGCCCGCCGCGGTACCGCCATTTAGCAGCCTTTTCTTCCCCCTGCCGTCTCTGTAATCCTCACACAGAGCCGACAGCGGGAGGCGGGACAGTTTTGGATGGAGGGCAGAGCTGCTGGAGGTAAACAAGCAGGTGATTGGCTGCTAGGATGAAGGGCCGTCTTAGCAACCAATCACCATCTTGCAACACCCGCCCTCCATCCGAGACATGCCCTGCCTCCCTCCGATCTTTCTCTGTGATGTGGGGGAGCTGAGAAATGTAATGTGGGGGCAATGAGGACAGTAATGTGAAGGGGGCTGAGGATAGTAATGTGGGGGGGAAATGTAAATAGGGGCAAAGGGACAGTCCTGGTGGGGGGGTTGGTGTCAAGGAAGTGTGAGAACATTACTGTGGAGGGGGGTGATATAAAGGAGGACCTGAGTACACTCATGAAGAGGGAGAGGACTCTGATGTGCACTGGGGACTGAGGATGCTGATGTAAGAATGGGTTCAGATCTGTACATGTGCATTAGGTGTACATGTCGTGGGTTGGTCAGCCCATTTTAATGGGCTGCACTACCCGCAAGAGACACGTCTTTGACGTCTTTTCCAAAATAGTGCGGCAGCAACATGCAATTTGGCACATGCGAAAAGGCGACACGGGTAACGACATGATGTTCGGACCTCTGCTGGAAGAAAATTTTGCGGACCGGACCTCCGTGAATTTTAATTCATTACCCCTGATCTACAAGATCTCTGACGATCTCCTGGGCAGAGAAGGCGGGTGCATCTATTGACCTGATCTGCAAGGTGGCCACTTGAATAAGTCAGAACATCTTTCTGAGGCACTACAGGGTGGAGCTGTTGTCACCTCAGGACCTGGCATTCGACAGGAAAGTCCTACAGGCAGTGGTCCCACACTAAAGGTAGGCCTGAGCTTCTTGCTCAGCAATAGGGATGAGCTCCGGCGTGTTCGCACACTCCATGTGCAGAGCCCGCCAGGAAGTCGGCACGGCTCTGTGCTAATCACAGGCAGGGAGACATGTCCCGATGCGCGGCTGCAGAGACTGGGACATGTCTCCCTGCCTGTGATTAGCACAACGCCGTGCTGACTTCCTGGCGGGCTCTGCACATGGAGTGTGCGAACACGCCGGAGCTCATCCCTACTCATCAACTCAGGTGTGCCATCCTGGAAGATAACTGCAGAAAATTACCAGTTAAACCTACCGGTAACAGTGTTTTCTAGGAAATCTTTCAGGATGGCAGGCCTACTTCCCACCCCTTGTTTGTGATATTTAATTCTCACAGAATTTACCCTCATGCACTGGTGTGGGCTAATACTTTGTCACAACTATGGAGCAGAGGGAAGGGCGGGGGCTTTTAACCTCTTTTGTTGATTGTGTTTCCTGTCAGGTGGGACCAGTCATCTCTCAGGTGTGCCGTTCTGGAAGATTTTGCTAGAAATACTGTTACTGGTAAGTGTAACTGGTAATTTTTTACAGTTCGTTCCAGGAATTAAATTGTATATGGCCCTTAATCCCACGGCTGATTTTGTTTCAGCACTGTCACACTTTGAATGACAATTACTCAGTCATGCAACACTGTACCCACATGAAATTTTTATCATTTTTTTGAGACCGCTTTCTTTCTGTGGTATTTAATCACAGCCACAGATGGGACCGAGCCACGCTCTGTGTATCCATTGACACACAGAGCCACCATGGGAGTGAGCCCACATTAGTGCCACCATAGCTAGCGGCTTGCTGTGATGGGCACTCGGTGGAAGGGAGGAGCCAAGAGCGCCAGCGAGGGCCCTGAGAAGAGGAGGGAGGATCAGGGCTGCTTTCTGCAAAATCATTACACAAATCAGGTAAGTATAACGTATTTGTTATTTAAAAAAAAAAAAATTGCTGGGTGAACACGGGAAGTAGCTAGCACCAGAGAATAATATACCCAATTCCTCTCGGTGTATGTAAAGAGATATGGGTGCAGCGCTAAACAAATTTTAACATCTAAAAATATATACTATTAATCAGTAAAATAACTTCAATGAAAAATAGAAAATATTATCTAGACCTAAATTCACAAGAAGAAACATAAATGTGAAAAAAAGAAACACAAATGGACAAATCCAATAGGCCATATAGCAATGTGTATAATAAGTCCACCATATGGTGCATAAATTCCACCTTAACTTCATTCAGGATGCATGAATTACACTGAAAATCCACTGTGCCAAAACCACCACCAACAATCCGCACTTACCGGAACACGTGGCTGCCAAAAATGATATAAGCAGCAACAACGCTCTTTGTAATCACCCAGGCAACAGCTCTCTCATGGAAGCGGTCTCTTAACAAAAAACAGCCAACTCTCTTAGAAATGTGGTGGCCACAAAGAGTGGCGGCGTGATATCAGCACTCTAAACTCCACCCAACATTTTGCGCTCTGGTGCATTTTCAGGGGTCAAAGAGTGCGGATTGCAACAATTCCTATATATAAACAAAGTTCAAAGAAAACAACAGCAATTTCCCTCGCAGGGGGTTCCACCATTACTGTATAGTACAAATCTTCAGCCTCCTAGCTTACTCTCTTGCAGCACCGCTGCTTCAGACTCCACGCCTAGGTTGCTCCTCGGAGCGTATGCTCACGCTGCAGCCTCCCTCTCCTAGGAAACATGGCTGTCCTCCTGACACTCATACACAGACGTTGTGTCTGTAGGGCAGAGTCCTCCTGACTCCTGGGCCAGACTCCCTGCCTGGGAGGAGCTGTCTCCAAGTGGGAGCTCTGAGCTCTATCCCTGGGATGTAAATGAACCCAGCCCACAGGTGTGTAATTTGCATGTCTGCTTCTGCCATAATCCAGGCGTATATTGCTAATCCACAGCATGACACTGGGTCACCTCTCCACAATACATATACATGCACATGTAGCAAAGTCCCAGGCCCCTTTAGGCCTAATAGTGACCTCCAGAGCTAGGGAGAGCTGACATCCTTCAGTGTAGAGTGGGTTACAAGGCATAGTGGGTGTAATGCAAGATGAACAGGTGGGTGCCAGACACTTTTTGAATCCAAAGAGATTTATTGCCTCTTAAACAGAGCTGTGGGAGAGAGGGTTAGGGCCAGGCAGGGCCGGACTGGCCTACCGGGACATTTCCCGGTAGGCCGCCTGCCCTGGAGCCGCTTTGCGATAAGCTGTGGCTGTGGGCGTCTGCAACGCTCCCCTCCCTCCTCCTGTCACACACAGCAGGCACGGAGTTCAATGTGAAAATTTTGGCTGCGCTGTGACAAAAGTCCCGCCCTCCAAGTCCCGCCCTCATCCTAGACCAGCTCGTGTGATGGACGCAGTGTTCTGTCTGTCACACGAGCTGGTCTAGGAGGAGGGCGGGACTTTTGTCACAGGCACCGCTGCCGAACATTTCACACTGAACTTCGTGACACAGCGAGAGATGCCTGCTGTGTGTAATCCAGGCACTGACTGTAGTGAGGCTGCAATGATGAGCACGGCGAGGCTGCAATGATGAGCACGGCGAGGCTGCAATGATGAGCACGGCGAGGCTGCAATGATGGGCATGGTAAGGCTGCAATAGTGCAATTATGGGCATGGTAAGGCTGCAATAGTGCAATTATGGACACGGTAAGGCTGCAATGAGCATAGTGAGGCTGCAATTACGGGCACGGTAAGGCTGCAATAGTGCAATTATGGGCATGGTAAGGCTGCAATAGTTCAATTATGGGCACGGTAAGGCTGCAATAGTGCAATTGTGAGCACGGTGAGGCTGCAAGGATGGGCACGGTGAGGCTGCAAGGATGGGCACGGTGAGGCTGCAAGGATGGGCACGGTGAGGCTGCAAGGATGGGCACGGTGAGGCTGCAAGGATGGGCACGGTGAGGCTGCAAGGATGGACACGGTGAGGCTGCAAGGATGGACACGGTAAGGCTGCAATTATGGGCACGTTAAGGCTGCAATGATGAGCATGGTAAGGCTGCAATAGTGCAATTATGGGCACGGTAAGGCTGCAATAGTGCAATTGTGAGCACGGTGAGGCTGCAAGGATGGGCACGGTGAGGCTGCAAGGATGGGCACGGTGAGGCTGCAAGGATGGGCACGGTGAGGCTGCAAGGATGGGCACGGTGAGGCTGCAAGGATGGGCACGGTGAGGCTGCATTTGATGGGCATGGTGAGGCTGCATTGATCTCTTGTACCATGTCTGCATTCTCTGACCATCTCCTGTATGTCTACATATATCTTACCATCTTTAGTATCATGTCCTCAGCCTCTGACATCTCCTGTACCATGCCTGCAGCCTCTGACATCTCCTGGACCATGCCCATAGCCTCTTGACATCTTGACATCTCCTGTATCATGCCCGTAGCCTCTGACCTCTCCTGTACCATGCCCGCATCCTCTGACCTCTCCTGTACCATGCCCGCAGCCTCTGACATCTCCTGTACCATGCCCGCAGCCTCTGACATCTCCTGTACCATGCCCGCAGCCTCTGACATCTCCTGTACCATGCCCGCAGCCTCTGACATCTCCTGTACCATGCCCGCAGCCTCTGACATCTCCTGTACCATGCCCGCAGCCTCTGACATCTCCTGTACCATGCCCGCAGCCTCTGACATCTCCTGTACCATGCCCGCAGCCTCTGACATCTCCTGTACCATGCCCGCAGCCTCTGCCATCTCCTGTACCATGCCCGCAGCCTCTGCCATCTCCTGTACCATGCCCGCAGCCTCTGCCATCTCCTGTACCATGCCCGCAGCCTCTGCCATCTTGACATCTCCTGTACCATGCCCACAGCCTTTAACCATCTCTTGTCTTATACCATGTCTGCAGTCTCTGAGGGAGTCTGGAGAGGCGCCGGGATGGGGGTCATGGGAGAAGTCAGACTTGTGCGAACTGTGGAGAGGAGACTATAGGAAAACCAGAGCCACCAAGCTGGAGCCGACTGATTGAGCCCTGCAAGGTGCACCTGAGAGGAGGTCAGTGACAGCACCGCCAGGCCAGTCTGAGGGGGGGTCGCTGATGGTAAGGGGGGAGTGAATACAATAATGTAAGGGGGCACTGATATAAAGGTTTCCCCCTTATATCCGTACCCCACCCCCCGCGGAAGGTCGTCTCTGGTCATCAGAGACGACCTTCATCATCAGAGTCAGAGTCCCCCCACATTCCCAGAGTTCCAGGTATCCCCCCTTGATGATTGCTCCACTTTTACCACTTTTAACTGGAATTTGCTGTTTTTTAAAATTGTGTGTGTGTGTGTGTGTATATATATATATATATATATATATATATGTGTGTGTGTGTGTGTGTGTGTGTGTGTATATATGTATATATGTATGTGTGTGTATATATATATATATATATATATATATATGTATATATGTATATATAGTGTGTGTGTGTGTGTGGCACACAAACCCTTTTTCCCCCTACCTTTGGCTCACTTGCAGGGAAAGAAGGCACACCGTACTATATGCCCGTACCCTCCTGTTTGAGGAGGTTAAGCTGTGTTTTGTATTTGGGTCCCACAGCTAGGTTCTTCCATCAGTTGGTTCTCATCTCCTAGGATATAGGGACAAGTCTGTTTCCCCCCCCCCCAAGTAATTCCAATGTCCACACCACTTTAAACTCCAACGTTGAGTTTATTTTCTCAATGTTCAGAAAGATAGGAAAGGGTGGATGAGAGACAGGACAGCAAGGTTTGGGAGCTTAGTCCAGGCACAAATGGATATCACAATCGCTACTCTATCCCAGAGTAGGTTTAGCTCACCCGGATAGTCTCCTGCAAAGTGGATCCTAGCAGCCGAAGTGATACTCGGACGTTTGATCAAGTTATTTTTTCCTAGATGCGATCGGGAGACTCTCTGCCACAGAATCTATCAGACCCCGAACCTCTTAGCTTCTGGTACATAAGGACAGGTGCCAGCAGCAGCACATTACTAGGCCCTTGGTGGATAGAAGAATCCCTCCAGAAAGTTACCGGGCCCCTTCCTTCACCGTGAACTCTCACCGGTCCATCAGAAAGGTCCTCCCTCGGCCTCCTCTTCTTAGAAGCGGGCTCCCTCGCGAGGGACACCCTGGGATTTCTCTTCCTCCCAGTGGGCTGCAGCTAAAAGTGCTGGGCCCAGTGTTGAAGATGCAGCCCCAGGACTAAAGGTGCCTGGGACTGGTTCACATGTGGCCCCATGGCCTGGAGGGCCATGCGCCACGCACGTGGACTCCGACTCCTCTCCTCCTTCGAAGACCCCTCCCAGGCGGCATCTGCCCCTTATGTATCCTCTCCCAGCATGCACAGCAGGCCAAACACGCCCACTGTACCGCTGCCGAGAGAGGACACCCCAAGGCACAGCGCTAATACCAGTGGTTCAACCCTGACCCGTTATGGCAGTGCCACCTACAGGCCACAGGGAACTGCACACTAGTATACCACCTGGAAATAAAATGGCACAACCTACAAATTGAGAACTGTCGGAGCCCAACTACTATCTCGGACCATGCGACTGTATGTCAAAAAAATGGTTGATCAAGGGTGGGACTTTGTGTGTGCCTCAGTGGAGTGAATAAATATAGACGTATCACGATGTATAGAAAAATAATTTTTTTATTATCCTGCCTTAGGCAGCAATGTAAAAAACCTATAATCTTACAAAAATATATAAGAAAATATAAAATCACATTACAGTTCAAATAATGGGTAACGGGATGTGTGATGCCCATTCACAGAGAGAAGTGGAGGCCTACGCGTTTCACGGATTTCCGCTTCATCAGGGCCATTAAGTGTAGCACAAAGAGTTAATACAAAGGTTCTAGGAGCAAACAAAACATTGATAAAATATACATATACATACATGTTACATCCTATATGTTTAAGGAAGAAAGAAACTAACATATATAGATCAACATTATACAGATATTAGATCCGATCAAAATGAGAGACTGTGGGTGTGCACATTGAAGCATATCAAGTATGTTATCCAATGGCACATCCACATATTACATTAGCATTTATTTTCTAAGCATCAGTGTCATTTGAATATTTACAGAGGAAAACATTTCTGATCATATGTATGGTCCTATACATGCGCAGCGGTGTCCCATATATACAGGGGAAATGTACCCAAAGCTTCTAATATACACATAAATAGCATGTGTTGATATAGTTTCGTATGCATGTTTTATATGTTGGTCTCCAAAAGAGAAACTTACCAGAGAACTGTACAAGCACAGATGCGATGTGGCGGACGGAAGAGGCCTACGTGCCTGTGAGGATTCTCCCCCCCCTAAAGGAGAGATCTGCGCGGTTGTATAAGGTGGATCACTATGTATATCAAAATAATTATAATTTAGAGGGAAGGGGGTGGAACATATGGGGACTGAATAGGGTAGGGGGGGGGGGGAAGAAATAAAAAATGAAAGAAAAAGGACAGGGAAGGGGAGGGGGAGAGGGAAAGGGTACTATGTACGATAGATAGTGTGGAGAAGGTATAACGGGAATACAAGCAAGAAGAAGAGCAAGGAGGGGAGGGGGGGTGCGAGGCGGGGGGGGGAGGGAAAAAAAGGGGGGGGGAAAGGAAAATTGGAAGGACAAGGAGGAGAGAGGGGGGGAAAGGGAAGGAGTGAATTGAGATGGAAGGAAAAAGGGTGGTGGGAAGGGGTGGAACTCAGGGACAAAAAAGAGAGAAAATGATGGGAAGTGGGAAATGGCAAAGAAGGGAAGTAGTGAAAAAGGAGGGAGGGGGAAAGGAAGGGAAAATAAAGAGTAAGGGGAGGGGGGGAAAAAGAAGGGAAGGAAAGGGCAAGAAAAAGTAAGAAAGGGGGGAGGATGGGTGTGAAGGGAAGGGGACAAATAATGTGGGAAAGGAAAAGTGAAGAAATGAATACGAATTGGAGAGGGAAGGGAGAAAGGGGGGAGGAAAGGAAAAGGGGTGTAGGGAAGGGGAGGAAGGGAGGTTGGGAAAGAAGAAGAGGGAGGAAGAAAGGGAGCAGAGGGGAAGGGGAGTGATGGAAAGGAAAAAATTAGTGGGTGATGTGTAGGTGAGGAAGGAATGAAAGTGGGGAGGGTGCTGGAAAGGTGTGTGCAGGAATGGGGGGGGACGTGGGTTATATATAAAGTGCGAATACAATATTAAATTACTTACCTAAAGGATATACCAACTGGAATTGGAGTGGGGTGCATATATAGAGGTCAAAACTGGGCTGGGTATAATGTAGCACCTTGCTATTATATGTGATGACGAGCTATATTGATGTATCAATGTGCATATGCATACATAGGCATACATCTAGTGACCGCAAATAAATGAAAAGGAGGGTGAGTCCTTGGACTTGTAGAGAGTTGTAGGAATAAGTTCAAATCCGTGTTGGGATGAACCTGCATATGGGTATATCATAAGGATAAGTGAGTGTTGATATTCAAATGAAACACACAGTGTTCATATTTAACCACTTCCCTACCCAGCCATAGTCAAATGACGTCCACAGATGGGATCGCCCATCCTGGGTGGACGTCATATGACATCCTGGCTTTGTAGGGGGATATCTGAATGATGCCTGCAGCTAGAGGCATCATTCAGATATCCTTTTCTTGGGCCAGCGATTCTGTGTACCATAAGAACGATCATAGCGGCGGTTCCGCCGCTTGATCGTTCTTATAGGCGGCGGGAGGGGACATCCCCCCCCCCTCCCGTCGCCATCCGGTGCTTCTCCGGGCTCCCATGCGATCGGGGACCCGGAGCGAATCTTCCGGCATCGTTGGTGGGTCACGTGATGAGCATAGAGATGGCTGGTGACCAGATGGTCACCAGTTAACTCTATGATTGTCGGAGGCCCGGGCGCGATGTGATGACGTCACGCCCGGGCCTCAAATGTAAACAAAGCCACCATTGCGGCTGTAAGTATGAGATCAGTGAAAAAAAAATCACTGATCTCATGCTTTCCAGCCTGGAGGAGAGATGTGGGGTCTTATTGACCCCGCATCTCTCAATAAAGAGAACCTGTCACACACATTCCTATTACAAGGGATATTTACATTCCTTGTAATAGGAATAAAAGTGATCAAAAAAAAGGAAAATAATTGTAAAAAAAAAAATAAGTAAAAAAAAAATATATATATTTAAACGCCCCTGTCCCCGGTAGCTCGCGATCAGAAGCGAATGCACACGTAAGTCGCCCACATATGTAAACGCCATTCAAACCACGCATGTGAGGTATCGCCGCGTGCGTTAGAGCGCGTGCAACAATTCTAGCACTAGACCTCCTCTGTAATTCTAACCTGGTAACCTGTAAAAAAAATTAAAGCGTCGCCTATGGAGATTTTTAAGTACCGAAGTTTGGCGCCATTTCATGAGTGTGCGCAATTTTAAAGCGTGACATGTTAGGTATCTATTTACTCGGCGTAACATCATCTTTCATATTTTCCCAAAAAATTGGGCTAACTTTACTGTTTTGTTTTTTAATTCATGAAACCATTTTTTTTTTTTTAAAAAAGGCGTTTGAAAAATTATTGCGCAAATATCGTGCAAGAAAAAATGTTGCAATGACAGTCATTTTATTCCCTAGGGTTTCTGCTAAAAAAAACATATATAATGTTTGTGGGTTCTGAGTAATTTTCTAGCAAAAGATGATTTGTACATGTAGGAGAGAAGTGCTAGAATAGGCCCGGTATTGAAGTGGTACAAAAATCCCTGTATGGAAGTGGTTAAGAAGGGGAGAAAAACAACAAAGTTTTTTCCCCAACAACTAAGTTTACATACCTTTAGATCTTTGCAGTGAGGATTACTCTCCTCGTGGTCCCTCTCATACAGAGAGATGCACTGTTGAGGAGAGACTAATAAGGAAGTGCTTTTTAAAGGTGATTCCCCTGAAAGTAATCGTGCTGATAGGTGGAAAATCTGCATGGATCCACAGGATCCGGAGGGGCTGGAGAGCCCATCTACCAAAACATACGCCGCAAAAGTATGCTGCATGATAGATACATGCAGACTGCCTGAGTAGATGTCCATGCCATGGGTTCCAGATGGAGAAGTGAACAAAGGCTTGTCTCTGAACCTCCGCCGCCCGCAATGGGCTATGCGGGCAGCGGAGGGAGGAGCCACTTCCGTCAAGGACAAATCAGGGTATCTGCGGCGTGACGTGCCAACGCTGACGTGAACCGCATCGTCGGCAACGTTGCGCTCCACCGCACGTAGAGGGAGGGGTGTGCATGCCGATCGATCTGAACAGGGCGGTCGGCGCACATCCTCCCTAGGTGGTCGTAACGTGTGTGGAGCTAATTCGGGCACTTCTCGTGAGAGCTCCAGGCTCTATGGCACAGAGATCAGTCAGTGCCCCGAGGATGTGTCCCGAGTGTTGTTTTAATAGACACAGGCAGGGCCGAAAGTCACGCCAACATAGAGAATGTGCAAGAAAGTGTACACCTCTTTGTAAAAGCCTATTACACTATGGATCTTGACATAAAAAGTCACCAGTGCATAGGTTAAAGATGTAATCCTAATGGCAATGGGTTCTAATCTGAAGGAGCATAATGTATAAAGGGTAAATTAATAAAAATGAATAAAGATAAAGATGGCACTCTTACCTAAGGTTGTTCATATGTGAATTTAATGTAAACAGAACATACTTATCACTGTGAGTATATAGAATCTGCATATAATTATTCGTATGCAGCTTAAGCGTAAATAAGACACATTTGTCCCTATGTATATTATGGGGGGGGGGGGCACCGCTGGGCATATGTACATTGGTCATTCTCTAGGTAGATAGATACTTATATCTTGCACACAATAAATTTTGTTTTACATGTATTGTCCACAGGTTCAAACAACGTTAAAACTGTGTATAGACCAATATTGTATACACTCTATGTATTCTTGTGCAAATATGTAATAACTATACATGATAATGTACATATAAGGTCTGTTTCAATATGGGAATGCATGGTCTCGAAAAGGGGCCTAAACGGTGGTAGGATGGGGAAGGGAGATTTATGTGTTTCCCCCTAAGGGGGAAGGAGGGAAGGAGAGGAGGACATTTTTATATATACATTACAAATGAAAAGAATATCCCCCAAAGTGGAGACCCAATGGATCCCCAAATCAACGGCAAAAATAAGCAAGGAGAGAGAACTAGAGAACCAAGTCTCACAGGAAGGGGGCATAGCTGATGCCATCATTCATTCCCGGAAACTCTGTTGCCTTTAACCTGAAAATCCATCTGGCCTCCACCTGAAGGATCTTTTGATCGAAGACGCCTCCCCGGCAGGGGGGGTGAATGCGGGCCAAGACCTGGAATTTAAGGGAGTCTGTGCTATAATCATGGTTTTCTGCAAAGTGTTTCGGTATAGGTTTTTCTGTGATACCCATCTCTATATCTACAGCATGTTCCTTAATACGTCTCCAGAAGTTTCTTTTTGTTTTGCCCACATAGTACCTGTCACATCCACATGTGAGTAGGTATACGATACCAGTGGTGTCGCAATTTACAAAATGTTGCATAATAAGGTTTTCTCCTGTGGGCAGAACAACATTACCTCCGGTTTGGATGTATTTGCAGAAGTCACAGTTCCCGCATTGAAAGGTGCCTCGTGGTAGAGAGCCACATGGGTCCCATTGTTCCTGGGGCATGAAGTGGCTAGAAACTAACGTGTCCCTTAATGATTGATTACATTTATAAATGATGTGTGGTTCTGGTTCTACAAATTGTCTCAGGGTTGGATCA